>CM042686.1:95525124-96725124 GCA_023614405.1 Avena insularis
TAGTATTAGTCCCACATGGCTTAGCCTTTGAGAAAGGTACACCCCCTTAGCCTATATACAGGGGTGCCCATGGGTGGGATTAAACACACCAAATACACAGTTTGAGAAGTCCTTTGGTTGACTTTCTCCCTCCCTCTCTCTATACCTTGTGACCATGGCCCCCAAGTGCTGGTCTGTGCGATCGAGCACACTGCGATGCGCTGTCTGTTTGTGGGATTCTAGTGGATATCAACTTCCGCACTCCAAGCGGGATCGGGAGCCGGAGGTCTCATCGTGGCACGGATGTGTCGAAGACAGGCCATAACTTGGGGCGCTTAAATGTCATGAGCCGAGCTGCTGTACAATGAAGATGATGAAGATCAAGAAGGAGCAAGGGTGACCTCTGAGGAGCTTAGTTACCTTGAGGTCGCCAGTACAACTACATCAACCACATTCCCAGCGGAATGTTAACCGCGTCTGATCTAAACGGGTATGTATCCTATAAACGTCAAGTACCGCATTACTACTACATAGATAGATCCTAGGCTAGTTTCTGGGTTTTCAACGTAGGAAATTTTTTGTTTTCCGTGCTGATCTCCAACAAAAAGAATAGACATGCAATGACATTGGTGGATCCTTATGTGGTTCATGAAAAGAACTGACATGCAATGACACTTGGTGTGGTTCATGAAAAGAACTGACATGCAATGACACTAGGTGTGGTTCCTGAAAAGAACAGACATGCAATCACACCGGTGGCTCCATGTGTGGTTTATGGAAGTAACAAACATGCAATGACTCTAGCTATGGTTCATGAAAAGAACAGACATGCAATGACACCGGGTGTGGTTCATGAAAACAACAGACATGCAATGACACTGGGTGTGGTTCATGAAAAGAACAGACATGCAATTACTCTAGCTGTGGTTCATGAAAATAACACACATGCAATGACACTGGGTGTGGTTCATGAAAAGAACAGACATGCAATGACACTAGTGGATCCTTACGTGTGGTTCATGAAAAGTACAGACATGCAATGACACTGGTGGATCCTTGTGTGGTTTGTTTATAGGAACAAACATGCAATGACACTGGTGGATCCATGTGTGGTTCATGAGAAGAACTAACATCCAATGACACTGGTGGATCGTTATGTGGTTTGTTTCGAGGAACAGACATGCAATCACACTAGGTGGATCCATATGTGGTTTATGGATATGAACATGCAATGACTCTAGCTATGATTCATGAAAAGACAGGACATGCAATGACCTTTGGTGGATCCTTATGTGGTTCATG
Organism: Avena insularis; assembly: GCA_023614405.1. NCBI lineage: Eukaryota > Viridiplantae > Streptophyta > Magnoliopsida > Poales > Poaceae > Avena > Avena insularis. The sequence continues at coordinate 95,526,406 of CM042686.1, forward strand.
AAAAGAAACAGGACAATGACACTAGTGGTTCCTTATGTGGTTCATGAAAAACGGACATGCAATGACACTGTAGATCCTTATGTGGTTTGTCAGAGAACACACATGCAATGACATTGGGTGTGGTTCATGAAAAGAAACGTACATGCAATGACACTAGTGGATCCTTATATGGTTTGTCTAGAAGAACACACATGCAATGACCTTTGGGTGTGGTTCATGAAAGAAACGGACATGCAATGACCTTTGGTGGATCCTTATGCGGTTTGTTTAGAGGAACATACGTGCAATGACACCGTGGATCCATGTGGTTCATGAGAAGAACACACATCCAATGACCTTTGGGTGGATCCTTATGTGGTTCATGAAAAGAACGACATTTAGTGACCTTTGGGTGTGGTTCATGAAAAACAGGATGTACATGCAATTACATCGGTGGATCCATATGTGGTTTATGGAAGTAACTGGCATGCAATGACACTAGCTGTGGTTAATGAAAATAACACGCATGCAATGAATCTGGGTGTGGTTCATGAAAAGAACAGACATGCAATGACACTAGTGGATCCTTATGTGGTTTGTTTAGTGGAACAAACATGCAATGCCACCGGTGGATCCATGTGTGGTTCATGAGAAGAACACACATCCAATGACACTGTGGATCCTTATGTGGTTTGTTTAGAGGAATAGACATGCAATGACACAGGTAGATCCTTATGTGAAGATCATGCAGAGGAACACACACATGCAATGACACGGTGTGGTTCATGAAAAGAACAGACATGCAATGACTTATGGGGTTTGTTTAGAAGAACACACATGAAGTGACACCGGGTATGGTTCATGAAAACAACAGACATGCAATGACACTGGGTGTGGTTCATGAAAAGAACAGACATGCAATGACTCTAGCTGTGGTTCATGAAAAGAACACACATGCAATGACACTGGGTGTGGTTCATGAAAAGAACAGACATGCAATGACACTAGTGGATCCTTATGTGTGGTTCATGAAAAGAACAGACATGCAATGACACTGGTGGACCCTTGTGTGGTTTGTTTAGAGGAACAAACATGAGATGACACTGGTGGATCCATGTGTGGTTCATGAGAAGAACTAACATCCAATGACACTAGTGGATCCTTATGTGGTTTGTTTAGAGGAACAGACATGCAATCACACTAGGTGGATCCATATGTGGTTTATGGAAGTAACAGACATGCAATGACTCTAGCTGTGATTCATGAAAAGAACAGACATCCAATGACACTGGTGGATCCTTATGTGGTTCATGAAAAGAACTGACATGCAATGACACTAGTGGATCCTTATGTGGTTCATGAAAAGAACAGACATGCAATGACACTGGTAGATCCTTATGTGGTTTGTCAGGAGAACACACATGCAATGACATTGGGTGTGGTTCATGAAAAGAACAGACATGCAATGACACTGGTGGATCCTTATGTGTGGTTCATGAAAAGAATAGACATGCAATGACACTGGTGGATCCTTATGTGGTTTGTTTAGAAGAACACACATGCAATGACACTGGGTGTGGTTCATGAAAAGAACACACATGCACTGACACTGGTGGATCCTTATGTGGTTTGTTTAGAGGAACAAACATGCAATGACACCGGTGGATCCACGTGTGGTTCATGAGAAGAACACACATCCAATGACACCGGGTGGATCCTTATGTGGTTCATGAAAAGAACTGACATTTAGTGACACTGGGAGTGGTTCATGAAAAGAACAGACATGCAATGACATCGGTGGATCCATGTGTGGTTTATGGAAGTAACAGACATGCAATGACTCTAGCTGTGGTTAATGAAAATAACACGCATGCAATGAATCTGGGTGTGGTTCATGAAAAGAACAGACATGCAATGACACTAGTGGATCCTTATGTGGTTTGTTTAGTGGAACAGACATGCAATGCCACCGGTGGATCCATGTGTGGTTCATGAGAAGAGCACACATACAATGACACTGTGGATCCTTATGTGGTTTGTTTAGAGGAATAGACATGCAATGACACCGGTGGATCCTTATGTGGTCTGTCTAGAGGAACACACATGCAATGACACCGGGTGTGGTTCATGAAAAGAACAGACATGCAATGACTTATGTGGTTTGTTTAGAAGAACACACATGAAGTGACACCGGGTGTGGTTCATGAAAACAACAGACATGCAATGACACTGGGTGTGGTTCATGAAAAGAACTGACATGCAATGACTCTATCTGTGGTTCATGAAAAGAACACACATGCAATGACACTGGGTGTGGTTCATGAAAAGAACAGACATGCAATGACACTGGTGGATCCTTATGTGGTTTGTTTAGAGGAACATACATGCAATGACACCGGTGGATCCACGTGTGGTTCATGAGAAGAACACACATCCAATGACACTGGGTGGATCCTTATGTGGTTCATGAAAAGAACTGACATTTAGTGACACTGGGTGTGGTTCATGAAAAGAACAGACATGCAATTACATCGGTGGATCCATGTGTGGTTTATGGAAGTAACAGACATGCAATGACTCTAGCTGTGGTTAATGAAAATAACACGCATGCAATGAATCTGGGTGTGGTTCATGAAAAGAACAGACATGCAATGACACTCGTGGATCCTTATGTGGTTTGTTTAGTGGAACAGACATGCAATGCCACCGGTGGATCCATGTGTGGTTCATGAGAAGAACACACATCCAATGACACTGTGGATCCTTATGTGGTTTGTTTAGAGGAATAGACATGCAATGACACCGGTGGATCCTTATGTGGTCTGTCTAGAGGAACACACATGCAATGACACCGGGTGTGGTTCATGAAAAGAACAGACATGCAATGACTTATGGGGTTTGTTTAGAAGAACACACATGAAGTGACACCGGGTATGGTTCATGAAAACAAGACATGCAATGACCTCGGGTGTGGTTCATGAAAAGAACAGACATGCAATGACTCTAGCTGTGGTTCATGAAAAGAACACACATGCAACGACACTGGGTGTGGTTCATGAAAAGAACAGACATGCAATGACACTAGTGGATCCTTATGTGTGGTTCATGAAAAGAACAGACATGCAATGACACTGGTAGATCCTTATGTGGTTTGTCAGGAGAACACACATGCAATGACATTGGGTGTGGTTCATGAAAAGAACAGACATGCAATGACACTAGTGGATCCTTATGTGGTTTGTCTAGAAGAACACACATGCAATGACACTGGGTGTGGTTCATGAAAAGAACAGACATGCAATGACACTGGTGGATCCTTATGCGGTTTGTTTAGAGGAACATACATGCAATGACACCGGTGGATCCACGTGTGGTTCATGAGAAGAACACACATCCAATGACACTGGGTGGATCCTTATGTGGTTCATGAAAAGAACTGACATTTAGTGACACTGGGTGTGGTTCATGAAAAGAACAGACATGCAATTACATCGGTGGATCCATGTGTGGTTTATGGAAGTAACAGACATGCAATGACTCTAGCTGTGGTTAATGAAAATAACACGCATGCAATGAATCTGGGTGTGGTTCATGAAAAGAACAGACATGCAATGACACTAGTGGATCCTTATGTGGTTTGTTTAGTGGAACAAACATGCAATGCCACCGGTGGATCCATGTGTGGTTCATGAGAAGAACACACATCCAATGACACTGTGGATCCTTATGTGGTTTGTTTAGAGGAATAGACATGCAATGACACCGGTGGATCCTTATGTACGTGCAGAGGAACACACATGCAATGACACCGGGTGTGGTTCATGAAAAGAACAGACATGCAATGACTTATGGGGTTTGTTTAGAAGAACACACATGAAGTGACACCGGGTATGGTTCATGAAAACAACAGACATGCAATGACACTGGGTGTGGTTCATGAAAAGAACAGACATGCAATGACTCTAGCTGTGGTTCATGAAAAGAACACACATGCAATGACACTGGGTGTGGTTCATGAAAAGAACAGACATGCAATGACACTGGTGGATCCTTATGTGTGGTTCATGAAAAGAACAGACATGCAATGACACTGGTGGACCCTTGTGTGGTTTGTTTAGAGGAACAAACATGCAATGACACTGGTGGATCCATGTGTGGTTCATGAGAAGAACTAACATCCAATGACACTAGTGGATCCTTATGTGGTTTGTTTAGAGGAACAGACATGCAATCACACTAGGTGGATCCATATGTGGTTTATGGAAGTAACAGACATGCAATGACTCTAGCTGTGATTCATGAAAAGAACAGACATCCAATGACACTGGTGGATCCTTATGTGGTTCATGAAAAGAACTGACATGCAATGACACTAGTGGATCCTTATGTGGTTCATGAAAAGAACAGACATGCAATGACACTGGTAGATCCTTATGTGGTTTGTCAGGAGAACACACATGCAATGACATTGGGTGTGGTTCATGAAAAGAACAGACATGCAATAACACTGGTGGATCCTTATGTGTGGTTCATGAAAAGAATAGACATGCAATGACACTGGTGGATCCTTGTGCGGTTTGTTTAGAGGAACATACATGCAATGACACCGGTGGATCCACGTGTGGTTCATGAGAAGAACACACATCCAATGACACTGGGTGGATCCTTATGTGGTTCAAGAAAAGAACTGACATTTAGTGACACTGGGAGTGGTTCATGAAAAGAACAGACATGCAATGACATCGGTGGATCCATGTGTGGTTTATGGAAATGTGAGACATGCAATGACTCTAGCTGTGGTTAATGAAAATAACACGCATGCAATGAATCTGGGTGTGGTTCATGAAAAGAACAGACATGCAATGACACTGGTGGATCCTTATGTGGTTTGTTTAGAGGAACAGACATGCAATGACACCGGTGGATCCACGTGTGGTTCATGAGAAGAACACACATCCAATGACACTGGGTGGATCCTTATGTGGTTCATGAAAAGAACTGACATTTAGTGACACTGGGAGTGGTTCATGAAAAGAACAGACATGCAATGACATCGGTGGATCCATGTGTGGTTTATGGAAATATGACATGCAATGACTCTAGCTGTGGTTAATGAAAATAACACGCATGCAATGAATCTGGGTGTGGTTCATGAAAAGAACAGACATGCAATGACACTAGTGGATCCTTATGTGGTTTGTTTAGTGGAACAGACATGCAATGCCACCGGTGGATCCATGTGTGGTTCATGAGAAGAGCACACATACAATGACACTATGGATCCTTATGTGGTTTGTTTAGAGGAATAGACATGCAATGACACCGGTGGATCCTTATGTGGTCTGTCTAGAGGAACACACATGCAATGACACCGGGTGTGGTTCATGAAAAAAACAGACATGCAATGACTTATGTGGTTTGTTTAGAAGAACACACATGAAGTGACACCGGGTGTGGTTCATGAAAACAACAGACATGCAATGACACTGGGTGTGGTTCATGAAAAGAACTGACATGCAATCACTCTAGCTGTGGTTCATGAAAAGAACACACATGCAATGACACTGGGTGTGGTTCATGAAAAGAACAGACATGCAATGACACTAGTGGATCCTTATGTGTGGTTCATGAAAAGAACAGACATGCAATGACACTGGTGGATCCTTGTGTGGTTTGTTTAGAGGAACAAACATGCAATGACACTGGTGGATCCATGTGTGGTTCATGAGAAGAACTAACATCCAATGACACTGGTGGATCCTTATGTGGTTTGTTTAGAGAAACAGACATGCAATCACACTAGGTGGATCCATATGTGGTTAATGGAAGTAACAGACATGCAATGACTCTAGCTGTGATTCATGAAAAGAACAGACATGCAATGACACTGGTGGATCCTTATGTGGTTCATGAAAAGAACAGACATGCAATGACACTAGTGGATCCTTATGTGGTTCATGAAAAGAACAGACATGCAATGACACTGGTAGATCCTTATGTGGTTTGTTAGGAGAACACACATGCAATGACATTGGGTGTGGTTCATGAAAAGAACAGAGATGCAATGACACTAGTGGATCCTTATGTGTGGTTCATGAAAAGAACAGACATGCAATGACACTGGTGGATCCTTATGTGGTTTGTCTAGAAGAACACACATGCAATGACACTTGGTGTGCTTCATGAAAAGAACAGACATGCAATGACACTGGTGGATCCTTATGTGGTTTGATTAGAGGAACATACATGCAATGACACCGGTGGATCCACGGGTGGTTCATGAGAAGAACACACATCCAATGACACTGGGTGGATCCTTATGTGGTTCATGAAAAGAACTGACATTTAGTGACACTGGGTGTGGTTCATGAAAAGAACAGACATGCAATGACATCGGTGGATCCATGTGTGGTTTATGGAAGTAACATACATGCAATGACTCTAGCTGTGGTTAATGAAAATAACACGCATGCAATGAATCTGGGTGTAGTTCATGAAAAGAACATATATGCAATGACACTAGTGGATCCTTATGTGGTTTGTTTAGTGGAACAGACATGCAATGCCACCGGTGGATCCATGTGTGGTTCATGAGAAGAACACACATCCAATGACACTATGGATCCTTATGTGGTTTGTTTAGAGGAATAGACATGCAATGACACCGGTGGATCCTTATGTGGTCTGTCTAGAGGAACACACATGCAATGACACCGGGTGTGGTTCATAAAAAGAACAGACATGCAATGACTTATGGGGTTTGTTTAGAAGAACACAAATGATGTGACACCGGGTATGGTTCATGAAAACAACAGACATGCAATGACACTGGTGTAGTTCATGAAAAGAACAGACATGCAATGACTCTAGCTGTGGTTCATGAAAAGAACACAGATGCAATGACACTGGGTGTGGTTCATGAAAAGAACAGACATGCAATGACACTAGTGGATCCTTATGTGTGGTTCATGAAAAGAACAGACATGCAATGACACTGGTGGACCCTTGTGTGGTTTGTTTAGAGGAACAAACATGCAATGACACTGGTGGATCCATGTGTGGTTCATGAGAAGAACTAACATCCAATGACACTGGTGGATCCTTATGTGGTTTGTTTAGAGGAACAGACATGCAATCACACTAGGTGGATCCATATGTGGTTTATGGAAGTAACAGACATGCAATGACTCTAGCTGTGATTCATGAAAAGAACAGACATCCAATGACACTAGTGGATCCTTATGTGGTTCATGAAAAGAACAGACATGCAATGACACTAGTGGATCCTTATGTTGTTCATGAAAAGAACAGACATGCAATGACACTGGTAGATCCTTATGTGGTTTGTCAGGAGAACACACATGCAATGACATTGGGTGTGGTTCATGAAAATAACAGACATGCAATGACACTAGTGGTCCTTATGTGTGGTTCATGAAAAGAACAGACATGCAATGACACTGGTGGATCCTTATGTGGTTTGTTTAGAAGAACACACATGCAATGACACTGGGTGTGGTTCATGAAAAGAACAGACATGCAATGACACTGGTGGATCCTTATGTGGTTTGTTTAGAGGAACAGACATGCAATGACACCGGTGGATCCACGTGTGGTTCATGAGAAGAACACACATCCAATGACACTGGGTGGATCCGTATGTGGTTCATGAAAAGAACTGACATTTAGTGACACTGGGAGTGGTTCATGAAAAGAACAGACATGCAATGACATCGGTGGATCCATGTGTGGTTTATGGAAGTAACAGACATGCAATGACTCTAGCTGTGGTTAATGAAAATAACATGCATGCAATGAATCTGGGTGTGGTTCATGAAAAGAACAGACATGCAATGACACTAGTGGATCCTTATGTGGTTTGTTTAGTGGAACAGACATGCAATGCCACCGGTGGATCCATGTGTGGTTCATGAGAAGAGCACACATCCAATGACACTTTGGATCCTTATGTGGTTTGTTTAGAGGAATAGACATGCAATGACACCGGTGGATCCTTATGTGGTCTGTCTAGAGGAACACGCATGCAATGACACCGGGTGTGGTTCATGAAAAGAACAGACATGCAATGACTTATGTGGTTTGTTTAGAAGAACACAAATGAAGTGACACCGGGTGTGGTTCATGAAAACAACAGACATGCAATGACACTGGGTGTGGTTCATGAAAAGAACTGACATGCAATGACTAGCTGTGGTTCATGAAAATAACACACATGCAATGACACTGGGTGTGGTTCATGAAAAGAACAGACATGCAATGACACTAGTGGATCCTTATGTGTGGTTCATGAAAAGAACAGACATGCAATGACACTGGTGGATCCTTGTGTGGTTTGTTTAGAATAACAAACATGCAATGACACTGGTGGATCCATGTGTGGTTCATGAGAAGAACTAACATCCAATGACACTGGTGGATCCTTATGTGGTTTGTTTAGAGGAACAGACATGCAATCACACTAGGTGGATCCATATGTGGTTAATGGAAGTAACAGACATGCAATGACTCTAGCTGTGATTCATGAAAAGAACAGACATGCAATGACACTGGTGGATCCTTATGTGGTTCATGAAAAGAACAGACATGCAATGACACTAGTGGATCCTTATGTGGTTCATGAAAAGAACAGACATGCAATGACACTGGTAGATCCTTATGTGGTTTGTCAGGAGAACACACATGCAATGACATTGGGTGTGGTTCATGAAAAGAACAGAGATGCAATGACACTAGTGGATCCTTATGTGTGGTTCATGAAAAGAACAGACATGCAATGACACTGGTGGATCCTTATGTGGTTTGTCTAGAAGAACACACATGCAATGACACTTGGTGTGCTTCATGAAAAGAACAGACATGCAATGACACTGGTGGATCCTTATGTGGTTTGTTTAGAGGAACATACATGCAATGACACCGGTGGATCCACGGGTGGTTCATGAGAAGAACACACATCCAATGACACTGGGTGGATCCTTATGTGGTTCATGAAAAGAACTGACATTTAGTGACACTGGGTGTGGTTCATGAAAAGAACAGACATGCAATGACATCGGTGGATCCATGTGTGGTTTATGGAAGTAACAGACATGCAATGACTCTAGCTGTGGTTAATGAAAATAATACGCATGCAATGAATCTGGGTGTGGTTCATGAAAAGAACATACATGCAATGACACTAGTGGATCCTTATGTGGTTTGTTTAGTGGAACAGACATGCAATGCCACCGGTGGATCCATGTGTGGTTCATGAGAAGAACACACATCCAATGACACTGTGGATCCTTATGTGGTTTGTTTAGAGGAATAGACATGCAATGACACCGGTGGATCCTTATGTGGTGCTGCAGAGAACACACATGCAATGACACCGGGTGTGGTTCATGAAAAGAACCGACATGCAATGACTTATGTGGTTTGTTTAGAAGAACACACATGAAGTGACACCGGGTGTGGTTCATGAAAACAACATACATGCAATGACACTGGGTGTGGTTCATGAAAAGAACAGACATGCAATGACTCTAGCCGTGGTTCATGAAAAGAACACACATGCAATGACACTGGGTGTGGTTCATGACAAGACACTAGTGGATCCTTATGTGGTTCATGAAAAGAACAGACATGCAATGACACTGGTGGATCCTTGTGTGGTTTGTTTAGAGGAACAAACATGCGATGACACTGGTGGATCCATGTGTGGTTCATGAGAAGAACTAACATCCAATGACACTGGTAGATCCTTATGTGGTTTGTTTAGAGGAACAGACATGCAATCACACTAGGTGGATCCATATGTGGTTTATGGAAGTAACAGACATGCAATGACTCTAGCTGTGATTCATGAAAAGAACAGACATGCAATGACACTGGTAGATCCTTATGTGGTTCATGAAAAGAACAGACATGGTGACACTAGTGGATCCTTATGTGGTTCATGAAAAGAACAGACATGCAATGACACTGGTAGATCCTTATCTGTTTTGTCAGGAGAACAGACATGCAATGACATTGGGTGTGGTTCATGAAAAGAACAGACATGCAATGATACTGGTGGATCCTTATGTGTGGTTCATGAATAGAACAGACATGCAATGACACCGGTGGATCCTTATGTGGTTTGTCTAGAAGAACACACATGCAATGACACTGGGTGTGCTTCATGAAAAGAACAGACATGCAATGACACTGGTGGATCCTTATGTGGTTTGTTTAGAAGAACACACATGCAATGACACCGGTGGATCCACGGGTGGTTCATGAGAAGAACACACATCCAATGACACTGGGTGGATCCTTATGTGGTTCATGAAAAGAACTGACATTTAGTGACACTGGGTGTGGTTCATGAAAAGAACAGACATGCAATGACATCGGTGGATCCATGTGTGGTTTATGGAAGTAACATACATGCAATGACTCTAGCTGTGGTTAATGAAAATAATACGCATGCAATGAATCTGGGTGTGGTTCATGAAAAGAACATACATGCAATGACACTAGTGGATCCTTATGTGGTTTGTTTAGTGGAACAGACATGCAATGCCACCGGTGGATCCATGTGTGGTTCATGAGAAGAACACACATCCAATGACACTGTGGATCCTTATGTGGTTTGTTTAGAGGAATAGACATGCAATGACACAGGTTGATCCTCATGTGGACAAAAGACAGGAACACACATGCAATGACACTGGGTGTGGTTCATGAAAAGAACCGACATGCAATGACTTATGTGGTTTGTTTAGAAGAACACACATGAAGTGACACCGGGTGTGGTTCATGAAAACAACAGACATGCAATGACACTGGGTGTGGTTCATGAAAAGAACAGACATGCAATGACTCTAGCCGTGGTTCATGAAAAGAACACACATGCAATGACACTGGGTGTGGTTCATGAAAAGAACAGACATGCAATGACACTAGTGGATCCTTATGTGTGGTTCATGAAAAACAGACATATGCAATGACACTGGTGGATCCTTGTGTGGTTTGTTTAGAGGAACAAACATGCGATGACACTGGTGGATCCATGTGTGGTTCATGAGAAGAACTAACATCCAATGACACTGGTGGATCCTTATGTGGTTTGTTTAGAGGAACAGACATGCAATCACACTAGGTGGATCCATATGTGGTTTATGGAAGTAACAGACATGCAATGACTCTAGCTGTGATTCATGAAAAGAACAGACATGCAATGACACTGGTAGATCCTTATGTGGTTCATGAAAAGAACAGACATGCAATGACACTAGTGGATCCTTATGTGGTTCATGAAAAGAACAGACATGCAATGACACTGGTAGATCCTTATATGTTTTGTCAGGAGAACAGACATGCAATGACATTGGGTGTGGTTCATGAAAAGAACAGACATGCAATGACATCGGTGGATCCATGTGTGGTTTATGGAAGTAACAGACATGCAATGACTCTAGCTGTGGTTAATGAAAATAACACGCATGCAATGAATCTGGGTGTGGTTCATGAAAAGAACATACATGCAATGACACTAGTGGATCCTTATGTGGTTTGTTTAGTGGAACAGACATGCAATGCCACCGGTGGATCCATGTGTGGTTCATGAGAAGAGCACACATCCAATGACACTTTGGATCCTTGTGTGGTTTGTTTAGAGGAATAGACATGCAATGACACCGGTGGATCCTTATGTGGTGCATGAGGAACACACATGCAATGACACCGGGTGTGGTTCATGAAAAGAACAGACATGCAATGACTTATGTGGTTTGTTTAGAAGAACACAAATGAAGTGACACCGGGTGTGGTTCATGAAAACAACAGACATGCAATGACTCTAGCTGTGGTTCATGAAAAGAACACACATGCAATGACACTGGGTGTGGTTCATGAAAAGAACAGACATGCAATGACACTAGTGGATCCTTATGTGTGGTTCATGAATAGAAACAGTACAATGACACTGGTGGATCCTTGTGTGGTTTGTTTAGAGGAACAAACATGCAATGACACTGGTGGATCCATGTGTGGTTCATGAGAAGAACTAACATCCAATGACACTGTTGGATCCTTATGTGGTTTGTTTAGAGGAACAGACATGCAATCACACTAGGTGGATCCATATGTGGTTTATGGAAGTAACAGACATGCAATGACTCTAGCTGTGATTCATGAAAAGAACAGACATGCAATGACACTGGTGGATCCTTATGTGGTTCATGAAAAGAACAGACATGCAATGACACTAGTGGATCCTTATGTGGTTCATGAAAAGAACAGACATGCAATGACACTGGTAGATCCTTATGTGGTTTGTCAGGAGAACACACATGCAATGACATTGGGTGTGGTTCATGAAAAGAACAGAGATGCAATGACACTAGTGGATCCTTATGTGTGGTTCATGAAAAGAACAGACATGCAATGACACTGGTGGATCCTTATGTGGTTTGTCTAGAAGAACACACATGCAATGACACTTGGTGTGCTTCATGAAAAGAACAGACATGCAATGACACTGGTGGATCCTTATGTGGTTTGTTTAGAGGAACATACATGCAATGGCACCGGTGGATCCACGGGTGGTTCATGAGAAGAACACACATCCAATGACACTGGGTGGATCCTTATGTGGTTCATGAAAAGAACTGACATTTAGTGACACTGGGTGTGGTTCATGAAAAGAACAGACATGCAATGACATCGGTGGATCCATGTGTGGTTTATGGAAGTAACATACATGCAATGACTCTAGCTGTGGATAATGAAAATAATACGCATGCAATGAATCTGGGTGTGGTTCATGAAAAGAACATACATGCAATGACACTAGTGGATCCTTATGTGGTTTGTTTAGTGGAACAGACATGCAATGCCACCGGTGGATCCATGTGTGGTTCATGAGAAGAACACACATCCAATGACACTTTGGATCCTTATGTGGTTTGTTTAGAGGAATAGACATGCAATGACACCGGTGGATCCTTATGTGGTCTGTCTAGAGGAACACACATGCAATGACACCGGGTGTGGTTCATGAAAAGAACAGACATGCAATGACTTATGGGGTTTGTTTAGAAGAACACACATGAAGTGACACCGGGTATGGTTCATGAAAACAACAGACATCCAATGACACTGGGTGTGGTTCATGAAAAGAACAGACATGCAATGACTCTAGCTGTGGTTCATGAAAACAACACACATGCAACGACACTGGGTGTGGTTCATGAAAAGAACAGACATGCAATGACACTAGTGGATCCTTATGTGTGGTTCATGAAAAGAACAGACATGCAATGACACTGGTGGACCCTTGTGTGGTTTGTTTAGAGGAACAAACATGCAATGACACTGGTGGATCCATGTGTGGTTCATGAGAAGAACTAACATCCAATGACACTAGTGGATCCTTATGTGGTTTGTTTAGAGGAACAGACATGCAATCACACTAGGTGGATCCATATGTGGTTTATGGAAGTAACAGACATGCAATGACTCTAGCTGTGATTCATGAAAAGAACAGACATCCAATGACACTGGTGGATCCTTATGTGGTTCATGAAAAGAACAGACATGCAATGACACTAGTGGATCCTTATGTGGTTCATGAAAGAAATGGACATGTAATGACCGGTAGATCCTTATGTGGTTTGTCAGGAGAACACACATGCAATGACATTGGGTGTGGTTCATGAAAAGAACAGACATGCAATGACACTGGTGGATCCTTATGTGTGGTTCATGAAAAGAATAGACATGCAATGACACTGGTGGATCCTTATGTGGTTTGTTTAGAAGAACACACATGCAATGACACTGGGTGTGGTTGATGAAAAGAAACATATGCACCGACACTGTGGATCCTTATGTGGTTTGTTTAGAGGAACAGACATGCAATGACACGGTGGATCCACGTGTGGTTCATGAAGAACACACATCCAATGACCTTTGGGTGGATCCTTATGTGGTTCAAGAAAAGAACTGACATTTAGTGACACTGGGAGTGGTTCATGAAAAGAACAGACATGCAATGACATCGGTGGATCCATGTGTGGTTTATGGAAGTAACAGACATGCAATGACTCTAGCTGTGGTTAATGAAAATAACACGCATGCAATGAATCTGGGTGTGGTTCATGAAAAGAACAGACATGCAATGACACTAGTGGATCCTTATGTGGTTTGTTTAGTGGAACAGACATGCAATGTCACCGGTGGATCCATGTGTGGTTCATGAGAAGAGCACACATACAATGACACTATGGATCCTTATGTGGTTTGTTTAGAGGAATAGACATGCAATGACACCGGTGGATCCTTATGTGGTCTCATAGAGAGGAACACATGCAATGACACCGGGTGTGGTTCATGAAAAAAACAGACATGCAATGACTTATGTGGTTTGTTTAGAAGAACACACATGAAGTGACACCGGGTGTGGTTCATGAAAACAAGAGACATGCAATGACACTGGGTGTGGTTCATGAAAAGAACTGACATGCAATCACTCTAGCTGTGGTTCATGAAAAGAACACACATGCAATGACACTGGGTGTGGTTCATGAAAAGAACAGACATGCAATGACACTAGTGGATCCTTATGTGTGGTTCATGAAAAGAACAGACATGCAATGACACTGGTGGATCCTTGTGTGGTTTGTTTAGAGGAACAAACATGCAATGACACTGGTGGATCCATGTGTGGTTCATGAGAAGAACTAACATCCAATGACACTGGTGGATCCTTATGTGGTTTGTTTAGAGAAACAGACATGCAATCACACTAGGTGGATCCATATGTGGTTAATGGAAGTAACAGACATGCAATGACTCTAGCTGTGATTCATGAAAAGAACAGACATGCAATGACACTTGTGGATCCTTATGTGGTTCATGAAAAGAACAGACATGCAATGACACTAGTGGATCCTTATGTGGTTCATGAAAAGAACAGACATGCAATGACACTGGTAGATCCTTATGTGGTTTGTCAGGAGAACACACATGCAATGACATTGGGTGTGGTTCATGAAAAGAACAGAGATGCAATGACACTAGTGGATCCTTATGTGTGGTTCATGAAAAGAACAGACATGCAATGACACTGGTGGATCCTTATGTGGTTTGTCTAGAAGAACACACATGCAATGACACTTGGTGTGCTTCATGAAAAGAACAGACATGCAATGACACTGGTGGATCCTTATGTGGTTTGATTAGAGGAACATACATGCAATGACACGGTGGATCCGGGTGGTTCATGAGAAGAACACACATCCAATGACACTGGGTGGATCCTTATGTGGTTCATGAAAAGAACTAACATTTAGTGACACTGGGTGTGGTTCATGAAAAGAACAGACATGCAATGACATCGGTGGATCCATGTGTGGTTTATGGAAGTAACATACATGCAATGACTCTAGCTGTGGTTAATGAAAATAACACGCATGCAATGAATCTGGGTGTAGTTCATGAAAAGAACATATATGCAATGACACTAGTGGATCCTTATGTGGTTTGTTTAGTGGAACAGACATGCAATGCCACCGGTGGATCCATGTGTGGTTCATGAGAAGAACACACATCCAATGACACTGTGGATCCTTATGTGGTTTGTTTAGAGGAATAGACATGCAATGACACCGGTGGATCCTTATGTGGTCTGTCTAGAGGAACACACATGCAATGACACCGGGTGTGGTTCATAAAAAGAACAGACATGCAATGACTTATGGGGTTTGTTTAGAAGAACACACATGATGTGACACCGGGTATGGTTCATGAAAACAACAGACATGCAATGACACTGGTGTAGTTCATGAAAAGAACAGACATGCAATGACTCTAGCTGTGGTTCATGAAAAGAACACAGATGCAATGACACTGGGTGTGGTTCATGAAAAGAACAGACATGCAATGACACTAGTGGATCCTTATGTGTGGTTCATGAAAAGAACAGACATGCAATGACACTGGTGGACCCTTGTGTGGTTTGTTTAGAGGAACAAACATGCAATGACACTGGTGGATCCATGTGTGGTTCATGAGAAGAACTAACATCCAATGACACTGGTGGATCCTTATGTGGTTTGTTTAGAGGAACAGACATGCAATCACACTAGGTGGATCCATATGTGGTTTATGGAAGTAACAGACATGCAATGACTCTAGCTGTGATTCATGAAAAGAACAGACATCCAATGACACTAGTGGATCCTTATGTGGTTCATGAAAAGAACAGACATGTAATGACACTAGTGGATCCTTATGTTGTTCATGAAAAGAACAGACATGCAATGACACTGGTAGATCCTTATGTGGTTTGTCAGGAGAACACACATGCAATGACATTGGGTGTGGTTCATGAAAATAACAGACATGCAATGACACTGGTGGTCCTTATGTGTGGTTCATGAAAAGAACAGACATGCAATGACACTGGTGGATCCTTATGTGGTTTGTTTAGAAGAACACACATGCAATGACACTGGGTGTGGTTCATGAAAAGAACAGACATGCAATGACACTGGTGGATCCTTATGTGGTTTGTTTAGAGGAACAGACATGCAATGACACCGGTGGATCCACGTGTGGTTCATGAGAAGAACACACATCCAATGACACTGGGTGGATCCGTATGTGGTTCATGAAAAGAACTGACATTTAGTGACACTGGGAGTGGTTCATGAAAAGAATAGACATGCAATGACATCGGTGGATCCATGTGTGGTTTATGGAAGTAACAGACATGCAATGACTCTAGCTGTGGTTAATGAAAATAACACGCATGCAATGAATCTGGGTGTGGTTCATGAAAAGAACAGACATGCAATGACACTAGTGGATCCTTATGTGGTTTGTTTAGTGGAACAGACATGCAATGCCACCGGTGGATCCATGTGTGGTTCATGAGAAGAGCACACATCCAATGACACTTTGGATCCTTATGTGGTTTGTTTAGAGGAATAGACATGCAATGACACCGGTGGATCCTTATGTGGTCTGTCTAGAGGAACACGCATGCAATGACACCGGGTGTGGTTCATGAAAAGAACAGACATGCAATGACTTATGTGGTTTATTTAGAAGAACACAAATGAAGTGACACCGGGTGTGGTTCATGAAAACAACAGACATGCAATGACACTGGGTGTGGTTCATGAAAAGAACTGACATGCAATGACTAGCTGTGGTTCATGAAAATAACACACATGCAATGACACTGGGTGTGGTTCATGAAAAGAACAGACATGCAATGACACTAGTGGATCCTTATGTGTGGTTCATGAAAAGAACAGACATGCAATGACACTGGTGGATCCTTGTGTGGTTTGTTTAGAATAACAAACATGCAATGACACTGGTGGATCCATGTGTGGTTCATGAGAAGAACTAACATCCAATGACACTGGTGGATCCTTATGTGGTTTGTTTAGAGGAACAGACATGCAATCACACTAGGTGGATCCATATGTGGTTAATGGAAATATGGACATGCAATGACTCTATGTGATTCATGAGTAGAACAGACATTCAATGACACTGGTGGATCCTTATGTGGTTCATGAAAAGAACAGACATGCAATGACACTAGTGGATCCTTATGTGGTTCATGAAAAGAACAGACATGCAATGACACTGGTAGATCCTTATGTGGTTTGTCAGGAGAACACACATGCAATGACATTGGGTGTGGTTCATGAAAAGAACAGAGATGCAATGACACTAGTGGATCCTTATGTGTGGTTCATGAAAAGAACAGACATGCAATGACACTGGTGGATCCTTATGTGGTTTGTCTAGAAGAACACACATGCAATGACACTTGGTGTGCTTCATGAAAAGAACAGACATGCAATGACACTGGTGGATCCTTATGTGGTTTGTTTAGAGGAACATACATGCAATGACACCGGTGGATCCACGGGTGGTTCATGAGAAGAACACACATCCAATGACACTGGGTGGATCCTTATGTGGTTCATGAAAAGAACTGACATTTAGTGACACTGGGTGTGGTTCATGAAAAGAACAGACATGCAATGACATCGGTGGATCCATGTGTGGTTTATGGAAGTAACATACATGCAATGACTCTAGCTGTGGTTAATGAAAATAATACGCATGCAATGAATCTGGGTGTGGTTCATGAAAAGAACATACATGCAATGACACTAGTGGATCCTTATGTGGTTTGTTTAGTGGAGCAGGACATGCAATCGACGGTGGATCCATGTGTGGTTCATGAGAAGAACACACATCCAATGACACTGTGGATCCTTATGTGGTTTGTTTAGAGGAATAGACATGCAATGACACCGGTGGATCCTTATGTGGTCTGTCTAGAGGAACACACATGCAATGACACCGGGTGTGGTTCATGAAAAGAACCGACATGCAATGACTTATGTGGTTTGTTTAGAAGAACACACATGAAGTGACACCGGGTGTGGTTCATGAAAACAACAGACATGCAATGACACTGGGTGTGGTTCATGAAAAGAACAGACATGCAATGACTCTAGCCGTGGTTCATGAAAAGAACACACATGCAATGACACTGGGTGTGGTTCATGAAAAGAACAGACATGCAATGACACTAGTGGATCCTTATGTGTGGTTCATGAAAAGAACAGACATGCAATGACACTGGTGGATCCTTGTGTGGTTTGTTTAGAGGAACAAACATGCGATGACACTGGTGGATCCATGTGTGGTTCATGAGAAGAACTAACATCCAATGACACTGGTAGATCCTTATGTGGTTTGTTTAGAGGAACAAACATGCAATCACACTAGGTGGATCCATATGTGGTTTATGGAAGTAACAGACATGCAATGACTCTAGCTGTGATTCATGAAAAGAACAGACATGCAATGACACTGGTAGATCCTTATGTGGTTCATGAAAAGAACAGACATGCAATGACACTAGTGGATCCTTATGTGGTTCATGAAAAGAACAGACATGCAATGACACTGGTAGATCCTTATCTGTTTTGTCAGGAGAACAGACATGCAATGACATTGGGTGTGGTTCATGAAAAGAACAGACATGCAATGATACTGGTGGATCCTTATGTGTGGTTCATCAATAGAACAGACATGCAATGACACCGGTGGATCCTTATGTGGTTTGTCTAGAAGAACATACATGCAATGACACTGGGTGTGCTTCATGAAAAGAACAGACATGCAATGACACTGGTGGATCCTTATGTGGTTTGTTTAGAAGAACACACATGCAATGACACCGGTGGATCCACGGGTGGTTCATGAGAAGAACACACATCCAATGACACTGGGTGGATCCTTATGTGGTTCATGAAAAGAACTGACATTTAGTGACACTGGGTGTGGTTCATGAAAGGAACAGACATGCAATGACATCGGTGGATCCATGTGTGGTTTATGGAAGTAACATACATGCAATGACTCTAGCTGTGGATAATGAAAATAATACGCATGCAATGAATCTGGGTGTGGTTCATGAAAAGAACATACATGCAATGACACTAGTGGATCCTTATGTGGTTTGTTTAGTGGAACAGACATGCAATGCCACCGGTGGATCCATGTGTGGTTCATGAGAAGAACACACATCCAATGACACTGTGGATCCTTATGTGGTTTGTTTAGAGGCATAGACATGCAATGACACCGGTGGATCCTTATGTGGTCTGTCTAGAGGAACACACATGCAATGACACCGGGTGTGGTTCATGAAAAGAACCGACATGCAATGACTTATGTGGTTTGTTTAGAAGAACACACATGAAGTGACACCGGGTGTGGTTCATGAAAACAACAGACATGCAATGACACTGGGTGTGGTTCATGAAAAGAACAGACATGCAATGACTCTAGCCGTGGTTCATGAAAAGAACACACATGTAATGACACTGGGTGTGGTTCATGAAAAGAACAGACATGCAATGACACTAGTGGATCCTTATGTGTGGTTCATGAAAAGAACAGACATGCAATGACACTGGTGGATCCTTGTGTGGTTTGTTTAGAGGAACAAACATGCGATGACACTGGTGGATCCATGTGTGGTTCATGAGAAGAACTAACATCCAATGACACTGGTGGATCCTTATGTGGTTTGTTTAGAGGAACAGACATGCAATCACACTAGGTGGATCCATATGTAGTTTATGGAAGTAACAGACATGCAATGACTCTAGCTGTGATTCATGAAAAGAACAGACATGCAATGACACTGGTAGATCCTTATGTGGTTCATGAAAAGAACAGACATGCAATGACACTAGTGGATCCTTATGTGGTTCATGAAAAGAACAGACATGCAATGACACTGGTAGATCCTTATATGTTTTGTCAGGAGAACAGACATGCAATGACATTGGGTGTGGTTCATGAAAAGAACAGACATGCAATGACACTGGTGGATCCTTATGTGTGGTTCATGAAAAGAACAGACATGCAATGACACCGGTGGATCCTTATGTGGTTTGTCTAGAAGAACACACATGCAAAGACACTGGGTGTGCTTCATGAAAAGAACAGACATGCAATGACACTGGTGGATCCTTATGTGGTTTGTTTAGAAGAACACACATGCAATGACACTGGGTGTGGTTCATGAAAAGAACAGACATGCAATGATACTGGTGGATCCTTATGTGGTTTGTTTAGAGGAACAGACATGCAATGACACCGGTGGATCCACGTGTGGTTCATGAGAAGAACACACATCCAATGACACTGGGTGGATCCGTATGTGGTTCATGAAAAGAACTGACATTTAGTGACACTGGGAGTGGTTCATGAAAAGAACAGACATGCAATGACATCGGTGGATCCATGTGTGGTTTATGGAAGTAACAGACATGCAATGACTCTAGCTGTGGTTAATGAAAATAACACGCATGCAATGAATCTGGGTGTGGTTCATGAAAAGAACATA
Source organism: Avena insularis (assembly GCA_023614405.1). Lineage (NCBI taxonomy): Eukaryota > Viridiplantae > Streptophyta > Magnoliopsida > Poales > Poaceae > Avena > Avena insularis. The sequence continues at coordinate 95,547,332 of CM042686.1, forward strand.
CATGCAATGACACTAGTGGATCCTTATGTGGTTTGTTTAGTGGAACAGACATGCAATGCCACCGGTGGATCCATGTGTGGTTCATGAGAAGAGCACACATCCAATGACACTTTGGATCCTTGTGTGGTTTGTTTAGAGGAATAGACATGCAATGACACCGGTGGATACTTATGTGGTCTGTCTAGAGGAACACACATGCAATGACACCGGGTGTGGTTCATGAAAAGAACAGACATGCAATGACTTATGTGGTTTGTTTAGAAGAACACAAATGAAGTGACACCGGGTGTGGTTCATGAAAACAACAGACATGCAATGACACTGGGTGTGGTTCATGAAAAGAACTGACATGCAATGACTCTAGCTGTGGTTCATGAAAAGAACACACATGCAATGACACTGGGTGTGGTTCATGAAAAGAACAGACATGCAATGACACTAGTGGATCCTTATGTGTGGTTCATGAAAAGAACAGACATGCAATGACACTGGTGGATCCTTGTGTGGTTTGTTTAGAGGAACAAACATGCAATGACACTGGTGGATCCATGTGTGGTTCATGAGAAGAACTAACATCCAATGACCATTGGATCCTTATGTGGTTTGTTTAGAGGAACAGACATGCAATCACACTAGGTGGATCCATATGTGGTTTATGGAAGTAACAGACATGCAATGACTCTAGCTGTGATTCATGAAAAGAACAGACATGCAATGACACTGGTGGATCCTTATGTGGTTCATGAAAAGAACAGACATGCAATGACACTAGTGGATCCTTATGTGGTTCATGAAAAGAACAGACATGCAATGACACTGGTAGATCCTTATGTGGTTTGTCAGGAGAACACACATGCAATGACATTGGGTGTGGTTCATGAAAAGAACAGACATGCAATGACACTAGTGGATCCTTATGTGTGGTTCATGAAAAGAACAGACATGCAATGACACTGGTGGATCCTTATGTGGTTTGTCTAGAAGAACACACATGCAATGACACTTGGTGTGCTTCATGAAAAGAATAGACATGCAATGACCTTTGGTGGATCCTTATGTGGTTTGTTTAGAGGAACATACATGCAATGACACCGGTGGATCCACGTGGTTCATGAGAAGAACACACATCCAATGACCTTTGGTGGATCCTTATGTGGTTCATGAAAAGAAGACATTTAGTGACCGGTGTGGTTCATGAAAGAACAGACATGCAATGACATGGTGGATCCATGTGTGGTTTATGGAAGTAACATACATGCAATGACTCTAGTGTGGATAATGAAAATATCGCATGCAATGAATACAGGTGTGGTTCATGAAAAGAACATACATGCAATGACACTAGTGGATCCTTATGTGGTTTGTTTAGTGGAACAGACATGCAATGCGACCGGTGGATCCATGTGTGGTTCATGAGAAGAACACACATCCAATGACACTGTGGATCCTTATGTGGTTTGTTTAGAGGAATAGACATGCAATGACACCGGTGGATCCTTATGTGGTCTGTCTAGAGGAACACACATGCAATGACACCGGGTGTGGTTCATGAAAAGAACCGACATGCAATGACTTATGTGGTTTGTTTAGAAGAACACACATGAAGTGACACCGGGTGTGGTTCATGAAAACAACAGACATGCAATGACACTGGGTGTGGTTCATGAAAAGAACAGACATGCAATGACTCTAGCCGTGGTTCATGAAAAGAACACACATGCAATGACACTGGGTGTGGTTCATGAAAAGAACAGACATGCAATGACACTAGTGGATCCTTATGTGTGGTTCATGAAAAGAACAGACATGCAATGACACTAGTGGATCCTTGTGTGGTTTGTTTAGAGGAACAAACATGCGATGACACTTGTGGATCCATGTGTGGTTCATGAGAAGAACTAACATCCAATGACACTGGTGGATCCTTATGTGGTTTGTTTAGAGGAACAGACATGCAATCACACTAGGTGGATCCATATGTGGTTTATGGAAATGTGACATGCAATGACTCTAGCTGTGATTCATGAAAAGAACAGACATGCAATGACACTGGTAGAGCCTTATGTGGTTCATGAAAAGAACAGACATGCAATGACACTAGTGGATCCTTATGTGGTTCATGAAAAGAACAGACATGCAATGACACTGGTAGATCCTTATCTGTTTTGTCAGGAGAACAGACATGCAATGACATTGGGTGTGGTTCATGAAAAGAACAGACATGCAATGACACTGGTGGATCCTTATGTGTGGTTCATGAAAAGAACAGACATGCAATGACACCGGTGGATCCTTATGTGGTTTGTCTAGAAGAACACACATGCAATGACACTGGGTGTGCTTCATGAAAAGAATAGACATGCAATGACACTGGTGGATCCTTATGTGGTTTGTTTAGAGGAACATACATGCAATGACACCGGTGGATCCACGTGTGGTTCATGAGAAGAACACACATCCAATGACACTGGGTGGATCCTTATGTGGTTCATGAAAAGAACTGACATTTAGTGACACTGGGTGTGGTTCATGAAAAGAACAGACATGCAATGACATCGGTGGATCCATGTGTGGTTTATGGAAGTAACAGACATGCAATGACTCTAGCTGTGGTTAATGAAAATAACACGCATGCAATGAATCTGGGTGTGGTTCATGAAAATAACAGACATGCAATGACACTAGTGGATCCTTATGTGGTTTGTTTAGTGGAACAGACATGCAATGCCACCGGTGGATCCATGTGTGGTTCATGAGAAGAACACACATCCAATGACACTGTGGATCCTTATGTGGTTTGTTTAGAGGAATAGACATGCAATGACACCGGTGGATCCTTATGTGGTGCATCAGAGAACACACATGCAATGACACCGGGTGTGGTTCATGAAAAGAACAGACATGCAATGACTTATGTGGTTTGTTTAGAAGAACACACATGAAGTGACACCGGGTGTGGTTCATGAAAACAACACACATGCAATGACACTGGGTGTGGTTCATGAAAAGAACAGACATGCAATGACTCTAGCCGTGGTTCATGAAAAGAACACACATGCAATGACACTGGGTGTGGTTCATGAAAAGAACAGACATGCAATGACACTAGTGGATCCTTATGTGTGGTTCATGAAAAGAACAGACATGCAATGACACTGGTGGATCCTTGTGTGGTTTGTTTAGAGGAACAAACATGCGATGACACTGGTGGATCCATGTGTGGTTCATGAGAAGAACTAACATCCAATGACACTGGTGGATCCTTATGTGGTTTGTTTAGAGGAACAGATATGCAATCACACTAGGTGGATCCATATGTGGTTTATGGAAGTAACATACATGCAATGACTCTAGCTGTGATTCATGAAAAGAACAGACATGCAATGACACTGGTGGATCCTTATGTGGTTCATGAAAAGAACAGACATGCAATGACACTAGTGGATCCTTATGTGGTTCATGAAAAGAACAGACATGCAATGACACTGGTAGATCCTTATGTAGATTGTCAGGAGAACACACATGCAATGACATTGGGTGTGGTTCATGAAAAGAACAGACATGCAATGACACTGGTGGATCCTTATGTGTGGTTCATGAAAAGAACAGACATGCAATGACACTGGTTGATCCTTATGTGGTTTGTCTAGAAGAACACACATGCAATGACACTGGGTGTGCTTCATGAAAAGAACAGACATGCAATGACACTGGTGGATCCTTATGTGGTTTGTTTAGAGGAACATACATGCAATGACACTGGTGGATCCACGTGTGGTTCATGAGAAGACCACACATCCAATGACACTGGGTGGATCCTTATGTGGTTCATGAAAAGAACTGACATTTAGTGACACTGGGAGTGGTTCATGAAAAGAACAGACATGCAATGACATCGGTGGATCCATGTGTGGTTTATGGAAGTAACAGACATGCAATGACTCTAGCTGTGGTTAATGAAAATAACACGCATGCAATGAATCTGGGTGTGGTTCATGAAAACGGACATGCAATGACACTAGTGGATCCTTATGTGGTTTGTTTAGTGGAGCAGACATGCAATGCCACGGTGGATCCATGTGGTTCATGAGAAGAACACATCCAATGACACTGTGGATCCTTATGTGGTTTGTTTAGAGGAATAGACATGCAATGACACCGGTGGATCCTTATGTGGTCTGTCTAGAGGAACACACATGCAATGACACCGGGTGTGGTTCATGAAAAGAACAGACATGCAATGACTTATGTGGTTTGTTTAGAAGAACACACATGAAGTGACACCGGGTGTGGTTCATGAAAACAACAGACATGCAATGACACTGGGTGTGGTTCATGAAAAGAACAGACATGCAATGACTCTAGCCGTGGTTCATGAAAAGAACACACATGCAATGACACTGGGTGTGGTTCATGAAAAGAACAGACATGCAATGACACTAGTGGATCCTTATGTGTGGTTCATGAAAAGAACAGACATGCAATGACACTGGTGGATCCTTGTGTGGTTTGTTTAGAGGAACAAACATGCGATGACACTGGTGGATCCATGTGTGGTTCATGAGAAGAACTAACATCCAATGACACTGGTGGATCCTTATGTGGTTTGTTTAGAGGAACAGACATGCAATCACACTAGGTGGATCCATATGTGGTTTATGGAAGTAACAGACATGCAATGACTCTAGCTGTGATTCATGAAAAGAACAGACATGCAATGACACTGGTGGATCCTTATGTGGTTCATGAAAAGAACAGACATGCAATGACACTGGTGGATCCTTATGTGGTTCATGAAAAGAACAGACATGCAATGACACTGGTAGATCCTTATGTGGTTTGTCAGGAGAACAGACATGCAATGACATTGGGTGTGGTTCATGAAAAGAACAGAAATGCAATGACACTGGTGGATCCTTATGTGTGGTTCATGAAAAGAACATACATGCAATGACACCGGTGGATCCTTATGTGGTTTGTCTAGAAGAACACACATGCAATGACACTGGGTGTGCTTCATGAAAAGAATAGACATGCAATGACACTGGTGGATCCTTATGTGGTTTGTTTAGAGGAACATACATGCAATGACACCGGTGGATCCACGTGTGGTTCATGAGAAGAACACACATCCAATGACACTGGGTGGATCCTTATGTGGTTCATGAAAAGAACTGACATTTAGTGACACTGGGTGTGGTTCATGAAAAAGAACAGACATACAATGACATCGGTGGATCCATGTGTGGTTTATGGAAGTAACAGACATGCAATGACTCTAGCTGTGGTTAATGAAAATAACACGCATGCAATGAATCTGGGTGTGGTTCATGAAAAGAACAGACATGCAATGACACTAGTGGATCCTTATGTGGTTTGTTTAGTGGAACAGACATGCAATGCCACCGGTGGATCCATGTGTGGTTCATGAGAAGAACACACATCCAATGACACTGTGGATCCTTATGTGGTTTGTTTAGAGGAATAGACATGCAAAGACACCGGTGGATCCTTATGTGGTCTGTCTAGAGGAACACACATGCAATGACACTGGGTGTGGTTCATGAAAAGAACAGACATGCAATGACTTATATGGTTTGTTTAGAAGAACACACATGAAGTGACACCGGGTGTGGTTCATGAAAACAACACACATGCAATGACACTGGGTGTGGTTCATGAAAAGAACATACATGCAATGACATCGGTGGATCCATGTGTTGTTTATGGAAGTAACAGACATGCAATGACTCTAGTAAATTTAATGAAATAATAACATGCATGATGAATCTGGGTGTGGTTCATGAAAAGAACAGACATGCAATGACACTAGTGGATCCTTATGTGGTTTGTTTAGTGGAACAGACATGCAATGCCACCGGTGGATCCATGTGTGGTTCATGAGAAGAACACACATCCAATGACACTGTGGATCCTTATGTGGTTTGTTTAGAGGAATAGACATGCAATGACACGGTGGATCCTTATGTGGTGCATCTGAGGAACACATGCAATGACACCGGGTGTGGTTCATGAAAAGAACAGACATGCAATGACTTATGTGGTTTGTTTAGAAGAACACACATGAAGTGACACCGGGTGTGGTTCATGAAAACAACAGACATGCAATGACACTGGTGTGGTTCATGAAAAGAACAGACATGCAATGACTCTAGCCGTGGTTCATGAAAAGAACACACATGCAATGACACTGGGTGTGGTTCATGAAAAGAATAGACATGCAATGACACTAGTGGATCCTTATGCGTGGTTCATGAAAAGAACAGACATGCAATGACACTGGTGGATCCTTGTGTGGTTTGTTTAGAGGAACAAACATGCGATGACACGGGTGGATCCATGTGTGGTTCATGAGAAGAACTAACATCCAATGACACTGGTGGATCCTTATGTGGTTTGTTTAGAGGAACAGACATGCAATCACACTAGGTGGATCCATATGTGGTTTATGGAAAACAGACATGCAATGACACTAGCTGTGATTCATGAAAAGAACAGACATGCAATGACACTGGTGGATCCTTATGTGGTTCATGAAAAGAACAGACATGCAATGACACTGGTGGATCCTTATGTGGTTCATGAAAAGAACAGACATGCAATGACACTGGTAGATCCTTATGTGGTTTGTCAGGAGAACAGACATGCAATGACATTGGGTGTGGTTCATGAAAAGAACAGACATGCAATGACACTGGTGGATCCTTATGTGTGGTTCATGAAAAGAACAGACATGCAATGACACTGGTGGATCCTTATGTGGTTTGTCTAGAAGAACACACATGCAATGACACTGGGTGTGCTTCATGAAAAGAACAGACATGCAATGACACTGGTGGATCCTTATGTGGTTTGTTTAGAGGAACATACATGCAATGACACGGTGGATCACGTGTGGTTCATGAGAAGAACACACATCAATGACAGGTGGATCCTTATGTGGTTCATGAAAGAAGCCCGACATTTAGTGACACTGGGTGTGGTTCATGAAAAGACGACATACAATTACATCGGTGGATCCATGTGTGGTTTATGGAAGTAACAGACATGCAATGACTCTAGCTGTGGTTAATGAAAATAACACGCATGCAATGAATCTGGGTGTGGTTCATGAAAAGAACAGACATGCAATGACACTAGTGGATCCTTATGTGGTTTGTTTAGTGGAACAGACATGCAATGCCACCGGTGGATCCATGTGTGGTTCATGAGAAGAACACACATCCAGTGACACTATGGATCCTTATGTGTTTTGTTTAGAGGAATAGACATGCAATGACACCGGTGGATCCTTATGTGGTCTGTCTAGAGGAACACACATGCAATGACACCGGGTGTGGTTCATGAAAAGAACAGACATGCAATGACTTATGTGGTTTGTTTAGAAGAACACACATGAAGTGACACCCGGTGTGGTTCATGAAAACAACAGACATGCAATGACACTGGGTGTGGTTCATGAAAATAACAGACATGCAATGACTCTAGCTGTGGTTCATGAAAAGAACACACATGCAATGACACTGGGTGTGGTTCATGAAAAGAATAGACATGCAATGACACTAGTGGATCCTTATGTGTGGTTCATGAAAAGAACAGACATGCAATGACACTGGTGGATCCTTGTGTGGTTTGTTTAGAGGAACAAACATGCGATGACACTGGTGGATCCATGTGTGGTTCATGAGAAGAACTAACATCCAATGACACTGGTGGATCCTTATGTGGTTTATTTAGAGGAACAGACATGCAATCACACTAGGTGGATCCATATGTGGTTTATGGAAGTAACAGACATGCAATGACTCTAGCTGTGATTCATGAAAAGAATAGACATGCAATGACACTGGTGGATCCTTATGTGGTTCATGAAAAGAACAGACATGCAATGACACTAGTGGATCCTTATGTGGTTCATGAAAAGAACAGACATGCAATGACACTGGTAGATCCTTATGTGGTTTGTTAGAAGAACACACATGCAATGACATTGGGTGTGGTTCATCAAAAGAACAGAAATGCAATGACACTGGTGGATCCTTATGTGTGGTTCATGAAAAGAACAGACATGCAATGACACTGGTGGATCCTTATGTGGTTTGTCTAGAGGAATAGACATGCAATGACACCGGTGGATCCTTATGTGGTCTCTCTAGAGGAACACACATGCAATGACACCGGGTGTGGTTCATGAAAAGAACAGACATGCAATGACTTATGTGGTTTGTTTAGTAGAACACACATGAAGTGACACCAGGTGTGGTTCATGAAAAGAACAGACATGCAATGACACTGGTGGATCCTTATATGGTTTGTTTAGAACAACACACATGCAATGACACTGGGCGTGGTTCATAAAAAGAACACACATCCAATGACACTGGTGGATCCTTATGTGGTTTGTTTAGAGGAACAGACATGCAATGACACCGGTGGATCCACGTGTGGTTCATGAGAAGAACACACATCCAATGACACTGGTAGATCCTTATGTGGTTCATGAAAAGAACACACATGAAGTGACACTGGGTGTGGTTCATGAAAAGAATAGACATGCACTGACACTGGGTGTGGTTCGTGAAAAGAACAGACATGCAATGACACTGGTGGATCCTTATGTGGTTCATGAAAAGAATAGACATGCAATGGAACTGGTGGATCCTTATGTGGTTCATGAAAAGAAAAGACATGCAATGACACTGGTGGATCCTTATGTGGTTTGTTTAGAAGAACACACATGCAATGACATTGGGTGTGGTTCATGAAAAGAACAGACATGCAATGACACTGGCAGATCCTTATGTGGTTTGTTTAGAGGAACAGACATGCAATGAAACTGGTAGATCCTTATGTGGTTCATGAAAAGAAATGACATGCAGTGACACTGGGTGTGGTTCATTAAAAGAACAGACATGGAATGACACTGGGTGTGGTTCATGAAAAGAACAGACATGCAATGATACCTGGTGTGGTTCATGAAAAGAACAAACATGCAATGACACTGGTGGATACTTATGTGGTCCATGAAAATAACAGACATGCAATGACACTGGTGGATCCTTATGTGGTTCCTGAAAAGAACAGACATGCAATAAGACTGGTGGATCCTTATGTGTGGTTCATGAAAAGAACAGACATGCAATGACACCATTGGATCCACGTGTTGTACATGAGAAGAACACACATTCAATGATACTGCTGGATCCTTATGTGGTTCATGAAAAGAACTTACATGCAGTGACACCGGGTGTGGTTCATGAAAAGAATAGACATGCAATGACACTGGTGGATCCTTATGTGGTTTGTTTAGAAGAACACACATGCAATGACACAGGGTGTTGTTCATGAAAAGAACACACATCCAATGACACTGGTGGATCCTTATGTGGTTTGTTTAGAGGAACATACATGCAATGTCACCGGTGGATCCATGTGTGGTTCATGAGAAGAACACACATCCAATGACACTGGTAGATCCTTATGTGGTTCATGAAAAGAACAGACATGGAGTGACACCGGGTGTGTTTCATGCAAAGAACAGACATGCAATCACACTGGGTGTGGTTCATGAAAAGAACAGACATGCAATGACACTGGTGGATCCTTATGTGGTTCATGAAAAGAACAGACATGCAATGACACTGGTGGATCCTTATGTGGTTCATGAAAAGAACAGACATGCAATGACACTGGTGGATCTTTATGTGGTTCATGAAAAGAACAGACATGCAATGAAACTGGTAGATCCTTATGTGGTTCATGAAGAGAACAGACATGCAATGACATTGGGTGTGGTTCATGAAAAGAACAGACATGCAATGACACTGGTGGATCCTTATGTGGTTTGTTTAGAAGAACACACATGCAATGACACTGGGTGTGGTTCATGAAAAGAACAGACATGCAATGACACTAGTGGATCCTTATGTGGTTTGTTTAGAGGAACACACATGCAATGACACCAGTGGATCCACGTCCGGTTCATAAGAAGAACACACATCCAATGACAATAGGTGGATCCTTATGTGGTTCATGAAAAGAACTGACATGCAGTGACACTGGGCGTGGTTCATGAAAAGAACAGACATGCAATGACATTGGTGGATCCATGTGTGGTTTATGGAAGTAACAGACATGCAATGACTCTAGATGTGGTTAATGAAAAGAACACGCATGCAATGACAGTGGGTGTGGTTCATTAAAAAACAGACATGCAATGACACTGGTGGATCCTTATGTGGTTTGTTTAGAGGAACAAACATGCAATGACACCGGTGGATCCATGTGTGGTTCATAAGAAGAACACACATCCAATGACACTGGTGGATCCTTATGTGGTTCATGAAAAGAACACACATGCAATGACACTAGGTGTGGTTCATGAAAAGAACAGACATGCAATGACACTAGTGGATCCTTATGTGTGGTTCATGAAAAGAACAGACATGCAATGACACTGGTGGATCCTTGTGTGGTTTGTTTAGAGGAACAAACATGCAATGACACTGGTGGATCCATGTGTGGTTCATGAGAAGAACTAACATCCAATGACACTGGTGGATCCTTATGTGGTTTGTTTAGAGGAACAGACATGCAATCACACTAGGTGGATCCATATGTGGTTTATGGAATGTGTAGACATGCAATGACTCTAGCTGTGATAACATCTTGAATGACTCTAGCTGTGATTCATGAAAAGAACAGACATGCAATGACACTGGTGGATCCTTATGTGGTTCATGAAAGGAACAGACATGCAATGACACTAGTGGATCCTTATGTGGTTCATGAAAAGAACAGACATGCAATGACACTGGTAGATCCTTATGTGGTTTGTTAGGAGAACACACATGCAATGACATTGGGTGTGGTTCATCAAAAGAACAGACATGCAATGACACTGGTGGATCCTTATGTGTGGTTCATGAAAAGAACAGACATGCAATGACACTGGTGAATCCTTATGTGGTTTGTCTAGAAGAACACACATGCAATGACACTGGGTGTGGTTCATGAAAAGAACAGACATGCAATGACACTGGTGGATCCTTATGTGGTTTGTTTAGAGGAACATACATGCAATGACACCGGTGGATCCACGTGTGGTTCATGAGAAGAACACACATCCAATGACACTGTGGATCCTTATGTGGTTTGTTTAGAGGAATAGACATGCAATGACACCGGTGGATCCTTATGTGGTCTCTCTAGAGGAACACACATGCAATGACACCGGGTGTGGTTCATGAAAAGAACAGACATGCAATGACTTATGTGGTTTGATTAGTAGAACACACATGAAGTGACACCGGGTGTGGTTCATGAAAAGAACAGACATGCAATGACACTGGTGGATCCTTATTTGGTTTGTTTAGAACAACACACATGCAATGACACTTGGCGTGGTTCATAAAAATAACACACATCCAATGACACTGGTGGATCCTTATGTGGTTTGTTTAGAGGAACATACTTGCAATGACACCGGTGGATCCACGTGTGGTTCATGAGAAGAACACACATCCAATGACACTGGTAGATCCTTATGTGGTTCATGAAAAGAACACACATGAAGTGACACTGGGTGTGGTTCATGAAAAGAATAGACATGCACTGACACTGGGTGTGGTTCGTGAAAAGAACAGACATGCAATGACACTGGTGGATCCTTATGTGGTTCATGAAAAGAACAGACATGCAATGGCACTGGTGGATCCTTATGTGGTTCATGAAAAGAATAGACATGCAATGGCACTGGTGGATCCTTATGTGGTTCATGAAAAGAAAAGACATGCAATGACACTGGTGGATCCTTATGTGGTTTGTTTAGAAGAACACACATGCAATGACATTGGGTGTGGTTCATGAAAAGAACAGACATGCAATGACACTGGCGGATCCTTATGTGGTTTGTTTAGAGGAACAGACATGCAATGACACCGGTGGATCCACGTGTGGTTCATGAGAAGAATACACATCCAACGACACTGGTAGATCCTTATGTGGTTCATGAAAAGAAATGACATGCAGTGACACTAGGTGTGGTTCATTAAAAGAACAGACATGCAATGACACTGGTGTGGTTCATGAAAAGAACAGACATGCAATGATACCGGGTGTGGTTCATGAAAAGAACAAACATGCAATGACTCTAGATGTGGTTCATGAAAAGAATAGACATGCAATGACTTATGTGGTTTGTTTAGAAGAACACACATGCAGTGACACCGGGTGTGCTTCATGAAAAGAACAGACATGCAATGACACTTGTGGATCCTTATGTGTTTTTTTTAGAATAACACACATGCAATGACACTGAGTGTGGTTCATGAGAAGAACAGACATGCAATGACACTGGTGGATCCTTATGTGATTCATGAAAATAACAGACATGCAATGACACTGGTGGATCCTTATGTGGTTCCTGAAAAGAACAGACATGCAATGAGACTGGTGGATCCTTATGTGTGGTTTATGAAAAGAACAGACATGCAATGACACCATTGGATCCACGTGTTGTACATGAGAAGAACACACATCCAATGATACTGGTGGATCCTTATGTGGTTCATGAAAAGAATTTACATGCAGTGACACCGGGTGTGGTTCATGAAAATAACAGACATGCAATGACACTGGTGGATCCTTATGTGGTTTGTTTAGAAGAACACACATGCAATGACACTGGGTGTTGTTCATGAAAAGAACACACATCCAATGACACTGGTGGATCCTTATGTGGTTTGTTTAGAGGAACATACATGCAATGTCACCGATGGATCCATGTGTGGTTAATGAGAAGAACACACATCCAATGACACTGGTAGATCCTTATGTGGTTCATGAAAAGAACAGACATGGAGTGACACCGGGTGTGTTTCATGAAAAGAACAGACATGCAATCACACTGGGTGTGGTTCATGAAAAGAACAGACACGCAATGACACTTGTGGATCCTTATGTGGTTCATGAAAAGAACATACATGCAATGACACTGGTGGATCTTTATGTGGTTCATGAAAAGAACAGACATGCAATGAAACTGGTAGATCCTTATGTGGTTCATGAAAAGAACAGATATGCAATGACATTGGGTGTGGTTCATGAAAAGAACAAACATGCAATGACACTGGTGGATCCTTATGTGGTTTGTTTAGAAGAACACACATGCAATTACACTGGGTGTGGTTCATGAAAAGAACAGACATGCAATGACAGTAGTGGATCCTTATGTGGTTTGTTTAGAGGAACAGACATGCAATGACACCGGTGGATCCACGTCCGGTTCATGAGAAGAACACACATACAATGACACTAGGTGGATCCTTATGTGGTTCATGAAAAGAACTGACATGCAGTGACACTAGGTGTGGTTCATGAAAAGAACATACATGCAATGACATTGGTGGATCCATGTGTGGTTTATGGAAGTAACAGGTATGCAATGACTCTAGATGTGGTTAATGAAAAGAACACGCATGCAATGACACTGGGTGTGGTTCATTAAAAGAACAGACATGCAATGACACTGGTGGATCCTTATGTGGTTTGTTTAGAGGAACAAACATGCAATGACACCGGTGGATCCATGTGTGGTTCATGAGAAGAACACACATCCAATGACACTAGTGGATCCTTATGTGGTTTGTTTAGAGGAACAGACATGCAATGACACCGGTGGATCCTTATGTGGTCTGTCTAGAGGAACACACATGCAATGACACCGGGTGTGGTTCATGACAAGAACAGACATGCAATGACTTATGTGGTTTGTTTAGAAGAACACACATGCAATGACCTAGGTGTGGTTCATGAAAAGAACAGACATGCAATGACACTGGTGGATCCTCATGTGGTTTGTTTAGAAGAACACACACACAATGACACTGGGTGTGGTTCATGAAAAGAACAGACAAGCAATGACACTGGTGGATCCTTATGTGTGGTTCATGAAAAGAACAAACATGCAATGACACCGGTGGATCCACGTGTGGTTCATGAGAAGAACACACATCCAATGACACTGGTGGATCCTTATGTGGTTCATGAAAAGAACAGACATGCAATGACACTGGGTGTGGTTCATGAAAAGAATAGACATCCAATGACTCTAGCTGTGGTTCATGAAAAGAACACACATGCAATGACACTGGTGTGGTTCATGAAAATAACAAACATGCAATGACACTGGTGGATCCTTATGTGTGGTTCATGAAAAGAACAGACATGCAATGACACTAGTGGATCCTTATGTGGTTTCTTTAGAGGAAGAAACATGCAATGACACTGGTGGATCCATGTGTGGTCCATGAGAAGAACACACATCCAATGACACTAGTGGATCCTTATGTGGTTTGTTTAGAGGAACAAACATGCAATCACACTAGGTGAATCCATATGTGGTTTATGGAAGTAACAGACATGCAATGACTCTAGCTGTGATTCATGAAAAGAACAAACATGCAATGACACTGGTGGATCCATGTGTGGTTCATGGGAAGAACACACATCCAATGACACTGGTGGACTCTAGCTGTGGTTCATGAAAAGAACATACATGCAATGACACTGGTGGATCCATATGTGGTTTGTTAGGAGAACACACATGCAATGACATTGGGTGTGGTTCATGAAAAGAACAGACATGCAATGACACTGGTGGATCCTTATGTGTGGTTCATGAAAAGAACAGACATGCAATGACACTAGTGGATCCTTATGTGTGCTTAATGAAAAGAACAAACATGGAATGACACTAGTGGATCCTTATGTGGTTTGTTTAGAAGAACACACATGCAATGACACTCAGTGTGGTTCATGAAAAGAACAGACATGCAATGACACTGGTGGATCCTTATGTGGTTTGTTTAGAGGAATAGACATGCAATGACACCAGTGGATCCACGTGTGGTTCATGAGAAGAACACACATCCAATGTCACTGGGTGGATCCTCATCTGGTTCATGAAAATAACGGACATGAAGTGAGACTGGGTGTGGTTCATGAAAAGAACAGACTTGCAATGACATCGGTGGATCCATGTGTGGTTTATGGAAGTAATAGACATGCAATGACTCTAGCTATGGTTAATGAAAAGAACACGCATGCAATGACACTGGGTGTGGTTCATGAAAAGAACAGACATGCAATGACACTGGTGGATCCTTATATGGTTTGTTTAGAGGAACGTACATGCAATGACTCTAGGTATGGTTCATGAAAAGAACAGACATGCAATAACTTATGTGGTTTGTTTAGAAGAACACACATGAAGTGACACCGGGTGTGGTTCATGAAAAGAACAGACATGCAATGACACTGGTGGATCCTTATGTCGTTTGTTTAGAAGAACACACATGCAATGACACTGGATGTGGTTCATGAAAAGAACAAACATGCAATGAAACTGGTGGATCCTTATGTGGTTCATGAAAAAAACAGACATGCAATGACGCTGGTGGATCCTTATGTGGTTCATGAAAAGAACAGACATGCAATGACACTGGTGGATCCTTATGTGGTTCATGAAAAGAACATACATGCAATGACACCGGTGGATCCACGTGTGGTTCATGAGAAGAACACACATCCAATGACACTGGTGGATCCTTATGTGGTTCATCA
This sequence comes from Avena insularis, assembly GCA_023614405.1. NCBI lineage: Eukaryota > Viridiplantae > Streptophyta > Magnoliopsida > Poales > Poaceae > Avena > Avena insularis. Next base: position 95,562,977 of record CM042686.1, read on the forward strand.
AAAGAACTGACATGCAGTAACACTGGGTGTGGTTCACGAAAAGAACAGACATGCACTAACACTGGTGGATCCTTATGTGGTTTGTTTAGAAGAACACACATGCAATGACACTGGGTGTGGTTCATGAAAAGAACAGACATCAATGACACTGGTGGATCCTTATGTGGTTTGTTTAGAGGAACGGACATGCAATGACACCGGTGGATCCACGTGTGGTTCATGAGAAGAACACACATCCAATGACACAGGTAGATCCTTATGTGGTTCATGAAAAGAACAGACATGCAGTGACACCGGGTGTGTTTCATGAAAATATCAGACATGTAATGATACTGGGTGTGGTTCATCAAAAGAACCGACATGCAATGACACTGGTGGATCCTTATGTGGCTCATGAAAAGCACAGACATGCAATGCCACTGGTAGATCCTTATGTGGTTCATGAAAAGAACAGACATGCAATGACATTGGGTGTGGTTCATGAAAAGAATAGACATGCAATGACACTGGTGGATCCTTATGTGTGGTTCATGAGAAGAACAGACATGCAATGACACTGGTGGATCCTTATGTGGTTTGTTTAGAAGAACACACATGCAATGACACTGGGTGTAGTTCATGAAAAGAACAGACATGCAATGACACTAGTGGATCCTTATGTGGTTTGTTTAGAAAAACACACATGCAATGACACTGGGTGCGGTTCATGAAAAGAACAGACATGCAATGACACTGGTAGATCCTTATGTGGTTTGTTTAGAAGAACATACACGCAATGACACTGGGTGTGGTTCATGAAAAGAACAGACACGCAATGACACTAGTGGATCCTTATGTGGTTTGTTTAGAGGAACAGACATACAATGACACCAGTGGATCCACGTGTGGTTCATGAGAAGAACACACATCCAATGACACTGGTAGATCCTTATGTGGTTCATGAAAAGAACAGACATGCAGTGACACTGGGTATGGTTCATGAAAAGAACAGACATGCACTGACACTGGGTGTGGTTCATGAAATGAACAGACATGCAATGAAACTGGTGGATCCTTATGTGGTTCATGAAAAGAACAGACATGCAATGACACTGGTGGATCCTTATGTGGTTCCTAAAAAGAACAGACATGCAATGAGACTGGTGGATCCTTATGTGTGGTTCATTAAAAGAACAGACATGCAATGACACCGGTGGATCCACGTGTGGTTCATGAGAAGAACACACATCCAATGACACTGGTGGATCCTTATGTGGTTCATGAAAAGAACTTACATGCAGTGACATCGGGTGTGGTTCATGAAAAGAACAGACATGCAGTGACACTAGATGTGGTTCATGAAAAGAATAGACATCTAATGACTCTAGCTGTGGTTCATGAAAAGAACACACATGCAATGACACTGGTGGATCCTTATGTGTGGTTCATGAAAAGAACAGACATGCAATGACACTGGTGGATCCTTATGTGTTTAGAGGAACAGACATGCAATGACTCTAGATATGGTTCATGAAAAGAACAGACATGCAATGACACTAGATGTGGTTCATGAAAAGAATAGACATGAAATGACTTATGTGGTTTATTTATAAGAACAAACATGTAGTGACACCGGGTGTGGTTCATGAAAAGAACACACATGCAATGACTCTAGATGTGGTTCATGAAAAGAATAGACATGCAATGACTTATGTGGTTTGTTTAGAAGAACACACATGCAGTGACACCGGGTGTGCTTCATGAAAAGAACAGACATGCAATGACACTTGTGGATCCTTATGTGTTTTGTTTAGAATAACACACATGCAATGACACTGAGTGTGGTTCATGAGAAGAACAGACATGCAATGACACTGGTGGATCCTTATGTGGTTCATGAAAAGAACAGACATGCAATGACACTGGTGGATCCTTATGTGTGGTCCATGAAAACAACAAACATGCAATGACACCAGTGGATCCACGTGTGGTTCATGAGAAGAACACACATCCAATGACACTGGTAGATCCTTATGTGGTTCATGAAAAGAACTTACATGCAGTGACACCGGGTGTGGTTCATGAAAAGAACAAACATGCAATGACACTGGTGGATCCTTATGTAGTTCATGAAAAGAACAGACATGCAATGACACTGGTGGATCCTTATGTGGTTCATGAAAAGAACAAACATGCAATGACACTGGTGGATCCTTATGTGTGGTTCATGAAAAGAACAGACATGCAATGACACCGGTGGATCCACGTGTGATTCATGAGAAGAACACACATCTAATGACACTTGTGGATCCTTATGTGGTTCATGAAAAGAACTTACATGCAGTGACACCAGGTGTGGTTCATGAAAAGAACAGACATGCAATGACACTGGGTGTGGTTCATGAAAAGAATAGACATCCAATAACTCTAGCTGTGGTTCATGAAAAGAACACACATGCAATGACACTGGGTGTGGTTCATGAAAAGAATAGACATGCAATGACACTGGTGGATCCTTATGTGTGGTTCATGAAAAGAACAGACATGCAATGACACTGGTGGATCCTTATGTGGTTTGTTTAGAGGAACAAACATGCAATGACACTGCTAGATCCATGTGTGGTTCATGAGAAGAACACACATCCAATGACACTGGTGGATCCTTATGTGGTTTGTTTAGAGGAACAGACATGCAATCACACTAGGTGAATCCATATGTGGTTTATGGAAGTAACAGACATGAAATGACTCTAGCTGTGATTCATGAAAAGAACAGACATGCAATGACACTGGTGGATCCATGTGTGGTTCATGGGAAGAACACACATCCAATGACACTGGTGGACTCTAGCTGTGGTTCATGAAAAGAACAGACATGCAATGACACTGGTGGATCCATATGTGGTTTGTCAGGAGAACACACATGCAATGACATTGGGTGTGGTTCATGAAAAGAACAGACATGCAATGACATTGGTGGATCCTTATGTGTGGTTCATGAAAAGAACAGACATGCAATGACACTGGTGGATCGTTATGTGGTTCGTTTAGAAGAACACACATGCAATGACACTGGGTGTGCTTCATGAAAAGAATAGACATGCAATGACACTGGTGGATCCTTATGTGGTTTGTTTATAGGAACATACATGCAATGACACCGGTGGATCCACGTGTGGTTCATGAGAAGAACACACATCCAATGTCACTGGGTGGATCCTTATGTATTTCATGAAAAGAACTAACATGCAGTAACACTGGGTGTGGTTCATGAAAAGAACAGACATGCAATGACATCGGTGGATCCATGTGTGGTTTATGGAAGTAACAGACATGCAATGACTCTAGTTGTGGTTAATGAAAAGAACACGCATGCAATGACACTGGGTGTGGTTCATGAAAAGAACAGACATGCAATGACACTGGTGGATCCTTATGTGGTTTGTTTAGAGGAACACTCATGCAATGACTCTAGATATGGTTCATGAAAAGAACATACATGCAATGACACCGGGTGTGGTTAATGAAAAGAACAGACATGCAATGACTTATGTGGTTTGTTTAGAAGAATAGACATGCAATGACACTGGTGGATCCTTATATGGTTTGTTTAGAAGAACACAGATGCAATGACACTGGGTGTGGTTCATGAAAAGAACAGACATGCAATGACACTGGTGGATCCTTATGTGGTTTGTTTAGAGGAACACACATGCAATGACACCCATGGATCCACGTGTGGTTCATGAGAAGAACACACATCCAATGTCACTGGGTTGATCCTTATGTGGTTCATGAAAAGAACTGACATGGAGTGACACTGGGTGTGGTTCATGAATAGAACAAACATGCAATGACATCGGTGTATCCATGTGTGGTTTATGGAAGTAACAGACATGCAATGACTCTAGCTGTGGTTAATGAAAAGAACACGCATGCAATGACACTCGGTGTGGTTCATGAAAAGAACAGACATGCAATGACACTGGTGGATCCTTATGTGGTTCATGAGAGGAACAGACATCCAATGACACGGGTGGATCCTTATGTGGTTTGTTTAGAGGAACAGACATGCAATGACACCGGTGGATCCTTATGTGGTCTGTCTAGAGGAACACACATGCAATGACACCGGGTGTGGTTCATGAAAAGAACAGACATGCAATGACTTATGTGGTTTCTTTAGAAGAACACACATGCAATGACACTGGGTGTGGTTCATGAAAAGAACAGACATGCAATGACACTGCTGGATCCTAATGTGGTTTGTTTAGAAGAACACGCATGCAATGACACTGGTGGATCCTTATGTGTGGTTCATGAAAAGAACAGACATGCAATTACACTGGTGGATCCTTATGTGTGGTTCATGAAAAGAACAGACATGCAATGACACTGGTGGATCCTTATTTGGTTTGTTTAGAAGAACACACATGCAATGACACTAGGTGTGGTTCATGAAAAGAACATACACGCAATGACACTGGTGGATCCTTTTGTGGTTTGTTTAGAGGAACAAACATGCAATGACACCGGTGGATCCACGTGTGGTTCATGAGAAGAACACACATCCAATGACACTGGTAGATCCTCATGTGGTTCATGAAAAGAACTGACATGCAGTGACACTGGGTGTGGTTCATGAAAAGAACAGACATGCAATGCCACTGGGTGTGGTTCATGAAAAGAACAGACATGCAATGACACTGGTGGATCCTTATGTGGTTTGTTTAGAAGAACACATATGCAATGACACTGGTGGATCCATGTGTGGTTTATGAGAAGAACACACATCCAATGAACTCTAGTGGATCTATCTTGGCATAATTTGATGTAGTCTAAGATGTATTTCATTGTACAAGACACTTTCCATTTTTATACTACTCAGTTTTGCCCTTGGTTTTATGTGGTACTACTTAGTTTTGGCCCCCCTCTCTATCTTGCGTAGAAGCCCAAACCTGTGCTGACCCCGTCTGCAACACCCTGATTGGTTGTCACAGTTGTCACACGGATCGTGCGCACCAACTGTTGATTCTGTGTGATCCAATGATGATCGTTGCAGACGTAGTGCCCTTCCACAAGACGTGAGACAACCTGAGGCGTCTCCTCCATGAGACTTATGCAGGAAGGAACACGATACCGTCCATGGAAAAAGTCGTCGAGCGGTCATGTCAAGTTTAATCAAGTCTGAAAAGCCTACTATTGCTACTACAACTCATGCACAGGGCAATGGGGTCATCGAGTGCACGGTTGTCGACGGGACACTGCAATTTATTGCCACTTGATTTTAGTTAGCCATATCCCATTTTTACGCAGCACTCTCAATCTCACTTCCAACTGGGCCCTACCGCTAGTAAATTCCATGAGTCAAGGGCCCCCTCGAGTAGATCTAACGTTGCTAGAAATTAGTTCCATGCCACTTGCATGCAGTGGAATCGAGGTCTTCCATGAGCGTGTTTTCAATGCAGCTCTAAAGTGGAGACCCTAGCTGTTTCAAAAAAAAAGGGAACTGAAAAAAGGGTGGAGATCGTGGTAGCCCCATACCCCCCGCCCACCACACGTGTCCACTCGAGGACTACGAACAGTCTGGTGTTTATAACCCCCCTCAACTTTCTTCTTCCATGAGCTCGTGTCATTTCCCCTTAGTCTGTCTAGTGCCAAGACCCCAACACCTACCATGCGCGCCGAAGCTCCCTCATTTGCACTACCTCCTTCCCTTGGTGCGCCATGAAGCATACGCGTGGAGACGATCCGGAGGTGAAGCCAGTTGAAGGCGCAGTAGAAGATGGCTCGGTCGTCACCAAGCAGGCGGAGGCGTCTTCTCCGGGCACGAGCGCCGCTCGTCGCCGCGCCGTCGAGGGTGCGAACTCATCCATCTAGCCAGTAGCCGTCGCTGCCGAGCAGCAGGTGGTAGCAGTCGCCACCGAGAAGCAGTTGGTAGCCGTCACCGCCGAGCAGCAGGTGGTAGCCATTGCCGCTGAGAAGCAAGTAGTAGCCATCGTCACCGAGAAGCAGGTGGCCGACAACATCGTGGCTGACAACGTCGTGGTGCCAGCGGTAGATCTGGATGGGGGGCAGGCGGTAGGCGGAGGCAATCCGGTGATCTACATTGACGACGCCATCACCGTTCAAGAAATCTTTGACGCAATCGCGGAGAATGATGAGTTCAAGGAGGAGGTCCCTAATGAGGAGTCCGAGGTACTACATTGCTAGCTTCTCTAGTCGCAGCCACAGTTTTCACTGTTCATACATAGGATTTGCTCAATCGTGTACATATTCTTTTGCTCTTGAAGTAGGGTAGTATATATGATTCGATCGGTTGATTGATGCATCTGCCATCTAGTCACAAAACCCCAATCCGTCTAGTCACAAAACCCCAATCTGCTCATCTGCCATCTAGTTGAGTTTATTGGTTGAGTGTTGATTTCGATACACAGCAGGCCTATAACATTCCATTTCTATTCCTTACTGAGCCCAATGATTTAATTTTGCCCCAAAATAGTGCAAGGGCATCTAATGGTCTTGTTTTCTTAGGGATGGTTAGTGGCCCTAAGGCAGCAATGCACATAAACAATACAGGTTGTGTTGTTGGTATTTTGGTTCTCCGACTCCATCGCTGAAAAATATGAGGCCCTAATTTTTTCTCTCGTATGGAACCTAAATATATAATATTTGTATTGTTTCTGATCTATGAATGTGTTGTATGATGCATTTGTATATCCCTGAATATTGTTTTGTACGATTACATTTCAATTTCTTATTGTGGCCAATGATTCAAATTTGCCCCAAAGAGAGGCAGACACATTGGTGTCAAATTTTTACAGGGATGAGTGAGCGAACCTGGGGCCATGTACAAGATCAATATAAGCTGTGCAATTGTTACTTGGTTCTCTTACACCATCTCTGTAGAAACTTATGAGGATGCAATCTGTATTCTACATTCATAGAACTATGATATTTGAATTATCTATTCCAAGCATTCATAGTGTATAAGAATTACATTTTAGTTTGTCACCGAGGCCGATGATTGAAATTTGCCCCAAAAGAGTTCAAGGGGAGACACGTATGATGGTGTCGTGTTTTAGGGATGGGTTGGTGAACTTGAGGCAGCAATGCACACAAACAATATATGTTGTGTTGTTGGTACTTTGGTTCTCCAACTCCATCTCTAAAACAAATTATGAGGCCCTTGATTTATTCTCATATGGAACTACATATACGATCCTTGAATTGTTTCTTATATTTTAATGATTGGTATGATGCATATGTATATGAATGGTTTTGATCATAAGTATTTTTAACATGTACCTGAAGATTAATTGTTTGGTTTTTTATTTATAATTACAATATTTAGGCTTGTTTTTGTACCTGACTATGTATATCCCTGAATAATGTTTTGTACGATTACATTTCAATTTCTTATTATGGCCAATGATTCAAATTTGCCCCAAAAGAGAGTCAGACACATTGATGTCAGATTTTTTTAGGGACGAGTTAGTGAACCTGGGGCGATGTACAAGAAAAATATAGGCTGTGCAATTGTTACTTGGTTCACTTACGCCGTCCCTGTAGAAACTTATGAGGCCTTAATCTTTATTCTACATTCATAGAACTATGATATTCGAAATTACCTATTCCATGCATTCAGTGTATAAGAATTATATTTTAGTTTGTCACCGAGGCCGATGATTGAAATTTTCCCCAAAAGAGTTCGAGGGGAGACACGTATGACGATGTCGTGTTTTAGGGATGGGTTGGTGAACCTGAGGCAGCAATGCACACAAACAATATAGGTTGTGTTGTTGGTACTTTGGTTATCCAACTCCATCTCTGAAACAAATTATGAGGCCCTAGATTTATTCTCATATGGAACTACATATATGACCCTTGAATTGTTTCTGATCTTTTAATGATTGGTATGATGCATATGTATCTGGATGGTTTTGATCATAAGTATTTTTAACATGCACCTGAAGATTAATTGTTTGGTTTTTTATTTATAATTACAATATTTAGGCTTGTTTTCGTACCTGACTATGTATATCCCTGAATAATATTTTGTACGATTACATTTCAATTTCTTATTGTGGCCAATGATTCAAATTTGCCCCAAAAGAGAGGCAGACACATTGGTGTCAGATTTTTTCAGGGACGAGTTAGTGAACCTGGGGCGATGTACAACAACAATATAGGCTGTGCAATTGTTACTTGGTTCACTCACGCCGTCCCTGAATAAACTTATGAGGCCACAAACTTTATTCTACATTCATAGAACTATGATATTTGAATTATCTATTCCGTGCATTCATAGTGTATAAGAATTACATTTTAGTTTGTCTGAGGCCGATGATTGAAATTATCTCCAAAAGAGTTCAAGGGGAGACACGTATGATGGTGTCGTGTTTTAGGGATGGGTTGGTGAACCTGCGGCAACAATGCACACAAACAATATAGGTTGTGCTGTTGGTACTTTGATTCGCCAACTCCATCTCTGAAATAAATTATGAGGCCCTGGATTTATTCTCATATGGAACTACATATATGATCCTTGAATTGTTTCTGATCTTTTAATGATTGGTATGATGCATATGTATATGAATGGTTTTGATCATAAGTATTTTTAACATGCACCTGAAGATTAATTGTTTGGTTTTTTATTTATAATTACAATATTGAGGCTTGTTGTTGTACCTGACTATGTATATCCCTGAATAATGTTTTGTATGATTACATTTCAATTTCTTATTGTGGCCAATGATGCAAATTTGTCCCAAAAGAGAGGCAGACACATTGGTGTCAGATTTTTTCAGGGATGAGTTAGTGAACCTGGGGCGATGTACAACAACATTATAGGTTGTGCAATTGTTACTTGGTTTGCTGACTCCATCCCTGAAGAAACTTATGAGGCCGCAATCTTTATCCTACATTCACTCTGATGCAATTATTTGTCATTGTGTTGAGATGAAATGATATATGAACCGATCAAACTATTGCTGAGATGCTTTATCTTTGATATCCATGGATATATTGGCTTACATATACATGTTGTCAATTCTTGAGTTGTAATACAATTCAATCATATGTATGAGTTCTAAGTTATGTTCTTAAAAATCAATAGGAGGATGATGATGAAGTGTACGATAGCAAAGTATCCAGGGACAACAAGAGCCGCTACGTGCTAAGGCGGTTATGGTGTGGGCTAATCCGTTTCCACCATAGGGGGAGACTGTTTTGTCCATTCTGTGGAAGAGCAATCAACGTGGACCTCAACAGCATGATCCAGCACGCGGAGGGTGCTGGCAGAGGCGGAGGAAGAAGACATAGGCCGATTACCTTGGTGCGGCGCGCAGCCTACGGCAAATTCCTCCAGGAGTATGTCAGGACTGATCTGTATCCCATCGACTAGGCTGTTGCTGCCTCCTGCTGATAAACCCCTGCCCTGCTAGGCGTCTTCATGTCGTAGCCTCCTGCAGCAGCCCCTGCTTTTATTTTGTTTTAGTTAATTTTTACTTGTGTGTGGCATGTAAGACAATATATCCATGGTGTCTCTGGTGAACCTTCTATATTAATCTACTCCTTTATATGGAGTGCCTTAAAGTTTCTAGTGTTCAATTATATTTACTGATCATGATCATGCACACTACAAAATATTTCTGTCCCATGATCCCTGCTTGTCCTGAAACCGCTTTCTGTCCTCCTCGCGCTTCTTCTCCTGGGCTAGCTTGCAACCAGGGCATAGCTCTCTCGCGAAAAACCCCGCCTTAACCATCCCATCTTTCATGGTAATGAGCTTACTGTACAACTCGTACGCCATGTAGGCGTCTCTGGCTGCATACTCGAGGCGCACCTGGCTCATCAGCTTCCACTCCTAGTAGTCGTGATTGAGTCGCTTCAATTTCTTCAGTTTTTCATAGGATTTATCAATGATTTCCGCTGCCAGATCACCCATGCCATCCTTCGCTAGGTATGATTTGATCTTGTACAGATTTTGGATGTCGATGTGGTCCCCCTCTAGGATTTTTATCAACACACGAGAAAGGATAATTGTGTCATTTGTGATATCCACGCCAGTGAAAGTTATCCCTTTCCTACACAAGAACTCGACCAGAGCCGGACAACGCACCTCAGTTGGTTTACTTCCGCACTTAGATGGTTCTAGGGATGTAAGGGAACAAGGGATGCAGAAGTGGTGATCTCAAATTTAAATTTCACATACTGAAGTGGTAAACGAGGACCTCCTCATGTATGGCGATTTGCACGATAGAGATCTCTTGTGGAGGATTTTTTCGCTTATTTGCACGGGTGTACTCTAAGTCTTGCCCCACAAACTTGTTCTTCTCTTTCTCAAGCAATTTCTCAAACCTGGCGAGACTTATCTCCACAGTCGCTTCATCATTTGTGTACACCACTGTCAAAGTCGTGGTGCCATGGGCAGGGACCAAGTGGGTCTTTGTTGTGCGTTTCCCATCGTCCATGCCTGCAAGGAAATGGGTGAAAGGAAATGCCTGCAAGGAACTGCCTGCGAGAGGAAGAAGAAGATGAACCGACGGTTCCAGAATAGAGGAAGAAGAAGCGCCCAGGAAAAACTATAGAGGAATGACTGAGGAAGAGGAATGACTGCAGAAGGAACGTGGTAACTGCAACTTTCGGTTCGAGAACTCACCATGGTTACGTGGAGATCGTGGCGGTGCCGCCGGTTCAACAAGTGGGGCCAGTTCCTGCGAGAATATGAAATTAGCTGTGCATTTTTCTATGCGAGAAATTGAGAGAAGTCATTTATATTTTGTCTTTCATAATTAAACACAATGAAGTTGGTACAGCCCAAGAGATTTGAACAAAAGAGATTTGCCAGTTTAGCATACAACAACACTTACAGGCCCAACATGGCAGAACTTGGAGAGCCTTAGAACTTGAGCTACCACAGAGACCTCGGCAGAGGTGGCAGAATTGGTGCGGGTGCAACCACGGCGACAGCGAGCTCGGATTCTAGAGGAGGAAAACAGAACCGAGCATGGTCGACAAGGTGATAGATCTCACCGGGAACCAATTCTCGTCCCCGATCGTGCCATGGGTGCGTCCATGGTGAGGGCGAGCTCCGACTCGGGATGGGGAGGAGAGCGGGGCCGAGCAGCTCGTCACTTCCTAGCTCTGCGCCATGGCCGTGACCACATATTGCCGCTCTAGGGAAGAAGACGTGTAATGGATGCAGGCGCCAATGCTGCAAGCCTATAGGGAGGAAGAGCTGGGCCGAGCAGGTTCGTCCACGTCCCAGCTTCGCGCCATGGCTGTGACGCCCCACAGATTGCCGCTCCGGGGAAGAAGAAGACGCGTAATGGATGCAGGCGTCAATGCTGCAAGCCTAATTAATAGCTAAGCGACGGGAGCGACAGGAGCTACATAATGGCGAGAACTGACTAGAGGGGCCCAACTTGATGGCCGTTAGCTTGATTTTTTGTATTGAAACGTAAAGTTGATTTCGTGCCGAAAAAGACCCTCTGAGTATTTGGCACACCAACTGTAGTCATCGCGGATGATGTCAGGGAACTTGGGTACCGCGTTGCCTGGACACCCCAATTTTCGGGCCGCAAAATGATATTCTCCATCAAGAGAGTGAGTGCCACAAGCCAAAAATGAGTGGAAAAATCATGAGTGCCACGACGCAATCAACAAAATGTGAGAAGAGAGACTTGAGTGTGACCCATACTAACAATCATTCATACAATTCTCTCTCTTCGTTGTCGGTTTTGCAAGGTACCCAAGATACACCACCAACTACAAGGATAAGGCTACAAGATCTCCAACCACCACATGATGGCAAGATGTACCACAAGCTCTTCAACAAGTTTGAGAATGGCTTCGACACCGGTGATCCGACCATGTACGAGAACAAGGCCAAGGACACACCTCCTTCCTTGCATGATGAACGAACATCGTCGAGGTCGACTCGTTTTCATGCAAGGGGAGATGATGTAGCCCAACATACATAAACCACCTTTGGTCCACATCATGCCACGCTAATCATCACTCCAAAGGTGAACTCCTTCCATGCTTTGCCTTTTGTTGGTTATGATGCGAATGGAACCCTACTTGAGACAAATGCCCATGATGTGACTAGGTCCATGAACATGATGCCAAGGAGATGCAGCAAGGATGGATCTAGAGCCAAGACACCCAAGGACGAGGCCTGGAAGAGAAGGCAGAAGTTCTTTGAAGCAGGACCGGAGTCTCCGGACCAGCAGACTGGAGTCTCCGGTCTACCACATCGGAGTCTTCGACCCGTCTCCGGACCGAGCCCCGAACCTGCGCCTGGGACAGTTTGAGATCCCCTCCGGGGGCGACACTAGAGACAGACCGGAGTCTCCGGACCCCGCACCGGAGTCTCCGGACCGAGCATCGTGGGCCTGTGCGCCTTAAGCTAGGCTTGGCCCATGTAACGCCCCAAACTTCCTGTTTATGCCTGTTTTACCCCTAGCTTGTGGCTGGCCTATATATATGCCCCCACCCCCTCCTTGAAACCCTAGAGATGATGATGAATTGAGGCATGTGCCAAACCCTAGATGGGAACCCCTTCTCAATAGTAAATCTATGAGTTGTATAAGGCCTTGGAGTCGGTGCCCTTCTCCAAGTTGGCAAGACCCTCCTCAAGTGTTTAGTCTCTCCCTATCAAGGATTTTAGTAGTGCCTGGTCTCTCCCCTTTGGGATTCTACTTGGTTGCTAGTCTCTCCTTGATTTGGATTCTACCATCCGATTGCCGATCTCTCCTTTGGTGATTCTACCGCAAGGTCTCTCGCCGAGGATTCTATTGGATTAGTTGTTCGAACCAACGGGAGCAAATCAAATTGGGTGTGATTTGGCATGTGTTTGTATATTTACCTTGCATTAGAGTTGTGTTCATCGTGTTCATCGTGTTTTCCCTCACTTCTGCCTCAAATCCGTGAAGATCGGGCCACCCCAAGGGTAAATCCACAAGGAGACCCATAACACATACGCCACCTTTGTGAACAATCTCAAGATTATTTGCATCGTGAGACTTCGATCTTTTCATTTCACATTATAATATATCCCACTGTAGCCCCCGAGCTCTTAGGCGGAAAACCATCAGTTATTGGGATGAGTGATCCAACAGGAACTAAGTGTAGAACTTGATAGTGTAGCCCCCGAGTCTCTAGGTAGAATGAATAATTATGGCTAGATACTCTAAGAGAAAGCATATATAGATTAAAATCTGACACTATAGCCCCTAGCTTGTTGACACTAATAAGTTCCGACTAGATGCTCTAGAGAAACTAAGTATATTTCTTCGTGCAGAATGAAAATGCTTGAAGGAAGGCTCCCAACGAAAAGTATGCCAAGCTCCAAGAAGAGCTAGATCTTGAAAAGGGTAAAACATCCTTTTTGAAGGAACAGATCAAACATAGCAAGCATATGTTTTGCTCCAACAGCTCCTTGATCCATCACTTGTAGCCATTTTTCTTTCGTGTACTCATAATGCTTTATTTATTCCGACTTGCAGATGCTATTGCCAAGGCCAAGGGAATTATTGAGCCATCCAAGCACATCCAATAGATGGATAATGTGAATAAGATCCTGAAGAAAGACCTGGCTGCTGCTATTAAAGGGCATGAAGAGGCAATGAAGGTTATGCAAGAATCTACTAACACCGAGATGGAGCGCCTGAATAAGGAAATTGAACACCTCAAGGAACAAAACCAAGTTACCGTAGAGCAGAATACTCGGGGCCTTGAGGCATACAAGAAACTTCAGAAGGAGCATGATATCTTGGCAGAAACCTGCCATCAAGCTGAAACCAGCATCTTCGGTAACTTTCCTCCATCTTTCTCAAATGTTGTAATTTGGATAAATTTATAATACCATAGTACTCATGACCTTTTCCTCTAACGAAAACAAAGCTCGCATTGGTTTGACCAACATGGGTGAAGATGCTTCGGATTCAAAGGAATGCATGATTCTTGCCTGCAACTTCGTCAATACTTCCATCACCCAGGACAAGGAGATAACTTAACCCCTTGAAAATTATGTCGCCAAGTACTCGAAAATCCTTCACCGAGCCCCCGAGAAAATAAGGATCTGGAGAGCATCCTCTATTTGGTTCGACATGTGGATGGACTTGAACTTGGTGAAGGCACACTATGACGAAGAGAGCATGGACTTGATAACCTCCGGTATGCCAAAGTTTGATGAAGAGGGGCGTGAAATTGATAGCCTTTGCTATTTGGAACTCCCTCATGGCTATGATACCATGGTTTCCAAGTTAGTAAAGGTGGATGTCTTTGTGCTTTCCAAGGAGATGGGTGACGAGCCAACAGCCTTAGAGTCCATCCCTAGATCCTCCGAGTTTGACGATCTCTCTAGGCCTACTTCTCTGGTTGCTGATGATGTAGTGTCAAAATCGCCTGAAGTAGAGCCATAAACACTTGTTGTATTAAATGTGTCTCTACCATTTTTTGTGTATGCAGAAAAACAATGTATAAGTAAGGCGAAAAACTTGGCTACAAGCCTCCTGCTACTTATTCGTATCCAGCATTTATATATTTTTTAAGCAAGTGCTGGCTTATCCATTATTATGGTTATTATGCTTGACCTTTCATGAGACGGGAGACTCGTAGTGTAGAACCATGTTCTCAGGTGACGATGCTTAATAGTACCATCAAAAACCTAAGAACAAAATTGCCGGCTTTTACTACTGAAATGCCACTACTCCGGAATCCACATAAAAATAACAGAAAACATGTAAACTATAAAACTTAACCTAACGCCCGTAAGAGGAATTTTCACAAGTATAAATGCAAACTTGCGTATAAAGGGTTTATATGATCCAACAATGAACACTAAAGGAGGTAAAAGACTCAGCAAATATGAGTGAAGCAAAAGCTTTATTTCATTGATCATATAAGATACTTATTACATAATATAAAATATGCTAAGTGTAAAAAGGGCGTACTTGTGATATGTTCCATGGCCGATCAGTCTCCGAATAATCATCATCACGGTCATGTAGCTTGCGCTTGCGATCTTTTCCTAGCCTATCTTTCAACTTGCGAATATCGACAAGGTAATAGGAACCATTGAGCAACACTTTTCTTATGATGAATGGTCCTTCCCAAGGCGGGGATAGTTTGTGCGACTTTTTCTCCTTGAAGCGAAGCACCAGATCCCTCTCTTTAAACAAGCGATGCCTAACGCGACGACTATGGTAGTGGCGTAGCTTATGCTGGTAAATGGCGGATCTCTAGCATGCCAAGATGTGTTCTTTCTCGAGCAGGTCCACATATAAGCGTCTAGATTCTTCAGCATCATCTTCATCGTAGGAGGCGACTCCCGACGCATCGTGGAGGATGTTGGATGGAAGGACTTCTTTTGCTCTATAAACTATGAAGAAAGGGATCAAGCCGGTAGATCTGTTAGGTGTGTTGGGTTCGCAGCATAGAAAAAAAAAATCCTACGAAGTGAACAACTAAGCACCAAGATCTATCTACCTAGATACAGTCAATGGGTGGATATACATCCATAGAGAACATACCCTTGAAGAACAACAAAGCTTTGTTAACGATCTCAAGATGTAGTCGTACACTTGCCGATCTCAAGATCATGATGAAATCCAGCGAGTCCAGCAAGTCTAGCACCAGCAAGTCCAGCAGGTCTAGCACCAGCAAGTCCAGCACCATAAAGCAGCGATGCATCCATGATCGCACACACATCTGGTACCCCCGACAACCTACGTGTCCTCGCTCCAGCGATGCAGCAGAAGTAGCAAGTCCTTTCTAGATAAAGCCATTGGGAACATGTATCTCGCTAATCCGAGACCATGGGGAATAATTTCTAGAGGGGGAGAGAGATCTTTCACGAGGAGGTGTTATGTGAGAGGAGGAGAGGGGGGGCCTTTTATAGGGAGACGGGGGCAGCCCCCTCCCATGGCCGGCGGCCATGGAGGTGCTCGCACCTCTTCCTTCATTCATGTGGGTGGATGCTCCACTCACATAAACATGCCTACACTCCCACTCCTACTCACATGCATTAATTTTCCACCAAAATTAATGCAACTCTCATTAAATAAAACTATTCTATTTATTTTATTCAGAATTTTGTTAATTACTTTAATTAACAAACATTCACATAAAACCCCTGCAACATTTCAATATCACATGCAGAACCAGTTTCTGCAATTTCACCCGAATTTTTTTCAGTTTCCATCGAACTGATTCCAGTGCTTTCTTAAATCTTTATCTAAAACATATTTGCTCCAAATGGTGCCGGTATCCCTTAAGTGTGTCACCCTATGGTCGCGAATAATGTAGACATGATCGAGACCCCTCTCAGCAATAGGACCTGGAGATCTGTACTGACTCCCACACATTCAATGATGACTCTAGTGATCATGTGAACCTTTAACATCGTAACTAAATCCTTGTGTCTCGCGATATATTACATGTGCGAGATTCGATCATCAGTATCCCATACCTAGTTTGATCTCATTACCGACATGCATTCTTTTCTAATTCCCGTGATATAACATTCTAGTGATCATATCACTTGCTTGCAAGCTATCTCAATGTGATATCACCGAGAGGGCCCTGAGTATACTATCCATCATCGGGATGGAAAAATCCCACTCTCGATCCATGAGCCTCAACATAACACTTTCAAAGTACCCAAACCTACCTTTATAGTCACCCTGTTACGGTGTGACGTTTGATGTTATCAAAGTACTCTTCTGGTGTTAACAATTAACATGATCTCATGGTCTAAGGATTAAGATTACTCCGTAAGATGTTATAGCAATTTAAAAACAATGAATCTGATCGTATTGCTATACTTCGGATGAATGTTCATCATATTAGTTCACAAATGTTGTGACCCGTTATTAACAACATCCAATGTCCATGATCAGGAAACCTTGATCATCTTGTTAATCAACGAGCTAGTTTATAAGAGAGTGATGACCCACAAGTATAGGGGGTGTATCACAGTATTTTGGATAAGTGAGAGTGTCGAACCCAATGAGGAGCAGAAGGTGTTGGTGAATGGCTTGGAGCAGGAATTCTCTGTAAATACTTAGCAAACGGATTTTTAGGGTTTTTTGATAATGCAGGTAAATGAAGTACGAGTAAATAAAAGACAAGAAGAATAAATGCAGCAAGTGGCCCAATCCTTTCTTTCGCAAAGGACAAGACGGTTGTATTACTTAAGATGACCAAACGTTCTCGAGGACACATGGGAATATCATCCAGTGCTTTCGCTTCATATAGTTGATTAATCTTCTTTAGTTTGCTAAGTGTTGTGTGGGTGAACCTGTGCTAATGTACCGACCTTCCTAGGACTAATACATACTTGTGATTATACCCCTTGCAAACATCCACAAGTATAAGAAAGTAATTAAGGTAGAGACCTAACCACAACTTTAAACTCTAAGACCCTGAGATCCCTTGTGCAAAGGTTTCCTAACGGGGGTTCAGGTTTCTGTCACTCCGGCAACCCCTACGATTAGTAGCCAAATACACAATGCATTCCCCTAGGCCCATATAGGTGAAGTGTCATGTAGTCGACCTTCACATGGCACCACTAGAAGAAATACACCACAACTTAAATATCAAACCATTGAATCTTTCTCAACACAATTACACTACTAACAACATGACTTCTCCCATGTCCTCAAGAACAAAACGAACTACTCATAAGACATCATATGGATCATGATCAGAGATGATATAATGATATGTAACAATCTGAACATAAACGATAATTCAATGGTTCACTCAATAGCATCAACTACAAGGAGTAATCAACACCGAGAAAGTTTCCCCTAAGAACTATGCAAGATTCAACCCAATTGTTAAAGCGGTATGAGGTGGTGATGATGGTGTAGGTGGAGATGATGGTGGTGATGATGATGATCCCAATGAAGTCCAGCTTGATGGTGGTGTTGATGGCGATGACCTCCCCTCTCCGGGAAGGAATTCCCGGCAGATTACATGCGCGGAGATCTTTCTCTCTCGGTGTTTTCCGCCCCGCAGAGGCGGCGGAATCTTTCTATGGTCGCTCCCCTAGTCTTAGGGTTTCGGGAGGATAATATACGCCATAGGGGAGAGGCTGGAGTGGACCAGGGCGGCCACACCACCTGGTGGCACGGCCTGGGGTGGCCCGCGCCAGGGTGTGGTGTGGGCCCCCTGTGGCCCATCTCCACTTCCCCTTTTGGCTTTCTTCGTCTTCTAGAAAAATAGGATTTTCCATGTATTTTCCCGGATTTTCTGATCTTCGCGAATTTTGCCTCCAAACAGCACCTTTTCCATCAAAATCCTGACTGCAGCGGTCCATGCTCCAAAAGTCATCAACCATGCAAAAACAGATGAAGTAACATAAGTATCATCTCTTAATATGAAATATACCAATGAATAACAGTAAATTATGATATAGAATAGTGATGCAAAATGGACGTATCAGAGAGGCATAACTAGGAACCCTTTATTTGTTTATTAAACACACATGTATTAATATTTCCTTTTAATACAATTATATCATGCAAAATAACCATTTATCATAAACAAGGAATAAGATAATAACCACTTTATTATTGCCTCTCGGGCATATTCCCTTCAAGGTGTTGTTCGTAAACTCCACAAAATAGATGGTAATTCCTCCTCCCAGGCTCTAGGTGCTCTATGCATCGGTTCCTCTAAGCGTGGCTTGATTCGTTGCATAATTAGTCCACTGGTCGTTTCAACTTAACCGTTAGACTATGGGTGTGCCACAGATGCTAAGTCAAGGCAGATACCTTTATCGTTACAGTAGGCATCGACTTCTTTGAGTGATTGGTTGCTGCCATTATCGGTGATGATGCTATGCGGGAGAAAAAATCTCACCACTAGATCCTGGACAAACTTCAGGGTTGTTGCCCCATCAAGCTTTCTAATGGGTTTAGCTTATATCCATTTGGTGAATTTATCCACTTCAACTAGCATATGTGTAAACCTACAAGGTGACGTATTCAAGGGACCAACCATGGGAAGCCCCCAGACTGCAAACGGCCATTTAATTGGAATTGTTCTCAATTCTTCAGCTGGAACATGTGGTTTCCTTGCGTAGAATTGGCATCCAACACAATTCTACACCAGCTTGTCAGCGTCCGCCTTGGCGGTCAGCCAGTAGAATCCTTGTCGGAACGCTTTGGAGACCAATGATCGGGGATCGGCGTGATGCTTGCAACCTCTGAGATGTATCTCTCTAAGGTTATCCATACCTTGCTGCTGGGAGACGCATCATAGGAATACTCATATGGTACTTCTTTTGTATAGCTGGCCGTCTATTATGACATAGCCTTTTGCTCTGCATACTATTTGCCGGTTTTCGACTTTGTCGGTGGGTATTGTTCCGTCTTGAAGGTAGTCCATGAACAGTTTTGTCCAAGCCAGAGAGGTCACTGTAAGTGAGTTAACAAATGAATCCACTCTATTCGGGTTGTCATGGCCTACTCTTTTAACGGATGGAGTTCGTAAATGCTCCAGGAAAATGCCAGGCGGAATTGGTCTACATGTCGATCCAAGCTTAGACAACAGATCTGCCGCCTCATTGTCCTCCCTTTTGACATACTTGACTTCATAGCCATCAAACCACTTGGCTATCTCGTCTAATTCTTCTTGATATGCCACCATCACAGGGTTCCGCGTGTTCCAGGTGCCAGCCACCTGCTGGGAAACCAAGTCGAATCTTCACAACAAACTATGCGCTTGATGCCAATATCCTTGGCCACACAAAGTTCGTGAATGGGTGCTTCATATTCTTCCATGTTGTTGGTAGCGTTGAAGTGGATCTGCAGGACGCACTTCAACTTCTCCCCTATTGGTGATTGTAGTAATACACCAGCCACCGAGCCATTGAGTAACTTGGATCCGTCAAAGTGCATGACCCAAAACTCTAGCTCTGGTACAGGAGTGTCTTCTGGAAGTTTTGTCCAATCTGCGATGAAATCCGCAAATGCTTGTGATTTGATTGCGTTGTGCCTCTTGTAGGTGATTTCAAAGGCAGAAATCTCGATGCCCCACTTCTCTACCCTTCCTATAGCATCGTTGGTGTTGATAATGTCAGACAGTGGAGCTTTGCTCACCACTGTGATGGGGTGATCCTAGAAGTAATGCCTTAGCTTGTGTGAAGCAAGGAAAACTCCATAAGCTAGCTTCTGGTAGTGTGGTTATCGCTGCTTGGATTCCGTCAAGACCTCTCTTACATAGTAAACTGGTCGCTGAAATCCGTGCTCGTGTGTTGGCTCCTTGCGCTCCACCATGACAATGATGCTGATAACCCGGTTGGTTGCCGCCATGTATACTAACATTGGCTCCGTTGACTCTGGTGCTACAAGTATTGGTGCGGAGAGTATTCTCTTCAACTCCTGAAGTGCTACATCAGCCTCGTCCGTCCATATGAATTTGTCCTCCTTCTTGAGCAACTTTTAGAGCGACATTGCCTTCTCTCCAAGTCGGCTGATGAATCGGCTTACAACTATGATGCAGCCTGTGAGCTGCTGGATGTCCTTCAAGCATGTCGGGCATTTGATGTCGAGGATGGACTTGATCTTCTCCAGGTTGACCTTGATTCCACGATGCGAAATGATGAAGCCCAACAATTTGCCTGCTGGAACCCCGAAGACACACTTCTTGTAGTTAAGAATCATGTTATACTTCTAGAGGTTGTCGAAGGTTTCCTGCAAGTCAGCATTCAAATTGTTTGATTTCTTTGACATCGTCGGGATGTTATCCACTTAAGAGTGTACGTTGCGACCTATTTGGTCATGTAGTCAACATTGCATCATCCGCTGGTACATGGTACCAGCATTTTTTGACCCAAAGGGCATTGTGATGTAGCAGTACATGCCGTAAGGTGCGATGAACAAAGTGGCCAATTGGTTCGACTTATGCATCTTGATTTGGTGGTATCCTAAGTATGCATCGAGAAAACATAGAAGTTCTGAGCCAGTTGTCGAGTCAATGACTTGGTCAATGCAAGGAAAAGCAAATGGATCCTTCAGGCATGATTTGTTCAAGCTGGTATAATCAACGTACATTCTTAATTCATTGGTTTCCTTTTTGGGGACAAGTACATGATTGGCCATCCACTGGGTGCGAATAACTTCTCGGATAAATCTAGCCTTAAGCAACCTAGCTGGATACTTGCCTATAGCCCGTCATTTTTTATCACTGAAGCGTCGTAGAGGTTGTTTCACCGGTTTTGCTTTAGGATCGATGTTTAAGCTATGCTCGACAAGTTCCATAGGTACACCCTTCATGTCGGCAGGTTGTCAGGAGAAGATTTCCCTATTCTCATGGAGGAACTCGACGAGCACGCTTTCCTATTTGAGATCTAGGTCCATGCCAATGGAGGTGGTTGGCGCATGTAAAATGCATACATGAACTTTGTAGTTTGTTAACATGTTTTACCACACATTTGCATCATATATAATGTTATATCCATGTTTTACATTGAATTTTGGGGATTTATCAATGATCCCCTTTATTTTGGCTATAACTTGGCAGGACAGAAATACTCAGGGCAAGCCCAGACCTCAGCGTTGGTGAAAAAAGATCCTGGTAGAATGCATAAATATGGGACGAGATCTCTCCTTGGTCCTCCAGGAGAGAGTCTGCGTCCTAGAGGCACGGGATCGAGCACCTCCTATGCCTGCCATTCGTAAGGGCATGGAAGTAGGCCATGTTGGATTCCCCATGTAGGACCCAATTCTGTCGACTCCGCTTTCTCTAGAATGCCTCCTCTCCCTATAGATCTCCATAATGGAGGTATCTAGGGAATATCTATGGGACCACGCCTCCGGCGATAGTCCCACCAGGTCATCTTCCTTGTCCAAGGAGTGAATCTCCTACAGGATGGCGTCCTTCTGTCCTCTAAGCGTGACCCCCAGGTTCGTCCCCCATCCTCGCATAAATTGTCGTGATAGCTTGGAACAGTGATGCCAGACATCAACGGCACAGTATACACGGGGGGAGAGGCGGTAGCCTCCATCCATCTAGACCGAACCGCCTCCACAAAACCCTGTTGTTTAAGCCAGAAGTTCTCGAAGTGGAAGCAGTTCAGTCTAGGTGATGACCCTCCTCCTGAAGATAGAAGGAGGGGGTATGGTCGGAGCCCATCCAAGTAACCGCACGGGGCGAGCACAAGGGGAAGGCCACCTCCCAAGCCACCAAGACAAAGACTCTATCAAGGACTACGAATCGGGTCCAGCTAGTTGTTGGTCCAAGTGAATCTGGCCCCAAGTCGAGTGATCTCCCGGAGTGCAAGGTCCACGATACAATCGTTGAATAGGCGAATCCTAAGAAGGTCCACGTTCGGCGAGCTCTTGTCTTTGGTGGACCAAATGAGGTTGAAGTCCCCTGCCACTATGATAGGGGCTCCCGTCCGTTCCACATTATCTTTAAGCTAACTCAAAAAATCGGCAGACCTCCTACGGTCCGTGGGGCCATAAACAATGATCACCTCCCATTTGAGGTTTGATAGTTTATGGGTGAGCGCCATGCTCACGAAGAAATCCCCACAGTACATATCCTCTACCTCGAAGGTATCCTCCTTGACCCTAGGGAGGATACCACCCGAGCGGCCAGAGGCCGGTAGGCACGTCCAGACAAACTTGTGGCGAGACAACCCCACCAACTCCATAATCGAGAAATCCTATTGAATCGTCTCCTGCAGTCCTACGATGTACACACATTCTTGGCGCATGTATTCCTTGATCTGGCGGCGCCGGCCATCCTGCCCGAAGCCCCGGATGTTCCAGATGAATGCTCGGATTGCTCTGAGGTTGTTCATAGGGACAATCACTGGGACGAGGCCCCCTAACTTGGGGTGGAGCAGGCATGGCTGGACGGGGTCTGATGGGTAGGAGCTTTAGATGGTCTCCCACGAGGTCTCCCAACTCGAGGAGTCCTCAAGGGGACCCCAGCACAATCAGGGCCAAGAGTTTAAGCCGAGCTAGACCCAAGTTCTCTCGAACCAGGTCCAACTAGCGTAAGGGCCCGTTCCCGCTCCCGTGCGTCACGCGCACGGGCAACGGCAATCCAGCCCTCGTACAGCTCCCGGGCCTTGATGGCTGCTATCTGCTCCACCCGGGGACCGCTCCCACCGCGGAAGGCGATGTCGTAGTCTGAGGCGACAGAACTCAGGTGGTCCACTGAGATGTCTTCCAAAACTGAAAACCTAGACCCAGAGGGCAAATCCGTGCCAACAGAAGGTAAAGACAGGGAGGAAGAGATTGAGGTACCTGAGAACTCATAACAAAGCATCACCCTGAGGGTCACTCGCTTCGTAACCGTCGGCTCTAGGCCAGACCCCCCACCTCGAGCACCCACGATGCACTCGCTGTGTCAGGACGGGGGCGAGGGGCTGGCGAGGGCCCTAGGACCGACGCCCCCGGGGCACAGCCACAAGAGTGGTGGTATCGGCCGTGGCTATTGATACATTGCAAATGTATCTATAATTTTTGATGTTCCATGCTTGGTTTTATCTACTTTCTTGTGTTTTGTCCACACTTTGGAACACTTTTCATATGATTTCTTAGACTAACCTATTAACAAGAGCCACAGTGCCAGCTGCTTATTTTCTCCAGTTTTTGGTTTCAGGAAGTCAGAAAATGAATATTCTCGGAATTGGACGGGAGAAAAGCCAAAGTTATTATTTTACCAGGGGACACTTGGAGCCAAAATACAAGACAGAGAGGGGTTGGGGCCTGGCCACCACACATGGCCAGAGGCTGGCCGCGCCAGTGGTTTGGCCGCCCAGCACCCTCGGCCTATCCTTCGCATATATATTGCCTCGTCTGAAAATCAGAAGTAACCGATCAAAATTCCATGAAAGAGTCTGTAGCCACCGTCATATCTATCCCTAGATCGGGAGGGATCTGAAGCTCTTCCCGGCACCCTGCCGGAGAGGGGAATTCACCCTGAAGGCCTTCTTCATCATCATGCAAGCCTCCAGTGTGATGCATGAGTAGTTCATCTCTGGACTACGGGTCTATGTAGTAGCTAGATGGCTGGTTCTCTTCCTTTGTGGTATCATGTCTAGATCTTGTGAGCTCCGTTCATGATCAAGATCATCTATTTGTAATTCTGCATGTTGTGTTTGCGGGGATGCGATGGATATTGAGATGCTATTTTAGATTGATTATTGATTCTATCATCTCTTGGTTATTTGTGATCTTGCATGCTTTCTACTGTTAGTAGCTATTTTGGCCAAGTAGATGCTAGGAACTCCAAGAGTTAGTATTTATGCTCATAGAGGGTTCATGCCTCTGGTAATCTGGGGAAGTGACAGAAATCTCTAAGGTACTAGATGTGTTGTTGCTACTAGGGAGAAAACAACAATCCTTTGTTCATAGAACAATCATATTGTTTACTTTACACGCAATTCATAATGCAATAATCTGTTGCTTGCAACTTAATAATGGAGGGGGTTCGGATGATAACCTGAAGGTGGATTATTAGTCATAGATGCAGTGGGATGGCGGTCTATGTATAATGTTGTAATGCCCAATCGAATCTCAAAGGAGTCAAGATGATTAGTATATGCTTGCATGATTTCTCAATGTTTGTCAATTGAGCCGCTATAATTTGTTCACCCAGCATGTTATCTATCTTAAGGAGAGCCACCTCTAGTAAACTATGGACCCCGGTCCTTTCTTTTACATTCAATCTACAAACTGTTTATTGCTTTGTGTTTACTTTCTGCAAACTATTACTTCCTTCCATTCGATACGTTTAATCGCCGTTTTCAGCAATACCGTGAGATTGACAACCTCATAGCAAGTTGGGGACAGAGTTCTGTGGTTTTATTGTGCGGGTCTCCACGTTGCTCCTGGCACCGATGGTGCCTTGTTGCCAAAGTTCAGCTGGCAACACCTTTGGGGTGTTTCCTTGCTCCTACTGGTTCGATTAAACCTTGGTTTCATACTGAGGGAAAACTTGCTATTGTGCTCATCATACCTTCCTCTTGGGGTTCCCCAACGAGCTCGATATATTTTGGGCCAGCAAGACTTTTTCTGGCGCCGTTGCCCGGGAGTCAGGGACATCTTCACAAGGGGAGTCCCTCATAACCAATCTCTTTACTTTGTTATTTTAGTTTTTCTTAGTTTATTTTTGTTTTGTTTGCTTGTTTCTTTATCAAAACACAAAAAAAATACTTTTACTAGTTTGCTTTCTTATTTAAAAATACACAAAAAATTAAGTCTTTCTATAGTTGTTACCCCTTCCTTAGCACACCATGTTGATCCCTAAATTCACCCTGAAAGACCTTTCAATAGGGAGTGGCTCTATAATTGGAAAAGATAATATTGAAGAATTCTTTAATCATGTTAGTAAACATGAAGATATTGAGGATAGATCCCTTCCAGAACTTGCTCCAAACTATGAGATTGCTGCAGCTTCTTTAGTTCACATGTTGGAAGCTAGGTTTGTTAACCTCAACCCCTTAATGCAAGTAATGTTTCTTAAACTTAAAGAAATTGAAGACCCTGAAAAGAGGGATTTTATTCTAGAAAGTTTGCTTAAGGAATTCTATGATGTTGCCATGGAAGCTAGAAAAGTCTTTGAACGTTTTAATATGCTAGTATCATGTGTAGATGTAGTTGGTACACGAGAAAATATGAGCAAAACTGAACTTAATGGTGAGGAAATTAAGATACCAACACCCTTTAAACTAGTAGAAATGCATGAAGCCATAGAAAAGAATCTTGATTGGATTGTTCCCGAAAACCCGTTTGATGAAAATAGCGAACCAAAGAGCATTGAGAGAGGATCCTCTAGAACTTATTTGGATGATATACCTTGCCTTGTTGAAGATATTTCTGGTATTGCTCTTAATGCTTCTTCATTTGAGAACACTTGATTCTTTTTGCTTCTTATGCCTAACTTAAAGGCGTTAAAGAAAAGTACTTATTGGGAGATAACCCAAAAGTTTTAGATGAGTCTTGGAAGTTATTACTTCAGTAATAACCGATCCTTATCATTTGCTTTTTGTGCCAAGAGTAACCTCTAATGAGAGAGAAATAATGATTGGGAAAGTTGCTGTCCCGAACCAGATTTCTGTGCTTCACCGTAAAAATTCGTGTATAATCTCTGTACGTCCTTTTCAGGCATGAATTTTTTTGATTCTGCCCCAGGTTGCTATCTAACTTTCGTTAGTTCAACACTTTTTGATTTGAGCAACATAAGGTCTTCTAAAAAATTCTTCTTTACCTGCTGGTCTATTTTGACAGATTTCTGCCATTTTCTGCATTTGCTTCTTGTTGGTTCCTTTTTGAGTACTTTTGGGGAATTGAGATTTTTGAGGGAAGTGATAAAGTAGCTAGTGTTTTAATGGAAGTTTTATTGGTGTTGGAACTGAACCTAAAGACTTATTATCTTGATTGCACTAATGCTGCTAATAAAGATTGTGTGAAGTTTTGTATGAAGGAAAAATTTCAGGTGTATGGAAGGAATGAGTAATGAGATGAAGGATGAAATAAAGCTCAAGCTTGGGGATGCCACGCGTGTCACCCCAAGAAATATGTAAGAAGTACAAGCATCAAAGCTTGGGGATGCCCAAGGCATCCCCCTCTTCATCAATAAGAATCATAGGTTTCTTCCAAACGCTTCATTTTTATTGTTTCATACCTGATTCTGTTGTTCTTGGAGCGTCTTCTTTTTCGTTTTTGTTTTGGTTTTTCATTTGCTTTGTTTGCTTAGTTTTGCTGAATAAATTGGTTGGACCCCCTCTTTCATGCATTGGTTTTCAAATAGTTTGGTTTGGATTGGAAAAGAGTAGGAAAGCTCATGCTTAAGTGGTAAAGAGAGCTTGTTTTTGACTGTGGCCTATGCCTTTTCATGCCATGCTTGATATTGTTTTGGATTTATGCTTAGTATTATTTGCTGTAGCATGACTTGTTATAAACAATTGAGATTTCTTAATGTGCCTTCGATGAATCATGCGTTGTTTTAGCATATTAAAGCATAGTATTGTGGTATTCTCATTTGATGCTTTATTTGGGTTGACTTGGCACATGCTCACACCATGTTATGACTATCCAAAGTCACCATAGCCTTTATGATCCTTTAGTTTTCAACTTGTAGTATCACTTTATGCTTTGATCAATGATGTTTTTTCGCTCTGCATGATTATGGCCATTATTGATCTCTTAGTTTGTCGCTCCCAGTCTTTTGCTAGCCTCCGTAATCAAGTATGAGTTCCACTCATGTATCCAATTCCCTAAACCAAGTTATTCCAAAGAGTCCATGATACCTACCTATTAGCAGATGCTATTCCAAGTATATTCATGTTTTTGTTTACCTTCCAAATTAAACTTGTTATGAGAAAGCTAGTGATTAAAGCTCTCACGAACTTGATGGCACACTTTAGTTTTCTTGCCCTTAATAAACTTGAACCGTTGTGTCGTCTATGTTGTATATGCTTGCACTTATTTATTGGGGATTAGCAGAACCATGCTATCATGGGGAACACATTCAACATTGCACTAGTACTTTGTACCTAGTTGATATCATGCTCTTTTGTCTATGGATGTAAATCCGATTGTGAAATGAAAGGGGAGCTTGTAAGTCCATGGAGTTATGTATATGTGTTAGAGAAACGCTTGGGCCGCTGGTCTAATCCATGTTGACATGGTGGAAACCTGCAGCGTAACCATAATGAGTTGTCTATGAAGCATTCTTCTTATAAAAAAAGAGTCCTATATTGTGAAAAAAAAGAGATTATGAAAAGAGGAAACAGAGAAAAAAGCACCATATTCCCATGGTAAATAAGATTGCTGAGATGCTCATTATGCCTTGCCTTGTCATTTTGATATGGGGATTCTTCCGTATCATCGAGCAAGGGGTACCCTGTTGGAGGTTCTCTATGATACACATGTACTTACGATGACAAGAACTTACTGGTGACTAAACTTGAGTAGCATGAGGAGTGACCCTCGTATTCAAGGGACATGAGATTCCTAACTTATACTTCGTCAAGCATGTACACCATAGTTTGTTCACTTTAACCTTAATCACTTCAAGATGCTTATGATAGGGGCAATGAGAGCTGAAAGCTATTAAGTACCATGATTTTTGGAAGCTCTTTATGAAACTTGAATCTCTGCTTCCTTCTATGAAGGCCTTTCTTCCACCATTATATTGAGTCTCTACCTTCTATCTTTATGCACCTACTTTGAGAGCATACTGTCCATTCTTAGTTCTATGTGCATTGTCCCAAGACTAGTTGACTGATGCATACCTTGATATTGCTTGTTTTAAACTATTTGTATCTAGTCACTCTTATGAACTTTGAAGGTGTCCTATGCATTTATGTTTGCTACTCTATGAGGGACAAGCTGAATACCCTTATGCTATGTGTTCTTTATGTGAAACAAACAAACGTCTTGCAAAGCATTGTTATTCATGAATCTTTTGTTTGTGCCTTTTCATGTTGCAACATAGTTTCTTTGCCTTATTTCTAGAACTTTGTCTTTCATGTTATGATTGAAGTACTATGATCCCAGCTTTGAATGTTTTACAAATACTTTGATCAAGTTTATGATGGTGCATGTCACCTCAAAAATTATTGTTTCTTTGTATCACTTACCTACTCGAGGACGAGAAGGAGTAAAGCTTGGGGATGTTGATACATTGCAAATGTATCTATAATTTTTGATGTTCCATGCTTGGTTTTATCTACTTTCTCGTGTTTTGTCCACACTTTGGAGTACTTTTCATATGATTTCTTGGACTAACCTATTAACAAGAGCCACAGTGCTAGCTGCCTGTTTTCTGCTATTTTTGGTTTTAGGAAGTTGGAAAATGAATATTCTTGGAATTGGACAGGACAAAGCCAAAGTTATTATTTTATCGGGGGACACTTGGAGCCAGAATACGAGATGGAGAGGGGCTGGGGCCTGGCCACACCACTGGCCACCGAGGCCTAGCCAGCGCCGAGGTGGTCTGGCGCCCAGGCACCTTCGGCCTCTCCTTCCACCTATATATTGCCTCTGATATGGAAACCCTCGGTGCCGATCAAAATTCCACGAAGAGTGCAGCTGTCATCTCCATCCCTAGATCGGGAGGATATAAAGCTCTTCCGGCACCACCGGAGGGTAATTCACCTGGAGCCTTCTTCATCATCATACAAGCCTCCGGTGTGATCGAAGTAGTTCAACTCTAGACTACGGGTCCATGTAGTAGCTAGATGGCTGGTTCTCCTCCTTTGTGCTATCATGTCTAGATCTTGTGAGTTAGTT
Organism: Avena insularis; assembly: GCA_023614405.1. Classification (NCBI taxonomy): domain Eukaryota; kingdom Viridiplantae; phylum Streptophyta; class Magnoliopsida; order Poales; family Poaceae; genus Avena; species Avena insularis. Next base: position 95,592,232 of record CM042686.1, read on the forward strand.
CATGATCAAGATCATCTATTTGTAATTCGGCATGTTGTGTTTGCGACGATCCGATTGATATTGAGATGCTATTTCAGATTGATTATTGATTCTATCATGTCTTTGTTATTTGTGATCTTGCATGCTTTCCTTTGTTAGTAGCTATTTTGGTCAAGTAGATGCTAGCAACTCCAAGAGTTAGTATTTATGCTTTCGATAGTGGGTTCATGCCTCAGTAATCTGGGAAGTAGCAGAAATATATAAGGTACTAGATTTGTTGTTGCTAATAGGGAGAAAACAACAATCCTTTGTTCATAGAAAAATCGTATTTTTTACTTTACGCAATTTGTAATGCAAATCATTGCTTGCAACTTAATCTTGGAGGGTTGGATGATAATCTTAAGGTGGATTATTAGTCATAGATGCAGTTGGATGGCGGTCTATGTATAATGTTGTAATGCCCAATCGAATCTCAAAGGAGTCAAGATGATTAGTATATGCTTGTATGCTTTCTTGATGTTTGTCAATTGCCCCGTTGTAATTTGTTCACCCAACATGTTATCTATCTTAAGGAGAGCCACCTCTAGTGAACTATGGACCCCGGTCCTTTCTTTTACATTCAATCTACAAGCTATTTCTTGCTTTGTGTTTACTTTCGCAAACTATTACTTCCTTCCATTCGTCGTTTAATCCTTTATTTTCAACAAAACCGGTGAGATTGACAACCTCGCCATAAGTTGGGGAATGAGTTACGTAGTTGTGTTGCAGGTCTCACGTTCTTTGGCACCGTAGTGGTCCTGCCAAAGTTCAACTAGCAACATCTTTGGGGTGTTTCCTTGCTCCCTCTTGGTTCGATTAAACCTTGGTTTCATCTTGAGGAAAACTTCTTTGTTGTGCTCATCATACCTTCCTCTTGGGGTTCCCCAACAAGCTCGATATATTTTGGGCGGCCAGTCTTTCTGCGACGAGGTTGAGGTTTGGGGGAGTAGCAGACCACCCAGTGGGAGGGAGGAGTCGGCAAGACATGAGCCCCACACTCCCGAGGTATCCTCAAGGCGCCTCCCTCTAGGGCGAGAGGTGAGTCGTGGCCTTGCCCCGGGTTGCCTGGGCCCTTGAATAAACGTCTGATGCAAATTTGGTACCGTATTGTGCCATGTCGAAGGCGAGCAAGTACTGCTGAGAGGGACAAGCACACCATAGAAGGTCTACCGGCGCCATCTTGGTAGGGCGCTCTGGGACAAGGGTCTCCTGTCCAGGAAGAATGGACCTGCGGACACCGCACCGTGCCTCGAGGCCAGGAGGGAGGAGAATATCATTTTGCGGCCCGAAAGTTGGGGTGTACAGGCAACGCGGTACCCAAGTTCCCTAAAATCAGTCGGGGTGATTATAGTTGGTATGCCAAATACTCAGAGGGTCTTTTTCGGCATGAACTCAACTTTATGTTTCAATACAAAAAATCAGGCTAATGGCCGTCAAGTTGGGCCCCCCTGTCAGTTCTCGTTGTTATGTCGCTCCCGTCGCTTAGGCGGTGGGCATCACGTAGGCTTACAGCGTTAGGCGCGATGGATAGGACAACACCCCTACCCAGTGTATTGACGTGACAAAACAGGGCACATGTATCGGCGTTATAATTAATTTTTTGTTTACTTAGAAGCTGGAACGGCCACCGCCACGCGCCTCTCCTTGGACTCCCGTCACAATCGTTAACCACTACCTTAAAAGCGCATTGATGGTTCCACCATTCCCCTGCCTCGCAGAAACCACTCTTCTTCTTCCTGTCATCTACTATCTTCTTCCCGTCTTCTCCTTGCCGCCATGGAAGATCTACGCACTCTAGAGACAAGCTTCACTACCCATGACAGTAAGAAGATAGACGTTGTCTACACCAATGAGGAGGAGGCTGTCGTGGTGGTGTCATGGCAGATGCCATGGATAGGCTAAAGGTGGGGACTAAATGCACTAGGGGAATCCAGGGAGGGATAGTGTGGTGATTCCACACATAGAAGTTTTGTATTTGATTCACTTCCATAGATTACAAGTGCTCCTTGAGCTGTATTGGATAGAGGAGGAAGAAGGAGCTCTCTTACTCTCACCACTAGCTAGCCCTTAGGAACCAAGTAAAATCTAACCAACTAGCGATCAACCCCTTCTACAGAGTCCCTAACCCCCTTATATAGGGGTGGCTAGGTCTCCACTTAGGGCATACGTGGAGGCATATTCCAGGGAATATGCCTCTTCCCAAAATAGTAAGCCGACCGAGTCACTTTTCCCCGGCGTCATCCATGCAGAGGCTACGTGAGCCTCTGCGGCGCCTGCGTCATCCGACATAAGCATCGTCACCTTTGTCGGCCACGCCTCGGTGCTCCTGCCTCTGTCTGCTCCGCTCACGCTCTGCGTATAGTGGTCACTTTTGACCAACGAGATACCTTCCTTCTCCTACGAGCTTGATATAACTCGGACCGTACATAGATGATCTAGCCACACCTATTCCTGCATATGAGTTAGATTCATCTGTCCGACATACGTCTCAAGTCGGTTGAGACCCAATTAGATGGACATCCCCTGGTCCGGGTTACCCCGAGATTCAGCCTGCCTTGAGGTGACTCGGCTAGCATCCGCTTTGACCTTGCCGTACCTCGGCTAACTCGGCCTTTATACCCCGGCGTGACCCTACCCGGGGGTATCCCCCCAACATTAGCCGCTAAGGCCACAGCAGGTTCAATTTCATCAAGCCTCTGGTTTTCTTTCCGAGTTATCTCATAGTCCGGATTTTCCAGGTTTACTTTCCCTTGGCACATTTCGAGTTTTCACTCGCTAGCCGGGTCAACTCGTACTCATCCGGATCACTCTTCCTTCTCTTGTACGCTTCCCCACATGGAGGCTAATCATCACGTTCACCTCATTTTAAGGGCCAGCGATAGCGCCATGTAATTGTCGGAAATTCTTTGTTGCCCATCGCGTCGTGCCTCCTCGTTTACTGCACCATAACGTCACGTCGTGGGATCCGCTGCGCCCTGTGGCCCTCCGTGTGGCTCACTGCTGATTGGTTGACCCGGGTAATACACGGCCACACCGTATGGCCCGTCCGCGCAATGTGATCCCACTACCCCCTCGAGGGAGTGGTTAAACAGGTGAGGGGTGCGCCCCCTGGGGTCTTTCCCCGCTTCCGCGCCCCTCTGCCTCTACTTCTTCCTCTTCTTCTCCGGCCTTGGCGCCTTTAGCGCTTGAGCTGCGCCGCTGCTTCCACTTCTGCACCGCACAGTCTTGCGCCGCCACTTCTCGCATCTTCTCGCCACGGGTCCTCGCCTATCAAGCCTCTGTCACCCCGCGCCGCCAATGGCGTGTCTGGAGATGATAGAGGAGGAGCTCGTCGTCGCCAAGCAGGAGATGGAGGAAGATGCGGCGAACGCTGACCACGGCACATGGGTAGGCTCCTGGGTTTGCCAGGATCACCTGGATTGGCTTTACCACACTAGGCGGATCCCGGAGGGAGTCACTGCACACCTCGCTGCCTCCGAGCTTGCTCCCTCACCCAATCCGGGTGAGTATGTGGTGTTTCTGTCCCACTTCTAGCGGGGTTTTGGTCTGCCAGTTAGCGATTTTTTCCATGACTGGCTCAATACGTATGATCTCCAGCCGCACCACCTTCCGGCGAATGCCATCACTTCTCTCTCTGCTTTTGCCTCCACGATCGAAGGTTACGCTGGACTATGGCCCACGAAGGAGCTCTAGATCCGGTTCTTTGGCCTCCGCCAGAACGTGATTCCGAACATTCAGCTTGACCCGGAGGACAAGCAGCTTACGTAGTTCGGCGCTGCGTCATTCTCTCCTCGGAAGCAGTCCATCTTCCCTCGAGTCACGGGGCTTGACTCTTGCAAGGGATGGGCCCGGACTTTTTTCTACATCCGGAACAGCACAACCGAGGATCAGATCCAGCTGCGCCCTTACGCTCCGGGTCCTGCCAATCCGGATTTGTGGGACGTGGTCCCCAAGAAGCCCACCGTCCTGGCGAACCAGGTCAACAAGAGGTTCTATGATTTGAAGGATCTTGGGTTGCATAATGAGGATGCCATGATTAAGTTTGTTTGCAACCGGATCTCCCCCTCCAGAAACGCACGCACAAAGTCTGTCATATGAGCTGGGGCCGCGACCCCAACCGGACCTCCTCTTTTGAGTTAAGCAACAGCGAGATATTTCGCCGGGTCAAGTCCCTCTTCACTACTAAGAAGGACTTTTCTTCTGAGTGTACGTGGGGAATTGAACACTATTGCTGAGATAGGCTTCCCCCCGCGGTAAGTTTCGTGCCGCAAACTCTCTCCGAATTAAACCATATGCCATTCTTTGTTGTATATTTAACCCTGTTTTCTTTTCTTTCCCTTAGCAATTCCTTCAGCAAACTATCGAGGATGGCACCGAGCCTTCCCTCAAATGGGCGCCTGACCGGGATACCTCGGACAAGGAAGAACCGGATCAGGAGGTGTTCCTTCCTATGGCCGACGCGACCAAGCGACCCACCGGTAAACTCTCTTCCATTAGAGATTGGCCCGACGATGAAGATGACTCGGATGTTGAGGTGATGGAAGCATTTGACACTATCCCCCTTTCTTATGCTTTTCCGGCATCAGCTAACCCCAGTGGGCAGATCCATGAAGACCCTCCCCTTACTTTGGGTGAGCCTGTCCCGGTCGCGCCGAAGAAGAAAAGGGGAGCCGCATCTGCTTCGTCCTCCGGACCTTCTTAGCCAGCCAAGAGGCGAAAGAAGTCCGTGGGCAAAGCCACCACCAAGGCCACGACTAAGGCTGTGGCCTGGAGAGCTCGCAAGCCAAAGGAGCCCATGACTTCGGATGTGTAAGTCGTTTCTCCCTTTGCTTATTCACTTGCCCTTCCTTTATAGTTTCTCATCATACATTATTTGATTTGGCAGGGCCGTGGTGGAGGTCCCACAAAGTGGATCCGACATTGCCTCGCCGCTCCGCCACATCCCTTCTCCCCCTCGTGGCGACGACTCCATGCTAGCCCCATTCCGGAGGGCTCGGGCTACTCGGGTTCAGCCCACCTCGTCAAGAGGAGAGCAACCTCGGAGCGGGGGAGTCTGGCTCTGCCGAGGCAGATGCAACCACAACTTTGGCTCCACCGCAACCAGCTATCACCAAGGTTCCTTCAGCACCTCCTTGAAGGAGAAAGCACCTGACACCGGCACCAACTCCAACAACAACATCAAAAGCAACGGCGAGCATCAAGCCCATCCGCCTCGTCAAAGTCTTCCAAGGCTCGTTGAGAAGACACTAGCACCAAGGCTAAGCGCCAAGGTAGCTCCAAGGGCAAATCTGCTACAACAACTTCCACTTCTAGCAGCAACCTAAGGGCAAAAAGGCTCCCAGCGCCACGGGGAAGTGTCCGCCGAGGCTCGCGTCCATGCTTTGAAGAAGACTCCACCTCGAAGGATGCCCGCCGAGCCAGTTGATCGCAACTTGTTTTATACCAGCCTGCTCTTGCCCATGTTGAGAGGAAAGCTCATGCTAAGGGTCTAGTTGCCCCCATATCTTTGGCGTGAGCGATACCCTCTAACCTTGATTGAGTTTGTAAATAAGCGGAACAAAGGCGGATTTAAATCCACAACGATCTCCGGAGAAGTTGGTCGCGCTGAATTTCTTCTTGAGATGAGTACAACGCCAAGGCAATTAATCTTGGTAGGATGATGGAGTGCGTTACTTCACCTTTTCCTTAGCATTTAGTAGACATTATTGATATATCCATTAGTCCCGAGCCTCTGAGGGAGTATCTTTGTTACTCGACGGATGCTCCTTAGAAAACTAACGTAGTTCCTTGATAACCGAACATGCACACTTAGAGCGGGTTAAGTTCCACTTGGCGGGATCTTGTACACTCGAATATGCACACACCTAGGCGGGTTAAGTTCCATTTGGCACGGATCTTGTACACTCGAATATGCACACACTTAGAGTCGGGTTAAGTTCCACTTGGCCCGGATTTTATACTTGAATATGCACACACCTAGGCGGGTTAAGTTCCATGGCGGATTTTATACCTTGAATATGCACACACCTAGAGCGGGTTAAGTTCCACTTGGCCGGATTTTGTACACTTGAATATGCACACACCTAGAGCGGGTTAAGTTCCACTTGGCCGGATCTTATACACTGAATATGCACACACCTAGATGGGTTAAGTTCCACTTGGCCTGATTTTGTACACTTGAATATGCACACACCTTGGCAGGTTAAGTTCCACTTGGCGGATCTTGTACACTTCGAATATGCACACACCTAGAGCTAGGTTAAGTTCCACTTGGCCCGGATCTTGGACACTTCGAATATGCACACACCTAGAGTCGGGTTAAGTTCCACTTGGACCGGATTTTGTACACTTCGAATATGCACAAGACTAAGTTATCTTTTTATACTCTTTTCAGGTGACCACCAACCGCCGGAGCGCTGAGTTTCAGCGCCTCCTAGACACTCACAAGATGCTGCGCGCAAAACATACTATGCATATTGCTGAACACGATAAAAGGGGTAAGTTTCTTCCTTGGTGTTTTTCTGTTGTTTCTTCCTCCTTTTACATGAACTAATCCATCATTTGGATTTGGTGACTGAGGTGGAAACACCATCATGAGGAAAAAACTAGACCGGATCGAGGGTAAGTCGTTTTGGCTCAACTTTGCTGCTCTCTATCTCCTTTTCTCCTTGGCTCGGCAAACATTCATACCTCGGCTTTGCAGTCAACAAACTATTTCAGCATCTCTTGAAGATAGTGTGCCGTGCACGATATGATGCTACATTTTCTCGAACAAGCGAGGCGACATCGGCCGAGCTCAAAAGAAAGATGATGAGCTTGCCTCCTCCAAGCCAAAGATGATGAGGCCCAAGCTCAAGGCATATATGAAGAAGCTGAAAGCACAACATCAAACCGAACTTCAAAGGCTGGCGGGACTTTCTTGAAGGCGTGAGTGCCTCAACCTCCAGATTTCCAAGGACCAGAACTACTTAAGGAGGCCGACTCTAAACTTCATTCGTGAGCAGGAGCTTGTTCAACTCGGGAGGCGTGACAAGTGCACCAAGGCTGACTGGATCCTGACCATATTCTTTGGTAAGTTCTTTTCCTTCAACACACATTGACCTTTCAGGTTTGCTTCATTTTAACTCCACTGTCTTATTTTTAGGCAAATTCTAGAGAGTGAAGTCGTGCATCCAAAGTTGTTGCCAAGTTCCGGAAGAGGTACCCCAATTGTCCTGGCTGGAGAAATTCCATATGACTGGAGGACTTGTTGGTCGACTTGTCCTCTCATGTCGAACTTGTGAGGAACTATAGCAAGGACATATTGGACATAGTAATCCGGATCTTCAAGGCCTTTTGGCAGGAAGATACTCAGGAGAATATGCACATTCTTTTGCGGGCTTATGGAATGCGAGACTCATCTCGATCTCTGGAGAGAATTTTCTAGGCGCGCTGGAGCTGAGATCGTTCTCCACTACGTGCTTACGTGGTATGAGAAGATTGACCTCAATCTCCTTGCGTGCATGCGCACTGGATCAAAGTGGTCTACTGACCCGGATTGGTTAGCTTGGTGCAAGGCTTGCGCTCACAGCTTCATCCAATACGCCCCTGTTCATCAATGGAACGAGGGACCGAGCTTCCTGGATGCCGCCGATGATGAAAATGTTGAAAATATTGAAGATGAGTCGGATGAGGGCGAAGAGGACGAGGTCTCAGACATCAAGGAAGACGCAGATGATTACGATCTTTGGTAGAGGCGCCCTGGCGCCGAATTACCTCCCCCTGCTGCTCCTTGATAATCACTTTAAATTTCATCAGATCCCCGGTATGCCGGGTGGAATTGTATCTAGTACACAAGTGATATTTTGCTACTAAGTTTTTATGCCGGATTAACTTGGGCGTAGTCCCCGAGTTTCACTTTCTTGTTCTTCCAATCTTCTGGCTCGGCTCGTGTCTACCTTGATTCGGTTTTATGACTTACAAGTCCGAGCTTCAAAAATTGTCTTAACAATACTTGGAAACTTTAGGATTAGCTCAAGATAACTCAGCATAATAAATCGAAAGTAAACATAAGGTTAGTCCAAAAACAAACGTCGGCTCGATTAAGTTCTTTTCCTTAGTCGTTTTTCATGTGCTACGCAATTCCAAACTTGTTCTCTTGCTTGCCATCAAGCCAAATCTTGTTGGACAGTAGCAAGTCGAAGAGTTGGGTTTTTGGTGCTCACACACTAATAATCCGGGTTAAGTAGAAAAACTTACGCCAGTCGACATATAAATGAGAAAAATAGAAGATAACAAACATTATTAAGGCAGTCCCCGAGTTACTGCTCGAGGTGCCAACATTTCATTGATAAGCTCATTGCTGGCATACACACCGACATATGAGAGACTCAGATACATACACTTCTCTGCTAAGTGTAGAAAGGGAATGAGTAGAGCTACATTCCATGGACACTTAGATTCCTCGCGGACCTGTCGCCTTGTTCTTTCTGTGGCTTTGCATCGATAAGATAATACGGATCATTGTGCAATGCTTTGCTCACAATGAATGGCCCTTCCCATGGGGCGATAACTTATGCATGCCAGCAGTACGTTGTACCAACCGGAGTACCAGATCACCTTCCCGGAAGACTCGGGGGTTTACTTTCCGGCTATGATAGCGTTGGAGATTTTGCTGATATATGGCGGATCTGGACAATGCCAACTCTCTCGCTTCTTCTAGCAGATCAACATCATTTTGCCGGGCTTCTTGCGCCCGCTTACGTGTATTAGGTGACCCTAGGCGAGTCATGCTCTATGTCGGCTGGTAATATAGCTTCTGCCCCATATACCAGAAAGAATGGCGTATATCCTATTGATCGATTCGGAGTTGTTCTTAAACTCCACAATACCACCGGTAGTTCTTCTATCTAGCACCCCGATGATCTTTGTAGCGGCTCAATGAGCCGGGGTTTTATCCCGGATAATACTAATCTGTTGGATCTATCCACTTGTCCGTTCGATGCGGGGTGGGCTGAGGCAACGTCGGTAGGATCTTCTTATCTCGGCAGAATCGCGCAAATGCTCCTTGACAAAATTTGTGCCATTATCGATTATAATCTTGTGAGGATAACCGTATCTCAAGATGATGTCTTTGAGAAATGTCATGGCCATAGCTCCATCACATTTTCTTATTGGCTTTACTTCAATCCACTTTGTAAACTTGTCCACCATGACCAAAATGTGAGTCATATTTCCCCTTGCTAGTTTGAGCGGGCCAACCATGTCCAAACACCATACGACAAATGGCCAAGTGATTGGTATGGTCTTGCGTTCCAACATTGGCATATGTGTCTTGGTAGCATACCTCTGACAACCATTGCATTTTCTTACCAAATCCTCTGCTTGTTCTAAGGCACTTGGCCAGTAGAATCCATGCTGGAAAGCTTTTGCTACCAAGGCTCTGGACGAGGCATGATGCCCACATTCCCCTTGATGTATATCTCGGAGGATGTCAAGCCCTTCTTCTGGGTCAACACATCGTTGGAGGACATTAGTCACACTCCTTTTGTATAGCTCAGAATTGATGATCGTGTATGCCTTTGCTCTCCTCTGAGTTTGCCTAGATAGCACCTCCTCAGCGGGTAAAGTTCCATCTTCGAGAATTGAAATATAGGTAGTGCCCAAGCTGGTATTGCTAGTAAAGGAACACATCCTCATCAATTTCCATATGATCCAGCGGCATAACCTCAACAGGATCATCTGAAGTCCCGGTCTGTGAGCGATCCCAGGTTTCCCGGCGATCCCAGGTTTGCTGAGGCAGTCCCCGGGTTTCGCGCACCATCTCCCATGTCAATGTCCATGGGTGCTGCTCAAGACTCCGGATCCTCCGGGATGTAGATTGACTCGGTTTCTAGGGACGGTCTGATAGATGGTTTTCTGAGGTGTTCTAATTCTACACCCGGTGGAATTGCTTGTCGGGTTGATCCGAGCTTTGACAGTATGTCGGCAGCCTCATTTTCCACCCGGGGTACATGGTGAAATTCGCATCCCTCAAAATAACCAGATATCTTCTGCACATGGAATCTGTATAGTGCCAGGTTTGGATCAAGCGTCCCAGCCCTACACTTTGAACTACAAAATTTGAGTCGCCAAAGCATTGGATCGGCGTATCCCAATTTCTTTTGCCACTTTGAGCCCATGCACAAGTGCTTCATATTCGGCTGACGTTGTTTGGCCTTCTGAAATGGATCTATAGCACATACTTCAACTGGTCATTCTTTGGCAAGGTAAGCACAACTCCGGCGCCTAACCCGGTTTTTGTTTTTGACCCATCAAAGTGCATTCTCTAGTAGTTCGGATCTGGTAGCGGTGGTTCATATTGTACCTCGGCCCAGTCCACAAAAAAGTCGGCCACAGCCTGAGACTTGATTGCTTCTATTCTGTCATATTGTGGCGCATAGGGAGCTAGTTCAATTGCCCATTTTGCAATTCTGCCACTTGCATCCTTGTTACTCATTATCTCGGATATGGGAGCTTCACATATTACTTTGATGGGGTGCTCCTCAAAATAATGCTTTAGCTTCTTTGCCGACATGTACACACCATACGCCACTTTCTGATAGTGCGGATAATTTTGCTTTGAGGCTGATAATACCTCGCTCAGATAGTACACTAGCCTTTGCACTGACTTACCCTCTTCGTCGCGCTCTACCACAATTACTGCACTTACAACTCGGTTGATTGCGACTATATAGAGGAACATTGGCTCCTTTGATAGTGGAGAGGCTAACACTGGTGCAGTGGCTAACATTTTCTTTAATTGGATAAAGGCTTCATTGGCCTACGGCGTCCAAATGAACTTGCCCGACTTTTTCATGAGTTGATAGAGAGACAATGCCTTTTCTCCCAATCGACATATAAACGGACTTAACGATGCCAGGCAACCAGTGAACTTCTGGACATCGTTAAGACACTTCTGCAGTTCCATTCGCTCTATGGCCCGGCTTTTAGTTGGATTGACTTCGATACCTTGGCTAGAGACAAGGAATCCGAGTAATTTTCCAGCTGGCACACCGAAGGTACATTTTTCTGGGTTGAGCTTCATCCGGAACCTCCTTAGGTTCGCGAATGTCTGCCTGATATCATCAAGGAGCGTTTTGCTTTCCTTGGTCTTGATAACCACATCATCCACATACACTTGTATATTTTGACCAATCTGGTCGTGCAAACATTTTTGCATACATCTTTGGTACGTTGCCCCTGCATTACGTAAACCAAATGGCATGGTGCGATAGCAATAAGCCCCATACGGGGTGATAAATGCAGTTTTTATTTGATCATCCAGATTCGAATTGTCTGGTGGAAACCAGAGTATGCATCAACGAATGACAACAGTTCACACCCTGCAGTTGAATCTATGACCTGATATATCCTTGGCAGTGGAAATGGATCTTTTGGACATGCCTTATTCATGTTCGTGTAATCGATACACATACACCAAACCACTGCAACATTCGGATCATCCTTCTTCTTCTCCACCAGCACCGGATTAGATAGCTAATCCGGGTAAAGAACTTCCATGATAAATCCTGCTGCGAGTAACCGAGCTATCTCGTCTCCAATGACTTTTCTCCTATCTTCGGCAAAGCGGCGGAGAGGTTGCTTCACCGGCCTTGCTCCGGGTCTCACGTTCAAAGAGTGCTCGGTCAACTCCCTCGGAACACCTTGCAAGTCCTGTGTGGACCAAGCAAAAATATCCCGATTCTCACGGAGGAAGTTGATGAGCTCGCTTTCCTATTTGTCATTTAACCAGGCACCAATTGTTACGGTGCGCTCTAGGAACATATCATCAACATGCACTTTCTTGGTATCCTTTGTGGCTTGGAACGAAACACTACCATGCGGATTACTCAACACCGACATATATTGATGTGCGGACTGAGCCAACGCCGCCACCTCCTGTATCTTCCTTTTTTCGCACGCAATCACGAGTGACTTGGCTAGGTTAGACCGGTGGCCTTTTACACTCAATGGAACATCGGAAATCTCCAGCTATAGTAATTACTCCATTTGGCCAGGCGACTTCATTTTCAGATAACTGATGTGGCAGCTTTCCATGAACTTGTTCAATGCTGGCCTTCCGAGTAACGCATGATACGCACTTTCCAAGTTCACCACTTCAAATCCAAATTCTCAGTTCGGCAGTTATTTCTCGTGCCGAACAATACGTCAACCCGGACCTTGCCTATGGGCTCACAAGAAATGTCTGGCACAATGCCATGGAAAGTTGTCCTTGTAGCTTGGAGCATGTTCTCCGTGATACCCAACTTGCGCATTGTATTCGTATACATGATGTTAATGCTACTGCCATTGTCAATCAGTACCTTTGAGAATCTCACATTGATGTTAGGCCCAATGAATGTCGGATCCAACACTAGCACATATGAACCAAGACTTGGCGTAAGCTTGGGATGATCTTTGATGCTCCAGGTAATTTCCTGGTCCGACCAAGGCATATACCTTGTCACTGCTGGCATTACCGCATTCACCTCCATGTGTCGGTGCTGCAAGCTCTTTCTGTCTATTTCCTTAGTGGTAAACACACAGTAACTCTGATGATGTTCTTTGTACTCATTCCTCCCCTCATTTCCGAGGTACCTATGATCCGGCTGATGCTGGTCTTCCACTTGATGCACTGCATCCCTTCTCTCATGGTTATCATACCTCGGCGGAGGGGGAGGCAACATTAGCTGTTGCGTGTTTGCTCCGGAGAGCAATTGCTGTCGGGGTAACTCCTGCCGAGGTTGATCGGTCCGAGGTGCCTGAGCATTCCCCGAACCACCTTGTTCTATTTTACGCATCCACTCACACTGCCTTGTTGTATGACCCGCTGGGTTACTCGGATTTGGCGTGTGAAATTTACACGGTTGATCCAGCATCGACTCATAAGTATACCTCAGACGGTCCTTCTTTTCCTGCCACTGTTTCTTCTGCTCTGGCGTCCAAGTTTTCTTACCATCATTTCTCGGTGTCCATTGTTGCCCTCCAGTTTTCTAACATTGATTGCCCCCTGCTCCGGGCTGATCTTGATTCACAGCAGCAACTTGTTGCGAGCTATACTGGTAATCTGGTCTGTCATCTCTTCTTTTATCCCGGTAGTCATTCCTCCGGGATGACTCGGCTCCATCTCTCTGGTATCACTCCTCATTTGACTCGTTTGACACGAGCCTGGGTTGAGTCGGATCACCCAAAGCATACGAATCAGCAATCCGGATTGTCTCTGCCAACGTAGTTGGCATATCCCTTTGCAATCTTTGCCACAACATGCTTGCATATCTGCATCCTTGCGCAAACCATGCTATGGCCTGTGACTCAATCACACCCTCACATGAGTTTCGCACGGTACACCACCGGGTCAAGAACTCCTGATCCGTCTCGTTCGGTCTCTGCTTGCACATTGCTAGGGTCTGTGGCCTATTCGGCCTCTGATACGTACTTGAGAAATTTCTGATAAACTTTCCTCAAAATGAATCCAGCAGTTAATACTTCCGGGCGGCAAATTGTTTAGCCATACCCTCGCTGGCCCCTCCAACATCTGGGGTACGTATCTCACAACCCATCTCAAGTTGCTTGTAGAAATTTTCACAGTTGTAGCATAGTTAATCAACCAATCCTCCGGCTTTGTGCTGCCATCGTATGTCTTAGTGCCTCTAGGTAGCTGGAAGTTAGGTACCGGAGGTTCCTTCATGATCCGGGTCCAAAACACGCGGGACCGGGGGCGTTGACATTCAATCTGTTCCGACCTATACAGCTGATCCAGTTTTAATCTGGCATCATCAGGCATCAAATCCCTGCTTCCCAATCTTGACCCTATCACATGATAGTCCGGCCTTGGGTATCCTGCGTTCATCATTTCCGAGTCACCATCATTATATCGGTCTTTCTCTCGCGGAGCACCTCTCTGTTGCATACCTCGGCTGGCACTTTGCTCTTGCCTTGGTATATTCCGCTGCTGCAGTTGTCCTGCTCCTACGAGTTTATTTGTTCGGCATTGCCATTCACAGCATTTCCTTGACCGGCATTGCCTTGGTCGCGGTTACCTCGGCCAGCTTCACCTCGGCTCACACTTCGTCGATCGTCATTTCTCTGTACTTCTTTTCCTTTCCCTGCCCTTGCCGGGTCATACGGGACTATCTGTTTGTTCCTCCTGGCCGAGGTTACTACCTCTTCTCTCCTAGGACCACCATGAGGAGACGATGCAGCTCCAACGGACTTCTCTGGGTTACCCATCACCGAATGAACGATCTTGGAGGCCCCAGCTCTCTTCGGGTTAGCCCTAAGCAATTCCTCATTTTGCCTGTTCGCGATACGAACCAACTCATTGACCCTATATTCTTTGTCTCGGCGGGCTTCACCCGCTAGACCCTCTAACTTTCAGACCTTGTTGCATCCAGCTGCTCTAAGGTTTTTCGCCGGGTACTATACTTGGCATTACGGATAAACAGTTCTCTGACTCCTCAATCCTAGTATCACCCTCTTTGTTCATTTCACTCATGAGATTTCTCCCCTTCACTTTTACAGCATCTACTTTATTTTCCTTTGCGTACTCACGCAGTGTCATGTTTAACGACTGCTGAGCCACGGCTATCTTTTTCGCACCCTCTAGAATTTTTTGCCTAGTTTCCTCTAGCTCGGCATGTGCCTGAGCCGGATCTACCACTGCTGCTACTGGGTTTGCCAAGCTATCCATCGCTTGCTGCAACACATTCTCCGGCCTCTCTAGTGGAGGACCTCTACTTTTCGTCGGTGCCTTAGGTGTTACCTCCAGATCTGGTGTCGGATCCTTGCTTGTGCTAGCGCCAGGCACAGTCATCATCACCTCAGCACGGTCCGGGGAGCGAGTGATACGCGCCCCGTGAACCACGCTAAGGGGTGGCTCGCCTCCTTTAGCGACGTGCCGCGGATGAACGCACGACACATCGACAGCAACATAGACCTTGTGCATGCCGAGCTTGACGAAGAGGCTGTTGCAGGGAAGAGGACGCTTGCCGAAGCAGCCAGCGTTGTCGCTGACAAAGTCTAGCGCTCCAAAGCGCTGAACGAGCCCGGAGACGATGCGTTCGCCGGTGCTGATGAGGTTTCCCGTCCTGATCTTGACCCCTGCTAGCGCCGCTAGCCCCATGGTGGGCGCCAACTGTCATGGTGGTGTCACGGCAGATGCCATGGATAGGCTGAAGGTGGGGACTAAATGCACTAGGGGAATCCAGGGAGGGATAATGTGGTGATTCTACACACAGAAGTTTTGTATTTGATTCACTTCCACAGATTACAAGTGCTCCTTGAGCTATATTGGAGAGAGGAGGAAGAAGGAGCTCTCTTACTCTCACCACTAGCTAGCCCTTAGGAACCAAGTAAAATCTAACCAACTAGCGATCAACCCCTTCTACAGAGTCCCTAGCCCCCCTTATATAGGGGTGGCTAGGTCTCCACTTAGGGAATTCGTGGAGGCATATTCCAGGGAATATGCCTCTTCCCAAAATAGTAAGCCGACCGGGTCACTTTTCCCCCGCGTCATCCATGCAGAGGCTACGTGAGCCTCTGCGGCGCCTGCGTCATCCGACATAGGCATCATCACCTTTGTCGGCCACGCCTCGGTGGTCCTGCCTCTATCCGCTCCGCTCACGCTCTGCGTACAGTGGTCACATTTGACCAACGAGATATCTTCCTTCTCGTACAAGCTTGATATAACCAAGACCGTGCATAGTTGATCCGGCCACACCTATTCCTGCATATGAGTTAGATTCATCTGTCCGACATACGTCTCAAGTCGGCTGAGACCCAGTTAGATGGACATCCCATGGTCCGGGTTACCCCGAGATTCGGCTTGCCTTGAGGTGACTCGGCCAGCATCCGCTTTGACCTTGCCGTACCTCGGCTAACTCGGCCTTTATACCCCGGCTTGACCCTACCCGGGGGTATACTAACGAGAGATAGTGGTGCGTGTCACGAGGATGTCGAGGTTGGCTTGGGATAGACGAGGACAAGTTTGTGGGATTGGACCTCGAGTACACCCCGGAGAACCCATATGAAGGGAGTGAAGTTGCCGTCGTTCAACTGGCCATGCGGAAACACGTCCTCGTCTACCACCTCTCCCGGTTTGTAGATCTGCTCTCTGTAGCTAACCGCTTTTAGGGTTTTTTCCTCTTGTTCTTTATCCACTTGCTCATCTTGTAACTACTGGATTTTATTTAGGACCAAATAAATTAGGGTTTGCCTATGTCTCAATCGAATGAGATTTTCTTTAGTCTCAATCACCTAAGAAAAGTGCAACCATAGTTAAAAGAAATGTGCAACTCGTTCAGTCGACTGAGAAATAGCAAAACCGAATAAATTATGACAATACAATGTTGAGAGTCTTGATCTTGCATTTACTAAACTTTGCAAAATTATATTGAGATGATGATCTTGCATTGAAAAAATATTTGTAGTTACAAATTGTGGTGTTGACAAACTACATACTTTCAGGACTGACAGGAAATGTCCGGCGTTGCGCCAGTTCCTTGTAGAAAAGGGAATTGTTTTCTGCACTATCGATAAAACAACAGATTTTTCAAAATTGTATCAAGAGGAAATTATAATTCCTGCGCACAAGTGGATCGATATTCAGAGTCTTGTCAATATCCTAGGGGGCTCGAGGAAGGATGGAATGGCATCACTTCATAACTAGAATCCTTGATGAGTGAGTACGACAAAATGAAGGAAGATTTCCCTCTGATAGGCACGATTTACGGGGCAGTGGTTGTTGTCTGATATAAACCTGAAGTATGCAGCCATAGATGCTTACGTGACCTACCAGCTGTACAAGAAGATCCATTTTTTTCTAAGTTACCTCGTGTTTTGCCCTATTTGCAAGAGGGAAGACGAGCTTAGGGGAGCCCTTTGTAGAAAATGCAGAATAGCTGAGTTTGAAGCTGCATATGCAAAGAAATTGGATGCATCTGAAGCAGCTGACAGAGAGGCTATGAGCGGTGAAGAAACTTCTGACTAAAGCGGCTCACGAGAATGCGGTGAAGCGTAAGCAGAGGCAACATCTTCTAGCGACAACAATCAGGCCTGTGATGCACCGCTAATTGTGCCGCTGGATGCTGAAGATAGGGAAGCCAAGTCAGATGCTAGGTGAGACAAAGCAGTTCGTGAGCTATGGAGTACCTGGAATGGTCGTGATTAAATGCCAAGTGAACGATGAGTGAATTAAATTTTACTTGTCAGTGTTATGTTTCTATTTTGTGGAACTCAGTTAGCTTGCCAAGATGTCTAGCACCTCAAGTGATACTAGTAAAATAAATTTAACCCTCGTTGTCTTATGTTTATGTATGTGTCTTGTAGCTTGTCAAGATGGTAGCTTCTTAACTGGCAGTTTGAAAGAGTGCCCTTTTCCTCTCTCGCTAAACAGATATGTTTCATTTTTCCCAAATTGGTAGCAAATCTAGAGAAGATTCTCACATCGATATTTCGTTCCCTTTTGGACCTCTTTTTGCCTCCGATCAGGTAGCAAATCTAGAGCAGCAAATCACACCAGGCAGAATACATTCATTCAGAAAACAAAACAAATGTAGATATAGCTGTGCGCAACTAAATAGGATATAGCGATAGAAAGTATCTTGCTTAATGAGGTTCGATGCATTCAGCTAGAAATAGGATATAGCCAGGAGACGGGGCCTCCTCGCCGGCGGCCACGGAGGCGACGATGGCCACCTTATCCTCCTCGGCCATCGCCGGCGTGGACGGGGTATTCTCGGGAGTTTGCGGATCTTTGGTGGGGCGATGGAGAGGGTTGCGTGGGGTCAGTGAGCGAGAGTGGGAGTGGGTGTGCGGAGGGGGCTCTATAGTTAAGGTGGATAGAAGCAAGGCACGTTTTGTTGCACCACGCAACCGTCGCCTGATCTCTTGCACGTGCACCGCGACACGCAGATGCGTCACGTTTTTTTCCCGGGCCATGCATGGCAGTTCTGTATTGAGCCGCATGCAAAGGGTGCACACACAATTTCTATGTATGAAGTTTGACACGGCCCTAAAATTGGCGATAGTTAAAAGTAGAAATGTTGATGGAGTGTTTGGGGGCTTTATGGCGAGATTTGTGGGGTTGTGCTAGTTTCGCTAGAGGGTTGCATTGATGGTTGTGGTGACTCGATGAACCGGAGACGTTAGGTCTCGTCGAGCTCAGTTGTTCGGCCTCCAGCTAGCGTGTGCAAGTTTCTTACGGTGGGCCCCAGTTGGAAGTGAGATTGAAAGCTGCTGCGTAAAAATGGGATGTGTCTTATTAAAATCAAGTGGCAATAAATTGCAGCCGTCCATTGCCGGCGGGGGGCTCCACTTCGGCGGCTCCATCGGTAGCAGGGATAGGGGCCTGGACGGGAACGACGGCTGCCATCGATGCCTCGACTAGGGCCTGGACATGGACGGCGGCTGCTTTCAACGCGTTGAGAGGGGCCGGCAAGGAGACGGGGGCCTCCTCGCTGGCGGCCTCGGCCTCGGGCGATGGCCACCTTATCCTCCTCGGTCATCTCCGGCACGGACGGGGTATTCTCGAGAGTTTGTGGATGCTGGTGGGACAATGGAGAGGGTTGCGTGGGGAGAGAGCGAGAGTGGGAGTGGGTGTGCGGAGAGGGGCTCTATAGTTAAGGTGGATCGAAGCAAGGCACGTTTCGTTGCACCACCGCTGGCGCGCCCGTGCGATCTCTGCACCATGCACCGCGACTGCAGCGCCGATGCGTCACGTATTTTTCCTGGGCCATGCATGGCAGTTCTGTATTGAGTCGCATGCAAAGGGCGCATACACAATTTCTATGTACAAAGTTTGGCACGACCCTAAAATTGGCGATAGTTAAAAGTGGAAATGTAGAGGGGAAGGTAGGTGGCTGTATGGCGAGATTTGTGGGGTTGTGCTAGATCGGGTAGAGGGATGTGTTGATGAAGGCGGAGACGTTAGGTGTCGTCGAGCTCAGCTCTTCGGTCTCCGGCTAGCGCGTGCAAGCTTCTTACGGTCGGGCCCAGTTGGAAGTGAGATTGAGAGCCGCTGCATAAAAAATGGGATATGTCTTATTAAAATCAAGTGGCAATAAATTGCAGCTATCCATCGACGACCATGCACTCGATGGTGCATGCTTTGTGGCGTAGTAGTAGCAGTAGTAGGCTTTTCAGACTTGATTAAACATGACATGACCGCTCGACAACTTTTTCCATGGACGGCATCGTGTTCCTTCTTGTAGAAGTCTCGCTGAGGGAGACGTCTGTGCTGTCTCACGCTAGGGCCACGCTGTACTATGAAGGGCACGACGTGTGAAATGATCATCGTTGGATCGCACAGAATCAACGGTTGGTGCGCACGATCCGCGTGACAACTGTGATAACCAATCAGGGAGTAGCAGACAGGGTGAGCACATGTTTGTGCTTCTACGAAACATAGAGAGAGGGGGGCAAAATTGAGTAGTACCACATAAAACCAAGGGCGATACTGAGTAGTATAAAATGGAAAGTGAGTGTCTTGTACAATGAAATACATCATGGCATACATCAAATTATGCCAAGATAGATCCACTAGAGTTCATTGGATGTGTGTTCTTCTCATAAACCACATAAGGATCCACTAGAGTTCATTGCATGTGCGTTCTTCTCATGGACCACACATGGATCCACCAGTGTCATTGCATGTCTGCTCTTTTCATTAACCACAGTTAGAGTCATTGCATGTCTGCTTTTTTCATGAACCACAGCTAGAGTCATTGCATGTGTGTTCTTCTCACAAACTATATCATGAACCACACCCAGTGTCATTGCATGTGTGTTCTTCTCATTAACCACATATGGATCCACCAGTGTGATTGCATGTCTGCTCTTTTCATTAACCATAGTTAGAGTCATTGCATGTCTGTTCTTTTCACAAACCACATATCACCAGTGTCATTGCATGTGTGTTCTTCCCATAGACCACACATGGATCCACCAGTGTCATTGCATGTGTGTTATTCTCACGAACCACGTAAGGATCCAACGGTGTCATTGCATGTGTGTTCCTCTCATAGACCACACATGGATCCACCGGTGGCATCGCATGTCTGCTCTTTTCATGAACCATATTTAGAGTCATCGCATGTCTGCTCTTCTCATGAACCACAGCTAGAGTCATTGCATGTGTGTTCTTCTCACAAACCATATCATGAACCACACCCAGTGTCATTGCACGTGTGTTCTTCTCATTAACCACACATGGATCCACCAGTGTCATTGCATGTCTGCTCTTTTCATTAAGCACAGTTAGAGTCATTGCATGTCTGTTCTTCTCACAAACCACATATCACCAGTGTCATTGCATGTGTGTTGTTCCAATGAACCACACATGGATCCACCAGTGTCATTGCATGTGCGTCCTTCTCACAAACCACATATGGATCCACTAGAGTTCATTGGATGTGTGTTCTTCTCATAAACCACATGGACCCACTAGAGTTCATTGCATGTGTGTTCTTCTCATTAACCACACATGGATCCACCAGTGTCATTGCATGTCTGCTCTTTTTATTAACCACAGTTAGAGTCATCGAATGTCTGCTCTTTTCATGAACCATAGCTAGAGTCATTACATGTGTGTTCTTCTCACAAACCATATCATGAACCACACCCAGTGTCATTGCATGTGTGTTCTTCCCATGAACCACACATGGATCCACGAGTGTCATTGCATGTCTGCTCTTTTCATGAACCACAGCTAGCGTCATTGCATGTCTGTTCTTTTCACAAACCACATATCATCAGTGTCATTGGATGTGTGTTCTTCCCATAGACCACACATGGATCCACCAGTGTCATTGCATGTGTGTTCTTCCCATGAACCACACATGGATCCACCAGTGACATTGCATGTCTGCTCTTTTCATGAACCACTGCTAGAGTCTTTGCATGTGTGTTCTTCTCACAAACCACATATCACTAGTGTCATTGCATGTGTGTTCTTCCCAGAGACCACACATGGATCCACCAGTGTCATTGCATGTGTGTTCTTCCCATGAACCACACATGGATC
The DNA here is from genome assembly GCA_023614405.1 of Avena insularis. Taxonomy (NCBI): domain Eukaryota; kingdom Viridiplantae; phylum Streptophyta; class Magnoliopsida; order Poales; family Poaceae; genus Avena; species Avena insularis. The sequence goes on from CM042686.1 coordinate 95,613,290, forward strand.
CACCAGTGTCATTGCGTGTGTGCTCTTTTTATGAACCACAGTTAGAGTCATTGCATGTCTGTTCTTTTCACAAACCACATATCACTAGTGTCATTGCATGTGTGTACTTCCCATAGACCACACATGGATCCACCAGTGTCATTGCATGTGTGTTCTTCCCATGAACCACACATGGATCCACCAATGTCATTGCATGTCTGCTCTTGTCATGAACCACTGCTAGAGTCATTGCATGTCTGTTCTTCTCACAAACCACATATCACCAGTTTCATTGCATGTGTGTTCTTCCCACAGACCACACATGGATCCACCAGTGTCATTGCATGTGTGTTCTTCCCATGAACCACACATGGATCCTGATGTCATTGCATGTGTGTTCTTTCCACAGACCACATATGGATCCACCAGTGTCATTGCATGTGTGTTATTCTCACAAACCACGTAAGGATCCACCGGTGTCATTGCATCTGTGTTCCTCTCATAGACCACACATAGATCCACCGGTGTCATCGCATGTCTTCTCTTTTCATGGACCACAGCTATAGTCATTGCATGTGTGTTCTTCACACAAACCATATCATGAACGACACCCAGTGTCATTGCATGTGTGTTCTTCCCATTAACCACACATGGATCCACTAGTGTTATTGCATGTCTGCTCTTCTCATTAACCACAGCTAATGTCATTGCATGTCTATTCTTCTCACAAACCACATATCACCAGTGTTATTGCATGTGTGTTTTTCCCACAGACCACACATGGATCCACCAGTGTCATTGCATGTGTGTTCTTCCCATGAACCACACATGGATCTACGAGTGTCATTGCATGTCAGCTCTTTTGTGGACCACAGCTAGAGTCATTGCATGTCTTTTCTTTTCACAAACCACATATCACCAGTGTCATTGCATGTGTGTTCTTCCCACTGACCACACATGGATCCACCATTGTCATTGCATGTGTGTTCTTCCCATGAACCACACATGGATCCACCAGTGTTATTCCATGTGTGCTCTTTTCATGAATCACAGCTAGAGTCATTGCATGTCTATTCTTTTCACAAACCACATATCACCAGTGTCATTGCATGTGTGTTCTTCCCACAGACCACACATGGATCCACCAATGTCATTGCATGTGTGTTCTTCCCATGAACCACACATGGATCCACAAGTGCCATTGCATGTATGCTCTTTTCATGAACCACAGCTAGAGTCATTGCATGTGTGTTCTTCTCATAAACCACATATCACCAGTGTCATTGCATGTGTTTTCTTCCCACAGACCACACATGGATCCACCAGTGTCATTGCATGTGTGTTCTTCCCATGAACCACACATGGATCCACCAGTGTCATTGCATGTGTGCTCTTTTCATGAACCATAGCTAGAGTCATTGCATGTCTGTTCTTTTCACAAACCACATATCACCAGTGTCATTGCATGTGTGTTTTTCCCACAGACCACACATGGATCCACCAGTGTCATTACATGTGTGTTCTTCCCATGAACCACACATGGATCCACCAGTGTCATTGCATGTGTGTTCTTTTCATGAACCACATCTAGAGTCATTGGATGTGTGTTCTTCTCACAAACCACATATCACCAGTGTCATTGCATGTGTGTTCTTCTCACAGACCACACATGGATCCACCAGTGTCATTGCATGTGTGTTCTTCCCATGAACCACACATGGATCCACCAGTGTCATTGCATGTGTGTTCTTTCCACAGACCACATATGGATCCACCAGTGTCATTGCATGTGTGTTATTCTCACAAACCACGTAAGGATCCACCTGTGTCATTGCATCTGTGGTCCTCTCATAGACCACACATAGATCCACCGGTGTCATCGCATGTCTGCTCTTTTCATGAACCACAGCTAGCGTCATTGCATGTCTATTCTTTTCACAAACCACATATCACCAGTGTCATTGGATGTGTGTTCTTCCCATAGACCACACATGTATCCACCAGTGTCATTGCATGTGTGTTCTTCCCATGAACCACACATGGATCCACCAGTGACATTGCATGTCTGCTCTTTTCATGAACCACTGCTAGAGTCTTTGCATGTGTGTTCTTCTCACAAACCACATATCACTAGTGTCATTGCATGTGTGTTCTTCCCAGAGACCACACATGGATCCAGCAGTGTCATTGCATGTGTGTTCTTCCCATGAACCACACATGGATCCACCAGTGTCATTGCATGCGTGCTCTTTTTATGAACCACAGTTAGAGTCATTGCATGTCTGTTCTTTTCACAAACCACATATCACTAGTGTCATTGCATGTGTGTACTTCCCACAGACCACACATGGATCCACCAGTGTCATTGCATGTGTGTTCTTCCCATGAACCACACATGGATCCACCAGTGTCATTGCATGTCTGCTCTTGTCATGAACCACTGCTAGAGTCATTGCATGTCTGTTCTTCTCACAAGCCACATATCAACAGTTTCATTGCATGTGTGTTCTTCCCACAGACCACACATGGATCCACCAGTGTCTTTGCATGTGTGTTCTTCCCATGAACCACACATGGATCCACCAGTGTCATTGCATGTGTGTTCTTTCCACGGACCACATATGGATCCACCAGTGTCATTGCATGTGTGTTATTCTCACAAACCACGTAAGGATCCACCGGTGTCATTGCATCTGTGTTCCTCTCATAGACCACACATAGATCCACCGGTGTCATCGCATGTCTGCTCTTTTCATTAACCATAGTTAGAGTCATCGCATGTCTGCTCTTTTCATGGACCACAGCTAGAGTCATTGCATGTGTGTTCTTCTCACAAACCATATCATGAACGACACCTAGTGTCATTGCATGTGTGTTCTTCCCATTAACCACACATGGATCCACCAGTGTTATTGCATGTCTACTCTTCTCATTAACCACAGCTAGTGTCATTGCATGTCTATTCTTCTCACAAACCACATATCACCAGTGTTATTGCATGTGTGTTTTTCCCACAGACCACACATGGATCCACCAGTGTCATTGCATGTGTGTTCTTCCCATGAACCACACATGGATCTACGAGTGTCATTGCATGTCAGCTCTTTTGTGGTCCACAGCTAGAGTCATTGCATGTCTGTTCTTTTCACAAACCACATATCACCAGTGTCATTGCATGTGTGTTCTTCCCACTGACCACACATGGATCCACCATTGTCATTGCATGTGTGTTCTTCCCATGAACCACACATGGATCCACCAGTGTCATTGCATGTCTGCTCTTGTCATGAACCACTGCTAGAGTCATTGCATGTCTGTTCTTCTCACAAGCCACATATCAACAGTTTCATTGCATGTGTGTTCTTCCCACAGACCACACATGGATCCACCAGTGTCATTGCATGTGTGTTCTTCCCATGAACCACACATGGATCCACCAGTGTCATTGCATGTGTGTTCTTTCCACGGACCACATATGGATCCACCAGTGTCATTGCATGTGTGTTATTCTCACAAACCACGTAAGGATCCACCGGTGTCATTGCATCTGTGTTCCTCTCATAGACCACACATAGATCCACCGGTGTCATCGCATGTCTGCTCTTTTCATTAACCATAGTTAGAGTCATCGCATGTCTGCTCTTTTCATGGACCACAGCTAGAGTCATTGCATGTGTGTTCTTCTCACAAACCATATCATGAACGACACCCAGTGTCATTGCATGTGTGTTCTTCCCATTAACCACACATGGATCCACCAGTGTTATTGCATGTCTACTCTTCTCATTAACCACAGCTAGTGTCATTGCATGTCTATTCTTCTCACAAACCACATATCATCAGTGTTATTGCATGTGTGTTTTTCCCACAGACCACACATGGATCCACCAGTGTCATTGCATGTGTGTTCTTCCCATGAACCACACATGGATCTACGAGTGTCATTGCATGTCAGCTCTTTTGTGGTCCACAGCTAGAGTCATTGCATGTCTGTTCTTTTCACAAACCACATATCACCAGTGTCATTGCATGTGTGTTCTTCCCACTGACCACACATGGATCCACCATTGTCATTGCATGTGTGTTCTTCCCATGAACCACACATGGATCCACCAGTGTTATTCCATGTGTGCTCTTTTCAGGAACCACAGCTAGAGTCATTGCATGTCTATTCTTTTCACAAACCACATATCACTAGTGTCATTGCATGTGTGTTCTTCCCACAGACCACACATGGATCCACCAATGTCATTGCATGTGTGTTCTTCCCATGAACCACACATGGATCCACTAGTGCCATTGCATGTATGCTCTTTTCATGAACCACAGCTAGAGTCATTGCATGTGTGTTCTTCTCACAAACCACATATCACCAGTGTCATTGCATGTGTGTTCTTCCCACAGACCACACATGGATCCACCAGTGTCATTGCATGTGTGTTCTTCCCATGAACCACACATGGATCCACCAGTGTCATTGCATGTGTGCTCTTTTCATGAACCATAGCTAGAGTCATTGCATGTCTGTTCTTTTCACAAACCACATATCACCAGTGTCATTGCATGTGTGTTCTTCTCACAGACCACACATGGATCCACTAGTGTCATTGCATGTGTGTTCTTCCCATGAACCACACATGGATCCACCAGTGTCATTGCATGTGTGTTCTTTTCATGAACCACATCTAGAGTCATTGCATGTGTGTTCTTCTCACAAACCACATATCACCAGTGTCTTTGCATGTGTGTTCTTCCCACAGACCACACATGGATCCACCAGTGTCATTGCATGTGTGTTCTTCCCGTGAACCACACATGGATCCACCAGTGTCATTGCATGTGTGTTCTTTCCACAAAGCACATATGGATCCACCAGTGTCATTGCATGTGTGTTATTCTCACAAACCATGTAAGGATCCACCTGTGTCATTGCATCTGTGTTCCTCTTATAGACCACACATAGATCCACCGGTGTCATCGCATGTCTGCTCTTTTCATTAACCATAGTTAGAGTCATCGCATGTCTGCTCTTTTCATGGACCACAGCTAGAGTCATTGCATGTGTGTTCTTCTCACAAACCATATCATGAACCACACCTAGTGTCATTGCATGTGTGTTCTTCCTATTAACCACACCTAGTGTTATTGCATGTCTGCTCTTTTCATTAACCACAGCTAGCGTCATTGCATGTCTATTCTTCTCACAAACCACATATCACCAGTTTTATTGCATGTGTGTTCTTCCCACAGACCACACATGGATCCACCAGTGTCATTGCATGTGTGTTCTTCCCATGAACCACACATGGATCTACGAGTATCATTGCATCTCTGCTCTTTTCATGAACCATAGCTAGAGTCATTGCATGTTTGTTCTTTTCTCAAACCACATATCACCAGTGTCATTGCATGTGTGTTCTTCCCACTGACCACACATGGATCCACCATTGTCATTGCATGTGTGTTCTTCCCTTGAACCACACATGGATCCACCGGTGGCATTGCATGTCTGCTCTTTTCATGAACCACAGCTAGAGTCATTGCATGTGTGTTCTTCTCACAAATCACATATCACCAGTGTCATTGCATGTGTTTTCTTCCCATAGACCACACATGGATCCACCAGTGTCATTGTATGTGTGTTCATCCCATGAACCACATCTAGAGTCATTGCATGTGTGTTCTTCTCACAAACCACATATCACCAGTGTCATTGCATGTGTGTTCTTCCCACAGACCACACATGGATCCACCAGTGTCATTGCATGTGTGTTCTTCCCATGAGCCACACATGGATCCACCAGTGTCATTGCATGTGTGCTATTTTCATGAACCATAGCTAGAGACATTGCATGTGTGTTCTTCTCACAAACCACATATCACCAGTGTCATTGCATGTGTGTTCTTCCCACAGACCAGACATCGATCCACCAATGTCATTGCATGTGTGTTCTTCCCATGAACCACACATGGATCCACTAGTGCCATTGCATGTATGCTCTTTTCATGAACCACAGCTAGAGTCATTGCATGTCTGTTCTTTTCACAAACCAGATATCACCAGTGTCATTGCATGTGTGTTCTTCCCACAGAACACACATGGATCCACCAGTGTCATTGCATGTGTGTTCTTCCCATGAACCACACATGGATCTACGAGTGTCATTGCATGTCAGCTCTTTTGTGGTCCACAGCTAGAGTCATTGCATGTCTGTTCTTTTCACAAACCACATATCACCACTGTCATTGCATGTGTGTTCTTCCCACTGACCACACATGGATCCACCATTGTCATTGCATGTGTGTTCTTCCCATGAACCACACATGGATCCACCAGTGTTATTCCATGTGTGCTCTTTTCATGAACCACAGCTAGAGTCATTGCATGTCTATTCTTTTCACAAACCACATATCACTAGTGTCATTGCATGTGTGTTCTTCCCACAGACCACACATGGATCCACCAATGTCATTGCATGTGTGTTCTTCCCATGAACCACACATGGATCCACTAGTGCCATTGCATGTATGCTCTTTTCATGAACCACAGCTAGAGTCATTGCATGTGTGTTCTTCTCACAAACCACATATCACCAGTGTCATTGCATGTGTGTTCTTCCCACAGACCACACATGGATCCACCAGTGTCATTGCATGTGTGTTCTTCCCATGAACCACACATGGATCCACCAGTGTCATTGCATGTGTGCTCTTTTCATGAACCATAGCTAGAGTCATTGCATGTCTGTTCTTTTCACAAACCACATATCACCAGTGTCATTGCATGTGTGTTCTTCTCACAGACCACACATGGATCCACTAGTGTCATTGCATGTGTGTTCTTCCCATGAACCACACATGGATCCACCAGTGTCATTGCATGTGTGTTCTTTTCATGAACCACATCTAGAGTCATTGCATGTGTGTTCTTCTCACAAACCACATATCACCAGTGTCTTTGCATGTGTGTTCTTCCCACAGACCACATGGATCCTGATGTCATTGCATGTGTGTTCTTCCCGTGAACCACACATGGATCCACCAGTGTCATTGCATGTGTGTTCTTTCCACAAAGCACACATGGATCCACCAGTGTCATTGCATGTGTGTTATTCTCACAAACCATGTAAGGATCCACCTGTGTCATTGCATCTGTGTTCCTCTTATAGACCACACATAGATCCACCGGTGTCATCGCATGTCTGCTCTTTTCATTAACCATAGTTAGAGTCATCGCATGTCTGCTCTTTTCATGGACCACAGCTAGAGTCATTGCATGTGTATTCTTCTCACAAACCATATCATGAACCACACCTAGTGTCATTGCATGTGTGTTCTTCCTATTAACCACACGTAGTGTTATTGCATGTCTGCTCTTTTCATTAACCACAGCTAGCGTCATTGCATGTCTATTCTTCTCACAAACCACATATCACCAGTGTTATTGCATGTGTGTTCTTCCCACAGACCACACATGGATCCACCAGTGTCATTGCATGTGTGTTCTTCCCATGAACCACACATGGATCTACGAGTATCATTGCATCTCTGCTCTTTTCATGAACCATAGCTAGAGTCATTGCATGTTTGTTCTTTTCTCAAACCACATATCACCAGTGTCATTGCATGTGTGTTCTTCCCACTGACCACACATGGATCCACCATTGTCATTGCATGTGTGTTCTTCCCTTGAACCACACATGGATCCACCGGTGGCATTGCATGTCTGCTCTTTTCATGAACCACAGCTAGAGTCATTGCATGTGTGTTCTTCTCACAAATCACATATCACCAGTGTCATTGCATGTGTTTTCTTCCCATAGACCACACATGGATCCACCAGTGTCATTGTATGTGTGTTCATCCCATGAACCACATCTAGAGTCATTGCATGTGTGTTCTTCTCACAAACCACATATCACCAGTGTCATTGCATGTGTGTTCTTCCCACAGACCACACATGGATCCACCAGTGTCATTGCATGTGTGTTCTTCCCATGAACCACACATGGATCCACCAGTGTCATTGCATGTCTGCTCTTGTCATGAACCACAGCTAGAGTCATTGCATGTATATTCTTCTCACAAACCACATATCACCAGTGTCATTGCATGTGTGTTCTTCCCACAGACCACACATGGATCCACCAGTGTCATTGCATGTGTGTTCTTCCCATGAACCACACATGGATCCACCAGTGTCATTGCATGTGTGCTCTTTTCATGAACCATAGCTAGAGACATTGCATGTGTGTTCTTCTCACACACCACATATCACCAGTGTCATTGCATGTGTGTTCTTCCCACAGACCACACATCGATCCACCAATGTCATTGCATGTGTGTTCTTCCCATGAACCACACATGGATCCACTAGTGCCATTGCATGTATGCTCTTTTCATGAACCACAGCTAGAGTCATTGCATGTTTGTTCTTTTCACAAACCAGATATCACCAGTGTCATTGCATGTGTGTTCTTCCCACTGACACACATGGATCCACCATTGTCATTGCATGTGTGTTCTTCCCATGAACCACACATGGATCCACCAGTGTTATTCCATGTGTGCTCTTTTCATGAACCACAGCTAGAGTCATTGCATGTCTATTCTTTACACAAACCTAATATCACCAGTGTCATTGCATGTGTGTTCTTCCCACAGACCACACATGGATCCACCAATGTCATTGCATGTGTGTTCTTCCCACAGACCACACATGGATCCACCAGTGTCATTGCATGTGTGTTCTTCCCATGAACCACACATGGATCCACCAGTGTCATTGCATGCGTGTTCTTTTCATGAACCACATCTAGATTCATTGCATGTGTGTTCTTCTCATAAACCACATATCACCAGTGTCATTGCATGTGTGTTCTTCCCACAGACCACACATGGATCCACCAGTGTCATTGCATGTGTGTTCTTCCCATGAACCACACATGGATCCACCAGTGTCATTGCATGTGTGCTCTTTTCATGAACCACAGCTAGAGTCATTGCACGTCTGTTCTTTTCACAAACCACATATCACCAGTGTCATTGCATGTGTGTTCTTCCCACAGACCACACATGGATCCACCAGTGTCATTGCATGTGTGTTCTTCCCATGAACCACACATGGATCCACCAGTGTCATTGCATGTGTGTTCTTTTCATGAACCACATCTAGAGTCATTGCATGTGTGTTCTTCTCACAAACCACATATCACCAGTGTCATTGCATGTGTGTTCTTCCCACACACCACACATGGATCCACCGGTGTCATTGCATGTGTGTTCTGCCCATGAACCACACATGGATCCACCAGTGTCATTGCATGTGTGTTCTTTCCACAGACCACATATGGATCCACCAGTGTCATTGCATGTGTGTTATTCTCACAAACCACGTAAGGATCCACCGGTGTCATTGCATCTGTGTTCCTCTCATAGACCACACATAGATCCACCGGTGTCATCGCATGTCTGCTCTTTTCATTAACCATAGTTAGAGTCATCGCATGTCTGCTCTTTTCATGGACCACAGCTAGAGTCATTGCATGTGTGTTCTTCTCACAAACCATATCATGAACCACACCCAGTGTCATTGCATGTGTGTTCTTCCCATTAACCACACATGGATCCACCAGTGTTATTGCATGTCTGCTCTTTTCATTAACCACAGCTAGCGTCATTGCACGTCTATTCTTCTCACAAAACAAATATCACGGTGTTAATGCATGTGTGTTCTTCCCAGACCACACATGGATCCAGATGTCATTGAATGTGTGTTCTTCCCATGAACCACACATGGATCTACGAGTGTCATTGCATGTCTGCTCTTTTCATGAACCACAGCTAGAGTCATTGCATGTCTGTTCTTTTCTCAAACCACATATCACCAGTGTCATTGCATGTTTATTCTTCCCACTGACCACACATGGATCCACCATTGTCATTGCATGTGTGTTCTTCCCTTGAACCACACATGGATCCACCAGTGTCATTGCATGTCTGCTCTTGTCATGAACCACAGCTAGAGTCATTGCATGTATATTCTTCTCACAAACCACATATCACCAGTGTCATTGCATGTGTGTTCTTCCCACAGACCACACATGGATCCACCAGTGTCATTGCATGTGTGTTCTTCCCATGAACCACACATGGATCCACCAGTGTCATTGCATGTGTGCTCTTTTCATGAACCATAGCTAGAGACATTGCATGTGTGTTCTTCTCACAAACCACATATCACCAGTGTCATTGCATGTGTGTTCTTCCCACAGACCACACATCGATCCACCAATGTCATTGCATGTGTGTTCTTCCCATGAACCACACATGGATCCACTAGTGCCATTGCATGTATGCTCTTTTCATGAACCACAGCTAGAGTCATTGCATGTTTGTTCTTTTCACAAACCAGATATCACCAGTGTCATTGCATGTGTGTTCTTCCCACTGACACACATGGATCCACCATTGTCATTGCATGTGTGTTCTTCCCATGAACCACACATGGATCCACCAGTGTTATTCCATGTGTGCTCTTTTCATGAACCACAGCTAGAGTCATTGCATGTCTATTCTTTTCACAAACCACATATCACCAGTGTCATTGCATGTGTGTTCTTCCCACAGACCACACATGGATCCACCAATGTCATTGCATGTGTGTTCTTCCCACAGACCACACATGGATCCACCAGTGTCATTGCATGTGTGTTCTTCCCATGAACCACACATGGATCCACCAGTGTCATTGCATGCGTGTTCTTTTCATGAACCACATCTAGATTCATTGCATGTGTGTTCTTCTCATAAACCACATATCACCAGTGTCATTGCATGTGTGTTCTTCCCACAGACCACACATGGATCCACCAGTGTCATTGCATGTGTGTTCTTCCCATGAACCACACATGGATCCACCAGTGTCATTGCATGTGTGCTCTTTTCATGAACCACAGCTAGAGTCATTGCACGTCTGTTCTTTTCACAAACCACATATCACCAGTGTCATTGCATGTGTGTTCTTCCCACAGACCACACATGGATCCACCAGTGTCATTGCATGTGTGTTCTTCCCATGAACCACACATGGATCCACCAGTGTCATTGCATGTGTGTTCTTTTCATGAACCACATCTAGAGTCATTGCATGTGTGTTCTTCTCACAAACCACATATCACCAGTGTCATTGCATGTGTGTTCTTCCCACACACCACACATGGATCCACCGGTGTCATTGCATGTGTGTTCTTCCCATGAACCACACATGGATCAACCAGTGTCATTGCATGTGTGTTCTTTCCAGACCACATATGGATCCACGGTGTCATTGCATGTGTGTTATTCTCACAAACCACGTAAGGATCCACCGGTGTCATTGCATCTGTGTTCCTCTCATAGACCACACATAGATCCACCGGTGTCATCGCATGTCTGCTCTTTTCATTAACCATAGTTAGAGTCATCGCATGTCTGCTCTTTTCATGGACCACAGCTAGAGTCATTGCATGTGTGTTCTTCTCACAAACCATATCATGAACCACACCCAGTGTCATTGCATGTGTGTTCTTCCCATTAACCACACATGGATCCACCAGTGTTATTGCATGTCTGCTCTATTCATTAACCACATTAAGCGTCATTGCACGTCTATTCTTCTCACAAACCACATATCACCAGTGTTAATGCATGTGTGTTCTTCCCACAGACCACACATGGATCCACCAGTGTCATTGAATGTGTGTTCTTCCCATGAACCACACATGGATCTACGAGTGTCATTGCATGTCTGCTCTTTTCATGAACCACAGCTAGAGTCATTGCATGTCTGTTCTTTTCTCAAACCACATATCACCAGTGTCATTGCATGTTTATTCTTCCCACTGACCACACATGGATCCACCATTGTCATTGCATGTGTGTTCTTCCCTTGAACCACACATGGATCCATCGGTGACATTGCACGTCTGCTCTTTTCATGAACCACATCTAGAGTCATTGCATGTGTGTTCTTCTCACAAATCACATATCACCAGTGTCATTGCATGCGTGTTCTTCCCATAGACCACACATGGATCCACCAGTGTCATTGCATGTGTGTTCATCCCATGAACCACATCTAGAGTCATTGCATGTGTGTTCTTATCACAAACCACATATCACCAGTGTCATTGCATGTGTGTTCTTCCCACATACCACAAATGGATCCACCAGTGTCATTGCATGTGTGTTCTTCCCATGAACCACACATGGATCCACCAGTGACATTGCATGTGTGCTCTTTTCATGAACCATAGCTAGAGTCATTGCATGTCTGTTATTTTCACAAACCACATATCACCAGTGTCATTGCATGTGTGTTCTTCCCACAGACCACACATGGATCCACCAGTGTCATTGCATGTGTGTTCTTCCCATGAACCACACATGGATCCACCAGTGTCATTGCATGTGTGTTCTTTCCACAGACCACATATGGATCCACCAGTGTCATTGCATGTGTGTTATTCTCACAAACCACGTAAGGATCCACCGGTGTCATTGCATCTGTGTTCCTCTCATAGACCACACATAGATCCACCGGTGTCATCGCATGTCTTCTCTTTTCATTAAGCATAGTAAGAGTCATCGCATGTCTGCTCTTTTCATGGACCACAGCTAGAGTCATTGCATGTGTGTTCTTCTTACAAACCATATCATGAACCACACCCAGTGTCATTGCATGTGTGTTCTTCCCATTAGCCACCCATGGATCCACCAGTGTTATTGCATGTCTGCTCTTTTCATTAACCACAGCTAGCGTCATTGCATGTCTATTCTTCTCACAAACCACATATCAGCAGTGTTAATGCATGTGTGTTCTTCCCACAGACCACACATGGATCCACCAGTGTCATTGCATGTGTGTTCTTCCCATGACCACACATGGATCTACGAGTGTCATTGCATGTCTCTCTTTTCATGAACCACAGCTAGAGTCATTGCATGTTTGTTCTTTTCTCAAAGCACATATCACTAGTGTCATTGCATGTGTGTTCTTCCCACTGACCACACATGGATCCACCATTGCCATTGCATGTGTGTTCTTCCCTTGAACCACACATGGATCCACCGGTGACATTGCATGTCTGCTCTTTTCATGAACCACAGCTAGAGTCATTGCATGTGTGTTCTTCTCACAAATCACATATCACCAGTGTCATTGCATGCGTGTTCTTCCCATAGACCACACATGGATCCACCAGTTTAATTGCATGTGGGTTCATCCCATGAACCACATCTAGAGTCATAGCATGTGTGTTCTTCTCACAAACCACATATCACCAGTGTTATTGCATGTGTGTTCTTCCCACAGACCACACATGGATCCATCAGTGTCATTGCATGTGTGTTCTTCCCATGAACCACACATGGATCCACCAGTGTCATTGCATGTCTGCTCTTGTCATGAACCATAGCTTGAGTCATTGCATGTTTGTTCTTTTCACAAACCACATATCACTAGTGTCATTGCATGTGTGTTCTTCCCACTGACCACACATGGATCCACCAGTGTCATTGCTTGTGTGTTCTTCCCATGAATCACAGATGGATCAACCAGTAACATTGCATGTATACTCTTTTCATGAACCATAGCTAGAGTCATTGCATGTGTGTTCTTCTCACAAACCACATATCACCAGTGTCATTGCATGTGTGTTCTTCCCACAGACCACACATGGATCCACCAGTGTCATTGCATGTGTGTTCTTCCCTTGAACCACACATGGATCCACTAGTGCCATTGCATGTATGCTCTTTTCATGAACCACAGCTAGAGTCATTGCATGTGTGTTCTTCTCACAAACCACATATCACCAGTGTCATTGCGTGTGTGTTCTTCGCACAGACCACACATGGATCCACCAGTGTCATTGCATGTGTGTTCTTCCGATGAACCACACATGGATCCACCAGTGTCATTGCATGTGTGCTCTTTTCATGAACCATAGCTAGAGTCATTGCACGTCTGTTCTTTTCACAAACCACATATCACCAGTGTCATTGCATGTGTGTTCTTCCCACAGACCACACATGGATCCACCAGTGTCATTGCATGTGTGTTCTTCCCATGAACCACACATGGATCCACCAGTGTCATTGCATGTGTGTTCTTTTCATGAACCACATCTAGAGTGACTGCATGTGTGTTCTTCTCACAAACCAGATATCACCAGTGTCATTGTATGTGTGTTCTTCCCACAGAACACACATGGATCCACTAGTGTCATTGCATGTGTGTTCTTCCCATGAACCACACATGGATACACCAGTGTCATTGCATGTGTGTTCTTTCCACAGACCACATATGGATCCACCAGTGTCATTGCATGTGTGTTATTCTCACAAACCACGTAAGGATCCACCGGTGTCATTGCATCTGTGTTCCTCTCATAGACCACACATAGATCCACCGGTGTCATCGCATGTCTGCTCTTTTCATTAACCATAGTTAGAGTCATCGCATGTCTGCTCTTTTCATGGACCACAGCTAGAGTCATTGCATGTGTGTTCTTCTCACAAACCATATCATGAACCACACCCAGTGTCATTGCATGTGTGTTCTTCCCATTAACCACACATGGATACACCAGTGTTATTGCATGTCTGCTCTTCTCATTAACCACAGCTAGCGTCATTGCATGTCTATTCTTCTCACAAACCACATATCACCAGTGTTATTGCATGTGTGTTCTTCCCACAGACCACACATGGATCCACCAGTGTCATTGCATGTGTGTTATTCTCACAAACCACGTAAGGATCCACCGGTGTCATTGCATCTGTGTTCCTCTCATAGACCACACATAGATCCACCGGTGTCATCGCATGTCTGCTCTTTTCATTAACCATAGTTAGAGTCATCGCATGTCTGCTCTTTTCATGGACCACAGCTAGAGTCATTGCATGTGTGTTCTTCTCACAAACCATATCATGAACCACACCTAGTGTCATTGCATGTGTGTTCTTCCCATTAACCACACATGGATACACCAGTGTTATTGCATGTCTGCTCTTCTCATTAACCACAGCTAGCGTCATTGCATGTCTATTCTTCTCACAAACCACATATCACCAGTGTTATTGCATGTGTGTTCTTCCCACAGACCACACATGGATCCACCAGTGTCATTGCATGTGTGTTCTTCCCATGAACCACACATGGATCTACGAGTGTCATTGCATGTCTGCTCTTTTCATGAACCATAGCTAGAGTCATTGCATGTCTGTTCTTTTCTCAAACCACATATCACCAGTGTCATTGCATGTCTGTTCTTCCCACTGACCACACATGGATCCACCATTGTCATTGCATGTGTGTTCTTCCCATGAACCACACATGGATCCACCGGTGTCATTGCATGTGTGTTCTTTTCATGAACCACATCTAGAGTCATAGCATGTGTGTTTTTCTCACAAACCACATATCACCAGTGTCATTGCATGTGTGTTCTTCCCACACACCACACATGGATCCACCAGTGTCATTACATGTGTGTTCTTCCCATGAACCACACATGGATCCACCAGTGTCATTGCATGTGTGTTCTTTCCACAGACCACATATGGATCCACCAGTGTCATTGCATGTGTGTTATTCTCACAAACCACGTAAGGATCCACCGGTGTCATTGCATCTGTGTTCCTCTCATAGACCACACATAGATCCACCGGTGTCATCGTATGTCTGCTCTTTTCATTAACCATAGTTAGAGTCATCGCATGTCTGCTCTTTTCATGGACCACAGCTAGAGTCATTGCATGTGTGTTCTTCTCACAAACCATATCATGAACCACACCCAGTGTCATTGCATGTGTGTTCTTCCCATTAACCACACATGGATCCACCAGTGTTATTGCATGTCTGCTCTTTTCATTAACCACAGCTAGCGTCATTGCACGTCTATTCTTCTCACAAACCACATATCACCAGTGTTAATGCATGTGTGTTCTTCCCACAGACCACACATGGATCCACCAGTGTCATTGAATGTGTGTTCTTCCCATGAACCACACATGGATCTACGAGTGTCATTGCATGTCTGCTCTTTTCATGAACCACAGCTAGAGTCATTGCATGTCTGTTCTTTTCTCAAACCACATATCACCAGTGTCATTGCATGTTTATTCTTCCCACTGACCACACATGGATCCACCATTGTCATTGCATGTGTGTTCTTCCCTTGAACCACACATGGATCCATCGGTGACATTGCATGTCTGCTCTTTTCATGAACCACATCTAGAGTCATTGCATGTGTGTTCTTCTCACAAATCACATATCACCAGTGTCATTGCATGCGTGTTCTTCCCATAGACCACACATGGATCCACCAGTGTCATTGCAAGTGTGTTCATCCCATGAACCACATCTAGAGTTATTGCATGTGTGTTCTTATCACAAACCACATATCACCAGTGTCATTGCATGTGTGTTCTTCCCACAGACCACAAATGGATCCACCAGTGTCATTGCATGTGTGTTCTTCCCATGAACCACACATGGATCCACCAGTGACATTGCATGTGTGCTATTTTCATGAACCATAGCTAGAGTCATTGCATGTCTGTTCTTTTCACAAACCACATATCACCAGTGTCATTGCATGTGTGTTCTTCCCACAGACCACACATGGATCCACCAGTGTCATTGCATGTGTGTTCTTCCCATGAACCACACATGGATCCACCAGTGTCATTGCATGTGTGTTCTTTTCATGAACCACATCTAGAGTGACTGCATGTGTGTTCTTCTCACAAACCAGATATCACCAGTGTCATTGCATGTGTGTTCTTCCCACAGAACACACATGGATCCACCAGTGTCATTGCATGTGTGTTATTCTCACAAACCACGTAAGGATCCACCGGTGTCATTGCATCTGTGTTCCTCTCATAGACCACACATAGATCCACCGGTTTCATCGCATGTCTGCTCTTTTCATTAACCATAGTTAGAGTCATCGCATGTCTGCTCTTTTCATGGACCACAGCTAGATTCATTGCATGTGTGTTCTTCTCACAAACCATATCATGAACCACACCCAGTGTCATTGCATGTGTGTTCTTCCCATTAACCACACATGGATACACCAGTGTTATTGCATGTTTGCTCTTCTCATTAACCACAGCTAGCGTCATTGCATGTCTATTCTTCTCACAAACCACATATCACCAGTGTTATTGCATGTGTGTTCTTCCCACAGACCACACATGGATCCACCAGTGTCATTGCATGTGTGTTCTTCCCATGAACCACACATGGATCTACGAGTGTCATTGCATGTCTGCTCTTTTCATGAACCACAGCTAGAGTCATTGCATGTCTGTTCTTTTCTCAAACCACATATCACCAGTGTCATTGCATGTCTGTTCTTCCCACTGACCACACATGGATCCACCATTGTCATTGCATGTGTGTTCTTCCCTTGAACCACACATGGATCCACCGGTGACATTGCATGTCTGCTCTTTTCATGAACCACATCTAGAGTCATTGCATGTGTGTTCTTCTCACAAATCACATATCACCAATGTCATTGCATGCATGTTCTTCCCATAGACCACACATGGATCCACCAGTGTCATTGCATGTGTGTTCATCCCATGAACCACATCTAGAGTCATTGCATGTGTGTTCTTCTCACAAACCACATATCACCAGTGTCATTGCATGTGTGTTCTTCCCACAAACCACACATGGATCCACCAGTGTCATTGCATGTGCGTTCTTCCCATGAACCACACATGGATCCACTAGTGCCATTGCATGTATGCTCTTTTCATGAACCACAGCTAGAGTCATTGCATGTCTGTTCTTTTCTCAAACCACATATCACTAGTGTCATTGCATGTGTGTTTTTCCCACTGACCACACATGGATCCACCAGTGTCATTGCTTGTGTGTTCTTCCCATGAATCGCACATGGATCCACCAGTGACATTGCATGTCTACTCTTTTCATGAACCATAGCTAGAGTCATTGCGTGTGTGTTCTTCTCACAAACCACATATCACCAGTGTCGTTGCATGTGTGTTCTTCCCACAGACCACACATGGATCCACCAGTGTCATTGCATGTGTGTTATTCTCACAAACTACGTAAGGATCCACCGGTGTCATTGCATATGTGTTCCTCTCATAGACCACACATAGATCCACCGGTGTCATCGCATGTCTGCTCTTTTCATTAACCATAGTTAGAGTCATCGCATGTCTGCTCTTTTCATGGACCACAGCTAGAGTCATTGCATGTGTGTTCTTCTCACAAACCATATCATGAACCACACCCAGTGTCATTGCATGTGTGTTATTCCCATTAACCACACATGGATCCACCAGTGTTATTGCATGTCTGCTCTTTTCATTAACCACAGCTAGCGTCATTGCATGTCTATTCTTCTCACAAACCACATATCACCAGTGTTAATGCATGTGTGTTCTTCCCACAGACCACACATGGATCCACCAGTGTCATTGCATGTGTGTTCTTCCCATGAACCACACATGGATCTACGAGTGTCATTGCATGTCTGCTCTTTTCATGAACCACAGCTAGAGTCATTGCATGTCTGTTCTTTTCTCAAACCACATATCACCAGTGTCATTGCATGTTTGTTCTTCCCCTGACCACGCATGGATCCACCATTGTCATTGCATGTGTGTTCTTCCCTTGAACCACACATGGATCCACCGGTGACATTGCATGTCTGCTCTTTTCATGAACCACATCTAGAGTCATTGCATGTGTGTTCTTCTCACAAATCACATATCACCAGTGTCATTGCATGCGTGTTCTTCCCATAGACCACACATGGATCCACCAGTGTCATTGCATGTGTGTTCATCCCATGAACCACATCTAGAGTCATTGCATGTGTGTTCTTATCACAAACCACATATCACCAGTGTCATTGCATGTGTGTTCTTCCCACAGACCACACATGGATCCACCAGTGTCATTGCATGTGTGTTCTTCTCACAAACCACATATCACCAGTGTTATTGCATGTGTGTTCTTCCCACAGACCACACATGGATCCATCAGTGTCATTGCATGTGTGTTCTGCCCATGAACCACGCATGGATCCACCAGTGTCATTGCATGTCTGCTCTTGTCATGAACCATAGCTTGAGTCATTGCATGTTTGTTCTTTTCACAAACCACATATCACTAGTGTCATTGCATGTGTATTCTTCCCACTGAACCACACATGGATCCACCAGTGTCATTGCATGTCTGCTCTTGTCATGAACCATAGCTTGAGTCATTGCATGTTTGTTCTTTTCTCAAACCACATATCACCAGTGTCATTGCATGTGTGTTCTTCCCACTGACCACACATGGATCCACCATAGTCATTGCATGGGTGTTCTTCCCTTGAACCACACATGGATCCACCGATGACATTGCATGTCCGCTCTTTTCATGAACCACAGCTAGAGTCATTGCATGTGTGTTCTTCTCACAAATCACATATCACCAGTGTCATTGCATGCGTGTTCTTCCCATAGACCACACATGGATCCACCAGTTTAATTGCATGTGGGTTCATCCCATGAACCACATCTAGAGTCATTGCATGTGTGTTCTTCTCACAAACCACATATCACCAGTGTTATTGCATGTGTGTTCTTCCCACAGACCACACATGGATCCACCTGTGTCATTGCAAGTGTGTTCTTCCCATGAACCACACATGGATCCACCAGTGTCATTGCATGTGTGCTCTTTTCATGAACCACAGCTAGAGTCATTGCATGTCTATTCTTTTCACAAACCACATATCAACAGTGTCATAGCATGTGTGTACTTCCCACAGACCACACATGGATCCACCAGTGTCATTGCATGTGTGTTCTTCCCATGAACCACACATGGATCCACCAGTGTCATTGCATGTGTGCTCTTTTCATGAACCATAGCTAGAGTCATTGCATGTCTGTTCTTTTCACAAACCACATATCACCAGTGTCATTGCATGTGTGTTCTTCCCACAGACCACAAATGGATCCACCAGTGTCATTGCATGTGTGTTCTTCCCATGAACCACACATGGATCCACTAGTGTCATTGCATGTGTGTTCTTTTCATGAACCACATCTAGAGTCATTGCATGTGTGTTCTTCTCACAAACCACATATCACCAGTGTCATTGCATGTGTGTTCTTCCCACAGACCACACATGGATCCACCAGTGTCATTGCATGTGTGTTCTTCCCATGAACCACACATGGATCCACCAGTGTCATTGCATGTGTGTTCTTTCCATAGACCAAATATGGATCCACCAGTGTCATTGCATGTGTGTTATTCTCATAAACCACGTAAGGATCCACCGGTGTCATTGCATCTGTGTTCCTCTCATAGACCACACATAGATCCACCGGTGTCATCGCATGTCTGCTCTTTTCATTAACCATAGTTAGAGTCATCGCATGTCTGCTCTTTTCATGGACCACAGCTAGAGTCATTGCGTGTGTGTTCTTCTCACAAACCATATCATGAACCACACCCAGTGTCATTGCATGTGTGTTCTTCCCATTAGCCACACATGGATCCACCAGTGTTATTGCATGTCTGCTCTTTTCATTAACCACAGCTAGCGTCATTGCATGTCTATTCTTCTCACAAACCACATATCACCAGTGTTATTGCATGTGTGTTCTTCCCACAGACCACACATGGATCCACCAGAGTCATTGCATGTGTGTTCTTCCCATGACCACACATGGATCTACGAGTGTCATTGCATGTCTGCACTTTTCATGAACCACAGCTAGAGTCATTGCATGTCTGTTCTTTTCTCAAACCACATATCACCAGTGTCATTGCATGTGTGTTCTTCCCACTGACCACACATGGATCCACCATTGTCATTGCATGTGTGTTCTTCCCTTGAACCACACATGGATCCACCGGTGACATTCCATGTCTGCTCTTTTCATGAACCACAACTAGAGTCATTGCATGTGTGTTCTTCTCACAAATCACATATCACCAGTGTCATTGCATGCGTGTTCTTCCCATAGACCACACATGGATCCACCAGTGTCATTGCATGTGTGTTCATCCCATGAACCACATCTAGAGTCATTGCATGTGTGTTCTTCTCACAAACCACATATCACCAGTGTTATTGCATGTGTGTTCTTCCCATAGACCACACATGGATCCATCAGTGTCATTGCATGTGTGTTCTTCCCATGAACCACACATGGATCCACCAGTGTCATTGCATGTGTCCTCTTTTCATGAACCACAACTAGAGTCATTGCATGTCTATTCTTTTCACAAACCACATATCACCAGTGTCATTGCATGTGTGTTCTTTTCATGAACCACATCTAGAGTCATTGCATGTGTGTTCTTCTCACAAACCACATATCACCAGTGTCATTGCATGCGTGTTCTTCCCACAGACCACACATGGATCCACCAGTGTCATTGCATTTGTGTTCTTCCCATGAACCACACATGGATCCACCAGTGTCATTGCATGTGTGCTCTTTTCATGAACCACAGCTAGAGTCATTGCATGTCTGTTCTTTTCACAAACCACATATCACCCGTGTCATTGCATGTGTGTTCTTCCCACAGACCACACATGGATCCACCAGTGTCATTGCATGTGTGTTCTTCCCATGAACCACACATGGATCCACCAGTGTCATTACATGTGTGTTCTTTTCACAGATCACATATGGATCCACCAGTGTCATTGCATGTGTGTTATTCTCACAAACCACGTAAGGATCCACCGGTGTCATTGCATGTGTGTACCTCTCATAGACCACACATGGATCCACCGGTGTCATTGCATGTCTGCTCTTTACATGAACCACAGTTAGAGTCATCTCATGTCTGCTCTTTTCATGCACCACAGCTAGAGTCATTGAATGTGTGTTCTTCTCACAAACCATATCATGAACCACACCCAGTGTTATTGCATGTGTGTTCTTCCCATTAACCACACATGGATCCACCAGTGTCATTGCATGTCTGCTCTTCTCATTAACCACAGTTAGAGTCATTGCATGTCTGTTCTTCTCACAAACCACATATCACCAGTGTCATTGCATGTGTGTTCTTCCCACAAACCACACATGGATCCACCGGTGTGTGTTCTTCCCATGAACCACACATGGATCCACCAGTGTGTGTTCTTCCCATGAACCACACATGGATCCACCAGTGTCATTGCATGTGTCGGTGTATTCGGAACGGCAGTACCTAAGAAGGTTAGATAGAGGTGTGGGGACTAGCAGGGAAGCTATCGACGGCGTCCGTAGGCGGGATTGGATACAAGCAAGCGTAGCATGACGCAGGAAGTACCCAGGTTTGGAGCCCTCGTGATGAGGTAAAACTATTACTCCTGGCGATCTGACTATGAGGGATGTACGAACTACAAGCGCTCCTGGAGATGTATTCTCTAGCTAGTGTATTAAATGCACTGACCAACCCTTTCTACTGAGGCCTTGCCTCTCCTTATATAGGCAGAGAGGCAACGGTCTCACTGGCCAGTCCGATTGGTGGGCCCCACAGGCGGGTCCCAGCCGACTGGTCATCTACAGTATCCGGTGACATGTCCCATGGGAGTATGAGCGGTATGGCTATCGTAGGCACAGTGGATGCCGTACGAGCCTGTCGTCAGCATCGGGCCACTGTTCCTGCGTCATCCCCGCAAAATCTTCGGTATGACCGAGTAGTTGCCAGTCTTCTCGTCGTACAGGGCGTACCGCGCACTGATCCGCATGTCGTCCTGTCTCCTTGATTGGTTCCGGCTATGTTGTCGTAGCCGGATGCTTCTTGCCGATCCGGCTACCATGCGATAGCCGGCCTGGCTTGCTTTATCCGGCTGCGTCTGGCCAGCCGGACGCGATCCGACTACCCTGTTTCTTGTCCGGTTGGGGTATCTAGGGATCATCCCCCCGACACTAGCCCCTGAGCGCGTGTGGATTCCGCCCTTAGGCGAAATGTGCGTGCGCTCCCTCTTGGTTTTGAATTTGTGACCGGCTATGCCTGGCGGTTGCGCTACCTATGACGTCAGTGCTGACGCCGGCCACGCGCGCATGCGCCATCATTGCTCTGTGGCGGCAGCGTAACGTCCCGTCGCACACGCCTCGGGAAGCTGTCGCCTGGCGCTTCGGTTCCTGCTCCAGGATCTTCTGCGCACCCCGCGTCGGCACACGGGATCTGGGCGGCGGTTGGGGTGAGGGTTGCCTGGATGGATGCCACGTGGCGTCGTGGACGATTGCTCTTCCGACCCTTTAAAGGGAAGCTGCGGGGGGAGGGGGCGGTTCCTTTCCTCTGCTCCCCTACTTCTAGTTGCTCTCTCCCCTTCTGCGCTCCTGCCCTTTGTGCCCTGCCTTCGCCGTTGCTGTAGCCCGCTGCGCCGCCCCTTTGTCATTGTCGGCGGCACGGGTCACCGCCAGTCGTCCGCCGCCGCGCGCTCCCCTAAACCAGAGATGGCTGCTAAACACAGAGCCTGGTGCGGCTCCTCCGTCACGGAGGACCACATTCAGAAGTATCACGCCACCCGTGTCCTCCCGTCGGAGGAGGAAGTAGAGGTGCGGCTAGCACCGGCGGGAGAGGTGTCGCCGCATCCGGCGGAGGGAGAGCGGGTAATCTTCCTCTCGCACCTGTCATGAAGGTTCGCTCTGCCGGTGCACCCGTTCTTCCTCATGTTCCTTGCATTCTTCGACCTCCGCCTCCACCATCTCGGCGCCAACGCAATCGGCATGTTGGCGCACTTCATGGCCTTCTGCGAGAGCTACCTCGGGATCCAGCCGGATCTCGGGCTATTCTGCCGGCTCTTCCGAGTCCAGCCGCAGGTGTAGTTTACGAAGGGGCCGCTAGTCGTCTGTGGTGGTGCCTCCATATACTCCGATGCGCAGACCGGCTACCCGAAGTTCTGGCTGCATGACACGGTACGACTGTGGCAGCAGTCGTACTTCTACGTCAAGAAGCACACCAACATGGACCGGATCAACCTTCCGACGTTCCAGGATGTCGAGTCTAGTCGGCAGCACAAGGACTTGAAGATTTATGGTGACAAGAAGGAGTCGGACGCGATGCTGCAATGCATGCGCTCCTTCGTCACCTACCGGCTGACCGGCCTGGACATCACCCTCAGCTTGATGTCCCGGCTGATGATGCCATTGCAGCAACGACCGCACAAGATGTGCTTCTACTCCGGTCGGCTGGACCCGACCCGGCTATTGCGCCGCGATCCCCGCTACCACAACCTGAAGGAGTGGGTGTGGACGATCACCAAGGAGCGGTTGCCGGAAGGCTGGACCTTCAGCCTGGCGCCCTACAACCGGGATAACCGTGCGCCCCGGGTAGGTCCTTTTAGCCAGAGTTTTCTTTCATATTTCTTGCCCTTCTTTTTGTTTTATCCGACTAATATCTTGTATTCGGTAGATCTTCCCTTGCATCCATCGTGAGGAGGGTGAGGCTCCCCTCGAGACATTTACGCCTGACTTGCCCGAGCCGCGTGCTCGGCGGTCTGGCGAGGTCGACAGGACGGGATGCCTTCCCATCCGGAGCGACAACCGCCCGACCCCACTCGAGAGGTTGGAGAGGAGGAGGCCGTCTTGGCCTCGATCCAGCGTGGCGCCTGACGACGGCGACCCCAGCCAGTCTGGCGCTGGCGGGAGCGGCTCTAGCCATTCTAGCGCCAGCCGGCCTACCGCGGAGGAGCCGGCCCCCAAGAGGAGCCGGACCAGCGCCCTTCCGCCGAGTCGCCTTGGCCAGAAGAAGGGGACGCCTCCGGTGGTGCAGGGGTACGTCCTTCTTCCCTTTTCTTTTACCATCTTGTGTTTCTTTCATTTTTTTTCCCTTTTTCCCTTCGGCTTATTTGCTTCTTTTTCCTTCTTCTCTTCCTCTGTCTTCTTAGCACGCTGGTCTCCTTTGGAGCTGCGATCCCGGCGCGAGCGCCGACCGGGTCGCCACCGTGCGTGCCGACCATGTCTGCCAGCGCCCCCTCCTCCGAGACACCGCCTCCGCTGCCGCTTCACACTGAACCGGCTGCCTCAGCCCGAGCGGAGGGTCCTCAGCCGGATGTGGTGGCCCAGCCGGAAGCGGAGGGTCCTCAGCCGAATGGCTCTTCTGCGGGCACGTGGGGGGCAGCAACCGGCAAGGAGCTCGTGGTTGTCTGCAACGACAACTCCGAGGTCGAGCCGGGAGAGGAGTCGAGGACAGCGGTGGTTGCCGCGAAGGATTCCTTGGCCGTCAACACCGTGGACGACGACGCCTCCTCCGTTGGCTCGCTGACAGATCTCGCCGCCACCCTCGAGATGGCGGTGAAGGAGATCCGGCTGCTGGAGGTCGTAGCCGGCGGGAACCGGTCCTTGGAGCAGAAGCTTGCTGCCGCCAACAGAACCTCCTAGAGTAAGTTTGCCTCAGCCGGAATCGTCTTTTTTTTCTGATAGCTGGCTTTGTCGCAGCTATCCTTGTATGTGCTCAGCGCGAGATCGATCGCTTGAAGAAAGCGAACGACCGATTGAGCAAGTCCAACTCCACTCTGCGGCTGCAGAACATGGATTGGCACGCGAAGGTAGACGGTCTGGAGGCCACCGTCAAGGAGCACGACGCCTCTCTCACCAGCCGGATCGAAGCCTTCAACCTTCTCGAGGCCCATAACAAGGACCAAGAGAAGGAGATCAAGCGGCTGGCGACGAAGGAGAAGGCTCTGGTGGAGGAATTGATGCAAGTTGGCCACACGGCTAAGGGTAAGTTCCTTTTTTCCGTCTCCCTGTCTTTCCGGATCCGGTAGCCGGATCTGACTATCTTTTTTCTGACAGCGTTTTATCCCGGCATAGACCTACTGGCGTATAACAGTGCGGGAGAAAGGCGAGAGCAACCGACTGACCTAGGGCTCGTCGTCCTTCTTGGCGAGGAAGCTTCCAAGCTTCGTCAAGAGGTGCGAGACATCTTCTCGTTCCTGTGGCCAGATGCTCTGGTTCTAGAGACGATGGCGCAGCTGGCTGCGAAAGTGGGGGAGGTGCCGACTGCGGTGGACCGGCTGCAGGACTTGGCGGCGTGAGCCAGAGCGGAGATGGCTCTGGCCCTCATGCTTTCTTGGTACAAGGACGCCCGCATCGAGAAGATCGACGGAGGCTTCCGTGCCGGTGCCGACCTTGCCGCCATCCACCAGGCTCATCCGGAGCTCCGGGGCTCCACCATCAAGACCGCCGACTACGTGGATCCCAACGAGGTGTTCACCGACTCGGAGTCCGTCGGTACTCCTGATGCGGAAACCTCGACGTAGCCGTCCACGGGCGCTAGAACTGGGTCAAGCGCCGCGCCGCCTCCTCCGCCTGAAGCTAGCGCCAGCCAAGACGCTCCGCACGGCAAGGGTCCTGCCGCTTAGCTATTGCCCCGGGATGCCGGGTGTATTTGTTTGTCTTGCTTTGTCTTGAAACTTGTCCGTCTGTACCGGCTGTCTCTGGCGCCGGGTAAACTTATGGGAGCTTTGCCTCCTTTTTTCTTTTTAATGTTAATTTTGAACTGGCTTGGTTTCCCTTCAACTTGTGCACTTTGCATTTTCTTTCAATATTTCGCCGATTGACCTTATCCGGTGACTTACTGACTACGCCTTTGGCAGGAGGCACCTCCAGTGAGGCGCTAAGCGCTGCTTGGTGTAACCAGATTCATAGTAGCTAGCGTAGCTAGGTGCTTCGAATCTTCCTTCTTTTCCCAAATCTTCTAACTTTATCCGACTAGACCCGTCTTAGTCGGTTGCTTTCGCTGGCTGAACACCTTCAGCCGGGGGAACTAACATTCCAGTGGGGGCGTGCAAGCGCACCCACTAGGTGTAGCCCCCGAGATTCGGAGTAGCTGACGTAGCCAGGTGCTTTGAATCTTCCTTGTCTTCTCTTGCTCCTGCCCTTGCCCTCACCTGGGCTCCGAACGGCCGGCTAAACGCCTTTAGCCGGCCGGGAACTACAAGTGGGTGTAGCCCCCGAGATTCGGAGCGCTTGATGAAGGTAAGGACTTCGAATCTTCTTCTCTTTTCTTCCTGAATTCCGACTCAAGGTAGTCGTACAAGAATACACATACACATACATTCTCACATGTTAATAGGTTAGTCTGCCAAATTGTAGCCGGAAGTCGGATTTCTTTTTTGAAAACTAGCTTGCGCCTTTCTGTATACTTGGTCGCTTTCCCGTGTGCTCTGCTGTTTTTGCTGCGTCCTTGCCTGGCAACCTGGTTGCGGCTTGCAGCCGGAATCAAATGGGAGCTGATAGTACATTGCGCACGGTACTAACGGCTTAGTAACCGGATTGTCTTAAGCTAGTTGCAAGGCCAGGATGCCCGATCTGTCGCGTCTCCTCCCTGTTTTTCGTGTGGGATGCCTCGGGCTTTTGCTCTTGCTAGTCGGACAGCCGTCTGACATCGTCGCACACTACTCAATCAGTTTGTTGACTTAGCAGGTCGGGCCAGCCGGCAAGCCCCCGGGTAGGGGTTACCGGAACCAGAAAATCATAACCGGAAAATAGGTACCAACACATTTCTAGCAAGGAGCCCCCGAGCATCTCACAGGGTCCGCATTTTCATTCATAGGGTTTGCGGGATACATACATTATCTGGTGACTAGGTGTAAAATGGGCGCAGCAAGGCCGCGTTCTAGGGACGCTCGGTCTCCTCGTCTGATTGGTCCATCTTGTTCTTGCGCGGCTGCTGCGCGTCGATGAGGTAGTAGGAGTCGTTGGGCAGCGCCCGGCTGATGATGAAGGGGCCCTCCCAAGGTGGCGATAGCTTGTGCATGCCCTTCGTGTCTTGTACCAGCCGGAGGACCAGGTCGCCCTCGCGAAACGCGACTGGGCAGATCCGGCTTGAATGGTAGCGGCGTAGTTGTTGCTGGTACAGGGCCGACCTGGACAATGCCAACTCGCAGGCCTCCTCCAGGAGGTCCACACCGTCCTCCCGTGCCTCTTGGATGGCCTTTTCGTCGTAAAGGAGCTTGCGCGGGGAGTCGAACTCGATATCCGCGGAGAGGACGACTTCCGATCCGTAGACCAGGAAGAACGGAGTGTAGCCGGTTGATCTATTCGGCATGGTGCAGGGGATCCATAGCACAGCCGGAAGCTCCTCGATCCAGCATCTGGGTGACCTCTCCAACGGCTCGATGAGGCGCTACTTGATGCCGGCTAGCACCAAGCCGGTTGCCCTTTCGACCTGCCCATTAGACTGCGGGTGTGCGACGGAGGCCAGGTCCTGCCGGATGCCCTTGTTGCTGCAGAATCGGGCGAAGGCCCCCTTGGCGAAGTTTGTGCCATTGTCGGTGATGATGCTATTGGGGTAGCCAAACCGGCTGATGATGTCGGTGAAGAAGGTAACGATTGTCGCCCCGTCCAGCTTCCGGATGGGCTTGGCCTCGATCCACTTTGTAAATTTGTCCACCACCACCAGCAGATGGGTCATGCCCGCGTGTTCTCGCTTGAAGGGACCGACCATGTCGAGGCCCCAAACCGCGAAGGGCCAGGTAATCGGTATGGTCTTGAGTACCGAAGTCGTCATGTGCCTGAGCTGCCCGAAGTGCTGGCACCCATTGCACACGTGGACCAGCTGTTTAGCATCCTCGAGGGCGGTGGGCCAATAGAAGCCATGGAGAAACGCCTTGGCAACTATCGCCCTTGATGAAGCGTGATGCCCGCACTCGCCCTGGTGGATGTCCTTGAGTAGCCGGTAGCCCGTGTCCACATCGACACACCTTTGGAACATGCCAGATATGCTGCGCTTGTACAGTTCATTGTTGATGATGGTGTACGTGTGCACGCGGCGTCAGACTTGCCTGGCCTCCACTTCGTCATCCGGGAGCTCCCCGTTGGCGATGTAGTTCATGAAGGGTTGTGCCCAGGATGGCACTTCCCGGATGACGAGGATGCTCCCGCTGTCCAATTGATGGTCGTCGGGGGGTCGTCCGGATGAGGTACCAGAGACGGTAGCCCCCGGGCCGCTTGACGAGTCGGTAGCCCCCGGGTCTTGTGAGCCAGAAGGTACTGATTTGCCGGAGTTGGTGCGGGCCTTCTTCTTTGGAGGTTCTGCTGGCCCTGCCTCCGTCGCCCCATCAGCCAGAGCGCTCCCCGCCCATATGATGGAATCCGACTCGGGTGATGGGTTGATGGAGGGCTTGCGCAAGTGCTCTAAGGAGACCCCGGGTGGGTTCGCCTGCCTGGTGGATCCGATTCGGGCGAGCGAATCGGCTGCCTCATTGTTGACACGAGGGACGTGATGGAATTCACATCCGTCGAAGGAGGCGCCGAGCTTCTGTATGTGGAACCGGTAGAGGGCCATGTTTGCATCTCGGGCGTCCCATTCTCCGGATACTTGCTGCACCACCGGATCTGAATCGCCGAAGCAGAGGATCCGGTTGACACCAATCTCCTTGGCTAGCCGGAGTCTGTGCACCAGTGCCTCGTATTCGGCTATGTTGTTGGAGGCCTTGAAGTGGATCTACAGTACATACTCCAGCCGGTCTCCCTTGGGCGAGGTGAGCACGATGCCAGCTCCCAAGCCCCCGAGCATCTTCGACCCATCGAAGTGCATCTTCCAGTGGTCCGAATCCGGAACCGGTGGGAGATACTGGGTCTCAGCCCAGTCGACGAGGAAGTCCGCTAGCGCATGCGACTTGATCGTCAGCCGGGGCTCGTACTGGATGGAGTAGGCTGCGAGCTCGATATCCCACTTGGCGACTCGGCCAGTGGTGTCCTTGTTGCCGATGATTTCCGAAAAGGGTGCGGTGCACACGACCTTAATCGGATGTTCCTGGAAGTAGTGCTTGAGCTTCTTGCATGCCAGGTAAACGCCTAGCACATCTTCTGGTAGTGGGGGTAGTTATGCTTGGAGAGGGAGAGAACCTCGCTGAGGTAGTAGATGGGCCTCTGAACCGGCTGAGCCTTGCCTTCCTCGGAGCGCTCCACCACTAGGACGACGCTGACGACTCGGCTGATGGCTGCTATATAGAGCAACATCGGCTCCTTGCTAGCCGGCGTGGCTAGAACCGGCGATGTGGATAGCATGCGCTTGAGGTCATGAAATGCAGCGTCGACTTGCGAAGTCCAGGAGAACTTGTCCGTGTTCTTCATTAGCTGGTATAATGGGAGTGCCTTCTCTCCCAGCCGGCTGACAAAACGACTGAGGGAGGCCAGGCATCCGGTGAACTTTTGGACTCCAAGTAGGCTGCATACTCTCGATGGTCACGATCTTCTCCGGATTTGCCTCGATGCCTCGTTGTGATACGAGGAAACCGAGGAGCTGACTGGATGGCACTCTCAAGACGCACTTCTCCAGGTTCAGCTTCATCTGGTACTGGCGAAGGTTGCCAAATGTCTCTCCTAGATTTTCGAGGAGGGTGCGCTTCTCCTTGGTCTTGATGACCACATCGTCCACATAGGCGTGCACATTTCAGCCTATCTGCGAGTGCAAGCACTTTTGCATGCAGCGCTGATAGGTAGCGCCTGCATTCTTCAGACCGAAGGGCATGGTTACATAGCAGAAAGCCCCGTAGGGGGTGATAAATGATGTCTTAATCTGATCAGCCGGGTTTAACCAGATCTGATTGTAACCGGAATAGCAATCTAAAAAAGACAACAAATCACAGCCGGCCATGGAATCGATGACTTGATCGATACGGGGAAAGGCGAAGGGGTCTTTCGGGCACGCCTTGTTCAGGCTGGTGTAGTCGATACACATGCGCCAGGTCTTGTTCTTCTTCAGCACCACGAATGGGTTCGCCAACCAGTCTGGGTGATACACTTCCATGATAAACCCGGCTGCAACGAGACGGGTGATCTCGTCACCGATAATCTTTCTCTTCTCCTCCGTGAACCGGCACAGAGGTTGCTTAACCGGTTTGGCATCCGGCCGCACATGAAGTGAGTGCTCGGCGAACTCCCTCGGTACACCTGGCATGTCCTTGGGTGAATATGCAAAGATGTCCCGATTCTCACAGAGGAAGTCGACGAGCGCGCCTTCCTATTTGCTGTCCAAGTTGGCACCAATGGTGACGAACTTGGTCTGGTCGGAGGGGTCGAGCAGTATCCTCTTCGTCTCCTTTGCCAGCTAGAAGGCTCCTTCTCCAGCCGGTTTGCTGCTAGCCAGTATGTCCTGCTGGGCCATGGCCACATTGCGCATGATTACGCGCTTCTCCTCGGCTATGATGAGGGCCTCTGCCAGTTTGGAACCGGCTGAGGCGCACTCCATCGATCGCCTGAAGCAGCCGGCAACGGTGATCACGCCGTTGGGTCCCGGCATCTTCGTCTTGACGTATGTGTAGTGGGGGATGGCCATGAACTTGGCGAGGGCGGGGCGCCTGGGGAGAGAATGATAGGAGCTCGTCAGGTTTACCACCTTGAACCAGATCGGTTCGCGGTGGAAGTTCTCCTCAGTCCTGAAGATGACATCTAGCTGGATTTTACCCAGCGGAGCGCAAGCTGGCCCTGGCAGCACGCCGTGGAATGTTGTGGTAGTCGGGCGCAGGTCGCATTTGCAAATGCCCAGCTTTTCCAGCGAGGACCAGTACAGGAGGTTGAGGCTGCTGCCTCCGTCGATGAGGACGCGCAAGAAATGGCAGGTACGCGTGTTGGAGACGATGAGGGGGTCGAGCACCATGGCGTAGCCCCCGGGAGTCGGCAGCTGCTCCAGCTGGTCTTCATGGCTCCAGGTGATGGGGGTTTCTGACCAGTTTAGGTACTGGGGGACCGGAGAGACGATGGCATTGACCTCCTTGGAGCGTCGCCTGCGGCTGTGCCTGTCGTCCAGCTCCGTCTGGAAGATGTGGTAGGCGGCGTGTAGCTGGGGGTAGCCGTTGTTGTTGTTGCCGCAGTTGCCGCTGTTACCATCATTGCCGGCTCCCCTAGCCGGTAGTGGTGGTCCACCGGGAGGGGGCGGGGGGAGACGTGGCTGGCCTCCCTGGTCTTTTAGCTGGTGAGTCCAGCTGCAATTCCGGATGGTATGCGTAGCCGGTTTGAAGGGACCGCTGTGCCACTTGCACGGGCCGTCAAACATCTGGTCGAAGGTGAGCCGTGGCTTCTGCCTCCTCGCATCGTTAGCCAGTGCGTCGGGTGCACCCTCCACAGGGTTGACCTGCCGCGCGTGGTAGCGGGGATTCTGTTGGCCGGCTTGGCGGTCCCCATGGAACCGGTTGTTGTTGCCGTGGTGTCTAGAGGATCCGGCTTCCCCATCCGGATTGCTCGGACGGTCGCGAGCCAGCTCTGTAGGAGTCGGTACGCCCGTCAGCATATACTCGGAGGGGCTTCTTCATGGCCGCATCCGCCGTGGCGTACTGGTCCGCAACCGTCATGAGCTCCGCCATGGTTTTCGGCTCGTCACACAGTCGCCGGTGGCGAAGCATGGTGCCTTCTCGGCAACCCTCGATGAAGAAGCTGATGGACTGGCTCTCCAGGATGCCCTTGCAAGTGTTGCGTAGCTCCGTCCACTTGGCGAGGTACTAGTGGTCGGTGTCGCGGTCACCCTGGATTCACAAGGCCAGGTCGCGTGGGCGTCCCGGACGCTTGTACGTGCCATTGAAGTTGTGGACGAACACCTTCTCGAAGTTCGGCCAGGCGTTGATGCTGTTGGGCGCAAGGCTGTTGAGCCACGTCCTTGTCGACCCGGTTAGCATAAGAGGGACGCAGCGCACGGCTGTGCGCTTGTTCCCATGGGCGATGCCGACTGCCGTAGCATAGTCGGTTAGCCAGTCTTCCGGCTTCATACAGCTGTCGTACTTGGGGGTGTCCCTGGGCAGGGTGAACTTATCCGAAAACGGCTCGTTCCGGATGCGGGGTCCAAAACAAACCGGTCCGGTGGAGTCTTCTTCCTCCGTGACGCACGCTTGGGCGAGGATCTTGATGTAGTCACGGGCATCTGGACGATCCGGGTTGGGCGCTCCCACCCGGCCCGAGAGATGGGAACCAGCAGGTCTAGGTGCTCTGGTTGGTGGAGGGGGAGGCAGTGGGTTGCTATGCACCATTTGCTCCTGGGGCGGCTGGCCCTTGTTGCTAGAGCTGCGATGCCTGCTGCGGGCCTTAGCCGGCTGAGGGGAGGATGCCTATTGGGTGTCGCGGGGTGCGCCCTTGCTGTTGACAGGCAGCTTGCTCCCCCTGGAGTAGCTGGGGTCCTCCTGCGTCTGCCGGTTGGCATCAGCCTGCTCATCCACGATGCGGAGGAGCTCCTGCACGCGAGCGTACTGGCGGACTCACTCCTCGCCCTCCAGTTAGGCGTTCTTCGGCACACGGCCAAGGCCGCGAGTTCTTGATGGGCGTGCTGTAGGTGGGCCGGATCCAGCTCCCCATCCTTTTCCATCCTTCCGCCCAGCTCGCCGCGCCGGCGCCACACCTGGCCGCACCGGCTTGGCTCCGCGGTAGCCGGAGTGAAGCCGTGTGCACGGTCGTACTCGCGCCGGGTGATCTCGAGTTGCTTGCGGGTTGCCGCCAGCTCCATGGCCTCCTAGAGGAGGATCTGTCTCTCCATGGCGAAGTTGGCTTCCGCTTCCTCCGGGTTATCCTCGAGGTTAACCGGCATAAGGAGCTGATCAATGGCCTCCTCCACCGGATTCCGAGGCTGCGGAGGCGTGGAAGTTCCACCCTCGTCCGTGCCTTGCTCCCGCGGTTGGCGGGGGTGAGAGCTAGAGCCGGCCATCACGACCTCCACGCCGCAGGAAGCGACGGAGGCGCTACCGCCCAGATGCGGTAGCTCCACGACAGAGACGATCTCCCTAGGGAAACGCTCCGGAACGGTGGCGACGTAGACGGGGAGGTCACCGAAGAGCAGGATGGAGCCGTTCGCCGGGAAGGAGGTTCCAGCGAAGTAGGAAGCGTTGTCGATGACACAATCGAACTTGCCAAGCATGAGCACCAGGCCAGAGGCCACACGCTCACCGGTTGAGGTGCGGGGTCCCGTGCGGAACATGACTCCGGTCGAAGCCATCTGCCCCACGGTGGGCATCGACTGTCGTTGTATTGGGAATGACAGTACCTAAGAAGGTTAGATAGAGGTGTGGGGACTAGCAGGGAAGCTATCGACGGCATCCGCAGGCGGGATTGGATAAAAGCAAGCGTAGCAGGACGCAGGAAGTACCCAGGTTCGGAGCCCACGTGATGAGGTAAAACTCCTACTCCTGCCGATCTGACTATGAGGGATATACGAACGACAAGCGCTCCTGGAGCTGTATTCTCTAGCTAGTGTCTTAAATGCATTGAGACCAACCCTTTCTACTGAGGCCTTGCCTCTCCTTATAAAGGTAGAGAGGCAATGTTCTCACTGACTAGTCCGACTGGCGGGCCCCACAGGCGGTCCCGGTCGGTCATCTACGATTCTGTACGACATGTCCCATCAGTATGAGCGGTATGGCTGTCGTAGGCACGATGGACGCCCGTCGCGAGCTTGCCGTCGACATCGCTCCTACGCCATCCCCGTCATCCAATAAAGTCTTCGGTATGGCCGAGTAGTTGCCAGTCTTGTCGTTGTACAGGGTGTATCACGCACTGATCCGCATGTTGTCTTGTCTCCTTGATTGGTTCCGGCTATGTTGCCGTAGCCGGCTACTTCTTGCCGATCCGGCTACTATGCGATAGTCGGCATGGCTTGCTTTGCCCGGCTACGTCTGGTCAGCCGGACGCGCTCCGACTGCCCTGTTCGGTTGGGGTATCTGGGGATCATCCCCCCGAAAGCATGTCTGCTCTTTTCATGAACCACAACTAGAGTCATTGCATGTCTGTTCGTCTCACAAACCACATATCACCAGTGTCATTGCATGTGTTTTCTTCCCACAGACCACACATGGATCCACCAGTGTCATTTCATGTGTGTTCTTCGCATGTACCACACATGGATCCACCAGTGTCATTGCATGTGTGTTCTTTTCACAGTCCACATATGGATCCACCGGTGTCATTGCATGTGTGTTATTCTCACAAACCACGTAAGGATCCACCGGTGTCATTGCATGTGTGTTCCTCTCATAGACCACACATGGATCCACTGGTGTCATCCCATGTCTGCTCTTTTCATGAACCACAGTTAGAGTCATCGCATGTATGCTCTTTTCATGAACCACAGCTAGAGTCATTGCATGTGTGTTCTTCTCACAAACCATATCATGAACCACAGCCAGTGTCATTGCATGTGTGTTCTTCCCATGAACCACACATGGATCCACCAGTGTCGTTGCATATCTTCTCTTTTCATGAACCATACATAGAGTCATTGCATGTGTGTTCTTCTCACAAACCACATATCACCAGTGTCATTGCATGTGTGTTCTTCCCACAGACCACACATGGATCCACCAGTGTCATTACATGTGTGTTCTTCCCATGAACCACACATGGATCCACCAGTGTCATTGCATGTGTGCTCTTTTCATGAACCACAGCTAGAGTCATTGCATGTGTGTTCTTCTCACAAATCACATATCACCAGTGTCATTGCATGCGTGTTCTTCCCATAGACCACACATGGATCTACCAGTGTCATTGCATGTGTGTTCATCCCATGAACCACACATGGATCCACCAGTGTCATTGCATGTCTGCTCTTGTCATGAACCACAGCTAGAGTCATTGCATGTCTGTTCTTCTCACAAACCACATATCACCAGTTTCATTGCATGTGTGTTCTTCCCACAGACCACACATGGATCCACCAGTGTCATTGCATCTGTGTTCTTCCCATGAACCACACATGGATCCATCAGTGTCATTGCATGTGTGTTCTTTCCACAGACCACATATGGATCCACCATTGTCATTGCATGTGTGTTATTCTCAGAAACCACGTAAGGATCCACCGGTGTCATTGCATCTGTGTTCCTCTCATAGACCACACATAGATCCACCGGTGTCATCGCATGTCTGCTCTTTTCATTAACCATAGTTAGTCATCGCATGTCTGCTCTTTTCATGGACCACAGCTAGAGTCATTGCATGTGTGTTCTTCTCACAAACCATATCATGAACGACACCCAGTGTCATTGCATGTGTGTTCTTCCCATGAACCACACATGGATCCACCAGTGTCATTGCATGTGTGTTATTCTCACAAACCACGTAAGGATCCACCGGTGTCATTGCATGTGTGTTCCTCTCATAGACCACACATGGATCCACCGGTGTCATCCCATGTCTACTCTTTTCATGAACCATAGTTAGAGTCATCGCATATCTGCTCTTTTCATGGACCACAGCTAGAGTAATTGCATGTGTGTTCTTCTCACGAACCATATCATGAACCACACCCAGTGCCATTGCATGTGTGTTATTCCCATTAACCACACATGGATCCACCAGCGTCATTGCATGTCTGCTCTTCTCATTAACCATAGCTAGAGTCATTGCATGTCTGTTCTTCTCAGAAACCATATATCACCAATGTCATTGCATGTGTGTTCTTCCCACAAACCACACATCGATCCACCAGTGTCATTGCGTGTGTGTTCTTCCCATGAACCACACATGGATCCACCGGTGTCATCGGATGTCTGCTCTTTTCATGAACCACAGTTAGAGTCATCGCATGTCTGCTCTTTTCATGGACCACATCTAGAGTCATTGCATGTGTGTTCTTCTCACAAACCATATCATGAACCACACCCAGTGTCATTGCATGTGTGTTCTTCCCATTAACCACACATGGATCCACCAGTATTATTGCATGTCTGCTCTTCTCATTAACCACAGCTAGGGTCATTGCATGTCTGTTCTTCTCACAAACCACATATCACCAGTGTCATTGCATGTGTGTTCTTCCCACAGACCACACATGGATCCACCAGTGTCATTGCATGTGTGTTCTTCCCATGAACCACACATGGATCCACCAGTGTCATTGCATGTGTGCTCTTTTCATGAGCCACAGCTAGAGTCATTGCATATCTGTTCTTTTCACAAACCACATATCACCAGTGTCATTGCATGTGTGTTCTTCCCACAGACCACACATGGATCCACCAGTGTCATTGCATGTGTGTTCTTCCCATGAACCACACATGGATCCACCAGTGCCATTGCATGTCTGCTATTTTCATGAACCACAACTAGAGTTATTGCATGTGTATTCTTCTCACAAACCACATATCACTAGTGTCATTGCATGTGTGTTCTTCCCACAGTGGGGGCATGGATCCACCAGTGTCATTGCATGTGTGTTCTTTTCGCAGACCACATATGGATCCACCAGTGTCATTGCATGTGTGTTATTCTCACAAACCACGTAAGGATCCACCGGTGTCATTGCATGTGTGTTCCGCTCATAGACCTCACATGGATCCACCGGTGGCATCGCATGTCTGCTCTTTTCATGAACCACAGTTAGAGTCATCGCATGTCTGCTCTTTTCATGGACCACATCTAGAGTCATTGCATGTGTGTACTTCTCACAAACCATATCATGAACCACACCTAGTGTCATTGCATGTGTGTTCTTCTCATTAACCATACATGGATCCACCAGTGTCATTGCATGTCTGCTGTTTTCATTAACCACAGCTAGAGTTATTGCATGTCTGTTCTTTTCACAAACCACATATCACAAGTGTCATTGCATGTGTGTTCTTCCCATAGACCACACATGGATCCACCAGTGTCATTGCATGTGTGTTCTTCCCATGAACCACAGATGGATCCACCAGTGTCATTGCATGTCTGCTCTTTTCATGAACCACAGTTAGAGTCATTGCATGTCTGTTCTTTTCACAAACCACATATCACTAGTGTCATTGCATGTGTGTTCTTTCGATGAACCACACATAGATCCACCAGTGTCATTGCATGTGTGTTCTTCCCATGAACCACACATGGATCCACCAGTGTCATTGCATGTGTGTCCTTCTCACAAACCAGATATGGAACCAATAGAGTTCATTGGATGTGTGTTCTTCTCAGAAACCACGTAAGGATCCACCGGTGTCATTTCATGTGTGTTCATCTCATAGACCACACATGGATCCACCGGTGGCATCGCATGTCTGCTCTTTTCATGAACCACAGATAGAGTCATCGCATGTCTGCTCTTATCATGAACCACATCTAGAGTCATTGCATGTGTGTTCTTCTCACAAACCATATCATGAACCACACACAGTGTCATTGCATGTGTGTTCTTCCCATTAACCACACATGGATCCACTAGTGTCATTGCATGTCTGCTCTTTTCATTAACCACGGCTAGAGTCATTGCATGTCTGTTCTTCTCACAAACCACATATCACCAGTGTCATTGCATTTGTGTTCTTCAGATGAACCACACATGGATCCACCAGTGTCATTGCATGTGTGTTCTTCCCATGAACCACACATGGATCCACCAGTGTCATTGCATGTGTGTTCTTTTCACAAACCACATGTGGATCCACCCGTGTCATTGCATGTGTGTTATTCTCACAAACCACGTAAGGATCCACCGGTGGCGTCGCATGTCTGCTCTTTTCATGAACCACAGTTAGAGTCATCGCATGTCTGCTCTTTTCATGAACCACATCTAGAGTCATTGCATGTGTGTTCTTCTCACAAACCATATCATGAACCACACCTTGTGTCATTGCATGTGTGTTCTTCTCATTAACCATACATGGATCCACAAGTGTCATTGCATGTCTGCTCTTTTCATTAACCATAGCTAGATTTATTGCATGTCTGTTCTTTTCACAAACCACATATCACCAGTGTCATTGCATGTGTGTTCTTCCCATAGACCACACATGGATCCACCAGTGTCATTGCATGTGTGTTCTTTCCATGAACCATATATGGATCCACCAGTGTCATTGCATGTCTGCTCTTTTCATGAACCATAGTTAGAGTCATTGCATGTCTGTTCTTTTCACAAACCACATATCACCAGTGTCATTGCATGTGTGTTCTTTCGATGAACCACACATAGATCCACCAGTGTCATTGCATGTGTGTTCTTCCCATGAACCACACATGGATCCACCAGTGTCATTGCATGTGTGTCCTTCTCACAAACCAGATATGGAACCACTAGAGTTCATTGGATGTGTGTTCTTCTCAGAAACCACGTAAGGATCCACCGGTGTCATTTCATGTGTGTTCCTCTCATAGAACACACATGGATCCACCGGTGGCATCGCATGTCTGCTCTTTTCATGAACCACAGATAGAGTCATCGCATGTCTGCTCTTATCATGAACCACATCTAGAGTCATTGCATGTGTGTTCTTCTCACAAACCATATCATGAACCACACACAGTGTCATTGCATGTGTGTTCTTCCCATTAACCACACATGGATCCACTAGTGTCATTGCATGTCTGCTCTTTTCATTAACCACGGCTAGAGTCATTGCATGTCTGTCCTTCTCACAAACCACATATCACCAGTGTCATTGCATGTGTGTTCTTCAGATGAACCACACATGGATCCACCAGTGTCATTGCATGTGTGTTCTTCCCATGAACCACACATGGATCCACCAGTGTCATTGCATGTGTGTTCTTTTCACAAACCACATATGGATCCACCCGTGTCATTGCATGTGTGTTATTCTCACAAAGCACGTAAGGATCCACCGGTGGCATCGCATGTCTGCTCTTTTCATGAACCATAGTTAGAGTCATCGCATGTCTGCTCTTTTCATGAACCACATCTAGAGTCATTGCATGTGTGTTCTTCTCACAAACCATATCATGAACCACACCTAGTGTCATTGCATGTGTGTTCTTCTCATTAACCATACATGGATCCACAAGTGTCATTGCATGTCTGCTGTTTTCATTAACCACAGCTAGAGTTATTGCATGTCTGTTCTTTTCACAAACCACATATCACCAGTGTCATTGCATGTGTGTTCTTCCCATAGACCACACAAGGATCCACCAGTGTCATTGCATGTGTGTTCTTTCCATGATCCATAGATGGATCCACCAGTGTCATTGCATGTCTGCTCTTTTCATGAACCACAGTTAGAGTCATTGCATGTCTGTTCTTTTCACAAACCACATATCACCAGTGTCATTGCATGTGTGTTCTTTCGATGAACCACACATAGATCCACCAGTGTCATTGCATGTGTGTTCTTCCCATGAACCACACATGGATCCACCAGTGTCATTGCATGTGTGTCCTTCTCACAAACCAGATATGGATCCACTAGAGTTCATTGGATGTGTGTTCTTCTCAGAAACCACGTAAGGATCCACCTGTGTCATTGCATGTGTGTTCCTCTCATAGACCACACATGGATCCACCGGTGGCATCGCATGTTTGCTCTTTTCATGAACCACAGATAGAGTCATCGCATGTCTGCTCTTATCATGAACCACATCAAGAGTCATTGCATGTGTGTTCTTCTCACAAACCATATCATGAAGCATACACAGTGTCATTGCATGTGTGTTCTTCTCATTAACCACACATGGATCCACTAGTGTCATTGCATGGTCTGCTCTTTTCATTAACCACGGCTAGAGTCATTGCATGTCTGTTCTTCTCACAAACCACATATCACCAGTGTCATTGCATGTGTGTTCTTCAGATGAACCACACATGGATCCACCAGTGTCATTGCATGTGTGTTCTTCCCATGAACCACACATGGATCCACCAGTGTCATTGCATGTGTGTTCTTTTCACAAACCACATATGGATCCACTAGAGTTCATTGGATGTGTGTTCTTCTCAGAAACCACATAAGGATCCACCGGTGTCATTGCATGTGTGTTCCTTTCATAGACCACACATGGATCCACCGGTGGCATCGCATGTCTGCTCTTTTCATGAACCACAGATAGAGTCATCGCATGTCTGCCCTTATCATCA
Organism: Avena insularis; assembly: GCA_023614405.1. Classification (NCBI taxonomy): domain Eukaryota; kingdom Viridiplantae; phylum Streptophyta; class Magnoliopsida; order Poales; family Poaceae; genus Avena; species Avena insularis. Next base: position 95,654,094 of record CM042686.1, read on the forward strand.
AACCACATCTAGAGTCATTGCATGTGTGTTCTTCTCACAAACCATATCATTAACCACACACAGTGTCATTGCATGTGTGTTCTTCTCATTAACCACACATGGATCCACTAGTGTCATTGCATGTCTGCTCTTTTCATTAACCACGGCTAGAGTCATTGCATGTCTGTTCTTCTCACAAACCACATATCACAAGTGTCATTGCATGTGTGTTCTTCAGATGAACCACACATGGATCCACCAGTGTCATTGCATGTGTGTTCTTCCCATGAACCACACATGGATCCACCAGTGTCATTGCATGTGTGTTCTTTTCACAAACCACATATGGATCCACCCGTGTCATTGCATGTGTGTTATTCTCACAAACCACGTAAGGATCCACCGGTGTCATTGCATGTGTGTTCCGCTCATAGACCTCGCACGGATCCATCGGTGGCATCGCATGTCTGCTCTTTTCATGAACCACAGTTAGAGTCATCGCATGTCTGGTCTTTTCATGAACCACATCTAGAGCCATTGCATATGTGTTCTTCTCACAAACCATATCATGAACCACACCTAGTGTCATTGCATGTGTTCTTCTCATTAACCATACATGGATCCACCAGTGTCATTGCATGTCTGCTCTTTTCATTAACCACAGCTAGAGTTATTGCATGTCTATTCTTTTCACAAACCATATATCACCAGTGTCATTGCATGTGTGTTCTTCTCACAAACCATATCATGAACCATACACAGTGTCATTGCATGTGTGTTCTTCTCATTAACCACACATGGATCCACTAGTGTCATTGCATGGTCTGCTCTTCTCATTAACCACGGCTAGAGTCATTGAATGTCTGTTCTTCTCACAAACCACATATCACCAGTGTCATTGCATGTGTGTTCTTCAGATGAACCACACATGGATCCACCAGTGTCATTGCATGTGTGTTCTTCCCATGAACCACACATGGATCCACCAGTGTCATTGCATGTGTGTCCTTCTCACAAACCAGATATGGATCCACTAGAGTTCATTGGATGTGTGTTCTTCTCAAAAACCACGTAAGGATCCACCGGTATCATTGCATGTGTGTTCCTCTCATAGACCACACATGGATCCACCGGTGGCATCGCATGTCTGCTCTTTTCATGAACCACAGATAGAGTCATCGCATGTCTGCTCTTATCATGAACCACATCTAGAGTCATTGCATGTGTGTTCTTCTCACAAACCATATCATGAACCACACACAGTGTCATTGCATGTGTGTTCTTCTCATTAACCACACATGGATCCACTAGTGTCATTGCATGGTCTGCTCTTTTCATTAACCACGGCTAGAGTCATTGCATGTCTGTTCTTCTCACAAACCACATATCACAAGTGTCATTGCATGTGTGTTCTTCAGATGAACCACACATGGATCCACCAGTGTCATTGCATGTGTGTTCTTCCCATGAACCACACATGGATCCACCAGTGTCATTGCATGTGTGTTCTTTTCACAAACCACATATGGATCCACTAGAGTTCATTGGATGTGTGTTCTTCTCAGAAACCACGTAAGGATCCACCGGTGTCATTGCATGTGTGTTCCTCTCATAGACCACACATGGATCCACTGGTGGCATCGCATGTCTGCTCTTTTCATGAACCACAGATAGAGTCATCGCATGTCTGCCCTTATCATGAACCACATCTAGAGTCATTGCATGTGTGTTCTTCTCACAAACCATATCATGAACCACACACAGTGTCATTGCATGTGTGTTCTTCTCATTAACCACACATGGATCCACTAGTGTCATTGCATGTCTGCTCTTTTCCTTAACCATGGCTAGAGTCATTGCATGTTTGTTCTTCTCACAAACCACATATCACCAGTGTCATTGCATGTGTGTTCTTCAGATGAACCACACATGGATCCACCAGTGTCATTGCATGTGTGTTCTTCCCATGAACCACACATGGATCCACCAGTGTCATTGCATGTGTGTTCTTTTCACAAACCACATATGGATCCACCCGTGTCATTGCATGTGTGTTATTCTCACAAACCACGTAAGGATCCACGGGTGTCGTTGCATGTGTGTTCCGCTCATAGACCTCGCATGGATCCATCGGTGGCATCGTATGTCTGCTCTTTTCATGAACCACAGTTAGAGTCATCGCATGTCTGCTCTTTTCATGAACCACATCTAGAGTCATTGCATGTGTGTTCTTCTCACAAACCATATCATGACCCACACCTAGTGTCATTGCATGTGTGTTCTTCTCATTAACCATACATGGATCCACCAGTGTCATTGCATGTCTGCTCTTTTCATTAACCACAGCTAGAGTTATTGCATGTCTGTTCTTTTCACAAACCACATATCACCAGTGTCATTGCATGTGTGTTCTTCCCATAGATCGCACATGGATCCACCAGTGTCATTGCATGTGTGTTCTTTTCATGAACCACAGTTAGAGTCATTGCATGTCTGTTCTTTTCACAAACCACATATCACCAGTGTCATTGCATGTGTGTTCTTCCCATGAACCACACATGGATCTACCAGTGTCATTTCATGTGTGTCCTTCCCATGAACCACACATGGATCCACCAGTGTCATTTCATGTGTGTCCTTCTCACAAACCAGATATGGATCCACTAGAGTTCATTGGATGTGTGTTCTTCTTAGAAACCACGTAAGGATCCACCGGTGTCATTGCATGTGTGTTCTTCTCATAGACCACACATGGATCCACCGGTGGCATCGCATGTCTGCTCTTTTCATGAACCATAGATAGAGTCATCGCATGTCTGCTCTTATCATGAACCACATCTAGAGTCATTGCATGTGTGTTATTCTCACAAACCATATCATGAACCACACACAATGTCATTGCATGTGTGTTCTTCTCATTCACCACACATGGATCCACTAGTGTCATTGCATGTCTGCTCTTTTCATTAAACACGGCTAGAGTCATTGCATGTCTGTTCTTCTCACAAACCACATATCACCAGTGTCATTGCATGTGTGTTCTTCCCATGAACCACACATGGATCCACCAGTGTCATTGCATGTGTGTTCTTCCCATGAACCACACATGGATCCACCAGTGTCATTGCATGTGTGTTCTTTTCACAAACCACATATGGATCCACCAGTGTCATTGCATGTGTGTTATTCTCACAAACCACGTAAGGATCCACCGGTGTCATTGCATGTGTGTTCGCTCATAGACCTCGCATGGATCCACCGTGGCATCGCATGTCCGCTTTTCATGAACCACAGTTAGAGTCATCGCATGTCTGCTCTTTTCATGAACCACATCTAGAGTCATTGCATGTGTGTTCTTCTCACAAACCATATCATGAACCACACCTAGTGTCATTGCATGTGTGTTCTTCTCATTAACCATACATGGATCCACAAGTGTCATTGCATGTCTGCTGTTTTCATTAACCACAGCTAGAGTTATTGCATGTCTGTTCTTTTCACAAACCACATATCACCAGTGTCATTGCATGTGTGTTCTTCCCATAGACCACACATGGATCCACCAGTGTCATTGCATGTGTGTTATTTCCATGAACCATAGATGGATCCACCAGTGTCATTGCATGTCTGCTCTTTTCATGAACCACAGTTAGAGTCATTGCATGTCTGTTCTTTTCACAAACCACATATCACCAGTGTCATTGCATGTGTGTTCTTTCGATGAACCACACATATATCCACCAGTGTCATTGCATGTGTGTTCTTCCCATGAACCACACATGGATCCACCAGTGTCATTGCATGTGTGTCCTTCTCACAAACCAGATATGGATCCACTAGAGTTCATTGGATGTGTGTTATTCTCAGAAACCACGTAAGGATCCACCTGTGTTATTGCATGTGTGTTCCTCTCATAGACCACACATGGATCCACCGGTGGCATCGCATGTTTGCTCTTTTCATGAACCACAGATAGAGTCAGCGCATGTCTGCTCTTATCATGAACCATATCAAGAGTCATTGCATGTGTGTTATTCTCACAAACCATATCATGAACCATACACAGTGTCATTGCATGTGTGTTCTTCTCATTAACCATACATGGATCCACCAGTGTCATTGCATGTCTGCTCTTTTCATTAACCACAGCTAGAGTTATTGCATGTCTGTTCTTTTCACAAACCACATATCACCAGTGTCATTGCATGTGTGTTCTTCCCATAGACCGGACATGGATCCACCAGTGTCATTGCATGTGTGTTCTTTTCATGAACCACAGTTGGAGTCATTGCATGTCTGTTCTTTTCACAAACCACATATCACCAGTGTCATTGCATGTGTGTTCTTCCCATGAACCACACATGGATCCACCAGTGTCATTTCATGTGTGTCCTTCCCATGAACCACACATGGATCCACCAGTGTCATTTCATGTGTGTCCTTCTCACAAACCAGATATGGATCCACTAGAGTTCATTGGATGTGTGTTCTTCTCAGAAACCACGTAAGGATCCACCGGTGTCATTGCATGTGTGTTCCTCTCATATACCACACATGGATCCACCGGTGGCATCGCATGTCTGCTCTTTTCATGAACCATAGATAGAGTCATCGCATGTCTGCTCTTATCATGAACCACATCTAGAGTCATTGCATGTGTGTTATTCTCACAAACCATATCATGAACCACACACAATGTCATTGCATGTGTGTTCTTCTCATTCACCACACATGGATCCACTAGTGTCATTGCATGTCTGCTCTTTTCATTAAACACGGCTAGAGTCATTGCATGTCTGTTCTTCTCACAAACCACATATCACCAGTGTCATTGCATGTGTGTTCTTCCCATGAACCACACATGGATCCACTAGTGTCATTGCATGTGTGTTCTTCCCATGAACCACACATGGATCCACCAGTGTCATTGCATGTGTGTTCTTTTCACAAACCACATATGGATCCACCAGTGTCATTGCATGTGTGTTATTCTCACAAACCACGTAAGGATCCACCGGTGTCATTGCATGTGTGTTCCGCTCATAGACCTCGCATGGATCCACCGGTGGCATCGCATGTCTGCTCTTTTCATGAACCACAGTTAGAGTCATCGCATGTCTGCTCTTTTCATGAACCACATCTAGAGTCATTGCATGTGTGTTCTTCTCACAAACCATATCATGAACCACACCTAGTGTCATTGCATGTGTGTTCTTCTCATTAACCATACATGGATCCACAAGTGTCATTGCATGTCTGCTGTTTTCATTAACCACAGCTAGAGTTATTGCATGTCTGTTCTTTTCACAAACCACATATCACCAGTGTCATTGCATGTGTGTTCTTCCCATAGACCACACATGGATCCACCAGTGTCATTGCATGTGTGTTATTTCCATGAACCATAGATGGATCCACCAGTGTCATTGCATGTCTGCTCTTTTCATGAACCACAGTTAGAGTCATTGCATGTCTGTTCTTTTCACAAACCACATATCACCAGTGTCATTGCATGTGTGTTCTTTCGATGAACCACACATAGATCCACCAGTGTCATTGCATGTGTGTTCTTCCCATGAACCACACATGGATCCACCAGTGTCATTTCATGTGTGTCCTTCTCACAAACCAGATATGGATCCACTAGAGTTCATTGGATGTGTGTTCTTCTCAGAAACCACGTAAGGATCCACCGGTGTCATTGCATGTGTGTTCCTCTCATAGACCACACATGGATCCACCGGTGGCATCGCATGTCTGCTCTTTTCATGAACCACAGATAGAGTCAGCGCATGTCTGCTCTTATCATGAACCACATCAAGAATCATTGCATGTGTGTTCTTCTCACAAACCATATCATCAACCATACACAGTGTCATTGCATGTGTGTTCTTCTCATTAACCATACATGGATCCACCAGTGTCATTGCATGTCTGCTCTTTTCATTAACCACAGCTAGAGTTATTGCATGTCTGTTCTTTTCACAAACCACATATCACCAGTGTCATTGCATGTGTGTTCTTCCCATGAACCACACATGGATCCACCAGTGTCATTGCATGTGTGTTCTTTTCACAAACCACATATGGATCCACCAGTGTCATTGCATGTGTGTTATTCTCACAAACCACGTAAGGATCCACCGGTGTCATTGCATGTGTGTTCCGCTCATAGACCTCGCATGGATCCACCGGTGGCATCGCATGTCTGCTCTTTTCATGAACCACAGTTAGAGTCATCGCTTGTCTGCTCTTTTCATGAACCACATCTAGAGTCATTGCATGTGTGTTCTTCTCACAAACCATATCATGAACCACACCTAGTGTCATTGCATGTGTGTTCTTCTCATTAACCGTACGTGGATCCACAAGTGTCATTGCATGTCTGCTGTTTTCATTAACCACAGCTAGAGTTATTGCATGTCTGTTCTTTTCACAAACCACATATCACCAGTGTCATTGCATGTGTGTTCTTCCCATAGACCACACATGGATCCACCAGTGTCATTGCATGTGTGTTATTTCCATGAACCATAGATGGATCCACCAGTGTCATTGCATGTCTGCTCTTTTCATGAACCACAGTTAGAGTCATTGCATGTCTGTTCTTTTCACAAACCACATATCACCAGTGTCATTGCATGTGTGTTCTTTCGATGAACCACACATAGATCCACCAGTGTCATTGGATGTGTGTTCTTCCCATGAACCACACATGGATCCACCAGTGTCATTGCATGTGTTTCCTTCTCACAAACCAGATATGGATCCACTAGAGTTCATTGGATGTGTGTTCTTCTCAGAAACCACGTAAGGATCCACCTGTGTTATTGCATGTGTGTTCCTCTCATAGACCACACATGGATCCACCGGTGGCATCGCATGTTTGCTCTTTTCATGAACCACATAGAGTCAACATGTCTGCTCTTATCATGAACCACATCAAGAGTCATTGCATGTGTGTTCTTCTCACAAACCATATCATGAACCATACACAGTGTCATTGCATGTGTGTTCTTCTCATTAACCACACATGGATCCACTAGTGTCATTGCATGTCTGCTCTTTTCATTAACCACGGCTAGAGTCATTGCATGTCTGTTCTTCTCACAAACCACATATCACCAGTGTCATTGCATGTGTGTTCTTCAGATGAACCACACATGGATCCACCAGTGTCATTGCATGTGTGTTCTTCCCATGAACCACACATGGATCCACCAGTGTCATTGCATGTGTGTTCTTTTCACAAACCACATATGGATCCACTAGAGTTCATTGGATGTGTGTTCTTCTCAGAAACCACATAAGGATCCACCGGTGTCATTGCATGTGTGTTCCTCTCATAGACCACACATGGATCCACCGGTGGCATCGCATGTCTGCTCTTTTCATGAACCACAGATAGAGTCATCGCATGTCTCCCTTATCATGAACCACATCTAGAGTCATTGTATGTGTGTTCTTCTCACAAACCATATCATGAACCACACACAGTGTCATTGCATGTGTGTTCTTCTCATTAACCACACATGGATCCACTAGTGTCATTGCATGTCTGCTCTTTTCATTAACCACGGCTAGAGTCATTGCATGTCTGTTCTTCTCACAAACCACATATCACCAGTGTCATTGCATGTGTGTTCTTCAGATGAACCACACATGGATCCACCAGTGTCATTGCATGTGTGTTCTTCCCATGAACCACACATGGATCCACTAGTGTCATTGCATGTGTGTTCTTTTCACAAACCACATATGGATCCACCCGTGTCATTGCATGTGTGTTATTCTCACAAACCACGTAAGGATCCACCGGTGTCATTGCATGTGTGTTCCGCTCATAGACCTCGCACGGATCCATCGGTGGCATCGCATGTCTGCTCTTTTCATGAACCACAGTTAGAGTCATCGCATGTCTGGTCTTTTCATGAACCACATCTAGAGTCATTGCATGTGTGTTCTTCTCACAAACCATATCATGAACCACACCTAGTGTCATTGCATGTGTGTTCTTCTCATTAACCATACATGGATCCACCAGTGTCATTGCATGTCTGCTCTTTTCATTAACCACAGCTAGAGTTATTGCATGTCTGTTCTTTTCACAAACCATATATCACCAGTGTCATTTCATGTGTATTCTTCCCATAGACCACACATGGATCCACCAGTTTCATTGCATGTGTGTTCTTTCCATGAACCATAGATGGATCCACCAGTGTCATTGCATGTCTACTCTTTTCATGAACCACAGTTAGAGTCATTGCATGTCTGTTTTTTCACAAACCACATATCACCAGTGTCATTGCATGTGTGTTCTTTCCATGAACCACACATGGATCCACCAGTGTCTTTGCATGTGTGTTCTTCCCATGAACCACACATGGATCCACCAGTGTCATTGCATGTGTGTCCTTCTCACAAACCAGATATGGATCCACTAGAGTTCATTGGATGTGTGTTCTTCTCAAAAACCACGTAAGGATCCACCGGTATCATTGCATGTGTGTTCCTCTCATAGACCACACATGGATCCACCGGTGGCATCGCATGTCTGCTCTTTTCATGAACCACAGATAGAGTCATCGCATGTCTGCTCTTATCATGAACCACATCTAGAGTCATTGCATGTGTGTTCTTCTCACAAACCATATCATGAACCACACACAGTGTCATTGCATGTGTCTTCTTCTCATTAACCACACATGGATCCACTAGTGTCATTGCATGGTCTGCTCTTTTCATTAACCACGGCTAGAGTCATTGCATGTCTGTTCTTCTCACAAACCACATATCACCAGTGTCATTGCATGTGTGTTCTTCAGATGAACCACACATGGATCCACCAGTGTCATTGCATGTGTGTTCTTCCCATGAACCACACATGGATCCACCAGTGTCATTGCATGTGTGTTCTTTTCACAAACCACATATGGATACACTAGAGTTCATTGGATGTGTGTTCTTCTCAGAAACCACGTAAGGATCCACCGGTGTCATTGCATGTGTGTTCCTCTCATAGACCACACATGGATCCACCGGTGGCATCGCATGTCTGCTCTTTTCATGAACCACAGATAGAGTCATCGCATGTATGCGCTTATCATGAACCACATCTAGAGTCATTGCATGTGTGTTCTTCTCACAAACCATATCATGAACCACACACAGTGTCATTGCATGTGTGTTCTTCTCATTAACCACACATGGATCCACTAGTGTCATTGCATGTCTGCTCTTTTCATTAACCATGGCTAGAGTCATTGCATGTTTGTTCTTCTCACAAACCACATATCACCAGTGTCATTGCATGTGTGTTCTTCAGATGAACCACACATGGATCCACCAGTGTCATTGCATGTGTGTTCTTCCCATGAGCCACACATGGATCCACCAGTGTCATTGCATGTGTGTTCTTTTCACAAACCACATATGGATCCACCAGTGTCATTGCATGTGTGTTATTCTCACAAACCACGTAAGGATCCACCGGTGTCGTTGCATGTGTGTTCCGCTCATAGACCTCGCATGGATCCATCGGTGGCATCGTATGTCTGCTCTTTTCATGAACCACAGTTAGAGTCATCGCATGTCTGCTCTTTTCATGAACCACATCTAGAGTCATTGCATGTGTGTTCTTCTCACAAACCATATCATGAACCACACCTAGTGTCATTGCATGTGTGTTCTTCTCATTAACCATACATGGATCCACCAGTGTCATTGCATGTCTGCTCTTTTCATTAACCACAGCTAGAGTTATTGCATGTCTGTTCTTTTCACAAACCACATATCACCAATGTCATTGCATGTGCGTTCTTCCCATAGACCACACATGGATCCACCAGTGTCATTGCATGTGTGTTCTTCCCATGAACCACATATGGATCCACCAGTGTCATTGCATGTCTGCTCTTTTCAGGAACCATAGTTAGGGTCATTGCATGTCTGTTCTTTTCACAAACCAGTGTCATTGCATGTGCGTTCTTTCCATGAACCACACATGGATCCACCAGTGTCACTGCATGTGTGTTCTTCCCATGAACCACACATGGATCCACCAGTGTCGTTGCATGTGTGTCCTTCTCACAAACCAGATATGGATCCACTAGAGTTCATTGGATGTGTGTTCTTCTCATAAACCACGTAAGGATCCACTGGTGTCATTGCGTGTGTGTTCCTCTCATAGACCACACATGGATCCACCGGTGCCATCGCATGTCTGCTCTTTTCATGAACCACAGATATAGTCATCGCATGTCTGCTCTTTTCATGAACCACATCTAGAGTCATTGCATGTGTGTTCTTCTCACAAACCATATCATGAACCACACACAGTGTCATTGCATGTGTGTTCTTCTCATTAACCACACATGGATCCACTAGTGTCATTGCATGTCTGCTCTTTTCATTAACCACAGCTAGAGTCATTGCATGTCTGTTCTTCTCACAAACCACATATCACCAGTTTCATTGCATGTGTGTTCTTCCCACAAACCACACATGGATCCACCAGTGTCATTGCATGTGTGTTCTTCCCATGAACCACACATGGATCCACCAGTGTCATTGCATGTGTGTCCTTCTCACAAACCACATATGGATCCACTAGAGTTCATTGGATGTGTGTTCTTCTCATAAACCACATGGACCCACTAGAGTTCATTGCATGTGTGTTCTTCTCATTAACCACACATGCATCCACTAGTGTCATTGCATGTCTGCTCTTTTCATTAACCACAGTTAGAGTCATTGCATGTCTTCTCTTTTCATGAACCACAGTTAGAGTCATTGCATGTCTGTTCTTTTCACAAGCCACATATCACTACTGTCATTTCATGTGTGTTCTTCCCGCAGACCACACATGGATCCACTAGTGTCATTGCATGTGTGTTCTTCCCATGAACCACACATGGATCCACCAGTGTCATTGCATGTGTGTTCTTCCCATGAACCACACATGGATCCACCAGTGTCATTGCATGTGTGTTCTTTTCACAGACCACATATGAAGCCACCAGTGTCATTGCATGTGTGTTATTCTCACAAACCACATAAGGATCCACCGGTGTAATTGCATGTGTGTTCCTCTCATAGACCACACATGGATCCACCGGTGGCATCGTATGTCTGCTCTTTTCATGAACCATAGTTAGAGTCATCGCATGTCTGCTCTTTTCATGGACCACAACTAGAGTCATTGCATGTGTGTTCTTCTCACAAACCATATCATGAACCACACCCAGTGTCATCGTATGTGTGTTATTCTCATTAAGCACACATGGATCCACTAGTGTCATTGCATGTCTGCTCTTCTCATTAACCACAGTTAGAGTCATTGCATGTCTGTTCTTTTCACAAACCGCATATCACTAGTGTCATTGCATGTGTGTTCTTCCCACGGACCACACATGGATCCACCAGTGTCATTGCATGTGTGTTCTTCCCATGAACCACATATGGATCCACCAGTGTCATTGCATGTCTGCTCTTTCCATTAACCACAGCTAGAGTTATGGCATGTGTGTTCTTCTCACAAACCACATATCACTAGTGTCATTGCATGTGTGGTCTTCCCAGAGACCACACATGGATCCACCTGTGTCATTGCATGTGTGTTCTTCCCATGAACCAGACATGGATCCACTAGTGTCAATGCATGTGTGTTCTTTTCACAGACCACATATGGATCCACCAGTGTCATTGCATGTGTGTTATTCTCACAAACCACGTAAGGATCCACCGGTGTCATTGCATGTGTGTTCCTTTCATAGACCACACATGGATCCACCGGTGGAATCGCATGTCTGCTCTTTTCATGAACCACAGATAGAGTCATCGCATGTCTGCTCTTTTCATGAACCACATCTAGAGTCATTGCATGTGTGTTCTTCTCACAAACCATATCATGAACCACACACAGTGTCATTGCATGTGTGTTCTTCTCATTAACCACACATGGATCCACTAGTGTCATTGCATGTCTGCTCTTTTCATTAACCACAGCTAGAGTCATTGCATGTCTGTTCTTCTCACAAAACACATATCACCAGTTTCATTGCATGTGTGTTCTTCCCAAAAACCACACATGGACCCACCAGTCTCATTGCATGTGTGTTTTTCCCATGAACCACACATGGATCCACCAGTGTCATTGCATGTGTGTTCTTTTCACAAACCACATATGGATCAACTAGAGTTAATTGGATGTGTGTTCTTCTCAGAAACCACGTAAGGATCCACCGGTGTCATTGCATGTGTGTTCCTCTCATAGACCACACATGGATCCACCGGTGGCATCGCATGTCTGCTCTTTTCATGAACCACAGATAGAGTCATCGCATATCTGCTCTTATCATGAACCACATCTAGAGTCATTGCATGTGTGTTCTTGTCACAAACCATATCATGAACCACACACAGTGTCATTGCATGTGTGTTCTTCTCATTAACCACAGATGGATCCACTAGTGTCATTGCATGTCTGCTCTTTTCATTAACCACGGCTAGAGTCATTGCATGTCTGTTATTCTCACAAACCACAAATCACCAGTGTCATTGCATGTGTGTTCTTCAGATGAACCACACATGGATCCACCAGTGTCATTGCATGTGTGTTCTTCCCATGAACCACACATGGATCCACCAATGTCATTGCATGTGTGTTCTTTTCACAAACCACATATGGATCCACCCGTGTCATTGCAGCTGTGTTATTCTCACAAACCACGTAAGGATCCACCGGTGTCATTGCATGTGTGTTCCGCTCATAGACCTCGCATGGATCCACCGGTGGCATCGCATGTCTGCTCTTTTCATGAACCACAGTTAGAGTCATCGCATGTCTGCTCTTTTCATGAACCACATCTAGAGTCATTGCATGTGTGTTCTTCTCACAAACCATATCATGAACCACACCTAGTGTCATTGCATGTGTGTTCTTCTCATTAACCATATATGGATCCACCAGTGTCATTGCATGTCTGCTCTTTTCATTAACCACAGCTAGAGTTATTGCATGTCTGTTCTTTTCACAAACCACATATCACCAGTGTCATTGCATGTGTGTTCTTCCCATACACCAGACATGGATCCACCAGCGTCATTGCATGTGTGTTCTTTCAATGAACCACAGATGGATCCACCAGTGTCATTGCATGTCTGCTCTTTTCATTAAACCACAGTTAGAGTCATTTCATGTCTGTTCTTTTCACAAACCACATATCACCAGTGTCATTGCATGTGTGTTCTTTCCATGAACCACACAGGGATCCACCAGTGTCATTGCATGTGTGTTCTTCCCATGAACCACACATGGATCCACCAGTGTCATTTCATGTGTGTCCTTCTCACAAACCAGATATGGATCCACTAGAGTTCATTGGATGTGTGTTCTTCTCAGAAACCACGTAAGGATCCACCGGTGTCATTGCATGTGTGTTACTCTCATAGACCACACATGGATCCACCGGTGGCATCGCATGTCTGCTCTTTTCATGAACCACAGATAGAGTCATCGCATGTGTGCTCTTATCATGAACCACATCTAGAGTCATTGCATGTGTGTTCTTCTCACAAACCATATCATGAACCACACACAGTGTCATTGCATGTGTGTTCTTCTCATTAACCACACATGGATCCACTAGTGTCATTGCATGGTCTGCTCTTTTCATTAACCACGGCTAGAGTCATTGCATGTTTGTTCTTCTCACAAACCACATATCGCCAGTGTCATTGCATGTGTGTTCTTCGCATGAACCACACATGGATCCACCAGTGTCATTGCATGTGTGTTCTTTTCACAAACCACATATGGATCCACCTGTGTCATTGCATGTGTGTTATTCTCAGAAACCACGTAAGGATCCACCAGTTTCATTGCATGTGTGTTATGCTCATAGACGTCGCATAGATCCACCGGTGGCATCGCATGTCTGCTCTTTTCATGAACCACAGTTAGAGTCATCGCATGTCTGCTCTTTTCATGAACCACATCTAGAGTCATTGCATGTGTGTTCTTCTCACAAACCATATCATGAACCACACCTAGTGTCATTGCATGTGTGTTCTTCTCATTAACCATACATGGATCCACCAGTGTCATTGCATGTATGCTCTTTTCATTAACCACAGCTAGAGTTATTGCATGTCTGTTCTTTTCACAAACCACATATCACCAGTGTCATTACATGTGTGTTCTTCCCATAGACCACACATGGATCCACCAGTGTCATTGCATGTGTGTCCTTCTCACAAACCAGATATGGATCCACTAGAGTTCATTGGATGTGTGTTCTTCTCACAAACCATATCATGAACCACACCCAGTGTCATTGCATGTGTGTTCTTCCCATTAACCACACATGGATCCACCAGTGCTATTGCATGTCTGCTCTTTTCATTAACCACAGCTAGCGTCATTGCATGTCTGTTCTTCTCACAAACCACATATCACCAGTTTTATTGCATGTGTGTTCTTCCCACAGACCACACATGGATCCACCAGTGTCATTGCATGTGTGTTCTTCCCATGAACCACATCTGGATCCACCAGTGTCATTGCATGTCTGCTCTTTCCATGAACCACAGCTAGAGTCATGGCATGTGTGTTCTTCTCACAAACCACATATCACCAGTGTCATTGCATGTGTGGTCTTCCCAGAGACCACACATGGATCCACCAGTGTCATTGCATGTGTGTTCTTCCCATGAACCACACATGGATCCACTAGTGTCAATGCATGTGTGTTCTTTTCACAGACCACATATGGATTGTAGGGTCCCCAACCTTTAATAAGATTGAGCCCCTTGTGTTTACAATGCTAGTCCCTGGATCAATAGCTAGCATCCACGGTTTAGATGTAATATCAAGAGACAAAGGTCATAATATAACTTTATAACCAGGAATAACATAGTTTTTATTACATCAATACATAGCTCATATGGCTATTACATTACATTGCAGCGGAATAACTATAGTCATGGGTCCTTCATCTTCAAGTGCCACAGGGAGATGTTGGTTGTAGACTTTGTAATCCTAATCAATCAATCTTCACTAAAACAATCAAACCTGCAACATACAAGTTACAGCCACAGAGGGTCAATACATTTGAATTGTATTGGCAAGTGATACTTTGGTAGTATAGTGGAGTCTATCATCTATATGCATTTGGCTAAGTGGAGTTGAGGCTTGCATTGCTCAAAATAGATTTTTCCCTATCATTTTGAAAATACTAAGTTTTTGTTTGGCAAAAACTTTCCCAAGGCATCTACCAATCAAAGACTGAAGATCCTTTCCAAGGCATCTACCAATCAATGACTGAAGTGCTTGGCAAAATCATTTTTCCCAATCTAAGATTTCAAGATCCTTGTACCAAGCCATCTCTCCATCAAAGATTGAAGAATTCACACAACCCTTGTTCACCCACAAGTTTTACTTTAGAAATTGGAATGATGAGATTCTTGATTGCTTCCATGTCTTGATGCTCAAATTGTCCTTTACCAGGGACATGGCTAAGTACTTAGATTTTACACTCTGCAGAGGTGGTGCACTTTCCCCACAAGACTTGGTTTCCCAAGACAAGATCTTTCAGAAGCTTTTCCTTAGACCATCATGGACGCGTTCCAACCTATCAAACACTACCACCAACTGTCCATATGGCTAAGTTCTTGCAACCTATATGATCATGGCAGAGCCCATATTGCCAAGTGGTTGCACTTGAAGCTTCTCAACATTTGACATCTCAAATCTCTTTGTTTCCTGGGTGGCCATCCACAAGTGAGATACACTAAGGTAAACCATAAACATGGGCCTTGTGAACCACTCAACCAAAAACCACCAAGCAAGTCCCATTCCACCCAGGTGATTCATTAATTTAGTTGTTTTATTAAACAAAACATAAGTCCACAGACTTAGTAATTTTTCATAGCATGAATATATATTCCACCCTTGTTTTCTATTAGCTAGGCTAAGCTTGGCAGTACTAGGATTCCTAACTTAGGAAATCCTACTAAGGATTCATCTACTAGGTTTTCCTATAGCAAGATCTATACTTAGCAAAAATCCATGCAAGTTTTACTTAGCAAAAACACTAATGCATAGTGAAAATAATGGGACAAAAGATATGAAGCATCACTTGCCTTTTTGGGTAGAGGGTATAGGTTCTCTCCTTGTCCTTGCAACAATCACACTCTTCAAGTCACTACAATTCAATCAAGCAAGGTACAACTCAATCTACCAATCAAGCAAAACACAAAATCAACTAGCATTCCAAATAATCAATCAAACATCATTTCACACACACAAAACTATCTTCAAAACAAAGTGTCATTTTATGTGGTGTAGAAATATTTTTTTACTAGGGCATTAACCTATAGGGTTCTCCAAGTATGTTTTCAAATCACAAAACTTGGGGTTTGGGGTTAGTGAGTTTAAAACAAAACATTTTCCAAAGATTTTCTTCCAAAATCATTTTTAATAAAAACCACGTTTCTATTTGACTAGAAATGGTTTTAAATCAAAGAATCCTTATTTTGCTTCACCAAATGAGTTGCTATTGCAAAACTTGGTGTTTGGGTCAGTAGGTTTGGTCCAAAACATTTTCTCCAAAGTTTTTACTCAAAAACATTTTTCAAAAACAAATCAATAGTTTTAATTAGCTAGAAATGGACTAAACCAAGTAATCCATTCTAAACTTTTCCAAAATCATTTTCCAAAACAAGGGTTGGTTCCTAGGGTCAGTAAGGTCACAACAAACCATTTTGCAAAGGTTTTAACCCTAAAAACATTTTTAAACAATTTTTCTAATCTAAACAAGAAATCAAAAGTTTCTGCATAATCAACCAATCTAACCAATACTATTTGCTAAACTAAGGGTAGGGTTGGTTAGGGCTTGTTCTCCTGAATCCAACGACATAAAATTTGTAATTTTTGGACGTGTGGATCCAAAGATACAAGGGTTTGAAGTTTGCAAATACTTCTGTTTTCAAATCTGTTTTTAAACCTAATATCGCCACGTCAAGATCTTTATCGAGCACCGCTTCGTGGATCAGCAACGTGGACGCAGGATCTAGTTAGATCGCACGCACGCAGAGGGCACGTGCCTCTTTCGAGGTTGTTAATCTATCGAGCTGCTCGATCCAGATCTCGTCTACTATATCGTGACGACGGCGGCGCAATGCGGCACGGTGGTCGGCGGCGAGCTGTTTGCGACGACGGTGCTGCTACAGGAGGGAGGAAGAAAGAGGAGTTGCTCACCGGCTCGGGGTTACGGGCGATGCTCGAGGAGGTGTTGGTCGGGCAGGGCGCCTGTATGATCGCGATTGTCACGGAGTGGAGGATGGCTGGTCGGGTGGTCGTCATGGAGTGCGTGGATCACCTCAGAAAAATGACACAGTTAGATGCGCAGGATCGGGCGAGGCTGTGCGTGAAGGAGAGGCTGGATGGTCGGCTCTTACCAGGAACGTCGCGGAGAAGAAGGCGCATAACGGTGCTGCAGGTCATCGTCAAGTCGAGCTTCTGTGGCACCGCGGATGAATGACTGGCACAGGAGGATGCGCCAGGATGCGGTGAGCGTGTTCGCGTGCAGAGGTAGGCGAGAGGCGGCGGGGTGTGGCCGGAATCGAGAGGGAGGCTCGTCGGAGACAGAGTGGCTCGGGGAGAAATTGGAGCGGCCTGGGGCGAGCTTTGGAGAGGAGACAGAGGGGAAAGGAGGAGGGAATGCTGGCGCTTAATAGTGTGCAGCCACGGCGAGATTAACGCACGGTATCAATGCGAATTGAACGCGGTATTCAAAGGCAGCAACGGCAGCGAGGTGATGGCGTGGTCGTCGCGGGGTTGAAGACGACGGCTAGCAAGGTGGGGCCGTTGCGTCAGTGGGAAAAGGAGGGAGGAGGAGGTCCACTGGTCAGTGTCACTGTGGGTATAATATCGCGTGTGAATCGTTTTCTTCGGGGAGACAACTGGGCTGCGTGGGGTCGGTTGGTCAGTGGAGTGAGGGAGGGCAAGAGGGTCCAGTCGTCAGTGTCCTCGCGGGTAAGTTCCTGAGTGCGAAAAAAAATGGTTCGGGGGGGAGAGGGAGCTGGGCTAGGTGGCTACTGTTGGGCTAGTTGGGCCAGAGGTGGGCTGCTCTATTTTTTTTCTGTCTAAAACTTTTTCCTTTTCTAAATCTTTTTCTGTTTTGAATTCTCAATCAATTATTCAAACAATCAAACCATTCAAACAATTCAAACAATCACTCAACTTTGTACTTTGAATTTGGTTCTGTTTAGCAACATAATCCAAATCTCAAAATAATATTTTTATTTTATTTTAGGATCCATTCAATAATTAAATAAAATGGATCTTTAGTTATTTAATAAAATAGGGTTTGATTTATTTAACAAAATTTCCATTTGAAATCCAAATACTTTCAAAACCAAACCAGTAGGTTTTATTTGAAAATAAGGATATTTGGAAATCTTGTATTAACAAAATAACCTTTTATTTTAGGTTCCATTAATAATTAAATAAATGGACCTTAGTTAATAATCCAATAGGATTTTTTTATTTAAAAACTTTATTTTGAAATCCAAAATAAAACCAAAACACTTTAGTAGGTTTTATTTTGAGAAATCAAAATACTTGGAAAACTTATTTAAAATGAATAAGTTTTAGTGTTTATTTAAAATGGGAAAAGCCTTTACTTAAATAAAATTGGATATTTAAATCCTTATTATTTTATTTAAATAAATCCTTTACTCATTTTATCAAAACAAAATATTTTATTTTGCTTTATTAAATGTTTATCTTTTTAAATCCCTTTAGGATTATTTGTTCACCAATTGGTATGGGTTTTTGGTAAGGGCTTTAATGGCTTTGGAAATTCAATTCCTTATCTTATTATATTCATAAGATTTTATTTATGGTTCCAAACTAAGTGAAACCAATCTCTATGGTCTTACTTGATCCTTTGTGAATATTTGTTGATCAATTTTTGGTATGGATCAAATCCATGGATTTGGAGATAACATGGAAATAGTTTTTATTCCATTAGGGTTTAGGGTTTTGGATTTATTTTCCAAGTGTTCAAATTTCCAGATACATTCATTGAGGAATGCATTTCCCTTGATTTGGATTTGTTGAATTCAAACTTTAACCAAAGTTTGTTCAGGATGGGATTTTAAGTTTCCTTTTAGAAACAAAAGTTTCTTTTCACCCTGATTTTCAACAAAAATTTATTTTGTTTATTTATTTTTCACATTACAAGATTTGCAAAATCTTGGGATGTGACATGGATCCACCAGTGTCATTGCATGTGTGTTCTTCTCAGAAACCATGTAAGGATCCACCGGTGTCATTGCATGTGTGTTCCTCTCATAGACCACACATGGATCCACCGGTGGCATCGCATGTCTGCTCTTTTCATGAACCACAGATAGAGTCATCGCATGTCTGCTCTTTTCATGAACCACATCTAGAGTCATTGCATGTGTGTTCTTCTCACGAACCATATCATGAACCACACACAGTGTCATTGCATGTGTGTTCTTCTCATTAACCACACATGGATCCACTAGTGTCATTGCATGTCTGCTCTTTTCATTAACCACAGCTAGAGTCATTGCATGTCTATTCTTCTCACAAACCACATATCACCAGTTTCATTGCATGTGTGTTCTTCCCACAAACCACACATGGATCCACCAGTGTCATTGCATGTGTGTTCTTCCCATGAACCACACATGGATCCACCAGTGTCATTGCATGTGTGTCCTTCTCACAAAGCACATATGGATCCACTAGAGTTCATTGGATGTGTGTTCTTCTCATAAACCACATGGACCCACTAGAGTTCATTGCATGTGTGTTCTTCTCATTAACCACACATGGATCCACCAGTGTCATTACATGTCTGCTCTTTTCATTAACCACAGTTAGAGTCATTGCATGTCTGCTCTTTTCATGAACCGCAGTTAGAGTCATTGCATGTCTGTTCTTTTCACAAACCACATATCACTAGTGTCATTGCATGTGTGTTCTTCCCGCAGACCACACATGGATCCACCAGTGTCATTGCATGTGTGTTCTTCCCATAAACCACACATGAATCCACTAGTGTCATTGCATGTGTGTTCTTTTCACAGACCACATATGGACCCACCAGTGTCATTGCATGTGTGTTATTCTCACAAACCACGTAAGGATCCACCGGTGTAATTGCATGTGTGTTCCTTTCATAGACCACACATGGATCCACCGGTGGCATTGCATGTCTACTCTTTTCATGAACCACAGTTAGAGTCATCGCATATCTGCTCTTTTCATGGACCACAGCTAGAGTCATTGCATGTGTGTTCTTCTCACGAACCATATCATGAACCACACCCAGTGCCATTGCATGTGTGTTCTTCCCATTAACCACACGTGGATCCACCAGTGTCATTGCATGTCTGCTCTTCTCATTAACCATAGCTAGAGTCATTGCATGTCTGTTCTTCTCAGAAACCATATATCACCAGTGTCATTGCATGTGTGTTCTTCCCACATACCACACATGGATCCACCAGTGTCATTGCATGTGTGTTCTTCCCATGAAGCACACATGGATCCACCGGTGTCATCGCATGTCTGCTCTTTTCATGAACCACAGTTAGAGTCATCGCATGTCTGCTCTTTTCATGGACCACAGCTAGAGTCATTGCATGTGTGTTCTTCTCACAAACCATATCATGAACCACACCCAGTGTCATTGCATGTCTGTTCTTCCCATTAACCACACATGGATCCACCAGTATTATTGCATGTGTGCTCTTTTCATGAACCACAGCTAGGGTCATTGCATGTCTGTTCTTCTCACAAACCACATATCACCAGTGTCATTGCATGTGTGTTCTTCCCACAGACCACACATGGTTCCACCAGTGTCATTGCATGTGTGTTCTTCCCATGAACCACACATGGATCCACCAGTGCCATTGCATGTCTGCTATTTTCATGAACCACAACTAGAGTTATTGCATGTGTGTTCTTCTCACAAACGACATATCACCAGTGTCATTGCATGTGTGTTCTTCCCACAGACCACACATGGATCGACCAGTGTCATTGCATGTGTGTTCTTTTCATAGACCACATATGGATCCACCAGTGTAATTGCATGTGTGTTATTCTCACAAACCATGTAAGGATTCACTGATGTCATTGCATGTGTGTTATTCTCACAAACCACGTATGGATCCACCGGTGTCATTGCATGTGTGTTCCGCTCATAGACCTCACATGGATCCACCGGTGGCATCGCATGTCTGCTCTTTTCATGAACCACAGTTAGAGTAATCGCATGTCTGCTCTTTTCATGAACCACATCTAGAGTCATTGCATGTGTGTTATTCTCACAAACCATATCATGAACCACACCTAGTGTCATTGCATGTGTGTTCTTCTCATTAACCATACATGGATCCACCAGTGTCATTGCATCCGCTCTTTTCATTAACCACAGCAAGAGTTATTGCATGTCTGTTCTTTTCACAAACCACATATCACCAGTGTCATTGCATGTGTGTTCTTCCCATGAACCACATCTTGATCTACCAGTGTCATTGCATGTCTGCTCTTTCCATGAACCACAGCTACAGTCATGGCATGTGTGTTCTTCTCACAACACATATCACTAGTGTCATTGCATGTGTGGTATTCCCAGAGACCACACATGGATCCACCAGTGTCATTGAATGTGTGTTCTTCCCATGAACCACACATGGATCCACTAGTGTCAATGCATGTGTGTTCTTTTCACAGACCACATATGGATCCACCAGTGTCATTGCATGTGTGTTATTCTCACAAACCACGCAAGGATCCACCGGTGTCATTGCATGTGTGTTCCTCTCATAGACCACAGATGGATCCACCGGTGGCATCCCATGTCTGCTCTTTTCATGAACCACAGATAGAGTCATCGCATGTCTGCTCTTTTCATGAACCACATCTAGAGTCATTGCATGTGCGTTTTTTTAAACCATATCATGAACCACACACAGTGTCATTGCATGTGTGTTCTTCTCATTAACCACACATGGATCCACTAGTGTCATTGCATGTCTGCTCTTTTCATTAACCACAGCTAGAGTCATTGCATGTCTGTTCTTCTCACAAACCACATATCACCAGTTTCATTGCATGTGTGTTCTTCCCACAAACCACACATGGATCCACCAGTGTCATTGCATGTGTGTTCTTCCCATGAACCACACATGGATCCACCAGTGTCATTGCATGTGTGTCCTTCTCACAAACCACATATGGATCCACTAGAGTTCATTGGATGTGTGTTCTTCTCATAAACCACATGGACCCACTAGAGTTCATTGCATGTGTGTTCTTCTCATTAACCACACATGGATCCACCAGTGTCATTGCATGTCTGCTCTTTTCATTAACCACAGTTAGAGTCATTGCATGTCTGCTCTTTTCATGAACCACAGTTAGAGTCATTGCATGTGTGTTCTTCTCATTAACCACACATGGATCCACCAGTGTCATTACATGTCTGCTCTTTTCATGGACCACAGTTAGAGTCATTGCATGTGTGTTCTTCTCACAAACCATATCATGAACCACACCCAGTGTCATTGCATGTCTGTTCTTCCCATTAACCACACATGGATCCACCAGTATTATTGCATGTGTGCTCTTTTCATGAACCACAGCTAGGGTCATTGCATGTCTGTTCTTCTCACAAACCACATATCACCAGTGTCATTGCATGTGTGTTCTTCCCACAGACCACACATGGTTCCACCAGTGTCATTGCATGTGTGTTCTTCCCATGAACCACACATGGATCCACCAGTGCCATTGCATGTCTGCTATTTTCATGAACCACAACTAGAGTTATTGCATGTGTGTTCTTCTCACAGACGACATATCACCAGTGTCATTGCATGTGTGTTCTTCCCACAGACCACACATGGATCGACCAGTGTCATTGCATGTGTGTTCTTTTCATAGACCACATATGGATCCACCAGTGTAATTGCATGTGTGTTATTCTCACAAACCATGTAAGGATCCACTGATGTCATTGCATGTGTGTTATTCTCACAAACCACGTATGGATCCACCGGTGTCATTGCATGTGTGTTCCGCTCATAGACCTCACATGGATCCACCGGTGGCATCGCATGTCTGCTCTTTTCATGAACCACAGTTAGAGTCATCGCATGTCTGCTCTTTTCATGAACCACATCTAGAGTCATTGCATGTGTGTTATTCTCACAAACCATATCATGAACCACACCTAGTGTCATTGCATGTGTGTTCTTCTCATTAACCATACATGGATCCACCAGTGTCATTGCATGTCTGCTCTTTTCATTAACCACAGCAAGAGTTATTGCATGTCTGTTCTTTTCACAAACCACATATCACCAGTGTCATTGCATGTGTGTTCTTCCCATGAACCACATCTAGATCTACCAGTGTCATTGCATGTCTGCTCTTTCCATGAACCACAGCTACAGTCATGGCATGTGTGTTCTTCTCACAACACATATCACTAGTGTCATTGCATGTGTGGTATTCCCAGAGACCACACATGGATCCACCAGTGTCATTGCATGTGTGTTCTTCCCATGAACCACACATGGATCCACTAGTGTCAATGCATGTGTGTTCTTTTCACAGACCACATATGGATCCACCAGTGTCATTGCATGTGTGTTATTCTCGCAAACCACGCAAGGATCCACCGGTGTCATTGCATGTGTGTTCCTCTCATAGACCACAGATGGATCCACCGGTGGCATCCCATGTCTGCTCTTTTCATGAACCACAGATAGAGTCATCGCATGTCTGCTCTTTTCATGAACCACATCTAGAGTCATTGCATGTGCGTTTTTTTCAAACCATATCATGAACCACACACAGTGTCATTGCATGTGTGTTCTTCTCATTAACCACACATGGATCCACTAGTGTCATTGCATGTCTGCTCTTTTCATTAACCACAGCTAGAGTCATTGCATGTCTGTTCTTCTCACAAACCACATATCACCAGTTTCATTGCATGTGTGTTCTTCCCACAAACCACACATGGATCCACCAGTGTCATTGCATGTGTGTTCTTCCCATGAACCACACATGGATCCACCAGTGTCATTGCATGTGTGTCCTTCTCACAAACCACATATGGATCCACTAGAGTTCATTGGATGTGTGTTCTTCTCATAAACCACATGGACCCACTAGAGTTCATTGCATGTGTGTTCTTCTCATTAACCACACATGGATCCACCAGTGTCATTGCATGTATGCTCTTTTCATTAACCACAGTTAGAGTTATTGCATGTGTGTTCTTCTCACAAACCACATATCACCAGTGTCATTGCATGTGTGTTCTTCCCACAGACCACACATGGATCCACCAGTGTCATTGCATGTGTGTTATTCCCATGAACCACACATGGATCCACCAGTGTCATTGCATGTGTGCTCTTTTCATGAACCATAGCTAGAGTCATTGCATGTCTGTTCTTTTCACAAACCACATATCACCAGTGTCATTGCATGTGTGTTCTTCCCACAGACCACACATGGATCCACCAGTGTCATTGCATGTGTGTTCTTCCCATGAACCACACATGGATCCACTGGTTCCATTGCATGTCTGCTATTTTCATGAACCACAACTAGAGTTATTGCATGTGTGTTCTTCTCACAAACCACATATCACCAGTGTCATTGCACGTGTGTTCTTCCCACAGACCACACACGGATCCAACAGTGTCATTGCATGTGTGTTCTTCCCATGAACCACACATGGATCCACCAGTGTCATTGCATGTGTGTTCTTTTCGCAGACCACATATGGATCCACCAGTGTCATTGCATGTGTGTTATTCTCACAAACCACGTAAGGATCCACCGGTGTCATTGCATGTGTGTTCCGCTCATAGACCTCACATGGATCCACCTGTGGCATCGCATGTCTTCTCTTTTCATGAACCACAGTTAGAGTCATCGCATGTCTGCTCTTTTCATGAACCACATCTAGATTCATTGCATGTGTGTTCTTCTCACAAACCATATCATGAACCACACCTAGTATAATTGCATGTGTGTTCTTCTCATTAACCATACATGGATCCACCAGTGTCATTGCATGTCTGCTCTTTTCATTAACCACAGCGAGAGTTATTGCATGTCTGTTCTTTTCACAAACCACATATCACCAGTGTCATTGCATGTGTGTTCTTCCCATAGACCACACATGGATCCACCAGTGTCATTGCATGTGTGTTCTTCCCATGAACCACAGATGGATCCACCAGTGTTATTGCATGTCTTCTCTTTTCATGAACCACATCTAGAGTCATTGCATGTGTGTTCTTCTCACGAACCATATCATGAACCACACCCAGTGCCATTGCATGTGTGTTCTTCCCATTAACCACATGTGGATCCACCAGTGTCATTGCATGTCTGCTCTTCTCATTAACCACAGCTAGAGTCATTGCATGTCTGTTCTTCTCAGAAACCATATATCACCAGTGTCATTGCATGTGTGTTCTTCCCACAGACCACACATGGATCCACCAGTGTCATTGCATGTGTGTTCTTCCCATGATGAACACATGGATCCACCGGTGTCATCGCATGTCTGCCCTTTTCATGAACCACAGTTACAGTCATCACATGTCTGCTCTTTTCATGGACCACAGCTAGAGTCATTGCATGTGTGTTCTTCTCACAAACCATATCATGAACCACACCCAGTGTCATTGCATGTGTGTTCTTCCCATTAACCACACATGGATCCACCAGTATTATTGCATGTCTGCTCTTCTCATTAACCACAGCTAGGGTCATTGCATGTCTGTTCTTCTCACAAACCACATATCACCAGTGTCATTGCATGTGTGTTCTTCCCACAGACCACACATGGATCCACCAGTGTCATTGCATGTGTGTTATTCCCATGAACCACACATGGATCCACCAGTGTCATTGCATGTGTGCTCTTTTCATGATCCACAGCTAGAGTCATTGCATGTCTGTTCTTTTCACAAACCACATATCACCAGTGTCATTGCATGTGTGTTCTTCCCACAGACCACACATGGATCCACCAGTGTCATTGCATGTGTGTTCTTCCCATGAACCACACATGGATCCACCAGTGCCATTGCATGTCTGCTATTTTCATGAACCACAACTAGAGTTATTGCATGTGTGTTCTTCTCACAAACCACATATCACCAGTGTCATTGCACGTGTGTTCTTCCCACATACCACACACAGATCCACGAGTGTCATTGCATGTGTGTTCTTCCCATGAACCACACATGGATCCACCAGTGTCATTGCATGTGTGATCTTTTCATGAACACAGTTAGAGTCATCGCATGTCTGCTCTTTTCATGAACCACATCTGGAGTCATTGCATGTGTGTTCTTCTCACAAACCATATCATTAACCACACCTAGTGTCATTGCATGTGTGTTCTTCTCATTAACCATACATGGATCCACCAGTGTCATTGCATGTCTGCTCTTTTCATTAACCACAGAGAGATTTATTGCATATACATTCTTTTCACAAACCACATATCACCAGTGTCATTGCATGTGTGTTCTTCCCATAGACCACACATGGATCCACCAGTGTCATTGCATGTGTGTTCTTCCCATGAACCACAGATGGATCCACCAGTGTTATTGCATGTCTGCTCTTTTCATGAACCACAGTTAGAGTCATTGCATGTCTGTTCTTTTCCAAACCACATATCACCAGTGTCATTGCATGTGTGTTCTTTCCATGAACCACACATAGATCCACCAGTGTCATTGCATGTGTGTTCTTCCCATGAACCACACATGGATCCACCAGTGTCTTTGCATGTGTGTCCTTCTCACAAACCAGATATGGATCCACTAGAGTTCATTGGATGTGTGTTCTTCTCAGAAACCACGGAAGGATCCAGCGGTGCCATTGCATGTGTGTTCCTCTCATAGACCACACATGGATCCACCGGTGGCATCGCATGTCTGCTCTTTTCATGAACCACAGATAGAGTCATCGCATGTGTGCTCTTATCATGAACCACATCTAGAGTCATTGCATGTGTGTTCTTCTCACAAACCATATCATGAACCACACACAGTGTCATTGCATGTGTGTTCTTCTCATTAACCACACATGGATCCACTAGTGTCATTGCATGTCTTCTCTTTTCATTAACCACGGCTAGAGTCATTGCATGTTTGTTCTTATCACAAACCACATATCACCAGTGTCATTGCATGTGTGTTGTTCCCACGAACCACACATGGATCCACCAGTGTCATTGCATGTCTGTTCTTTTCACAAACCACATATGGATCCACCTGTGTCATTGCATGTGTGTTATTCTCACAAACCACGTAAGGATCCACCAGTGTCATTGCATGTGTGTTCCGCTCATAGACCTCGCATAGATCCACCGGTGGCATCGCATGTCTGCTCTTTTCATGAACCACAGTTAGAGTTATCGCATGTCTGCTCTTTTCATGAACCACATCTAGAGTCATTGCATGTGTGTTCTTCTCACAAACCATATCATGAACCACACCTAGTGTCATTGCATGTGTGTTCTTCTCATTAACCATACATGGATCCACCAGTGTCATTGCATGTCTGCTCTTTTCATTAACCACAGCTAGAGTTATTGCATGTCTGTTCTTTTCACAAACCACATATCACCAGTGTCATTGCATGTGTGTTCTTCCCATAGACCACACATGGATCCACCAGTGTCGTTGCATGTGTGTCCTTCTCAAAAACCAGATATGGATCCACTAGAGTTCATTGGATGTGTGTTCTTCTCATAAACCACGTAAGGATCCACCGGTGTCATTGCATGTGTGTTCCTCTCATAGACCACACATGGATCCACCGGTGACATCGCATATCTGCTCTTTTCATGAACCAGAGATAGAGTCATCGCATGTCTGGTCTTTTCATGAACCACATCTAGAGTCATTGCATGTGTGTTCTTCTCACAAACCATATCATGAACCACACATAGTGTCATTGCATGTGTGTTCTTCTCATTAACCACACATGGATCCACTAGTGTCATTGCATGTCTGCTCTTTTCATTAACCACAGCTAGAGTCATTGCATGTCTGTTCTTCTCACAAACCACATATCACCAGTTTCATTGCATGTGTGTTCTTCCCACAAACCACACATGGATCCACCAGTGTCATTATATGTGTGTTCTTCCCATGAACCACACATGGATCCACCAGTGTCATTGCATGTGTGTCCTTCTCACAAACCACATATGGATCCACTAGAGTTCATTGGATGCGTGTTCTTCTCAAAAACCAAATGGACCCACTAGAGTTCATTGCATGTGTGTTCTTCTCATTAACCACACATGGATCCACCAGTGTCATTGCATGTCTGCTCTTTTCATTAACCACAATTAAAGTCATTGCATGTGTGCTCTTTTCATGAAACACAGTTAGAGTCATTGCATGTCTGTTCTTTTCACAAACTACATATCACTAGTGTCATTGCATGTGTGTTCTTCCCGCAGACCACACATGGATCCACCAGTGTCATTGCATGTGTGTTCTTCCCATGAACCACACATGGATCCACCAGTGTCATTGCATGTGTGTTCTTTTCACAGACCACATATGGACCCACCAGTGTCATTGCATGTGTGTTATTCTCACAAACCACGTAAGGATCCACCAGTGTAATTGCATGTGTGTTCCTCTCATAGACCACACATGGATCCACCGGTGGCATCGCATGTCTGCTCTTTTCATGAACCACAGTTAGAGTCATCGCATGTCTGCTCTTTTCATGACCACAACTAGAGTCATTGCATGTGTGTTCTTCTCACAAACCATATCATGAACCACACCCAGTGTCATTGCATGTGTGTTCTTCCCATTAACCACACATGGATCCACCAGTATTATTGCATGTCTGCTCTTCTCATTAACCACAGCTAGGGTCATTGCATATCATTCTTCTCACAAACCACATATCACCGGTGTCATTGCATGTGTGTTCTTCCCAGACCACATGGATCCACCAGTGTCATTGCATGTGTGTTATTCCCATGAACCACACATGGATCCACCAGTGTCATTGCATGTGTGCTCTTTTCATGAACCACAGCTAGAGTCATTGCATGTCTGTTCTTTTCACAAACCACATATCACCAGTGTCATTGCATGTGTGTTCTTCCCACAGACCACACATGGTTCCACCAGTGTCATTGCATGTGTGTTCTTCACAAGAACCACAAAAGGATCCACCAGTGACATTGCATGTCTGCTATTGTCATGAACCACAACTAGAGTTATTACATGTGTGTTCTTCTCACAAACCACATATCACCAGTGTCATTGCATGTGTGTTCTTCCCACAGACCACACATGGATCCACCAGTGTCATTGCATGTGTGTTCTTCCCATGAACCACACATGGATCCACCAGTGTCATTGCATGTGTGTTCTTTTCGCAGACCACATATGGATCCACCAGTGTCATTGCATGTGTGTTATTCTCACAAACCATGTAAGGATCCACCGATGTCATTGCATGTGTGTTATTCTCACAAACCACGTACGGATCCACCGGTGTCATTGCATGTGTGTTCCGCTCATAGACCTCACATGGATCCACCGGTGGCATCGCATGTCTGCTCTTTTCATGAACCACAGTTAGAGTCATCGCATGTCTGGTCTTTTCATGAACCACATCTAGAGTCATTGCATGTGTGTTCTTCGCACAAACCATATCATGAACCACACCTAGTGTCATTGCATGTGTGTTCGTCTCATTAACCATACATGGATCCACCAGTGTCATTGCATGTCTGCTCTTTTCATTAACCACAGCGAGAATTATTGCATGTCTGTTCTTTTCACAAACCACATATCACCAGTGTCATTGCATGTGTGTTCTTCCCATAGACCACACATGGATCCACCGGTGTCATTGCATGTGTGTTCCGCTCATAGACCTCACATGGATCCACCGGTGGCATCGCATGTCTGCTCTTTTCATGAACCACAGTTAGAGTCATCGCATGTCTGCTCTTTTCATGAACCACATCTAGAGTCATTGCATGTGTGTTCTTATCACAAACCATATCATGAACCAGACCTAGTGTCATTGCATGTGTGTTCTTCTCATTAACCATACATGGATCCACCAGTGTCATTGCATGTCTGCTCTTTTCATTAACCACAGCGAGAGTTATTGCATGTTTGTTCTTTTCACAAACCACATATCACCACTGTCATTGCATGTGTGTTCTTCCCATAGACCACACATGGATCCACCAGTGTCATTGCATGTGTGTTCTTCCCATGAACCACATCTGGATCCACCAATGCCATTGCATGTCTGCTCTTTCCATGAACCACAGCTAGAGTCATGGCATGTGTGTTCTTCTCACAACACATATCACTAGTGTCATTGCATGTGTGTTCTTTCCATGAACCACACATGGATCCACCAGTGTCATATTGTGTGTGTTTTTCCCATGAACCACACATGGATCCACTAGTGTCAATGCATGTGTGTTCTTTTCACAGACCACATATGGATCCACCAGTGTCATTGCATGTGTGTTATTCTCACAAACCACGTAAGGATCCACCGGTGTCATTGCATGTGTGGTCCTCTCATATACCACACATGGATCCACCGGTGGCATCGCATGTCTGCTCTTTTCATGAACCACAGATAGAGTCATCGCATGTCTGCTCTTTTCATGAACCACATCTAGAGTCATTGCATGTGTGTTCTGCTCAAAAACCATACCATGAACCACACACAGTGTCATTGCATGTGTGTTCTTCTCATTAACCACACATGGATCCACTAGTGTCATTGCATGTCTGCTCTTTTCATTAACTACAGGTAGAGTCATTGCATGTCTGTTCTTCTCACAAACCACATATCACCAGTTTCATTGCATGTGTGTTCTTCCCACAAACCACACATGGATCCACCAGTGTCATTGCATGTGTGTTCTTCCCATGAACCACACATGGATCCACCAGTGTCATTGCATGTGTGTCCTTCTCACAAACCACATATGGATCCACTAGAGTTCATTGGATGTGTGTTCTTCTCATAAACCACATGGACCCACTAGAGTTCATTGCATGTGTGTTCTTCTCATTAACCACACAAGGATCCACCAGTGTCATTACATGTCTGCTCTTTTCATTAACCACAGTTAGAGTCATTGCATGTCTGCTCTTTTCATGAACCACAGTTAGAGTCATTGCATGTCTGTTCTTTTCACAAACCACATATCACTAGAGTCATTGCATGTGTGTTCTTCCCATAGACCACACATGGATCCACCAGTTTCATTGCATGTGTGTTCTTCCCATGAACCACACATGGATCCACTAGTGTCATTGCATGTGTGTTCTTTTCACATACCACATATGGACCCACGAGTGTCATTGCATGTGTGTTATTCTCACAAACCACGTAAGGATCCACCGGTATAATTGCATGTGTGTTCCTCTCATAGACCACACATGGATCCACCGGTGGCATCGCATGTCTGCTCTTTTCATGAACCACAGTTAGAGTCATCGCATGTCTGCTCTTTTCATGGACCACAACTAGAGTCATTGCATGTGTGTTCTTCTCACAAACCATATCATGAACCACACCCAGTGTCATTGCATGTGTGTTCTTCTCACGAACCATATCATGAACCACACCCAGTGCCATTGCATGTGTGTTCTTCCCATTAACCACATGTGGATCCACCAGTGTCATTGCATGTCTGCTCTTCTCATTAACCACAGCTAGAGTCATTGCATATGCATTTCTTCTCGAAACCATATATCACGGTGTCATTGCATGTGTGTTCTTCCCACAGACCACATGGATCCACAGTGTCATTGCATGTGTGTTCTTCCCATGATGAACACATGGATCCACCAGTGTCATCGCATGTCGCCCTTTTCATGAACCACGATTATAGTCATCACATACGCTCTTTTCATGGACCACAGCTAGAGTCATTGCATGTGTGTTCTTCTCACAAACCATATCATGAACCACACCCAGTGTCATTGCATGTGTGTTCTTCCCATTAACCACACATGGATCCACCAAGATTATTGCATATGCTCTTCTCATTAACCACAGCTAGGGTCATTGCATGTACATTCTTCTCACAAACCACATATCACGGTGTCATTGCATGTGTGTTCTTCCCACAGACCACACATGGATCCACCAGTGTCATTGCATGTGTGTTATTCCCATGAACCACACCTGGATCCACCAGTTTCATTGCATGTGTGCTCTATTCATGAACCACAGCTAGAGTCAGTGCATGTACATTCTTTTCACAAACCACATATCACCGGTGTCATTGCATGTGTGTTCTTCCCACAGACCACACATGGATCCACAGTGTAATTGCATGTGTGTTCTTCCCATGAACCACACATGGATCCACCAGTGCCATTGCATGTCTGCTATTTTCATGAACCACAACTAGAGTTATTGCATGTGTGTTCTTCTCACAAACCACATATCACCAGTGTCATTGCACGTGTGTTCTTCCCACAAACCACACACGGATCCACCAGTGTCATTGCATGTGTGTTCTTTTCATGAACCACACATGGATCCACCAGTGTCATTGCATGTGTGTTCTTTTCAGGAACCACACATGGATACACCAGTTTCATTGCATGTGTGTTATTTTCACAAACCACACATGGATCCACCAGTGTCATTGCATGTGTGTTCCGCTCATAGACCTCACATGGATCCAATGGCATCGCATGTTTGCTCTTTTCATGAACAGTTAGAGTCATCGCATATGCTCTTTTCATGAACCACATCTAGAGTCATTGCATGTGTGTTCTTCTCACAAACCATATCATTAACCACACCTAGTGTCATTGCATGTGTGTTCTTCTCATTAACCATACATGGATCCACCAGTGTCATTGCATGTCTGCTCTTCTCATTAACCACACATGGATCCACTAGTGTCATTGCATGTCTGCTCTTTTCATTAACTACAGGTAGAGTCATTGCATGTCTGTTCTTCTCACAAACCACATATCACCAGTTTCATTGCATGTGTGTTCTTCCCACAAACCACACATGGATCCACCAGTGTCATTGCATGTGTGTTCTTCCCATGAACCACACATGGATCCACCAGTGTCATTGCATGTGTGTCCTTCTCACAAACCACATATGGATCCACTAGAGTTCATTGGATGTGTGTTCTTCTCATAAACCACATGGACCCACTAGAGTTCATTGCATGTGTGTTCTTCTCATTAACCACACAAGGATCCACCAGTGTCATTACATGTCTGCTCTTTTCATTAACCACAGTTAGAGTCATTGCATGTCTGCTCTTTTCATGAACCACAGTTAGAGTCATTGCATGTCTGTTCTTTTCACAAACCACATATCACTATAGTCATTGCATGTGTGTTCTTCCCATAGACCACACATGGATCCACCAGTTTCATTGCATGTGTGTTCTTCCCATGAACCACACATGGATCCACTAGTGTCATTGCATGTGTGTTCTTTTCACATACCACATATGGACCCACGAGTGTCATTGCATGTGTGTTATTCTCACAAACCACGTGAGATCCACGGTGTAATTGCATGTGTTCCTCTCATAGACCACACATGGATCCACCGGTGGCATCGCATGTCTGCTCTTTTCATGAACCACAGTTAGAGTCATCGCATGTCTGCTCTTTTCATGGACCACAACTAGAGTCATTGCACGTGTGTTCTTCTCACAAACCATATCATGAACCACACCCAGTGTCATTGCATGTGTGTTCTTCTCACGAACCATATCATGAACCACACCCAGTGCCATTGCATGTGTGTTCTTCCCATTAACCACATGTGGATCCACCAGTGTCATTGCATGTCTGCTCTTCTCATTAACCACAGCTAGAGTCATTGCATATGCATTCTTCTCGTAAACCATATATCACCAGTGTCATTGCATGTGTGTTCTTCCCACAGACCACACATGGATCCACCAGTGTCATTGCATGTGTGTTCTTCCCATGATGAACACATGGATCCACCGGTGTCATCGCATGTCTGCCCTTTTCATGAACCACAGTTATAGTCATCACATGTCTGCTCTTTTCATGGACCACAGCTAGAGTCATTGCATGTGTGTTCTTCTCACAAACCATATCATGAACCACACCCAGTGTCATTGCATGTGTGTTCTTCCCATTAACCACACATGGATCCACCAGTATTATTGCATGTCTGCTCTTCTCATTAACCAGCTAGGGTCATTGCATATACATGTTCTTCTCACAAACCACATATCACAGTGTCATTGCATGTGTGTTCTTCCCACAGACCACACATGGATCCACAGATGTCATTGCATGTGTGTTATTCCCATGAACCACACATGGATCCACAGTGTCATTGCATGTGTGCTCTTTTCATGAACCACTAGAGTCATTGCATGTCTGTTCTTTTCACAAACCACATATCACAGTGTCATTGCATGTGTGTTCTTCCCACAGACCACACATGGATCCACCGATGTAATTGCATGTGTGTTCTTCCCATGAACCACACATGGATCCACAGATGCCATTGCATGTCCTATTTTCATGAACCACAACTAGAGTTATTGCATGTGTGTTCTTCTCACAAACCACATATCACAGTGTCATGTCACGTGTGTTCTTCCCACAAACCACACACGGATCCACCAGTGTCATTGCATGTGTGTTCTTCCCATGAACCACACATGGATCCACCAGTGTCATTGCATATGTGTTCTTTTCGCAGACCACATATGGATCCACCAGTGTCATTGCATGTGTGTTATTCTCACAAACCACGTAAGGATCTACCAGTGTCATTGCATGTGTGTTCCGCTCATAGACCTCACATGGATCCACCTGTGGCATCGCATGTTTGCTCTTTTCATGAACACAGTTAGAGTCATCGCATGTCTGCTCTTTTCATGAACCACATCTAGAGTCATTGCATGTGTGTTCTTCTCACAAACCATATCATTAACCACACCTAGTGTCATTGCATGTGTGTTCTTCTCATTAACCATACATGGATCCACCAGTGTCATTGCATGTCTGCTCTTTTCATTAACCACAGCGAGAGTTATTGCATGTCTGTTCTTTTCACAAACCACATATCACGGTGTCATTGCATGTGTGTTCTTCCCATAGACCACACAGGGATCCACCAGTGTCATTGCATGTGTGTTCTTCCCATGAACCACAGATTGATCCACCAGTGTTATTGCATGTGCTCTTTTTCATGAACCACGATTAGAGTCATTGCATGTACATTTCTTTTCCAAACCACATATCACCAGTGTCATTGCATGTGTGTTCTTTCCATGAACCACACATAGATCCACCAGTGTCATTGCATGTGTGTTCTTCCCATGAACCACACATGGATCCACCAGTGTCTTTGCATGTGTGTCCTTCTCACAAACCAGATATGGATCCACTAGAGTTCATTGGATGTGTGTTCTTCTCAGAAACCACGGAAGGATCCACCGGTGTCATTGCATGTGTGTTCCTCTCATAGACCACACATGGATCCACCGGTGGCATCGCATGTCTGCTCTTTTCATGAACCACAGATAGAGTCATCGCATGTGTGCTCTTATCATGAACCACATCTAGAGTCATTGCATGTGTGTTCTTCTCACAAACCATATCATGAACCACACACAGTGTCATTGCATGTGTGTTCTTCTCATTAACCACACAAGGATCCACTAGTGTCATTGCATGTCTGCTCTTTTCATTAACCACGGCTAGAGTCATTGCATGTTTGTTCTTCTCACAAACCACATATCACCAGTGTCATTGCATGTGTGTTGTTCCCATGAACCACACATGGATCCACTAGTGTCATTGCATGTGTGTTCTTTTCACAAACCACATATGGATCCACCTGTGTCATTGCATGTGTGTTATTCTCACAAACCACGTAAGGATCCACCAGTGTCATTGCATGTGTGTTCCGCTCATAGACCTCGCATAGATCCACCGGTGGCATCGCATGTCTGCTCTTTTCATGAACCATAGTTAGAGTTATCGCATGTTTGCTCTTTTCATGAACCACATCTAGAGTCATTGCATGTGTGTTCTTCTCACAAACCATATCATGAACCACACCTAGTGTCATTGCATGTGTGTTCTTCTCATTAACCATACATGGATCCACCAGTGTCATTGCATGTCTGCTCTTTTCATTAACCACAGCTAGAGTTATTGCATGTCTGTTCTTTTCACAAACCACATATCACCAGTGTCATTGCATGTGTGTTCTTCCCATAGACCACACATGGATCCACCAGTGTCATTGCATGTGTGTC
This sequence comes from Avena insularis, assembly GCA_023614405.1. Taxonomy (NCBI): domain Eukaryota; kingdom Viridiplantae; phylum Streptophyta; class Magnoliopsida; order Poales; family Poaceae; genus Avena; species Avena insularis. Next base: position 95,690,495 of record CM042686.1, read on the forward strand.
CTTCTCACAAACCAGATATGGATCCACTAGAGTTCATTGGATGTGTGTTCTTCTCATAAACCACGTAAGGATCCACCGGTGTCATTGCATGTGTGTTCCTCTCATAGACCACACATGGATCCACCGGTGCCATCGCATATCTGCTCTTTTCATGAACCAGAGATAGAGTCATCGCATGTCTGGTATTTTCATGAACCACATCTAGAGTCATTGCATGTGTGTTCTTCTCACAAACCATATCTTGAACCACACACAGTGTCATTGCATGTGTGTTCTTCTCATTAACCACACATGGATCCACTAGTGTCATTGCATGTCTGCTCTTTTCATTAACCACAGCTAGAGTCATTGCATGTCTGTTCTTCTCACAAACCACATATCACCAGTTTCATTGCATGTGTGTTCTTCCCACAAACCACACATGGATCCACCAGTGTCATTGCATGTGTGTTCTTCCCATGAACCACACATGGATCCACCAGTGTCATTGCATGTGTGTCCTTCTCACAAACCACATATGGATCCACTAGAGTTCATTGGATGTGTGTTCTTCTCATAAACCACATGGACCCACTAGAGTTCATTGCATGTGTGTTCTTCTCATTAACCACACATGGATCCACCAGTGTCATTGCATGTCTGCTCTTTTCATTAACCACAATTAGAGTCATTGCATGTGTGCTCTTTTCATGAACCACAGTTAGAGTCATTGCATGTCTGTTCTTTTCACAAACCACATATCACTAGTGTCATTGCATGTGTGTTCTTCCCTAAGACCACACATGGATCGACCCGTGTCATTGCATGTGTGTTCTTCCCATGAACCACACATGGATCCACCAGTGTCATTGCATGTGTGTTCTTTTCACACACATATGGACCCACCAGTGTCATTGCATGTGTGTTATTCTCACAAACCACGTGAGATCCACGGTGTAATTGCATGTGTTCCTCTCATAGACCACACATGGATCCACCGGTGGCATCGCATGTCTGCTCTTTTCATGAACCACAGTTAGAGTCATCGCATGTCTGCTCTTTTCATGGACCACAACTAGAGTCATTGCATGTGTGTTCTTCTCACAAACCATATCATGAACCACACCCAGTGTCATTGCATGTGTGTTCTTCCCATTAACCACACATGGATCCACCAGTATTATTGCATGTCTGCTCTTCTCATTAACCACAGCTAGGGTCATTGCATGTCTGTTCTTCTCACAAACCACATATCACCAGTGTCATTGCATGTGTGTTCTTCCCACAGACCACACATGGATCCACCAGTGTCATTGCATGTGTGTTCCCATGAACCACACATGGATCCACCAGTGTCATTGCATGTGTGCTCTTTTCATGAACCACAGCTAGAGTCATTGCATGTCTGTTCTTTTCACAAACCACATATCACCAGTGTCATTGCATGTGTGTTCTTCCCACAGACCACACATGGTTCCACCAGTGTCATTGCATGTGTGTTCTTCCCATGAACCACACATGGATCCACCAGTGCCATTGCATGTCTGCTATTTTCATGAACCACAACTAGAGTTATTGCATGTGTGTTCTTCTCACAAACCACATATCACCAGTGTCATTGCATGTGTGTTCTTCCCACAGACCACACATGGATCCACCAGTGTCATTGCATGTGTGTTCTTCCCATGAACCACACATGGATCCACCAGTGTCATTGCATGTGTGTTCTTTTCGCAGACCACATATGGATCCACCAGTGTCATTGCATGTGTGTTATTCTCACAAACCACGTAAGGATCCACCGATGTCATTGCATGTGTGTTATTCTCACAAACCACGTACGGATCCACCGGTGTCATTGCATGTGTGTTCCGCTCATAGACCTCACATGGATCCACCGGTGGCATCGCATGTCTGCTCTTTTCATGAACCATAGTTAGAGTCATCGCATGTCTGGTCTTTTCATGAACCACATCTAGAGTCATTGCATGTGTGTTCTTCGCACAAACCATATCATGAACCACACCTAGTGTCATTGCATGTGTGTTCGTCTCATTAACCATACATGGATCCACCAGTGTCATTGCATGTCTGCTCTTTTCATTAACCACAGCGAGAATTATTGCATGTCTGTTCTTTTCACAAACCACATATCACCAGTGTCATTGCATGTGTGTTCTTCCCATAGACCACACATGGATCCACCAGTGTCATTGCATGTGTGTTCTTCCCATGAACCACATCTGGATCCACCAATGCCATTGCATGTCTGCTCTTTCCATGAACCACAACTAGAGTCATGGCATGTGTGTTCTTCTCACAACACATATCACTAGTGTCATTGCATGTGTGGTATTCCCAGAGACCACACATGGATCCACCAGTGTCATATTGTGTGTGTTTTTCCCATGAACCACACATGGATCCACTAGTGTCAATGCATGTGTGTTCTTTTCATAGACCACATATGGATCCACCAGTGTCATTGCATGTGTGTTATTCTCACAAACCACGTAAGGATCCACCGGTGTCATTGCATGTGTGTTCCTCTCATAGACCACACATGGATCCACCGGTGGCATCGCATGTCTGCTCTTTTCATGAACCACAGATAGAGTCATCGCATGTCTGCTCTTTTCATGAACCACATCTAGAGTCATTGCATGTGTGTTCTTCTCAAAAACCATACCATGAACCACACACAGTGTCATTGCATGTGTGTTCTTCTCATTAACCACACATGGATCCACTAGTGTCATTGCATGTCTGCTCTTTTCATTAACTACAGGTAGAGTCATTGCATGTCTGTTCTTCTCACAAACCACATATCACCAGTTTCATTGCATGTGTGTTCTTCCCACAAACCACACATGGATCCACCAGTGTCATAGCATGTGTGTTCTTCCCATGAACCACACATGGATCCACCAGTGTCATTGCATGTGTGTCCTTCTCACAAACCACATATGGATCCACTAGAGTTAATTGGATGTGTGTTCTTCTCATAAACCACATGGACCCACTAGAGTTCATTGCATGTGTGTTCTTCTCATTAACCACAAAAGGATCCACCAGTGTCATTACATGTCTGCTCTTTTCATTAACCACAGGTAGAGTCATTGCATGTCTGCTCTTTTCATGAACCACAGTTAGAGTCATTGCATGTCTGTTCTTTTCACAAACCACATATCACTAGAGTCATTGCATGTGTGTTCTTCCCGTAGACCACACATGGATCCACCAGTGTCATTGCATGTGTGTTCTTCCCATGAACCACACATGGATCCACCAGTGTCATTGCATGTGTGTTCTTTTCACATACCACATATGGACCCACGAGTGTCATTGCATGTGTGTTATTCTCACAAACCACGTAAGGATCCACCGGTGTAATTGCATGTGTGTTCCTCTCATAGACCACACATGGATCCACCGGTGGCATCGCATGTCTGCTCTTTTCATGAACCACAGTTAGAGTCATCGCATGTCTGCTCTTTTCATGGACCACAACTAGAGTCATTGCATGTGTGTTCTTCTCACAAACCATATCATGAACCACACCCAGTGTCATTGCATGTGTGTTCTTCTCACGAACCATATCATGAACCACACCCAGTGCCATTGCATGTGTGTTCTTCCCATTAACCACATGTGGATCCACCAGTGTCATTGCATGTCTGCTCTTCTCATTAACCACAGCTAGAGTCATTGCATGTCTGTTCTTCTCAGAAACCATATATCACCAGTGTCATTGCATGTGTGTTCTTCCCACAGACCACACATGGATCCACCAGTGTCATTGCATGTGTGTTCTGCCCATGATGAACACATGGATCCACCGGTGTCATCGCATGTCTGCCCTTTTCATGAACCACAGTTACAGTCATCACATGTCTGCTCTTTTCATGGACCACAGCTAGAGTCATTGCATGTGTGTTCTTCTCACAAACCATATCATGAACCACACCCAGTGTCATTGCATGTGTGTTCTTCCCATTAACCCCACATGGATCCACCAAGATATTGCATGTCCGCTCTTCTCATTAACCACAGCTAGGGTCATTGCATATACATTCTTCTCACAAACCACATATCACCAGTGTCATTGCATGTGTGTTCTTCCCACAGACCACACATGGATCCACCAGTGTCATTGCATGTGTGTTATTCCCATGAACCACACATGGATCCACCAGTGTCATTGCATGTGTGCTCTTTTCATGAACCACAGCTAGAGTCATTGCATGTCTGTTCTTTTCACAAACCACATATCACCAGTGTCATTGCATGTGTGTTCTTCCCACAGACCACACATGGATCCACCAGTGTCATTGCATGTGTGTTCTTCCCATGAACCACACATGGATCCACCAGTGCCATTGCATGTCTGCTATTTTCATGAACCACAACTAGAGTTATTGCATGTGTGTTCTTCTCACAAACCACATATCACCAGTGTCATTGCACGTGTGTTCTTCCCACAGACCACACACGGATCCACCAGTGTCATTGCATGTGTGTTCTTCCCATGAACCACACATGGATCCACCAGTGTCATTGCATGTGTGTTCTTTTCGCAGACCACATATGGATCCACCAGTGTCATTGCATGTGTGTTATTCTCACAAACCACGTAAGGATCTACCAGTGTCATTGCATGTGTGTTCCGCTCATAGACCTCACATGGATCCACCTGTGGCATCGCATGTTTGCTCTTTTCATGAACACAGTTAGAGTCATCGCATGTCTGCTCTTTTCATGAACCACATCTAGAGTCATTGCATGTGTGTTCTTCTCACAAACCATATCATTAACCACACCTAGTGTCATTGCATGTGTGTTCTTCTCATTAACCATACATGGATCCACCAGTGTCATTGCATGTCTGCTCTTTTCATTAACCACAGCGAGAGTTATTGCATGTCTGTTCTTTTCACAAACCACATATCACCAGTGTCATTGCATGTGTGTTCTTCCCATAGACCACACATGGATCCACCAGTGTCATTGCATGTGTGTTCTTCCCATGAACCACAGATGGATCCACCAGTGTTATTGCATGTCTGCTCTTTTCATGAACCACAGTTAGAGTCATTGCATGTCTGTTCTTTTCCAAACCACATATCACCAGTGTCATTGCATGTGTGTTCTTTCCATGAACCACACATAGATCCACCAGTGTCATTGCATGTGTGTTCTTCCCATGAACCACACATGGATCCACCAGTGTCTTTGCATGTGTGACCTTCTCACAAACCAGATATGGATCCACTAGAGTTCATTGGATGTGTGTTCTTCTCAGAAACCACGGAAGGATCCACCGGTGTCATTGCATGTGTGTTCCTCTCATAGACCACACATGGATCCACTAGTGTCATTGCATGTCTGCTCTTTTCATTAACCACGGCTAGAGTCATTCCATGTTTGTTCTTCTCACAAACCACATATCACCAGTGTCATTGCATGTGTGTTGTTCCCACGAACCACACATGGATCCACTAGTGTCATTGCATGTGTGTTCTTTTCACAAACCATATATGGATCCACCTGTGTCATTGCATGTGTGTTATTCTCACAAACCACGTAAGGATCCACCAGTGTCATTGCATGTGTGTTCCGCTCATAGACCTCGCATAGATCCACCGGTGGCATCGCATGTCTGCTCTTTTCATGAACCACAGTTAGAGTTATCGCATGTTTGCTCTTTTCATGAACCACATCTAGAGTCATTGCATGTGTGTTCTTCTCACAAACCATATCATGAACCACACCTAGTGTCATTGCATGTGTGTTCTTCTCATTAACCATACATGGATCCACTAGTGTCATTGCATGTCTGCTCTTTTCATTAACCACAGCTAGAGTTATTGCATGTCTGTTCTTTTCACAAACCACATATCACCAGTGTCATTGCATGTGTGTTCTTCCCATAGACCACACATGGATCCACCAGTGTCATTGCATGTGTGTCCTTCTCACAAACCAGATATGGATCCACTAGAGTTCATTGGATGTGTGTTCTTCTCATAAACCACGTAAGGATCCACCGGTGTCATTGCATGTGTGTTCCTCTCATAGACCACACATGGATCCACCGGTGCCATCGCATATCTGCTCTTTTCATGAACCAGAGATAGAGTCATCGCATGTCTGGTCTTTTCATGAACCACATCTAGAGTCATTGCATGTGTGTTCTTCTCACAAACCATATCAGGAACCACACACAGTGTCATTGCATGTGTGTTCTTCTCATTAACCACACATGGATCCACTAGTGTCATTGCATGTCTGCTCTTTTCATTAACCACAGCTAGAGTCATTGCATGTCTGTTCTTCTCACAAACCACATATCACCAGTTTCATTGCATGTGTGTTCTTCCCACAAACCACACATGGATCCACCAGTGTCATTGCATGTGTGTTCTTCCCATGAACCACACATGGATCCACCAGTGTCATTGCATGTGTGTCCTTCTCACAAACCACATATGGATCCACTAGAGTTCATTGGATGTGTGTTCTTCTCATAAACCACATGGACCCACTAGAGTTCATTGCATGTGTGTTCTTCTCATTAACCACACATGGATCCACTAGTGTCATTGCATGTCTGCTCTTTTCATTAACCACAATTAGAGTCATTGCATGTGTGCTCTTTTCATGAACCACAGTTAGAGTCATTGCATGTCTGTTCTTTTCACAAACCACATATCACTAGTGTCATTACATGTGTGTTCTTCCCGCAGACCACACATGGATCCACCAGTGTCATTGCATGTGTGTTCTTCCCATGAACCACACATGGATCCACCAGTGTCATTGCATGTGTGTTCTTTTCACAGACCACATATGGACCCACCAGTGTCATTGCATGTGCGTTATTCTCACAAACCACGTAAGGATCCACCGGTGTAATTGCATGTGTGTTCCTCTCATAGACCACACATGGATCCCCGGTGGCATCGCATGTCTGCTCTTTTCATGAACCACAGTTAGAGTCATCGCATGTCTGCTCTTTTCATGGACCACAACTAGAGTCATTGCATGTGTGTTCTTCTCACAAACCATATCATGAACCACACCCAGTGTCATTGCATGTGTGTTCTTCCCATTAACCACACATGGATCCACCAGTATTATTGCATGCCTGCTCTTCTCATTAACCATAGCTAGGGTCATTGCATGTCTGTTCTTCTCACAAACCACATATCACCAGTGTCATTGCATGTGTGTTCTTCCCACAGACCACACATGGATCCACCAGTGTCATTGCATGTGTGTTATTCCCATGAACCACACATGGATCCACCAGTGTCATTGCATGTGTGCTCTTTTCATGAACCACAGCTAGAGTCATTGCATGTCTGTTCTTTTCACAAACCACATATCACCAGTGTCATTGCATGTGTGTTCTTCCCACAGACCACACATGGTTCCACCAGTGTCATTGAATGTGTGTTCTTCCCATGAACCACACATGGATCCACCAGTTCCATTGCATGTCTGCTATTTTCATGAACCACAACTACAGTTATTGCATGTGTGTTCTTCTCACAAACCACATATCACCAGTGTCATTGCATGTGTGTTCTTCCCACAGACCACACATGGATCCACCAGTGTCATTGCATGTGTGTTCTTCCCATGAACCACACATGGATCCACCAGTGTCATTGCATGTGTGTTCTTTTCGCAGACCACATATGGATCCACCAGTGTCATTGCATGTGTGTTATTCTCACAAACCACGTAAGGATCCACCGATGTCATTGCATGTGTGTTATTCTCACAAACCACATACGGATCCACCGGTGTCATTGCATGTGTGTTCCGCTCATAAACCTCACATGGATCCACCGGTGGCATCGCATGTCTGCTCTTTTCATGAACCATAGTTAGAGTCATCGCATGTCTGGTTTTTTCATGAACCACATCTAGAGTCATTGCATGTGTGTTCTTCGCACAAACCATATCATGAACCACACCTAGTGTCATTGCATGTGTGTTCGTCTCATTAACCATATATGGATCCACCAGTATCATTGCATGTCTGCTCTTTTCATTAACCACAGCGAGAATTATTGCATGTCTGTTCTTTTCACAAACCACATATCACCAGTGTCATTGCATGTGTGTTCTTCCCATAGACCACACATGGATCCACCGGTGCCATCGCATGTCTGCTCTTTTCATGAACCAGAGATAGAGTCATCGCATGTCTGCTCTTTTCATGAACCACATCTATAGTCATTGCATGTGTGTTCTTCTCAAAAACCATATCATGAACCACACACAGTGTCATTGCATGTGTGTTCTTCTCATTAACCACACATGGATCCACTAGTGTCATTTCATGTCTGCTCTTTTCATTAACCACAGCTAGAGTCATTGCATGTCTGTTCTTCTCACAAACCACATATCACCAGTTTCATTGCATGTGTGTTCTTCCCACAAACCACACATGGATCCACCAGTGTCATTGCATGTGTGTTCTTCCCATGAACCACACATGGATCCACCAGTGTCATTGCATGTGTGTCCTTCTCACAAACCACATATGGATCCACTAGAGTTCATTGGATGTGTGTTCTTCTCATAAACCACATGGACCCACTAGAGTTCATTACATGTGTGTTCTTCTCATTAACCACACATGGATCCACCAGTGTCATTGCATGTCTGCTGTTTTCATTAACCACAATTAGAGTCATTGCATGTCTGCTCTTTTCATGAACCACAGTTAGAGTCATTGCATGTTTGTTCTTTTCACAAACCACATATCACTAGTGTCATTGCATGTGTGTTCTTCCCGCAGACCACACATGGATCCACCAGTGTCATTGCATGTGTGTTCTTCCCATGAACCACACATGGATCCACCAGTGTCATTGCATGTGTGTTCTTTTCACAGACCACATATGGATCCACCAGTGTCATTGCATGTGTGTTATTCTCACAAACCACGTAAGGATCCACCGGTGTAATTGCATGTGTGTTCCTCTCATAGACCACACATGGATCCACCGGTGGCATCGCATGTCTGCTCTTTTCATGAACCACAGTTAGAGTCATCGCATGTCTGCTCTTTTCATGGACCACAACTAGAGTCATTGCATGTGTTCTTCTCACAAACCATATCATGAACCACACCCAGTGTCATTGCATGTGTGTTCTTCCCATTAACCATACATGGATCCACCAGTATTATTGCATGTCTGCTCTTCTCATTAACCACAGCTAGGGTCATTGCATGTCTGTTCTTCTCACAAACCACATATCACCAGTGTCATTGCATGTGTGTTCTTCCCACAGACCACACATGGATCCACCAGTGTCATTGCATGTGTGTTATTCCCATGAACCACACATGGATCCACCAGTGTCATTGCATGTGTGCTCTTTTCATGAACCACAGCTAGAGTCATTGCATGTCTGTTCTTTTCACAAACCACATATCACCAGTGTCATTGCATGTGTGTTCTTCCCACAGACCACACATGGTTCCACCAGTGTCATTGCATGTGTGTTCTTCCCATGAACCACACATGGATCCACCAGTGCCATTGCATGTCTGCTATTTTCATGAACCACAATTAGAGTTATTGCATGTGTGTTCTTCTCACAAACCACATATCACCAGTGTCATTGCATGTGTGTTCTTCTCACAAACCATATCATGAACCACACACAGTGTCATTGCATGTGTGTTCTTCTCATTAACCACACATGGATCCACTAGTGTCATTGCATGTGTGTTCTTCCCATTAACCATACATGGATCCACCACTATTATTGCATGTCTGCTCTTCTCATTAACCACAGCTAGGGTCATTGCATGCCTGTTCTTCTCACAAACCACATATCACCAGTGTCATTGCATGTGTGTTCTTCCCACAGACCACACATGGATCCACCAGTGTCATTGCATGTGTGTTATTCCCATGAACCACACATGGATCGACCAGTGTCATTGCATGTGTGCTCTTTTCATGAACCACAGCTAGAGTCATTGCATGTCTGTTCTTTTCACAAACCACATATCACCAGTGTCATTGCATGTGTGTTCTTCCCACAGACCACACATGGATCCACCAGTGTCATTGCATGTGTGTTATTCCCATGAACCACACATGGATCCACCAGTGCCATTGCATGTCTGCTATCTTCATGAACCACAACTAGAGTTATTGCATGTGTGTTCTTCTCACAAACCACATATCACCAGTGTCATTGCACGTGTGTTCTTCCCACAGACCACACACGGATCCACCAGTGTCATTGCATGTGTGTTCTTCCCATGAACCACACATGGATCCACCAGTGTCATTGCATGTGTGTTCTTTTCACATACCACTTATGGACCCACGAGTGTCATTGCATGTGTGTTATTCTCACAAACCACGTAAGGATCCACCGGTGTAATTGCATGTGTGTTCCTCTCATAGACCACACATGGATCCACCGGTGGCATCGCATGTCTGCTCTTTTCATGAACCACAGTTAGAGTCATCACATGTCTGCTCTTTTCATGGACCACAACTAGAGTCATTGCATGTGTGTTCTTATCACAAACCATATCATGAACCACACCCAATGTCATTGCATGTGTGTTCTTCCCATTAACCACACATGGATCCACCAGTATTATTGCATGTCTGCTCTTCTCATTAACCACAGCTAGGGTCATTGCATGTCTGTTCTTCTCACAAACCACATATCACCAGTGTCATTGCATGTGTGTTCTTCCCACAGACCACACATGGATCCACCAGTGTCATTGCATGTGTGCTCTTTTCATGAACCACAGCTAGAGTCATTGCATGTCTGTTCTTTTCACAAACCACATATCACCAGTGTCATTGCATGTGTGTTCTTCCCACAGACCACACATGGATCCACCAGTGTCATTGCATGTGTGTTATTCCCATGAACCACACATGGACCCACCAGTGCCATTGCATGTCTGCTATCTTCATGAACCACAACTAGAGTTATTGCATGTGTGTTCTTCTCACAAACCACATATCACCAGTGTCATTGCACGTGTGTTCTTCCCATAGACCACACACGGATCCACCAGTGTCATTGCATGTGTGTTCTTCCCATGAACCACACATGGATCCACCAGTGTCATTGCATGTGTGTTCTTTTCGCAGACCACATATGGATCCACAAGTGTCATTGCATGTGTGTTATTCTCACAAACCACGTAAGGATCCACCGGTGTCATTGCATGTGTGTTCCGCTCATAGACCTCACATGGATCCACCTGTGGCATCGCATGTCTGCTCTTTTCATGAACCACAGTTAGAGTCATCGCATGTATGCTCTTTTCATGAACCACATCTAGAGTCATTGCATGTGTGTTCTTCTCACAAACCATATCATGAACCACACCTAGTGTCATTGCATGTGTGTTCTTATCATTAACCATACATGGATCCACCAGTGTCATTGCATGTCTGCTCTTTTCATTAACCATAGCGAGAGTTATTGCATGTCTGTTCTTTTCACAAACCATATATCACCAGTGTCATTGCATGTGTGTTCTTCCCATAGACCACACATGGATCCACCAGTGTCATTGCATGTGTGTTCTTCCCATGAACCACAGATGGATCCACCAGTGTTATTGCATGTCTGCTCTTTTCATGAACCACACATGGATCCACCAGTGTCATTGCATGTGTGATCTTTTCATGAACACAGTTAGAGTCATCGCATGTCTGCTCTTTTCATGAACCACATCTAGAGTCATTGCATGTGTGTTCTTCTCACAAACCATATCATTAACCACACCTAGTGTCATTGCATGTGTGTTCTTCTCATTAACCATACATGGATCCACCAGTGTCATTGCATGTCTGCTCTTTTCATTAACCACAGCGAGAGTTATTGCATGTCTGTTCTTTTCACAAACCACATATCACCAGTGTCATTGCATGTGTGTTCTTCTCATAGACCACACATGGATCCACCAGTGTCATTGCATGTGTGTTCTTCCCATGAACCACAGATGGATCCACCAGTGTTATTGCATGTCTGCTCTTTTCATGAACCACAGTTAGAGTCATTGCATGTCTGTTCTTTTCCAAACCACATATCACCAGTGTCATTGCATGTGTGTTCTTTCCATGAACCACACATAGATCGACCAGTGTCATTGCATGTGTGTTCTTCCCATGAACCACACATGGATCCACCAGTGTCTTTGCATGTGTGTCCTTCTCACAAACCAGATATGGATCCACTAGAGTTCATTGGATGTGTGTTCTTCTCAGAAACCACGGAAGGATCCAGCGGTGCCATTGCATGTGTGTTCCTCTCATAGACCACACATGGATCCACCGGTGTCATCGCATGTCTGCTCTTTTCATGAACCACAGTTAGAGTCATCGCATTTCTGCTCTTCTCATGAACATTGCATGTGTGTTCTTCTCATAAACCATATCATGAACCACACCCAGTGTCATTGCATGTGTTCTTCTCATTAACCACACATGGATCCACCAGTGTCATTGCATGTCTGCTCTTTTCATTAACCATAGTTAGAGTCATTGCATGTCTGTTCTTTTCACAAACCACATATCACTAGTGTCATTGCATCTGTGTTCTTTCCACAGACCACACATGGATCCACGAGTGTCATTGCATGTGTGTTCTTCTCATGAACCACACATGGTTCCACCAGTGTCATTGCATGTGTGTCCTTCTCACAAACCACATATGGATCCACTAGAGTTCATTGGATGTGTGTTCTTCTCATAAACCACATGGACCCACTAGATTTCATTGCATGTGTGTTCTTCTCATTAACCACACATGGATCCACCAGTATCATTGCATGTATGCTCTTTTCATTAACCACAGTTAGAGTCATCGCATGTCTGCTCTTTTCATGAACCACAGTTAGAGTCATTGCATGTGTGTTCTTTTCACAAACCACATACCACCAGTGTCATTGCATGTGTGTTCTTCCCACAGACAACACATGGATCCACCAGTGTCATTGCATGTGTGTTCTTCCCATGAACCACACATGGATCCACCAATGTCTTTGCATGTGTGTCCTTCTCACAAACCAGATATGGATCCACTAGAGTTCATTGGATGTGTGTTCTTCTCAGAAACCACGGAAGGATCCACCGGTGTCATTGCATGTGTTTTCCTCTCATAGACCACACATGGATCCACCGGTGGCATCGCATGTCTGCTTTTTTCATGAACCACAGATAGAGTCATCGCATTTGTGCTCTTATCATGAACCACATCTAGAGTCATTGCATGTGTGTTCTTCTCACAAACCATATCATGAACCACACACAGTGTCATTGCATGTGTGTTCTTCCCATGAACCACACATGGATCCACTAGTGTCATTGCATGTGTGTTCTTTTCACAAACCACATATGGATCCACCTGTGTCATTGCATGTGTGTTATTCTCACAAACCACGTAAGGATACACCAGTGTCATTGCATGTGTGTTCCGCTCATAGACCTCGCATAGATCCACCGGTGGCATCGCATGTCTGCTCTTTTCATGAACCACAGTTAGAGTCATCGCATGTCTGCTCTTTTCATGAACCACATCTAGAGTCATTGCATGTGTGTTCTTCTCACAAACCATATCATGAACCACACCTAGTGTCATTGCATGTGTGTTCTTCTCATTAACCATACATGGATCCACCAGTGTCATTGCATGTCTGCTCTTTTCATTAACCACAGCTAGAGTTATTGCATGTACATTCTTTTCACAAACCACATATCACCAGTGTCATTGCATGTGTCTTCTTCCCTTATACCACACATGGATCCACCGATGTCATTGCATGTGTGTCCTTCTCACAAACCAGATATGGATCCACTAGAGTTCATTGGATGTGTGTTCTTCTCATAAACCACGTAAGGATCCACCGGTGTCATTGCATGTGTGTTCCTCTCATAGACCACACATGGATCCACCGGTGCCATCGCATGTCTGCTCTTTTCATGAACCAGAGATAGAGTCATCGCATGTCTGCTCTTTTCATGAACCACATCTAGAGTCATTGCATGTGTGTTCTTCTCACAAACCATATCATGAACCACACACAGTGTCATTGCTTGTGTGTTCTTCTCATTAACCACACATGGATCCACTAGTGTCATTGCATATCTGCTCTTTTCATTAACCACAGCTAGAGTCATTGCATGTCTGTTCTTCTCACAATCCACATATCACCAGTTTCATTGTATGTGTGTTCTTCCCACAAACCACACATGGATACACCAGTGTCATTGCATGTGTGTTCTTCCCATGAACCACACATGGATCCACCATTGTCATTGCATGTGTTTCCTTATCACAACCCACATATGGTTCCACTAGAGTTCTTTGGATGTGTGTTCTTCTAATAAACCAAATGGACCAACTAGAGTTCATTGCATGTGTGTTCTTCTCATTAACCACACAAGGATCCACCAGTGTCGATTACATGTGCTCTTTTCATTAACCACAGTTAGAGTCATTGCATATGCACTGTTTTCATGACACAGTTAGAGTCATTGCATGTACATTCTTTTCACAAACCACATATCACTAGTGTCATTGCATGTGTGTTCTTCCCGCAGACCACACATGGATCCACCAGTGTCATTGCATGTGTGTTCTTCCCATGAACCACACATGGATCCACCAGTGTCATTGCATGTGTGTTCTTTTCACAGACCACATATGGACCCACGAGAGTCATTGCATGTGTGTTATTCTCACAAACCACGTAAGGATCCACCGGTGTAATTGCATGTGTGTTCCTCTCATAGACCACACATGGATCCACCGGTGGCATCGCATGTCTGCTCTTTTCATGAACCACAGTTAGAGTCATCGCATGTCTGCTATTTTCATGGACCACAACTAGAGTCATTGCATGTGTGTTCTTCTCACAAACCATATCATGAACCACACCCAGTGTCATTGCATGTGTGTTCTTCCCATTAACCACACATGGATCCACCAGTATTATTGCATGTCTGCTCTTCTCATTAACCACAGCTAGGGTCATTGCATGTCTGTTCTTCTCACAAACCACATATCACCAGTGTCATTGCATGTGTGTTCTTCCCACAGACCACACATGGATCCACCAGTGTCATTGCATGTGTGTTATTCCCATGAACCACACATGGATCCACCAGTTTCATTGCATGTGTGCTCTTTTCATGAACCACAGCTAGAGTCATTGCATGTCTGTTCTTTTCACAAACCACATATCACCAGTGTCATTGCATGTGTGTTCTTACCACAGACCACACATGGTTCCACCAGTGTCATTGCATGTGTGTTCTTCCCATGGACCACACATGGATCCACCAGTGCCATTGCATGTCTGCTATTTTCAAGAACCACAACTAGAGTTATTGCATGTGTGTTCTTCTCACAAACCACATATCACCAGTGTCATTGCATGTGTGTTCTTCCCACAAACCACACATGGATCCACCAGTGGCATTGCATGTGTGCTCTTTTCGGAGACCACATATGGATCCACCAGTGTCATTGCATGTGTGTTATTCTCACAAACCACGTAAGGATCCACCGATGTCATTGCATGTGTGTTATTCTCACAAACCACGTACGGATCCACCGGTGTCATTGCATGTGTGTTCCGCTCATAGACCTCACATGGATCCACCGGTGGCATCGCATGTCTGCTCTTTTCATGAACCACAGTTAGAGTCATCGCATGTCTGCTCTTTTCATGAACCACATCTAGAGTCATTGCATGTGTGTTCTTCTCACAAACCATATCATGAACCACACCTAGTGTCATTGCATGTGTGTTCTTCTCATTAACCATACATGGATCCACCAGTGTCATTGCATGTCTGCTCTTTTCATTAACCACAGCGAGAGTTATTGCATGTCTGTTCTTTTCACAAACCACATATCACCAGTGTCATTGCATGTGTGTTCTTCCCATAGACCACACATGGATCCACCAGTGTCATTGCATGTGTGTTCTTCCCATGAACCACATCTGGATCCACCAGTGTCATTGCATGTCTGCTCTTTCCATGAACCACAGCTAGAGTCATGGCACATGTTCTTCTCACAACACATATCACTAGTGTCATTGCATGTGGTATTCCCATAGACCACACATGGATCCACCAGTGTAATATTTTGTGTGTTTTTCCCATGAACCACACATGGATCCACTAGTGTCAATGCATGTATGTTGTTTTCATAGACCACATATGGATCCACCAGTGTCATTGCATGTGTGTTATTCTCACAAACCACGTAAGGATCCACCGTTGTCATTGCATGTGTGTTCCTCTCATAGACCACATATGGATCCACCGGTGGCATCGCATGTCTGCTCTTTTCATGAACCACAGATAGAGTCATCGCATGTCTGCTCTTTTCATGAACCACATCTAGAGTCATTGCATGTGTGTTCTTCTCACAAACCATACCATGAACCACACACAGTGTCATTGCATGTGTGTTCTTCTCATTAACCACACATGGATCCACTAGTGTCATTTCATCTCTGCTCTTTTCACTAACCACAGCTAGAGTCATTACATGTCTGTTCTTCTCACAAACCACATATCACCAGTTTCATTGCATGTGTGTTCTTCCCACAAACCACACATGGATCCACCAGTGTCATTGCATGTGTGTTCTTCCCATGAACCACACATGGATCCACCAGTGTCATTGAATGTGTGATCTTTTCATGAACCATAGCTAGAGTCATTGCATGTCTATTCTTTTCACAAACCACATATCACCAGTGTCATTGCATGTGTGTTCTTCCCACAGACCACACATGGATCCACCAGTGTCATTGCATGCGTGTTCTTCCCATAGACCACACATGGATCCACCAGTGTCATTGCATGTGTGTTCATCCCATGAACCACATCTAGAGTTATTGCATGTGTGTTCTTCTCACAAACCACATATCACCAGTGTCATTGCATGTGTGTTCTTCCCACAAACCACACATGGATCCACCAGTGGCATTGCATGTGTGCTCTTTTCGGAGACCACATATGGATCCACCAGTGTCATTGCATGTGTGTTATTCTCACAAACCACGTAAGGATCCACCGATGTCATTGCATGTGTGTTATTCTCACAAACCACGTACGGATCCACCGGTGTCATTGCATGTGTGTTCCGCTCATAGACCTCACATGGATCCACCGGTGGCATCGCATGTCTGCTCTTTTCATGAACCACAGTTAGAGTCATCGCATGTCTGCTCTTTTCATGAACCACATCTAGAGTCATTGCATGTGTGTTCTTCTCACAAACCATATCATGAACCACACCTAGTGTCATTGCATGTGTGTTCTTCTCATTAACCATACATGGATCCACCAGTGTCATTGCATGTCTGCTCTTTTCATTAACCACAGCGAGAGTTATTGCATGTCTGTTCTTTTCACAAACCACATATCACCAGTGTCATTGCATGTGTGTTCTTCCCATAGACCACACATGGATCCACCAGTGTCATTGCATGTGTGTTCTTCCCATGAACCACATCTGGATCCACCAGTGTCATTGCATGTCTGCTCTTTCCATGAACCACAGCTAGAGTCATGGCCTGTCTGTTCTTCTCACAACACATATCACTAGTGTCATTGCATGTGTGGTATTCCCAGAGACCACACATGGATCCACCAGTGTCAGATTGTGTGTGTTTTTCCCATGAACCACACATGGATCCACTAGTGTCAATGCATGTATGTTGTTTTCATAGACCACATATGGATCCACCAGTGTCATTGCATGTGTGTTATTCTCACAAACCACGTAAGGATCCACCGTTGTCATTGCATGTGTGTTCCTCTCATAGACCACATATGGATCCACCGGTGGCATCGCATGTCTGCTCTTTTCATGAACCACAGATAGAGTCATCGCATGTCTGCTCTTTTCATGAACCACATCTAGAGTCATTGCATGTGTGTTCTTCTCACAAACCATACCATGAACCACACACAGTGTCATTGCATGTGTGTTCTTCTCATTAACCACACATGGATCCACTAGTGTCATTGCATCTCTGCTCTTTTCACTAACCACAGCTAGAGTCATTACATGTCTGTTCTTCTCACAAACCACATATCACCAGTTTCATTGCATGTGTGTTCTTCCCACAAACCACACATGGATCCACCAGTGTCATTGCATGTGTGTTCTTCCCATGAACCACACATGGATCCACCAGTGTCATTGCATGTGTGTCCTTCTCACAAACCACATATGGATCCACTAGAGTTCATTGGATGTGTGTTCTTCTCATAAACCACATGGACCCACTAGAGTTCATTGCATGTGTGTTCTTCTCATTAACCACACAAGGATCCACCAGTGTCATTACATGTCTGCTCTTTTCATTAACCACAGTTAGAGTCATTGCATGTCTGCTCTTTTCATGAACCACAGTTAGAGTCATTGCATGTCTGTTCTTTTCACAAACCACATATCACTAGTGTCATTGCATGTGTGTTCTTCCCGTAGACCACACATGGATCCACCAGTGTCATTGCATGTGTGTTCTTCCCATGAACCACACATGGATCCACCAGTGTCATTGCATGTCTGTTCTTATCAAAGACCACATATGGAACCACGAGTCATTGCATGTGTGTTATTCTCACAAACCACGTAAGGATCCACCGGTGTAATTGCATGTGTGTTCCTCTCATAGACCACACATGGATCCACCGGTGGCATCGCATGTCTGCTCTTTTCATGAACCACATTTAGAGTCATCGCATGTCTGCTCTTTTCATGGACCACAGCTAGAGTCATTGCATGTGTGTTCTTCTCACGAACCATATCATGAACCACACCCAGTGTCATTGCATGTGTGTTCTTCCCATTAACCACACATGGATCCACCAGTATTATTGCATGTCTGCTCTTCTCATTAACCACAGCTAGGGTCATTGCATGTATGTTCTTCTCAGAAACCATATATCACCAGTGTCATTGCATGTGTGTTCTTCCCACAGACCACACATGGATCCACCAGTGTCATTGCATGTATGTTCTTCCCATGAAGCACACATGGATCCACCGGTGTCATCGCATGTCTTCTCTTTTCATGAACCACAGTTACAGTCATCACATGTCTGCTCTTTTCATGGACCACAGCTAGAGTCATTGCATGTGTGTTCTTCTCACAAACCATACCATGAACCACACCCAGTGTCATTGCATGTGTGTTCTTCCCATTAACCACACATGGATCCACCAGTATTATTGCATGTCTGCTCTTCTCATTAACCACAGCTAGGGTCATTGCATGTCTGTTCTTCTCACAAACCACATATCACCAGTGTCATTGCATGTGTGTTCTTCCCACAGACCACACATGGATCCACCAGTGTCATTGCATGTGTGCTCTTTTCATGAACCACAGCTAGAGTCATTGCATGTCTGTTCTTTTCACAAACCACATATCACCAGTGTCATTGCATGTGTGTTATTCCCACAGACAACACATGGATCCACCAGTGTCATTGCATGTGTGTTATTCCCATGAACCACACATGGATCCACCAGTGCCATTGCATGTCTGCTATTTTCATGAACCACAACAAGAGTTATTGCATGTGTGTTCTTCTCACAAACCACATATCACCAGTGTCATTGCACGTGCGTTCTTCCCACAGACCACACACGGATCCACCAGTGTCATTGCATGTGTGTTCTTCCCATGAACCACACATGGATCCACCAGTGTCATTGCATGTGTGTTCTTTTCATGAGACCATATGGATCCACCAGTGTCATTGCATGTGTGTTATTCTCACAAACCACGTAAGGATCCACCGGTGTCATTGCATGTGTGTTCCGCTCATAGACGTCACATGGATCCACCTGTGGCATCGCATGTCTGCTCTTTTCATGAACCACAGTTAGAGTCATCGCATGTCTGCTCTTTTCATGAACCACATCTAGAGTCATTGCATGTGTGTTCTTCTCACAAACCATATCATGAACCACACCTAGTGTCATTGCATGTGTGTTCTTCTCATTAACCATACATGGATCCACCAGTGTCATTGCATGTCTGCTCTTTTCATTAACCACAGCGAGAGTTATTGCATGTCTGTTCTTTTCACAAACAACATATCACCAGTGTCATTGCATGTGTGTTCTTCCCACGGACCACACATGGAACCACCAGTGTCATTGCATGTGTGTTCTTCCCATGAACCACAGATGGATCCACCAGTGTTATTGCATGTCTGCTCTTTTCATGAACCATAGTTAGAGTCATTGCATGTCTGTTCTTTTCCAAACCACATATCACCAGTGTCATTGCATGTGTGTTCTTTCCATGAACCACACATAGATCCACCAGTGTCATTGCATGTGTGTTCTTCCCATGAACCACTCATGGATCCACCAGTGTCTTTGCATGTGTGTCCTTATCACAAACCAGATATGGATCCACTAGAGTTCATTGGATGTGTGTTCTTCTCATAAACCACGGAAGGATCCACCGGTGTCATTGCATGTGTGTTCCTCTCATAGACCACACATGGATCCACCGGTGGCATCGCATGTCTGCTCTTTTCATGAACCACAGATAGAGTCATCACATGTGTGCTCTTATCATGAACCACATCTAGAGTCATTGCATGTGTGTTATTCTCACAAACCATATCATGAACCACACACAGTGTCATTGCATGTGTGTTCTTCTCATTAACCACACATGGATCCACAAGTGTCATTGCATGTCTGCTCTTTTCATTAACCACGGCTAGAGTCATTGCATGTTTGTTCTTCTCACAAACCACATATCACCAGTGTCATTGCATGTGTGTTCTTCCCATGAACCACACATGGATCCACCAGTGTCATTGCATGTGTGTTCTTTTCACAAACCACATATGGGTCCACCTGTGTCATTGCATGTGTGTTATTCTCACAAACCACGTAAGGATCCACCAGTGTCATTGCATGTGTGTTCCGCTCATAGACCTCGCATAGATCCACCGGTGGCATCGCATGTCTGCTCTTTTCATGAACCACAGTTAGAGTCATCGCATGTCTGCTCTTTTCATGAACCACTTCTAGGGTCATTGCATGTGTGTTCTTCTCACAAACCATATCATGAACCACACCTAGTGTCATTGCATGTGTGTTCTTCTCATTAACCATACATGGATCCACCAGTGTCATTGCATGTCTGCTCTTTTCATTAACCACATCTAGAGTCATTGCATGTCTGTTCTTCTCACAAACCACATATCACCAGTTTCATTGTATGTGTGTTCTTCCCACAAACCACACATGGATCCACCAGTGTCATTGCATGTGTGTTCTTCCCATGAACCACACATGGATCCACCAGTGTCATTGCATGTGTGTCCTTCTCACAAACCACATATGGATCCACTAGAGTTCATTGGATGTGTGTTCTTCTCATAAACCACATGGACCCACTAGAGTTCATTGCATGTGTGTTCTTCTCATTAACCACACATGGATCCACCAGTGTCATTGCATGTCTGCTCTTTTCATTAACCACAATTAGAGTCATTGCATGTCTGCTCTTTTCATGAACCATAGTTAGAGTCATTGCATGTCTGTTCATTTCACAAACCACATATCACTAGTGTCATTGCATGTGTGTTCTTCCCGCAGACCACACATGGATCCACCAGTGTCATTGCATGTGTGTTCTTCCCATGAACCACACATGGATCCACCAGTGTCATTGCATGTGTGTTCTTTTCTCAGACCACATATGGACCCACCAGTGTCATTGCATGTGTGTTATTCTCACAAACCATGTAAGGATCCACCGGTGTAATTGCATGTGTGTTCCTCTCATAGACCACACATGGATCCACCGGTGGCATCGCATGTCTGCTCTTTTCATGAACCACAGTTAGAGTCATCGCATGTCTGCTCTTTTCATGGACCACAACTAGAGTCCTTGCATGTGTGTTCTTCTCACAAACGATATAATGAACCACACCCAGTGTCATTGTATGTGTGTTATTCTAATTAACCACACATGGATCCACTAGTGTCATTGCATGTTTGCTCTTTTCATTAACCACAGTTAGAGTCATTGCATGTGTGTTCTTCCCACTGACCACACATGGATCTACCATTGTCATTGCATGTGTGTTCATCCCATGAACCACACATGGATCCACCAGTGTTATTCCATGTGTGCCCTTTTCATGAACCACAGCTAGAGTCATTGCATGTCTATTCTTTTCACAAACCACATATCACCAGTGTCATTGCATGTGTGTTCTTCCCACAGACCACACATGGATCCACCAATGTCATTGCATGTGTGTTCTTCCCATGAACCACACATGGATCCACTAGTGCCATTGCATGTATGCTCTTTTCATGAACCACAGCTAGAGTCATTGCATGTGTGTTCTTCTCACAAACCAGATATCACCAGTGTCATTGCATGTGTGTTCTTCCCACAGACCACACATGGATCCACCAGTGTCATTGCATGTGTGTTCTTCCCACGGACCACACATGGATACACCAGTGTCATTGCATGTGTGTTCTTCCCATGAACCACATATGGATCCACCAGTGTCATTGCATGTCTGCTCTTTCCATGAACCATAGCTAGAGTCATGGCATGTGTGTTCTTCTCACAAACCACATATCACCAGTGACATTGCATGTGTGGTCTTCCCAGAGACCACACATGGATCCACCAGTGTCATTGCATGTGTGTTCTTCCCATGAACCACACATGGATCCACTAGTGTAATTGCATGTGTGTTCTTTTCACAGACCACATATGGATCCACCAGTGGCATTGCATGTGTGTTATTCTCACAAACCACGCAAGGATCCACTGGTGTCATTGCATGTGTGTTCCTCTCATAGACCACACATGGATCCACCGGTGGCATCGCATGTCTGCTCTTTTCATGAACCACAGATAGAGTCATCGCATGTCTGCTCTTTTCATGAACCACGTCTAGAGTCATTGCATGTGTGTTCTTGTCACAAACCATATCATGAACCACACACAGTGTCATTGCATGTGTGTTCTTCCCACAAACCACACATGGATCCACCAGTGTCTTTGCATGTGTGTTCTTCCCATTAACCACACATGGATCCACCAGTGTCATTGCATGTGTGTCCTTCTCACAAACCACATATGGATCCACTAGAGTTCATTGGATGTGTGTTCTTCTCATAAACCACATGGACCCACTAGAGTTCATTGCATGTGTGTTCTTCTCATTAACCACACATGGATCCACCAGTGTCATTGCATGTCTGCTCTTTTCATTAACCACAGTTAGAGTCATTGCATGTCTGCTCTTTTCATGAACCACAGTTAGAATCATTGCATTTCTGTTCTTTTCACAAACCACATATCACTAGTGTCATTGCATGTGTGTTCTTCCCGAAGACCACACATGGATCCACCAGTGTCATTGCATGTGTGTTCTTCCCATGAACCATACATGGATCCACCAGTGTCATTGCATGTGTGTTATTCCCATGAACCACACATGGATCCACCAGTGTCATTGCATCTGTGTTCTTTTCACAGACCACATATGGACCCACCAGTGTCATTGCATGTGTGTTATTCTCACAAACCACGTAAGGATCCACCGGTGTAATTGCATGTGTGTTCCTCTCATAGACCACACATGGATCCACCGGTGGCATCGCATGTCTGCTCTTTCATGAACCACAGTTAGAGTCATCGCATATGCTCTCTTTTCATGGACCACAACTAGAGTCATTGCATGTGTGTTCTTCTCACAAACCATATCATGAACCACACCCAGTGTCATTGTATGTGTGTTATTCTCATTAACCACACATGGATCCACTAGTGTCATTGCATGTCTGCTCTTCTCATTAACCACAGTTAGAGTCATTGCATGTCTGTTCTTTTCACAAACAACATATCACTAGTGTCATTGCATGTGTGTTCTTCCCACGGACCACACATGGAACCACCAGTGTCATTGCATGTGTGTTCTTCCCATGAACCACATATGGATCCACCAGTGTTATTGCATGTCTGCTCTTTCCATGAACCACAGCTAGAGTCATGGCATATGTGTTGTTCTCACAAACCACATATCACTAGTGTCATTGCATGTGTGGTCTTCCCAGAGACCACACATGGATCCACCAGTGTCATTGCATGTGTGTTCTTCCCATGAACCACACATGGATCCACTAGTGTCAATGCATGTGTGTTCTTTTCACAAACCACATATGGATCCACCAGTGTCATTGCATGTGTGTTATTCTAACAAACCACATATCACCAGTTTCATTGCATGTGTGTTCTTCCCACAAACCACACATGGATCCACCAGTGTCTTTGCATGTGTGTTCTTCCCATGAACCACACATGGATCCACCAGTGTCATTGCATGTGTGTCCTTCTCACAAACCACATATGGATCCACTAGAGTTCATTGGATGTGTGTTCTTCTCATAAACCACATGGACCCACTAGAGTTCATTGCATGTGTGTTCTTCTCATTAACCACACATGGATCCACTAGTGTCATTGCATGTCTGCTCTTTTCATTAACCACAGTTAGAGTCATTGCATGTCTGCTCTTTTCATGAACCACAGTTAGAGTCATTGCATTTCTGTTCTTTTCACAAACCACATATCACTAGTGTCATTGCATGTGTGTTCTTCCCGCAGACCACACATGGATCCACCAGTGTCATTGCATGTGTGTTCTTCCCATGAACCACACATGGATCCACCAGTGTCATTGCATGTGTGTTCTTTTCACAGACCACATATGGACCCACCAGTGTCATTGCATGTGTGTTATTCTCACAAACCACGTAAGGATCCACCGGTGTAATTGCATGTGTGTTACTCTCATAGATCACACATGGATCCACCAGTGGCATCGCATGTCTGCTCTTTTCATGAACCACAGTTAGAGTCATCGCATGTCTGCTCTTTTCATGGACCACAACTAGAGTCATTGCATGTGTGTTCTTCTCACAAACCATATCATGAACCACACCCAGTGTCATTGTATGTGTGTTATTCTCATTAACCACACATGGATCCACTAGTGTCATTGCATGTTTGCTCTTTTCATTAACCACAGTTAGAGTCATTGCATGTGTGTTCTTCCCACTGACCACACATGGATCTACCATTGTCATTGCATGTGTGTTCTTCCCATGAACCACACATGGATCCACCAGTGTTATTGCATGTCTGCTCTTTCCATGAACCACAGCTAGAGTCATGGCATATGTGTTGTTCTCACAAACCACATATCACCAGTGTCATTGCATGTGTGGTCTTCCCAGAGACCACACATGGATCCACCAGTGTCATTGCATGTGTGTTCTTCCCATGAACCACACATGGATCCACTAGTGTCAATGCATGTGTGTTCTTTTCACAAACCACATATGGATCCACCAGTGTCATTGCATGTGTGTTATTCTCACAAACCACGTAAGGATCCACCGGTGTCATTGCATGTGTATTCCTCTCATAGACCACACATGGATCCAGGTGGGCATGTCTCGCTCTTTTTTCATGAACACAGATAGAGTCATCGCATACGCTCTTTTCATGAACCACAGATAGAGTCATTGCATGTCCGCTTTTTTTCATGAACCACATCTAGAGTCATTGTTTTTTCTTCACAAACCATGTTCTTTTCATGAACCACACTAGAGTCATTGCATGTGTGTTCTTCTCACAAACCACATGGATCTACCAGTGTCATTGCATGTGTGTTCTTCCCATGAACCACACATGGATCCACCAGTGTCATTGCATGTGTGTCCTTCTCTCCAACCACAGATGGATCCACGAGAGTTCATTGGATGTGTGTTCTTCTCAAACCACATGGATCCACTAGAGTTCATTGCATGTGTGTTCTTCTCATTAACCACACATGGATCCACCAGAGTGTCATTGCATGTGTTCTTTTCACAAACCACATGTATCCACTAGTGTCATTGCATGTGTGTTCTTCCCAAGAACCACACATGGATCCACCAGTGTCATTGCATGTGTGTTCTTTTCACAGACCACATATGGACCCACCAGTGTCATTGCACGTGTGTTATTATCACAAACCACGTAAGGATCCACCGGTGTAATTGCATGTGTGTTCCTCTCAAATACCACACATGGATCCATCGGTGGCATCGCATGTCTGCTCTTTTGATGAACCACAGTTAGAGTCATCGCATGTCTGCTCTTTTCATGAACCACATCTAGAGTCATTGCATGTGTGTTCTTCTCAAACCATATCATGAGCCACACACAGTGTCATTGCATGTGTGTTCTTCTCATTAACCACACATGGATCCACTAGTGTCATTGCATGTCTGCTCTTTTCATTAACCACAGCTAGAGTCATTGCATGTCTGTTCTTCTCAAAAACCACATATCACCAGTTTCATTGCATGTGTGTTCTTCCCACAAACCACACATGGATCCACCAGTGTCATTGCATGTGTGTTCTTCCCATGAACCACACATGGATCCACCAGTGTCATTGCCTAAGTGTCCTTCTCACAAACCACATATGGATCCACTAGAGTTGATTGGATGTGTGTTCTTCTCATAAACCACATGGACCCACTAGAGTTCATTGCATGTGTGTTCTTCTCATTAACCACACATGGATCCACCAGTGTCATTGCATGTCTGCTCTTTTCATTAACCACAGTTAGAGTCATTGCATGTCTGCTCTTTTCATGAACCACAGTTAGAGTCATTGCATGTATGTTCTTTTCACAAACCACATATCACTAGTGTCATTGCATGTGTGTTCTTCCCGCAGACCACACATGGATCCACCAGTGTCATTGCTTGTGTGTTCTTCCCATGAACCACACATGGATCCACCAGTGTCATTGCATGTGTGTTCTTCCCATGAACCACACATGGATCCACCAGTGTCATTGCATGTGTGTTCTTTTCACAGACCACATATGGATCCACTACTGTCATTGCATGTGTGTTATTCTCACAAACCACGTAAGGATCCACCGGTGTAATTGCATGTGTGCTCCTCTCATAGACCTGTCACATCCCAAGATTTTCCAAATCTTGTAATGTGAAAAATAAAATAACAAAATAAATTTTTGTTGAAAATCAGGGTGAAAAGAAACTTTTGTTTGTAAAAGGAGACTTGAAATCCCATCTTGAACAAACCTTGGCAGAAGTTTGAATTCAACAAAAATCCAAATCAAGGGAAATGCATTCCTCAATGAATGTATCTGGAAATTTGAACACCTGGAAAATAAATCCAAAACCCTAAACCCTAATGGAAGGAAATCATTTTCCAAAGAATCTCCAAATCTATGGATTTGATCCATACCAAAATTGATCAATAAATATTCACAAAGGATCAAGAAAGACCTTAGAGATTGGTTTCACTTAGTTTGGAACTATAGGAAAAATCTTATGACTATAATAAGATAAGGAAATTGAATTTCCAAAAGCTAATAAAGCCCTTACCAAAAGCCATACCAATTGGTGATCAATAATCCTAAAGGGATTTATAAAGATAAACATTTATCAAAGGAAAATAAATTGTTTTGGAAACACTGTTTTAGATCTTTTAATAAAAGACTTTGGTTTCAAATGAAAAGATAAGCCAAATTAATTTTGGCCAAACTTTTGAAATAAAATATTTTGTTTTGATAAAATGAGTAAAGGTTTATTTAAATAAAATAATAAAGGATTTAAATATCCAATTTTATTTAAGTAAAAGCTTTTCCCATTTTAAATGAACACCAAGTATTTTATTACTATTTTGAAATCTTTTATTAAAAGGTTTTGCTTTGATTAAAATGAGTAAAGGATTATTTAAATAAAATAGAGGATTTAAATATCCAATTTTATTTAAGTAAAGGCTTTCCCATTTTAATTAAAACACCAAAACTTATTTATTTATTTAAATAAGTTTCCAAGTATTCCTTATTTTCAAATAAAACCTTCTGGTTTGGTTTTGAAAATAATTGGATTTCAAATGGAAATTTTGTTAAATAAATCAAACCCTAATAACTAAAGTCCACTTTATTTAATTATTAAATGGATCCTAAAATAAATAAAAATATATTTTATTTTGAGATTTGGAATATGTTGGAAAACAGAACCAAATTCAAAGTACAAAGTTGAGTGTTGGTTTGAATTGTTTGAAATTGTTTGAATGTGTGAATAATTGTTTGAAATTGAAAACAGAAAAAGAATTAGAAAAAGGAAAAATAAAGCAGACAGGAAAAAAATAGGAAAACAGACCCAGCCCACTAAGGCCCAGCAGCAGCCCACCTAGCCCACCTCTCTTTTTCCCTCAGAAAAACTTTTCGCACCAAATGGTTAACCCACACAGAGAGTGACAACCGGGACCCACTTCTCCCTCTCACTCACTCGCTGACAACATACCCCACCTCCTCTTATTTTCCCCGAACCGTTTTTCCTCACCGCCGAATCAGCCCACAGTGACACTGACAAGTGGACCTCCTCCTCTCTCCTTTTCCCACTGACCAGAAGACCCCACCGCCACCTCCTTCTTCTTTCCCGCGTGACCCCTTCTCCCCCTCACCGCGCGGCAGTTTCTGCCCGTTGATAGCTCCATCAATCCGCGTTAAGCCGTCCATTAAACCTCGCTTGCGACGCCTATTTAACCGCCTCCTCTCTCCTGTCATTTCCCACAGATCGCCTCCCCTCGCCCCTAGGCTGCCTCCAATTCTCTCTGTCCGCCGCCCGCTCAAGCGATGTTCGGTGGCGATTCGGCAAACCCCACCGCCCCTTGCATTCCTAAGCACCCGGCAGCTTCTCCACCTCCAGGCCTTTTGCTAGTGCATCCGTTCACTCGCCTTGAGCCTCACAGCGTCGGCAAGGACAAGCTCTACTGCCACCACCGTCGGCCTCGACTCGGCAAGCTTTCCGGTGAGCACAGACTTCCCCCCCTTTTGATGCTCCTTACTCGCGACCTCGTGCGCACCTAACCGTGCCTCTCCTTAGCCTTAGCACGGTCGGCGGAAGCGACCAGCGACAACCCGAGAAACCGCCGCCGCGGCAACTCCGGCGAGATTGCCAACCCGTCCGTCGCCCCCGCCTCCCCATCAGCACGTTGAGCTTCCCCAAGCGTCTGCGAACTCGGTGAGCCTCCCCTTTTCCTCTCCCGCTTCCTGTATCGCCGGCACCGTCATTGACCGACCGCTTCGCCGCCGCTAGCCACCGCAGCGCCGCTCGCAAATGGTTGAGCACCCCACCACCGTCCGATCGAGATCTAACGCTCACGATAGTTTCACTTATCAGCGAAAGGGTACGTGCCCTGTGCCGTGCGATCTAAATAGATCCAACACTCCACGATGCTGATCCCTGCGAACCGGTACCAACCAATTGGGCAACGACGCGTGGCACCAGTTGATCTGAATTAGAATTTGAAAACAGAAACTTTTGCCAATTTCAAACCCTTGTATCTTTTGATCCACACGTCC
This sequence comes from Avena insularis, assembly GCA_023614405.1. Classification (NCBI taxonomy): domain Eukaryota; kingdom Viridiplantae; phylum Streptophyta; class Magnoliopsida; order Poales; family Poaceae; genus Avena; species Avena insularis. The sequence goes on from CM042686.1 coordinate 95,719,988, forward strand.
AAATTTTACAAATTTGATGTCGTTGGAATCAGCAAGACAAGCTCTAACCAACCCTGCCCTTAGTTTAGCAAATAGTATCTGTTAGCTTGTTTAACTTTGCAGATTCTTTTGTGTGCTTGCTAACATTAGAAAAATCATTTAAAAATGATTTTAAGGTTAAAACCTTTGCCAATTAGTTTGTTGTGACCTTACTGACCATAGGAACCAACCCATAGTTTGGAAAGTGATTTTGGAAAAGTTTAGAATGGATTAATTGGTTTAGTCCATTTCTAGCTAATTAAAAACCATTGTTTTGTTTATGAAAATTCTTTCATAAAGAAAACTTTGAGAAAATGCTTTGGACCAAACCTACTGACCCAAACACCAAGTTTTGCAATAGCAACACATTTGGTGAAACAAAACAAGGAATCTTTGATTTAAAACCATTTCTAGTCAAATAGAAATGTGATTTTTTATCAAAAATGATTTTGGAAGAAAACCCTTGGAAAATGTTTTGTTTTAAACTCACTAACCCCAAAACCCCAAGTTGTGATTTGAAAACAAATTGGTGAACCCTATAGGCTAATGCCCTAGTAAAACCATTTCTACACCACATAGAATGACACTTTGTTTTGCAAATGGTTTTATAGTGAAACCTTTTGCAAATGACTTAGCCACCTAACAAAATGACCATTAGATGTACCCAAAAGTCTATGACCCACTAGGAACCACTTTTACAAACAAAGCAAAGCTTGGCATGCTTGCATGCATTACCTTAACTTTGCCACTTTGGTAAATGACCATTTTGGATCTTACAAAGTTTAGGAATCTAATAGAGACCCTCTTTGCAAATGACTTTGCCATTTTGGTAAATGACCAATTTGGAACTTACAAAGTTAGAAGCCTAGTGAAGACCATCCTTACAATAGAACCAACCTTTGCATGCTTATGCATGACTTAGATCCCATTACTTGTGTGTGAAAAATTGTTTGTTTGACTTTGTTATTTTATGTGTGTAGTTTTGCTTGATTGGTAGATTAAGTTTGTGCCTTGCTTGATTGAATTGTAGTGACTTGAAGAGTGTGAGTGTTGCAAGGACAAGGATTGAACCTATACCCTCTACCAAAAAGGCAAGTGATATCATCATGAATATTCCATTCCTATATTTTATATATGCATTAGTATTATTTTTCTAAGTATAGGACTTGCATGGTTTTTGCTAAGTACAAGCTATTCTTGGGAAAACCTATTAGGTGAAACCTCAGTGAAAATTACCTAAGTCAAGATTCCTATTACTATCATGCTTAGCCTAGCTACTAGAAAACAAGGGTGGTTTATATATTCACACTATGGAAAAATATTCTAAGTCTAAGGACTTGTTTTTATTTAACAAAACAACTAAGTTAATGAATCACCTGGGTGGAATGGAAAGAATGGGATATGTTGAGTGGTTACACAAGGCCAGGGTACTGGTGAACCTTGTGTATCTCACTTGTGGATGGCCACCCAGGAAACAAAGAGATTTGAGATGTCATATGTTGAGAAGCTTCAAGTGCAACCACTTGGTAATATGGGCTCTGCCATGATCTTAGGATCTTTGGAACTTAGTCTCTTGGACAGTGGGTGGTAGATGGGATGATAGGTTGGAGCGCGTCCATTTGACTAAGGAAAGGCTACTGAAGGATCATGTCTTGGGAAACCAAGGCTTGTGGGGAAAGTGCACCACCTCTGCAGAGTGTAAAACCTAAGTACTTAGCCATGTCCAGTAAGGACAATTTGAGCATCAAGACATGGAAACTTCAAGAATCTCATCACTCCAATTTCTAAATAAAACTTGTGGGTGAACAAGGGTTAAAAGGATCTTCAGTCATTGATTGGTAGATGCCCTGAGAGGATCTGGAGTCTTTGATTGATAGATGCCTTGGGTGTTTTTGCCAAACAAAACTTAGTGTTTTCAAAAGTTAAGGAAAAATCTATTTTGAGCAAAGCAAGCCTAAGCTCCACCAGCCAAATGCATATAGTATTATAGTCCACTTAAAATATACTAAGGTATCACTTGCCAATACTATTCCAAAGTATTGACCCTTGTGGCTGTAACTTATGATGTTGCAGGTTTGATTGATTTAGTGAAGATTGATTGATTAGGATTACAAAGTCTACAACATCACTGTGGCACTTTGAAGATGAAGGACCCATGACTATAGTTATTCCGCTGCAATGTAATGTAAATAGCCAATGAGCTATGTTTGATGTAATAAAATTATTTTATTCCTGGTTATAAAGTTGTATATGACCTTTGTTTCTTGATATTACATCTAAACTGTGGATGCTAGCTATTGATCCAGGGACTAGCATTGTAAACACAGGGGACTCAATCTTATTAAAGTTTGGGGACGCTACAAGACCACACATGGATCCACCGGTGGCATCGCATGTCTGCTCTTTTCATGAACCACAGTTAGAGTCATCGCATGTCTGCTCTTTTCATGGACCACAACTAGAGTCATTGCATGTGTGTTCTTCTCACAAACCATATCATGAACCACACCCAGTGTCATTGTATGTGTGTTATTCTCATTAACCACACATGGATCCACTAGTGTCATTGCATGTCTACTCTTCTCATTAACCACAATTAGAGTCATTGCATGTCTGTTCTTTTCACAAACCACATATCACTAGTGTCATTGCATGTGTGTTCTTCCCACGATCCACACATGGATCCACCAGTGTCATTGCATGTGTGTTCTTCCCATGAACCACATATGGATCCACCAGTGTCATTGCATGTCTGCTCTTTCCATGAACCACAGCTAGAGTCATGGCATGTGTGTTCTTCTCACAAACCACATATCACCAGTGTCATTGCATGTGTGTTTTTCCCACAGACCACACATGGATCCACCAGTGTAATTGCATGTGTGTTCTTCCCATGAACCACACATGGATCCACTAGTGTCAATGCATGTGTGTTCTTTTCACAGACCACATATGGATCCACCAGTGTCATTGCATGTGTGTTATTCTTACAAACCACGTAAGGATCCACCGGTGTCATTGCATGTGTGTTCCTCTCATATACCACACATGGATCCACCGGTGTCATCGCATGTCTACTCTTTTCATGAACCAAAGCTAGAGTCATCGCATGTCTGCTCTTCTCATGAACCAAAGCTAGAGTCATTGCATGTGTGTTCTTCTCACAAACCATATCATCAACCAAACCCAGTGTAATTGCATGTGTGTTCTTCCCATGAACCACACATGGATTCACCAGTGTCATTGCATGTCTGCTCTTTTCATGAACCACATCTAGAGCCATTGCATGTTTGTTCTTCTCACAAACCACATATCACCATTGTCATTTACTGTGTGTTCTTCCCACAGACCACACATGGATCCACCAGTGTCATTGCATGTGTGTTCTTCCTATGAACCACACATGGATCCACTAGTGTCATTGCATGTGTGCTCTTTTCATGAACCAAAGCTAGAGTCATTGCATGTCTATTCTTTTCACAAACCACATATCACCAGTGTCATTGCATGTGTGTTCTTCCCATAAACCACACATTGATCCACCAGTGTCATTGCATGTCTATTCTTTTCACAAACCACATATCACCAGTGTCATTGCATGTGTGTTCTTCCCATAAACCACACATGGATCCACTAGTGCCATTGCATGTCTGCTCTTTTCATGAACCACAGCTAGAGTCATTGCATGTGTGTTCTTCTCACAAACCACATATCACCAGTGTCATTGCATGTGTGTTCTTCCCACAAACCACACATGGATCCACCAGTGTCATTGCATGTGTGTTGTTCCCATGAACCACACATGGATCCACCAGTGTCATTGCATGTGTGCTCTTTTCATGAACCACAGCTAGAGTCATTGCATGTCTGTTCTTTTCACAAACCACATATCACCAGTGTTATTACCTGTGTGTTCTTCCCACATACCACACATGGGTCCACCAGTGTCATTGCATGTGTGTTCTTCCCATGACCCACACATGGATCCACCAGTGTCATTGCATGTGTGTTCTTTTCATAGACCACATATGGATCCACCAGTGTCATTGCATGTGTGTTATTCTCACAAACCACGTAAGGATCCACCAGTGTCATTGCATGTGTGTTCCTCTCATAGACCACACATGGATCCACCGATGTCATCGCATGTCTGCTCTTTTCATGAACGCTACAAGAAGACCACCCCTACAACAACACTTTTATGTGTATTTAAATGTTCTTATAGGCGTTGCTAGGTACTTTACCAACGGATGAAAATGCATTGCTTTTTTTGGCGTTGCAAGGGTACAATGCAACGCATATACGTGCGTTGGTAACCAATCGAATATGCGTTGCAAATTAGCTACATAATAGAAGCAACAAATGTATGCGTTGGTAGAGGCATCTATAAGTACTGAAAATTCTATTTCACAAAATACTTTTTTTTGGCCTGGTCGTTTGACTGTTCTAGAAGATGGATGATGTTTTTTCCCAACGAGAGAACATAGTTTATACGAGACATGCCACAACACACAAAAATCATCGAACACACATTGCATCACAAAATAATTTATTTTTATTATTACTATAACACCATTCCATATACAAAAATCATCTGAAGATTAGACAATTTACAATCTAGTACCAACACTAGATATTCTAACTAGTCCTATGTATCTATTTTTTGGAACATCGTTCCATACAAGAAAATCATCTGAAGTGTAGAGAATTTACAATCTTGAGTCAAAATATGATATTCTACCTAGTCTATATATGTCTTTGGCCTAACATATCCGGAGCTGGTATCCACATAGTAAGTCTTGCTAATGCATGTGACCTGAAAACAAAAATTCAGTTTTCAGTATCAAAGTGACATTCTCGGTGTACATAGAATCGAAGCAAGAAAATATATGCTATGTGTGATATCTGTTGATATCCCTGGAGACCAACAAACACATACGAGAGATAGGGATTCCATATATATTCCCAATGTCCAATGCAGCCAAAATATTATTCATGGTACCACTATGGGACTACAATGAATTTGTGCACTGTTACTGATCCTTCTACACCGTCTCAAGCACAAGATAATGGGCACCTTCCACAACCGTGTGCTGGTAAACCTCCACCAATGTGACCTATCAACATGTAACTAGGTGCTATTGAGCATACATCAAATTACTTGGATTAACTGCTCGTACGTTTGTAGCAAAGAAACAACCAGCAGAAATCTTATAAATTATTAAAAAGGACATAAGTTTTTCCTTACCAACAGAACAAATCGATCTAATGTCTAGATGCATCTCCGCTCAAACATCAACCTGGGTCTATGTTCCCTGTTGAGCTTTTGAATATGCACACATGTGCGTCCAGATAAACTGGTCATCTAGTACGACACAAAAGGCATAAAAAATTGATTTTAGTAGCTGAGGCAATCACCCATGTGTTCTGAAGCGTACCACGTGAAACAAAAAAAAATATTGGTCAGACTGAATCTATACTGAATACTTGAAAAGGTAAAAGTAAATCCATATTTTGTCCATACAAAATATAAAAGCTATGTCTATGAAAAAGATAACAGTATAAATTCGCTGGATCTATACTAAATTTTGGATACGATCGGAGACTATGGTGCGACGGCATAAGAGGTGTATAGAGTTGTAGTATCGAGTTAACTTGGAAAGATGCGAGATGCAAACCAGGCCACGATCATAAGCGCTACAACGACATCTAGTGAATCCAAACATTAGAAATATACCTGCACGTGACGAGGATATGAGGTGCCAGCAACAGGAACGGCCAGGGATGCACACAAAACCTGAAAAATTGGTGAACACGGGTCAAGCCAAAGGAAAAGTAGAGAGGAGTCGACAGGAAAAAGGAGAAATTGTAACTAGAACCTGAACCTCTGCTGTGGTCTTGCTCTGCCAAGCCTCCTGTAATTCAAGTCGTCACTGTGGCTCTTCCAAATATCACTGCCCCGTGAAGTATCCAAAATTGATCTTGGATGTGCTAGGAGCATTTCCTGGATTTAGGATTAGGAGACATATAATGGTAAGCAATGAGACAATATGAGGTCGAATCATCCTGTAGAGACATCGTTGAAGCCAATCATCATATCATATCAATAGGAGGCAACGAGTTGTCAGTCGCAGCATGCGCCCGGTCATCGACGATGGAGGAATTGCTTGCCAATAGCTGAGTGCACCATGAGGGAGAGGAGGGAGGCGGCTAGGTTTGGGGAAGGTGAGGAGCGTGACTGCCGGTTGGGAGTGTGCGATCATGCCCTTGTCGTGGGTTAAAGGATACCTAATGTGTGGGCTTAGTGGGCTGGGCCAATAAAGTTTTCTCTATCTACTACAATCTGTGTATAACAAACAACGAATGTGGTCTACAACACATGCATGTGTATCTACAGTAAAGATTTACAACAAATATTTAAGTCGTTGCTAGGTATGTATTGCTTTACGAGGGGTTTTGTTGTAGTAGAACCACAGTTAGAGTCATCGCATGTCTGCTCTTCTCATGAACCACAGCTAGAGTCATTGCATGTGTGTTCTTCTCACAAACCATATCATGAACCACACCCAGTGTCATTGCATGTGTGTTCTTCTCATTAACCACACATGGATTCACTAGTGTCATTGCATGTCTTCTCTTTTCATTAACCATAGTTAGAGTCATTGCATGTCTGTTCTTTTCACAAACCACATATCACCAGTGTCATTGCATGTGTGTTCTTCCCATAGACCACACATGGATCCACAAGTGTCATTGCATGTGTGTTCTTCCCAAGAACCACACATGGATCCACTAGTGTCATTGCATGTGTGTCCTTCTCACAAACCACATATGGATCCACTAGAGTTCATTGGATGTGTGTTCTTCTCATAAACCACATGGACCCACTAGAGTTCATTGCATGTGCGTTCTTCTCATTAACCACACATGGATCCATCAGTGTCATTGCATGTCTGCTCTTTACATTAACCACAGTTAGAGTCATCGCATGTCTGCTCTTTTCATGAACCACAGCTAGAGTCATTGCATGTGTGTTCTTCTCACAAACCACATATCACCAATGTCATTGCATGTGTGATCTTCCCACAGACCACACACGGATCCTCCAGTGTCATTGCATGTGTGTTCTTCCCATCAACCACACATGGATCCACCAGTGTCATTGCATGTTTGTTCTTTTCATAGACCACATATGGATCCACCAGTGTCATTGCATGTGTGTTATTCTCACAAACCACGTAAGGATCTACCGGTGTCATTGCATGTGTGTTCTTCTCACAAACCACGTAAGGATCCACCCAGTGTCATTGCATGTGTGTTCTTCTCACAAACCATATCATGAACCACACCTAGTGTCATTGCATGTGTGTTCTTCCCATGAACCACACATGGATCCACCAGTGTCATTGCATGTCTGCTCTTTTCATGAACCACAGTTAGAGTCATTGCATGTGTGTTCTTTTCACAAACCACATACCACCAGTGTCATTGCATGTGTGTTCTTCCCACAGACAACACATGGATCCACCAGTGTCATTGCATGTGTGTTCTTCCCATGAACCACACATGGATCCACCAGTGTCATTGCATGTGTCTTATTTTCACAGACCACATATGGATCCACCAGTGTCATTGCATGTGTGTTATTCTCACAAACCACGTAAGGACCCACCGGTGTCATTGCATGTGTGTTCCTCTCATATACCACACATGGATCCACCGGTGGCATGACATGTCTGCTCTTTTCATGAACCACAATTAGAGTCAGCGCATGTCTGCTCTTTTCGTGAACCACAGCTAGATCCATTGCATGTGTGTTCTTCTCACAAACCATATCATGAACCACACCCAGTGTCATTGGATGTGTGTTCTTCTCATTAACCACACATGGATCCACCAGTGTCATTGCATGTCTGCTCTTTTCATTAACCATAGTTAGAGTCATTGCATGTCTGTTCTTTTCACAAACCACATATCACCAGTGTTGTTGCATGTGTGTTCTTCCCAGACATCACACATGGATCCACCAGTCTCATTTCATGTGTGTTCTTCCCATGAACCACACATGGATCCACCAGTGTCATTGCATGTCTACTCTTTTCATGAACCACAGTTAGAGTCATTGCATGTGTGTTCTTTTCACAAACCACATATCACTAGTGCCATTGCATGTGTGTTCTTCCCGCAGACCACACATGGATCCACCAGTGTTATTGCATGTGTGTTCTTCCCATGAACCAGACATGGCTCCACCAGTGTCATTGCATGTCTGCTCTTTTCATGAACCACAGTTAGAGTCATTGCATGTGTGTTCTTTTCACATACCACATATCACCTGTCATTGCATGTGTGTTCTTACCACAGACCACACATGGATCCACCAGTGTGATTGCATGTGTGTTCTTCCAATAAACCACACATGGATCCACCAGTGTCATTGCATGTGTGTTCTTTTCACAGACCACATATGGATCCACCAGTGTCATTGCATGTGTGTTATTCTCACAAACCACGTAAGGATCCACCGGTGTCATTGCATGTGCGTTCCTCTCATAGACCACACATGGATCCACCGGTGGCATCGCATGTCTGCTCTTTTCATGAACCACGGTTAGAGTCATCGCATTCCTGCTCTTTTCATGAACCACAGCTAGAGTGATTGCATGTGTGTTCTTCTCACAAACCATATCATGAACCACACCCAGTGTCATTGCATGTGTGTTCTTCCCATGAACCACACGTGGATCCACCAGTGTCATTGCATGTCTTCTCTTTTCATTAACCACACCTAGAGTCATTGCATGTCTGTTCTTTTCACAAACCACATATCACCAGTGTCATTGCATGTGTGTTCTTCCCATGAAACACACATGGATCCACCAGTGTCATTGCATGTCTGTTCTTTTCACGGACCACATAACGATCCACTAGTGTCATTGCATGTGTGTTATTCTCACAAACCAGGTAAGGATCCACTGGTGTCATTGCATGTGTGTTCCTCTCATAGACCACACATGGATCCACCGGTGGCATCGCATGTCTGCTCTTTTCATGAACCACAATTAGAGTCATCACATGTCTGCTCTTTCCATGAACCACATAGAGTCATTGCATGTGTGTTCTGCTCACAAACCATATCATGAACCACACCCAGTGTCATTGGATGTGTGTTCTTCTCATTAACCAGACATGGATCCACCAGTGTCATTCCATGTCTGCTCTTTTCATTAACCACAGTTAGAGTTATTGCATGTCTGTTCTTTTCACAAACCACATATCACCTGTGTTGTTGCATGTGTGTTCTTCCCAGAGATCACACATGGATCCACCAGTATCATTGCATGTGTGTTCTTCCCATGAACCACACATGGATCCACCAGTGTCATTGCATGTCTGCTCTTTTCATGAACCACAGTTAGAGTCATTGCATGTGTGTTGTTTTCACAAACCACATATCACCAGTGTTATTGCATGTGTGTTCTTACCACAGACCACACATGGATCCACCAGTGTCATTGCATGTGTGTTCTTCCCATGAACCACACATGGATCCACCAGTGTCATTGCATGTGTGTTCTTTTCACAGACCACATATAGATCCACCAGTGTCATTGCATGTGTGTTATTATCACAAACCATGTAAGGATCCACCGGTGTCATTGCATGTGTGTTCCTCTCATAGACCACACATGGATCCACCGGTGTCATCGCATGTCTGCTCTTTTCATGAACCATAGTTTGAGTCATCGCATGTCTTCTCTTCTCATGAACCACAGCTAGAGTCATTGCATGTGTGTTCTTCTCACAAACCATATCATGTACCACACCCAGTGTCATTGCATGTGTGTTCTTCTCATTAACCAGACATGGATCCACCAGTGTCATTGCATGTATGCTCTTTTCATTAACCACAGTTAGAGTCATTGCATGTCTATTCTTTTCAAAAACCACATATCACCAGTGCCATTGCATGTGTGTTCTTCCCATGAATCACACATGGATCCACCAGTGTCATTGCATGTGTGTCCTTCTCACAAACCACATATGGATCCACTAGAGTTCATTGGATGTGTGTTCTTCTCATAAACCACATGGACCCACTAGAGTTCATTGCATGTGTGTTCTTCTCATTAACCACACATGTATCCACCAGTGTCATTGCATGTCTGCTCTTTTCATTATCCACAGTTAGAGTCATTGCATGTCTGCTCTTTTCATGAACCACAGTTAGGGCCATTGCATGTCTGTTCTTTTCACAAACCACATATCACTAGTGCCATTGCATGTGTGTTCTTCCCGCAGACCACACATGGATCCACCAGTGTCATTGCATGATTGTTCTTCCCATGAACCAGACATGGCTCCACCAGTGTCATTGCATGTCTGCTCTTTTCATGAACCACAGTTAGAGTCATTGCATGTGTGTTCTTTTCACAAACCACATATCACCTGTCATTGCATGTGTGTTCTTCCCACAGACCACACATGGATCCACCAGTGTGATTGCATGTGTGTTCTTCCAATAAACCACACATGGATCCACCAGTGCCATTGCATGTGTGTTCTTTTCATAGACCACATATAGATCCACTAGTATTATTGCATGTGTGTTATTCTTATAAACCACGTAAGGATCCATCGGTGCCATTGCATGTGTGTTCCTCTCATAGACCACACATGGATCCACCGGTGTCATCGCATGTCTGCTCTTTTCATGAACCACAGTTAGAGTCATCGCATTTCTGCTCTTCTCATGAACATTGCATGTGTGTTCTTCTCATAAACCATATCATGAACCACACCCAGTGTCATTGCATGTGTTCTTCTCATTAACCACACATGGATCCACCAGTGTAATTGCATGTCTGCTCTTTTCATTAACCATAGTTAGAGTCATTGCATGTCTGTTCTTTTCACAAACCACATATCACTAGTGTCATTGCATGTGTGTTCTTTCCACAGACCACACATGGATCCACGAGTGTCATTGCATGTGTGTTCTTCTCATGAACCACACATGGATCCACCAGTGTCATTGCATGTGTGTCCTTCTCACAAACCACATATGGATCCACTAGAGTTCATTGGATGTGTGTTCTTCTCATAAACCACATGGACCCACTAGATTTCATTGCATGTGTGTTCTTCTCATTAACCACACATGGATCCACCAGTATCATTGCATGTATGCTCTTTTCATTAACCACAGTTAGAGTCATCGCATGTCTGCTCTTTTCATGAACCACAGTTAGAGTCATTGCATGTGTGTTCTTTTCACATACCACCAGTGTCATTGCATGTGTGTTCTTCCCACAGACAACACATGGATCCACCAGTGTCATTGCATGTGTGTTCTTCCCATGAACCACACATGGATCCACCAGTGTCATTGCATGTGTCTTCTTTTCACAGACCACATATGGATCCACCAGTGTCATTGCATGTGTGTTATTCTCACAAACCACATAAGGACCCACCGGTGTCATTGCATGTGTGTTCCTCTCATATACCACACATGGATCCACCGGTGGCATCACATGTCTGCTCTTTTCATGAACCACAATTAGAGTCAGCGCATGTCTGCTCTTTTCGTGAACCACAGCTAGAGCCATTGCATGTGTGTTCTTCTCACAAACCATATCATGAACCACACCCAGTGTCATTGGATGTGTGTTCTTCTCATTAACCACACATGGATCCACCAGTATCATTGCATGTCTGCTCTTTTCATTAACTATAGTTAGAGTAATTGCATGTCTGTTCTTTTCACAAACCACATATCACCAGTGTTGTTGCATGTGTGTTCTTCCCAGACATCACACATGGATCCACCAGTCTCATTTCATGTGTGTTCTTGCCATGAACCACACATGGATCCGCCAGTGTCATTGCATGTCTACTCTTTTCATGAACCATAGTTAGAGTCATTGCATGTGTGTTCTTTTCACAAACCCCATATCACTAGTGCCATTGCATGTGTGTTCTTCCCGCAGACCACACATGGATCCACCAGTGTCATTGCATGTGTGTTCTTCCCATGAACCAGACATGGCTCCACCAGTGTCATTGCATGTCTGCTCTTTTCATGAACCACAGTTAGAGTCATTGCATGTGTGTTCTTTTCACAAACCACATATCACCTGTCATTGCACGTGTGTTCTTCCCACAGACCACACATGGATCCACCAGTGTGATTGCATGTGTGTTCTTCCAATAAACCACACATGGATCCACCAGTGCCATTGCATGTGTGTTATTTTCATAGACCACATATAGATCCACTAGTATTTATTGCATGTGTTTTATTCTTATAAACCACGTAAGGATCCATCGGTGCCATTGCATGTGTGTTCCTCTCATAGACCACACATGGATCCACCGGTGTCATCGCATGTCTGCTCTTTTCATGAACCACAGTTAGAGTCATCGCATTTCTGCTCTTCTCATGAACATTGCATGTGTGTTCTTCTCATAAACCATATCATGAACCACACCCAGTGTCATTGCATGTGTTCTTCTCATTAACCACACATGGATCCACCAGTGTAATTGCATGTCTGCTCTTTTCATTAACCATAGTTAGAGTCATTGCATGTCTGTTCTTTTCACAAACCACATATCACTAGTGTCATTGCATGTGTGTTCTTTCCACAGACCACACATGGATCCACGAGTGTCATTGCATGTGTGTTCTTCTCATGAATCACACATGGATCCACCAGTGTCATTGCATGTGTGTCCTTCTCACAAACCACATATGGATCCACTAGAGTTCATTGGATGTGTGTTCTTCTCATAAACCACACGGACCCACTAGATTTCATTGCATGTGTGTTCTTCTCATTAACCACACATGGATCCACCAGTATCATTGCATGTATGCTCTTTTCATTAACGACAGTTAGAGTCATCGCATGTCTGCTCTTTTCATGAACCACAGTTAGAGTCATTGCATGTGTGTTCTTTTCACATACCACCAGTGTCATTGCATGTGTGTTCTTCCCACAGACAACACATGGATCCACCAGTGTCATTGCATGTGTGTTCTTCCCATGAACCACACATGGATCCACCAGTGTCATTGCATGTGTCTTCTTTTCACAGACCACATATGGATCCACCAGTGTCATTGCATGTGTGTTATTCTCACAAACCACGTAAGGACCCACCGGTGTAATTGCATGTGTGTTCCTCTCATATACCACACATGGATCCACCGGTGGCATCACATGTCTGCTCTTTTCATGAACCACAATTAGAGTCAGCGCATGTCTGCTCTTTTCGTGAACCACAGCTAGAGCCATTGCATGTGTGTTCTTCTCACAAACCATATCATGAACCACACCCAGTGTCATTGGATGTGTGTTCTTCTCATTAACCACACATGGATCCACCAGTGTCATTGCATGTCTTCTCTTTTCATTAACCATAGTTAGAGTAATTGCATGTCTGTTCTTTTCACAAACCACATATCACCAGTGTTGTTTCATGTGTGTTCTTCCCAGACATCACACGGATCCACAGTCTCATTTCATGTGTGTTCTTCCCATGAACCACACATGGATCCACAAGTGTCATTGCATGTCTACTCTTTTCATGAACCACAGCTAGAGTCATTGCATGTGTGTTCTTTTCACAAACCAAATATCACTTTGTCATTGCGTGTGTTCTTCCCACAGACCACACATGGATCCACCAGTGTGATTGCATGTGTGTTCTTCCAATAAACCACACATGGATCCACCAGTACCATTGCATGTGTGTTATTTTCATAGACCACATATAGATCCACTAGTATTATTGCATGTGTTTTATTCTTATAAACCACGTAAGGATCCATCGGTGCCATTGCATGTGTGTTCCTCTCATAGACCACACATGGATCCACCGGTGTCATCGCATGTCTGCTCTTTTCATGACCACAGTTAGAGTCATCGCATTTCTGCTCTTCTCATGAACATTGCATGTGTGTTTTTCTCACAAACCATATCATGTACCACACCCAGTGTCATTGCATGTGTGTTCTTCTCATTAACCACACATGGATCCACCAGTGTCATTGCATGTCTGCTCTTTTCATGAACCACAGTTAGAGTCATTGCATGTGTGTTCTTTTCACAAACCACATATCACTAGTGTCATTGCATGTGTGTTCTTTCCACAGACCACACATGGATCCACGAGTGTCATTGCATGTGTGTTCTTCTCATGAACCACACATGGATCCACCAGTGTCATTGCATGTGTGTCCTTCTCACAAACCACATATGGATCCACTAGAGTTCATTGGATGTGTGTTCTTCTCATAAACCACATGGACCCACTAGATTTCATTGCATGTGTGTTCTTCTCATTAACCACACATGGATCCACCAGTATCATTGCATGTATGCTCTTTTCATTAACCACAGTTAGAGTCATCGCATGTCTGCTCTTTTCATGAACCACAGTTAGAGTCATTGCATGTGTGTTCTTCCCACAGACAACACATGGATCCACCAGTGTCATTGCATGTGTGTTCTTCCCATGAACCACACATGGATCCACCAGTGTCATTGCATGTGTCTTCTTTTCACAGACCACATATGGATCCACCAGTGTCATTGCATGTGTGTTATTCTCACAAACCACGTAAGGACCCACCGGTGTCATTGCATGTGTGTTCCTCTCATATACCACACATGGATCCACCGGTGGCATCACATGTCTGCTCTTTTCATGAACCACAATTAGAGTCAGCGCATGTCTGCTCTTTTCGTGAACCACAGCTAGAGCCATTGCATGTGTGTTCTTCTCACAAACCATATCATAAACCACACCCAGTGTCATTGGATGTGTGTTCTTCTCATTAACCACACATGGATCCACCAGTGTCATTGCATGTCTGCTCTTTTCATTAACCATAGTTAGAGTAATTGCATGTCTGTTCTTTTCACAAACCACATATCACCAGTGTTGTTGCATGTGTGTTCTTCCCAGACATCACACATGGATCCACCAGTCTCATTTCATGTGTGTTCTTCCCATGAACCACACATGGATCCACCAGTGTCATTGCATGTCTACTCTTTTCATGAACCACAGTTAGAGTCATTGCATGTGTGTTCTTTTCACAAACCACATATCACTAGTGTTATTGCATGTGTGTTCTTCCCACAGACCACACATGGATCCACCAGTGTCATTGCATGTGTGTTCTTCCCATGAACCACACATGGTTCCACCAGTGTCATTGCATGTGTGTTCTTTTCACAGACCACATATAGATCCACCAGTGTCATTGCATGTGTGTTATTCTCACAAACCATGCAAGGATCCACCGGTGTCATTGCATGTGTGTTCCTCTCATAGACCACACATGGATCCACCGGTGTCATCGCATGTCTGCTCTTTTCATGAACCATAGTTTGAGTCATCATGTCTTCTCTTCTCATGAACCCACGGCTAGAGTCATTGCATGTGTGTTTTTCTCACAAACCATATCATGTACCACACCCAGTGTCATTGCATGTGTGTTCTTCTCATTAACCACACATGGATCCACCAGTGTCATTGCATGTCTGCTCTTTTCATGAACCACAGTTAGAGTCATTGCATGTGTGTTCTTTTCACAAACCACATATCACTAGTGTCATTGCATGTGTGTTCTTTCCACAGACCACACATGGATCCACGAGTGTCATTGCATGTGTGTTCTTCTCATGAACCACACATGGATCCACCAGTGTCATTGCATGTGTGTCCTTCTCACAAACCACATATGGATCCACTAGAGTTCATTGGATGTGTGTTCTTCTCATAAACCACATGGACCCACTAGATTTCATTGCATGTGTGTTCTTCTCAAAAACCACACATGGAACCACCGGTGTCATTGCATGTATGCTCTTTTCATTAACCACAGTTAGAGTCATCGCATGTCTGCTCTTTTCATGAACCACAGTTAGAGTCATTGCATGTGTGTTCTTTTCACGTACCACCAGTGTCATTGCATGTGTGTTCTTCCCACAGACAACACATGGATACACCATGTCATTGCATGTGTGTTCTTCCATGAACCACACATGGATCCACCAGTGTCATTGCATGTGTCTTCTTTTCACAGACCACATATGGATCCACCAGTGTCATTGCATGTGTGTTATTCTCACAAACCACGTAAGGACCCACCGGTGTCATTGCATGTGTGTTCCTCTCATATACCACACATGGATCCACCGGTGGCATCACATGTCTGCTCTTTTCATGAACCACAATTAGAGTCAGCGCATGTCTGCTCTTTTCGTGAACCACAGCTAGAGCCATTGCATGTGTGTTCTTCTCACAAACCATATCATAAACCACACCCAGTGTCATTGGATGTGTGTTCTTCTCATTAACCACACATGGATCCACCAGTGTCATTGCATGTCTGCTCTTTTCATTAACTATAGTTAGAGTAATTGCATGTCTGTTCTTTTCACAAACCACATATCACCAGTGTTGTTGCATGTGTGTTCTTCCCAGACATCACACATGGATCCACCAGTCTCATTTCATGTGTGTTCTTGCCATGAACCACACATGGATCCACCAGTGTCATTGCATGTCTACTCTTTTCATGAACCACAGTTAGAGTCATTGCATGTGTGTTCTTTTCACAAACCACATATCACTAGTGCCATTGCATGTGTGTTCTTCCCGCAGACCACACATGGATCCACCAGTGTCATTGCATGTGTGTTCTTCCCATGAACCAGACATGGCTCCACCAGTGTCATTGCATGTCTGCTCTTTTCATGAACCACAGTTAGAGTCATTGCATGTGTGTTCTTTTCACAAACCACATATCACCTGTCATTGCACGTGTGTTCTTCCCACAGACCACACATGGATCCACCAGTGTGATTGCATGTGTGTTCTTCCAATAAACCACACATGGATCCACTAGTGCCATTGCATGTGTGTTATTTTCATAGACCACATATAGATCCACTAGTATTTATTGCATGTGTTTTATTCTTATAAACCACGTAAGGATCCATCGGTGCCATTGCATGTGTGTTCCTCTCATAGACCACACATGGATCCACCGGTGTCATCGCATGTCTGCTCTTTTCATGAACCACAGTTAGAGTCATCGCATTTCTGCTCTTCTCATGAACATTGCATGTGTGTTCTTCTCATAAACCATATCATGAACCACACCCAGTGTCATTGCATGTGTTCTTCTCATTAACCACACATGGATCCACCAGTGTAATTGCATGTCTGCTCTTTTCATTAACCATAGTTAGAGTCATTGCATGTCTGTTCTTTTCACAAACCACATATCACTAGTGTCATTGCATGTGTGTTCTTTCCACAGACCACACATGGATCCACGAGTGTCATTGCATGTGTGTTCTTCTCATGAATCACACATGGATCCACCAGTGTCATTGCATGTGTGTCCTTCTCACAAACCACATATGGATCCACTAGAGTTCATTGGATGTGTGTTCTTCTCATAAACCACACGGACCCACTAGATTTCATTGCATGTGTGTTCTTCTCATTAACCACACATGGATCCACCAGTATCATTGCATGTATGCTCTTTTCATTAACGGCAGTTAGAGTCATCTCATGTCTGCTCTTTTCATGAACCACAGTTAGAGTCATTGCATGTGTGTTCTTTTCACATACCACCAGTGTCATTGCATGTGTGTTCTTCCCACAGACAACACATGGATCCACCAGTGTCATTGCATGTGTGTTCTTCCCATGAACCACACATGGATCCACCAGTGTCATTGCATGTGTCTTCTTTTCACAGACCACATATGGATCCACCAGTGTCATTGCATGTGTGTTATTCTCACAAACCACGTAAGGACCCACCGGTGTCATTGCATGTGTGTTCCTCTCATATACCACACATGGATCCACCGGTGGCATCACATGTCTGCTCTTTTCATGAACCACAATTAGAGTCAGCGCATGTCTGCTCTTTTCGTGAACCACAGCTAGAGCCATTGCATGTGTGTTCTTCTCACAAACCATATCATGAACCACACCCAGTGTCATTGGATGTGTGTTCTTCTCATTAACCACACATGGATCCACCAGTGTCATTGCATGTCTTCTCTTTTCATTAACCATAGTTAGAGTAATTGCATGTCTGTTCTTTTCACAAACCACATATCACCAGTGTTGTTTCATGTGTGTTCTTCCCAGACATCACACACGGATCCACCAGTCTCATTTCATGTGTGTTCTTCCCATGAACCACACATGGATCCACCAGTGTCATTGCATGTCTACTCTTTTCATGAACCACAGTTAGAGTCATTGCATGTGTGTTCTTTTCACAAACCACATATCACCTGTCATTGCACGTGTGTTCTTCCCACAGACCACACATGGATCCACCAGTGTGATTGCATGTGTGTTCTTCCAATAAACCACACATGGATCCACCAGTACCATTGCATGTGTGTTATTTTCATAGACCACATATAGATCCACTAGTATTATTGCATGTGTTTTATTCTTATAAACCACGTAAGGATCCATCGGTGCCATTGCATGTGTGTTCCTCTCATAGACCACACATGGATCCACCGGTGTCATCGCATGTCTGCTCTTTTCATGACCACAGTTAGAGTCATCGCATTTCTGCTCTTCTCATGAACATTGCATGTGTGTTCTTCTCATAAACCATATCATGAACCACACCCAGTGTCATTGCATGTGTTCTTCTCATTAACCACACATGGATCCACCAGTGTAATTGCATGTCTGCTCTTTTCATTAACCATAGTTAGAGTCATTGCATGTCTGTTCTTTTCACAAACCACATATCACTAGTGTCATTGCATGTGTGTTCTTTCCACAGACCACACATGGATCCACGAGTGTCATTGCATGTGTGTTCTTCTCATGAACCACACATGGATCCACCAGTGTCATTGCATGTGTGTCCTTCTCAAAAACCACATATGGATCCACTAGAGTTCATTGGATGTGTGTTCTTCTCATAAACCACATGGACCCACTAGATTTCATTGCATGTGTGTTCTTCTCATTAACCACACATGGATCCACCAGTATCATTGCATGTATGCTCTTTTCATTAACCACAGTTAGAGTCATCGCATGTCTGCTCTTTTCATGAACCACAGTTAGAGTCATTGCATGTGTGTTCTTTTCACATACCACCAGTGTCATTGCATGTGTGTTCTTCCCACAGACAACACATGGATCCACCAGTGTCATTGCATGTGTGTTCTTCCCATGAACCACACATGGATCCACCAGTGTCATTGCATGTGTCTTCTTTTCACAGACCACATATGGATCCACCAGTGTCATTGCATGTGTGTTATTCTCAACCACATAAGGACCCACGGTGTCATTGCATGTGTGTTCCTCTCATATACCACACATGGATCCACGGTGGCATCACATGTCCTCTTTTCATGAACCACAATTAGAGTCGGCGCATATGCGCTCTTTTTATGAACCAGCTAGAGACATTGCATGTGTGTTATTCTCACAACCCATATCATAAACATCACCCAGTGTCATTGGATGTGTGTTCTTCTCATTAACCACACATGGATCCACCAGTGTCATTGCATGTCTGCTCTTTTCATTAACCATAGTTAGAGTAATTGCATATACATTCTTTTCACAAACCACATATCACCAGTGTTGTTGCATGTGTGTTCTTCCCAGACATCACACATGGATCCACCAGTCTCATTTCATGTGTGTTCTTCCCATGAACCACACATGGATCCACCATGTCATTGCATGTCTACTCTTTTCATGAACCACAGTTAGAGTCATTGCATGTGTTCTTTTCACAAACCACATATCACTAGTGTTATTGCATGTGTGTTCTTCCCACAGACCACACATGGATCCACCAGTGTCATTGCATGTGTGTTCTTCCCATGAACCACACATGGTTCCACCAGTGTCATTGCATGTGTGTTCTTTTCACAGACCACATATAGATCCACCAGTGTCATTGCATGTGTGTTATTCTCACAAACCATGCAAGGATCCACCGGTGTCATTGCATGTGTGTTCCTCTCATAGACCACACATGGATCCACCGGTGTCATCGCATGTCTGCTCTTTTCATGAACCATAGTTTGAGTCATCGCATGTCTTCTCTTCTCATGAACCACAGCTAGAGTCATTGCATGTGTGTTTTTCTCACAAACCATATCATGTACCACACCCAGTGTCATTGCATGTGTGTTCTTCTCATTAACCACACATGGATCCACCAGTGTCATTGCATGTCTGCTCTTTTCATGAACCACAGTTAGAGTCATTGCATGTGTGTTCTTTTCACAAACCACATATCACTAGTGTCATTGCATGTGTGTTCTTTCCACAGACCACACATGGATCCACGAGTGTCATTGCATGTGTGTTCTTCTCATGAACCACACATGGATCCACCAGTGTCATTGCATGTGTGTCCTTCTCACAAACCACATATGGATCCACTAGAGTTCATTGGATGTGTGTTCTTCTCATAAACCACATGGACCCACTAGATTTCATTGCATGTGTGTTCTTCTCATTAACCACACATGGATCCACCAGTATCATTGCATGTATGCTCTTTTCATTAACCACAGTTAGAGTCATCGCATGTCTGCTCTTTTCATGAACCACAGTTAGAGTCATTGCATGTGTGTTCTTTTCACATACCACCAGTGTCATTGCATGTGTGTTCTTCCCACAGACAACACATGGATCCACCAGTGTCATTGCATGTGTGTTCTTCCCATGAACCACACATGGATCCACCAGTGTCATTGCATGTGTCTTCTTTTCACAGACCACATATGGATCCACGATTGTCATTGCATGTGTGTTATTCTCACAAACCACGTAAGGACCCACCGGTGTCATTGCATGTGTGTTCCTCTCATATACCACACATGGATCCACCGGTGGCATCACATGTCTGCTCTTTTCATGAACCACAATTAGAGTCAGCGCATGTCTGCTCTTTTCGTGAACCACAGCTAGAGCCATTGCATGTGTGTTCTTCTCACAAACCATATCATAAACCACACCCAGTGTCATTGGATGTGTGTTCTTCTCATTAACCACACATGGATCCACCAGTGTCATTGCATGTCTGCTCTTTTCATTAACCATAGTTAGAGTAATTGCATGTCTGTTCTTTTCACAAACCACATATCACCAGTGTTGTTGCATGTGTGTTCTTCCCAGACATCACACATGGATCCACCAGTCTCATTTCATGTGTGTTCTTCCCATGAACCACACATGGATCCACCAGTGTCATTGCATGTCTACTCTTTTCATGAACCACAGTTAGAGTCATTGCATGTGTGTTCTTTTCACAAACCACATATCACTAGTGTTATTGCATGTGTGTTCTTCCCACAGACCACACATGGATCCACCAGTGTCATTGCATGTGTGTTCTTCCCATGAACCACACATGGTTCCACCAGTGTCATTGCATGTGTGTTCTTTTCACAGACCACATATAGATCCACCAGTGTCATTGCATGTGTGTTATTCTCACAAACCATGCAAGGATCCACCGGTGTCATTGCATGTGTGTTCCTCTCATAGACCACACATGGATCCACCGGTGTCATCGCATGTCTGCTCTTTTCATGAACCATAGTTTGAGTCATATGTCTTCTCTTCTCATGAACCACAGCTAGAGTCATTGCATGTGTGTTTTTCTCACAAACCATATCATGTACCACACCCAGTGTCATTGCATGTGTGTTCTTCTCATTAACCACACATGGATCCACCAGTGTCATTGCATGTCTGCTCTTTTCATTAACCACAGTTAGAGTCATTGCATGTCTATTCTTTTCAAAAACCACATATCACCAATGTCATTGCATGTGTGTTCTTCCCATGAATCACACATGGATCCACCATTGTCATGGCATGTGTGTCCTTCTCATAAACCACATATGGATCCACTAGAGTTCATTTGATGTGTGTTCTTCTCATAAACCACATATCACCAGTGTCATTGCATGTGTGTTCTTCCCATGAACCACACATGGATCCACCAGTGTCATTGCATGTGTGTTCTTCCCATGAACCACACATGGATCCACCTGTGTCATTGCATGTGTGGTCTTTTCATAGACCACATATGGAGCCACCAGTGTCATTGCATGTGTGTTATTCTCACAAACCATGTAAGGATCCACCGGTGTCATTTCATGTGTGTTCCTCTCATAGAACACACATGGATCCACCGGTGTCATCGCATGTCTGCTCTTTTCATGAACCACAGTTAGAGTCAGCGCATGTCTGCTCTTTTCATGAACCACAGCTAGAGTCATTGCATGTGTGTTCTTCTCACAAACCATATGATGAACCACAACCGGTGTAATTGCATGTGTGTTCTTCTCATTAACCACACATGGATCCACCAGTGTCATTGCATGTCTGCCCTTTTCATTAACCACAGTTAGATTCATTGCATGTCTGTTCTTTTCCCAAACCACATATCACCAGTGTCATTGCACGTGTGTTCTTCCCACAGACCACACATGGATCCACCAGTGTCATTGCATGTGTGTTATTCTCACAAACCACGTAAGGACCCACCGGTGTCATTGCATGTGTGTTCCTCTCATATACCAGACATGGATCCACCGGTGGCATCACATGTCTGCTCTTTTCATGAACCACAATTAGAGTCAAGCATATGCGCTTTCGTTTCGTGAACCACAGCTAGATCCATTGCATGTGTGTTCTTCTCACAAACCATATCATGAACCACACCCAGTGTCATTGGATGTGTGTTCTTCTCATTAACCACACATGGATCCACCAGTGTCATTGCATGTCTTCTCTTTTCATTAACCATAGTTAGAGTAATTGCATGTCTGTTCTTTTCACAAACCACATATCACCAGTGTTGTTGCATGTGTGTTCTTCCCAGACATCACACATGGATCCACCAGTCTCATTTCATGTGTGTTCTTCCCATGAACCACACATGGATCCACCAGTGTCATTGCATGTCTACTCTTTTCATGAACCACAGTTAGAGTCATTGCATGTGTGTTCTTTTCACAAACCACATATCACTAGTGCCATTGCATGTGTGTTCTTCCCGCAGACCACACATGGATCCACCAGTGTCATTGCATGTGTGTTCTTCCCATGAACCAGACATGGCTCCACCAGTGTCATTGCATGTCTGCTCTTTTCATGAACCACAGTTAGAGTCATTGCATGTGTGTTCTTTTCACAAACCACATATCACCTGTCATTGCATGTGTGTTCTTCCCAGACCACATGGATCCACCAGTGTTTTTGCATGTGTGTTCTTCCAATAAAGCACACATGGATCCACCAGTACCATTGCATGTGTGTTATTTTCATAGACCACATATAGATCCACTAGTATTATTGCATGTGTTTTATTCTTATAAACCACGTAAGGATCCATCGGTGCCATTGCATGTGTGTTCCTCTCATAGACCACACATGGATCCACCGGTGTCATCGCATGTCTGCTCTTTTCATGAACCACAGTTAGAGTCATCGCATTTCTGCTCTTCTCATGAACATTGCATGTGTGTTCTTCTCATAAACCATATCATGAACCACACCCAGTGTCATTGCATGTGTTCTTCTCATTAACCACACATGGATCCACCAGTGTAATTGCATGTCTGCTCTTTTCATTAACCATAGTTAGAGTCATTGCATGTCTGTTCTTTTCACAAACCACATATCTCTAGTGTCATTACATGTGTGTTCTTTCCACAGACCACACATGGATCCACGAGTGTCATTGCATGTGTGTTCTTCTCATGAACCACACATGGATCCACCAGTGTCATTGCATGTGTGTCCTTCTCACAAACCACATATGGATCCACTAGAGTTCATTGGATGTGTGTTCTTCTCATAAACCACATGGACCCACTAGATTTCATTGCATGTGTGTTCTTCTCATTAACCACACATGGATCCACCAGTATCATTGCATGTATGCTCTTTTCATTAACCAAAGTTAGAGTCATCGCATGTCTGCTCTTTTCATGAACCACAGTTAGAGTCATTGCATGTGTGTTCTTTTCACAAACCACATACCACCAGTGTCATTGCATGTGTGTTCTTCCCACAGACAACACATGGATCCACCAGTGTCATTGCATGTGTGTTCTTCCCATGAACCACACATGGATCCACCAGTGTCATTGCATGTGTCTTCTTTTCACAGACCACATATGGATCCACCAGTGTCATTGCATGTGTGTTATTCTCACAAACCACGTAAGGACCCACCGGTGTCATTGCATGTGTGTTCCTCTCATATACCACACATGGATCCACCGGTGGCATCACATGTCTGCTCTTTTCATGAACCACAATTAGAGTCAGCGCATGTCTGCTCTTTTCGTGAACCACAGCTAGAGCCATTGCATGTGTGTTCTTCTCACAAACCATATCATGAACCACACCCAGTGTCATTGGATGTGTGTTCTTCTCATTAACCACACATGGATCCACCAGTGTCATTGCATGTCTGCTCTTTTCATTAACCATAGTTAGAGTAATTGCATGTCTGTTCTTTTCACAAACCACATATCACCAGTGTTGTTGCATGTGTGTTCTTCCCAGACATCACACATGGATCCACCAGTCTCATTTCATGTGTGTTCTTCCCATGAACCACACATGGATCCACCAGTGTCATTGCATGTCTACTCTTTTCATGAACCACAGTTAGAGTCATTGCATGTGTGTTCTTTTCACAAACCACATATCACTAGTGTTATTGCATGTGTGTTCTTCCCACAGACCACACATGGATCCACCAGTGTCATTGCATGTGTGTTCTTCCCATGAACCACACATGGTTCCACCAGTGTCATTGCATGTGTGTTCTTTTCACAGACCACATATAGATCCACCAGTGTCATTGCATGTGTGTTATTCTCACAAACCATGCAAGGATCCACCGGTGTCATTGCATGTGTGTTCCTCTCATAGACCACACATGGATCCACCGGTGTCATCGCATGTCTGCTCTTTTCATGAACCATAGTTTGAGTCATCGCATGTCTTCTCTTCTCATGAACCACAGCTAGAGTCATTGCATGTGTGTTTTTCTCACAAACCATATCATGTACCACACCCAGTGTCATTGCATGTGTGTTCTTCTCATTAACCACACATGGATCCACCAGTGTCATTGCATGTCTGCTCTTTTCATTAACCACAGTTAGAGTCATTGCATGTCTATTCTTTTCAAAAACCACATATCACCAGTGTCATTGCATGTGTGTTCTTCCCATGAATCACACATGGATCCACCATTGTCATGGCATGTGTGTCCTTCTCATAAACCACATATGGATCCACTAGAGTTCATTGGATGTGTGTTCTTCTCATAAACCACATATCACCAGTGTCATTGCATGTGTGTTCTTCCCATGAACCACACATGGATCCACCAGTGTCATTGCATGTGTGTTCTTCCCATGAACCACACATGGATCCACCTGTGTCATTTCATGTGTGGTCTTTTCATAGACCACATATGGAGCCACCAGTGTCATTGCATGTGTGTTATTCTCACAAACCATGTAAGGATCCACCGGTGTCATTGCATGTGTGTTCCTCTCATAGAACACACATGGATCCACCGGTGTCATCGCATGTCTGCTCTTTTCATGAACCACAGTTAGAGTCAGCGCATGTCTGCTCTTTTCATGAACCACAACTAGAGTCATTGCATGTGTGTTCTTCTCACAAACCATATGATGAACCACAACCGGTGTCATTGCATGTGTGTTCTTCTCATTAACCACACATGGATCCACCAGTGTCATTGCATGTCTGCTCTTTTCATTAACCACAGTTAGATTCATTGCATGTCTGTTCTTTTCACAAACCACATATCACCAGTGTCATTGCACGTGTGTTCTTCCCACAGACCACACATGGATCCACCAGTGTCATTGCATGTGTGTTCTTCCCATGAACCACACATGGCTCCACCAGTGTCATTGCATGTCAGCTCTTTTCATGAATCACAGTTAGAGTCATTGCATGTGTGTTCTTTTCACAAACCACATATCACCTGTCATTGCATGTGTGTTCTTCCCACAGACCACACATGGATCCACCAGTGTGATTGCATGTGTGTTCTTCAAATAAACCACACATGGATCCACCAGTGTCATTGCATGTGTGTTCTTTTCACAGACCACATATAGATCGACTAGTATCATTGCATGTGTGTTATTCGCATAAACCACGTAAGGATCCATCGGTGCATTGCATGTGTGTTCCTGTCATAGGCCACACATGGATCCACCGGTGTCATCGCATGTCTGCTCTTTTCATGAACCACAGTTAGAGTCATCGCATGTCTACTCTTCTCATGAACATTGCATGTGTGTTCTTCTCATAAACCATATCATGAACCACACCCAGAGTCATTGCATGTGTTCTTCTCATTAACCACACATGGATCCACCAGTGTCATTGCATGTCTTATCTTTTCATTAACCATAGTTAGAGTCATTGCATGTCTGTTCTTTTCACAAACCACATATCACTAGCGTCATTGCATGTGTGTTCTTTCCACACACCACACATGGATCCACCAGTGTCATTGCATGTGTGTTCTTCCCATGAACCACACATGGATCCACCAGTGTCATTGCAAGTGTGTCCTTCTCACAAACCACATATGGATCCACTAGAGTTCATTGGATGTGTGTTCTTCTCATAAACCACATGGACCCACTAGATTTCATTGCATGTGTGTTCTTCTCATTAACCACACATTGATCCACCAGTGTCATTGCATGTATGCTCTTTTCATTAACCACAGTTAGAGTCATCGCATGTTTGCTCTTTTCATGAACCACAGTTAGAGTCATTGCATGTGTGTTCTTTTCACAAACCACATATCACCAGTGTCATTGCATGTGTGTTCTTCCCACAGACAACACATGGATCCACCAGTGTCATTGCATGTGTGTTCTTCCCATGAACCACACATGGATCCACCAGTGTCATTGCATGTGTGTTCTTTTCACAGACCACATATGGATCCACCAGTGTCATTGCATGTGTGTTATTCTCACAAACCACGTAAGGACCCACCGGTGTCATTGCATGTGTGTTCCTCTCATAGACCACACATGGATCCACCGGTGGCATCGCATGTCTGCTCTTTTCATGAACCACAATTAGAGTCGGTAGCATATACGCTCTTTTCATGAACCACAGCTAGAGTCATTGCATGTGTGTTGTTCTCACAAACCATATCATGAACCACACCTAGTATCATTGCATGTGTGTTCTTCTCATTAACCACATATGGATCCACAGTGTCATTGGATGCATGTTCTTTTCATAAACCACATATGGATCCTAATTAACCTTAGGAGAGCTCTAACCTTAGCGTTAGACCGAGTCTTCTAGAAGGCACGCCCTAACATAGTTGTTCTGCTTGATGATTGTTACATACCGTTTGATCGAGGAGCTTGGACGATTGGGATGGTTTTCGTGAGATCGATCCGCGAGTAGTCTATTCTACGGCATGATTGGCCACGCTTGGTCTGGACAAACTAGCAACACCGGGGGCTCCCCTGTTGCGAGTGTCAAGACTCACGAGTTGCGCGGGCCATATCCCAGTGTCACGTCCCCATTACTTCTTCCTTCCTGTACTTCTATTCCTTCCCTTCGAAGCCACATTCCCCAGTTCACTCCCATCCTGCCGTAGCCGCAAGCCGATGGCGCCTCCATCCCAATCCCCTCTCCGGTAGCCACCCCCCTCTCGCCATGGGATCAAGGGGCGGCAGCGAAACGCGTGATGTGAGGCGGTGATTTCGATGTGAGTCGTCTCATCTCTATCTCTATCATCCGTGGCTAGTTATCTATTTTTTGAGCCAGATGTACTCTGTTTACTCATGCGCGTATGATGTGTTAGGGCAACGAGATGATGTATGGCACCGACTATCACGGTTTAGCGGATGAAGACAGTCCTCTGCTATGTAAACATGGATATGTGCCCGCTAAATTTGTAGCGTTCGAAGGACGAAACGCATGCAGGAGGTTTCTATGGTGTCAAGGACATCGTGCAATGATGCGAGGCGGAAGTTGCGTTGTTGTCAAATGGGTAGATGCAGAGTGGCCAAAATCGATGCAGAAAACGCTGGACAAACTATGGGAAACGACTATTGAGTTGAAAGAATCCGCATTCAGCTCACTTCTTGATAGTGTTGAGATGAAGCTGTGGGAACCAGTTGACACGACCAAGCATAAGCGAGATCTCATGGGGGTGGAAGACAAGGTTAGTGATACATCCATTTTGCATCACTATTCTATGTCTTAATTCACTATTATTCATTGATATATTTCGTATTGAGAGGTGATACTTATGTTATTTCATCTATTTTTTTGCATGGTTGATGACTTTTGGAGCATGGACCGCTGCAGTCAGGATTCTGATGGAAAGGTGTTGCTTGGAGGCAAAATTCGCGAAGATCAGAAAATCCGGGAAAATATACAGAAAATCCTATTTTTCCAGAAGACTCGGGATGCCAGAAGATGGAGTGGAGGTGGGCCACAGGGGGCCCACACCACCCCATGGTGTGGGCAGGCCTAGGCCGCGCCTGGGAGTGGTGTGGCCGCCTGGCCACCTCCCCTCTGGCGTATATCATCCCCATGAAACCCTAAGACTCGGGGAGCAACCACAGAAAGATTCCGCCGCCTCTGCAGGGCGGAAAACACCAAGAGAGAAAGATCTCTCCGGCAGACAGATTTCTGCCAGGGGAATTCCTTCCCGGAGAGGGGAGATTGTCGCGATCAACACCACCATCAAGCTGGACTTGATCGGGATCATCACCATCACCACCATCAGCACCCTCATCAGCATCTCCATATTTCTGTAACAATTGCGTTGAATCTTGCATAGTTCATAGGGGAAACTTTCCCGGTGTTGATTACTCTTTGTAGTTGATGTTATTGAGTGAACCTTTGAATTATTGTTTATGTTCAGATTGTTATACATCATTATTCCATCTCTGATCATGATCCATATGATGTCTTGTGAGTAGTTCGTTTTGTTCTTGACGACATGGGAGAAGTCTTGTTGTTAGTAGTGGAGTTGTGTTGATAAAGATTCAATAGATTGTTATTTAAGTTGTGGTGTACTCCTTCTAGTGGTGTCATGTGAACGTCGACTACATGACACTTCACCTATATGGGCCTAGGGGAATACATTGTGTATTTGGCTACTAATCGTAGGGGTTGCCGGAGTGACAGAAACCTGAACCCCCGTTAGGAAGCCATTGCACAAGGTACGTAAGGGTCTTAGAGTTTAAAGTTGTGGTTAGGTTTCGACCTTAATTACTTTCTTGTACTTACGGATGTTTGCAAGAGGTATAATCACAAGTATGTATTAGTCTTGGATGGGGCGGTACATTAGCACAGGTTCACCCACACAACACTTAGCAAGCTAAAGAAGATTAATCGACTATATGAAGCGAAAGCACTTGACAGTCTTCCCATGTATCCTCGAGAACGTTTGGACATCTATAGAAATACAACCGGCTTGTCCTTTGCTGCATAAAGGATTGGGCCACTTGCTGCATTTATTCCTACTGTCTTTTGTTTACTCGTACTTTGTTTACTTGCTTTGTCGAAAACCCCTAAAAATCCGTTTGCTAAGTATTTGCAGAGAATTCCTGATCTATACCACTAGCCAGCACCTTCTGCTCCTCGTTGGGTTCGACACTCTTACTTATCGAAAATACTACGATACACCCCTATACTTGTGGGTCATCAAGACTATTTTACGGCGCTGTCGGGAGTGAAGCGCTATTGGAGAGTGGAACTGGTAAAGGAAACTTCTACTATGAGTAGTGTTTACTTCTGCTAGTTGCTTTATTTTTGTTATGGATAATTCGCTGAGTTTCTTATTTGGTAATGCTACTACCACTGCTCAGGTAGTAGATAAGCCACCACCTGTTGAGAAAGATGTTTTCAAAATACCTACAAGAATTATTGATCCTGTTATGGATAACTACTATGTTGGGGATGGAACTGTCCATCCTGGTGATCATTTACTCTTTATACACGAATTATGCGGGTTGTTCAAGTGTGCAGGTATTACTACAGATCAAGTTAAGAAGAAGTTATTCTCATTATCACTGAAAGGAAGAGCTGAGGAATGGTATAAGCTACTGAAGAATGGTCAAGCTCTAGAATGGGAGGAAATAGTGCCTCTCCTTTATTCAAAGTTTTATCCTCCTAGTGAGATTGATAAAGATCGGAATCAAATATACAACTTTTGGCCTCTTGATGGAGAGAGTACAGATCAAGCTTGGGGGAGATTGAAGTTACTAATGCTCAAATGTCAAATTCATGAGCTCCCCAACAATATTATTATCAACAACTTTTATGCAAGGCTCCCTCTACATGATAAAGATTTACTGGATGCTTCTTGTGCTGCATCATTCACTCGTATGGAAGAAGAAGCTAAATGGGACCTTCTGGATCGTATTCAAGACAATGCTGAAGCTTGGGAGAATGAAAAAGGTAGAAAGTCAGGTATAAATTATGATTATGAATACATTGAATCTTTTATGGGAACTGATGACTTTCAAAATATTAAAAATGCTTATGGTCTAGACTCTCGAGCTATTGCTTCTTATTTTAAGGCTTTTGCTTCTTATATTGAAGTGCCTAAAAAGAAGTGGATTAAGTATCACTAACCTTATAAAGATGTTGCTAAGGCGTTCTGAAGAAATACTGAAGTTAATCACGCTAATCATGTTTTACCTGAACCTTATATTGAGAAAATGCCTTTTCCAGTTAAGGTAAAGGAACATTCTATGATAGCTAGTATGGTTAATGAAAGTATGAATAAGGCTGTTGAACCTGATAAACAAATGGTTGATGAACCTATAATAGCAAGTGTGAAAGACTTTGTCACTAAGTATGAGGAAGAGGGACACCCTATCCTTTGTAAGGATACCTCTAATATTGTTTCACATAGTAGTGTTATGAGAGCTAGTATTCCTGTGTTTTCTGTTAGAATAAGTGATCATTGCTATGATAGTCCTTGTGATAGCTATATTGTTAAGTTTATGCATGATACTGAAAGTTATTATGAGAGAGGGAAAAATGTTCTTATGCATCTCAATAATATCAAGTTTCCTCGTTTTATGCTGAAAGTTTTTATGTTGCATTTCTTTGGCCTTCTTGTGCAAGTTGCCTATGGTTTCAACGACTTGTTTGTTTACAAAATTACCTTTCATAGGAAGTGGGTTAGACTTAAATGTGTGTGTTTTTTGCTTCTTAATGCTCTCTTTCACTTCAATTCATATCCCTATGAGAGCTTCTTCAAAATTATCATGCCCATCTTAAAGGCTATAAAGAAAGAGCTTTATGGGAGACAACCCAATTTGTTTTTGCTTTCAGTTTGTTTTTGTTTCTTTGACTCTTGGAAGTTATTACTTCAGTAATAACCACTCCTTATCCGTTTTGTTTGGTTTTTGTGTCAAGATCAATCTCTAATGAGAGAGAAGTAAGATTTGGGGAAGTTGCTGTCCCGAAACAGATTTTTGTGCTTCACCGTAAAAATTCGTGAGAGATCTCTGTATGTCGTACTGAGCTGTAATTTTTTGTGCTTATGCCCCAGGTTGTTATTTAACTTTCGTTAGTTTTGCACTTTTTGATTTGAGGAACAGAATACTTTCGAAAAAAATTGATCTTTACCTGCTGGTCTGTTTTGACAGATTTAGCCACTCTTGCATTTGCTTCTTTATTCGATCTCCTTTTTGAATTCTTTTTGGGTTTTCAGAAGGAGTTGCTACAGTAGCCTATGTTTTGATGGTTTTCAGTTGAAGTTGGACTCAAAAGGTTCTATCACTTCACTTATACTAATGTTGCTAATGAGAACTGTGTGAAGTTTTGTGTGAAAGAAATTTCCAGGAAGTGGAGACAATGGTGTAATAAGAAAGATAAGGGTTTTATGACTCAAGTAATAAGTGTATGAAGATGAAGATATTGATGATTAAAGTGGTGACTCCGAAAGAATCTACTAGATACCAAATTCAGAGACCTGCAGAGCCCGTTTTCAAATAGGTAACAGTTTTGGTAAGAAAAGTTCCGCGAAAATACAATCCAACTATATTTTTTCAGTTTCCGTCAATAAGGAAAGCTACGAAGCGAAAAAGGGACGGAAACGAAGCCAGGATGGCCCACACCACCCCATGGCGCGGGCCCACCCGTGGCCGCGTCACCAGGTGGTGAGGCCACCCAGGACTCCGCCTCCGACTCGTTTTCTCCTAGTACCTTCCTTTTGATGTGAAACTTTGTAATATATAACCCCCCGGATCCCCCGAGGTCCGTATAATGTGTTTTCGTCGTGTTTTTGTTTCGATCTGTTTCTGTCAGGACATACTCTTTGAAAGCTTAGAAGCACAATGGTGTCCGCCAAGGATAAAGGGAAGGAGCCCATGGAGGAAGACCTCCAAGACCCCGGGAAGGAGAAGGAGATCAAGAGTGAAGGTGAAGAGGAGCAAGGCCAACACCCGCACACCGGCACTACCATTGCAAGCATTGGAGTGGTGGAAAATCCAGCCATTGGAGGGAAGCCTCCTCATCACCGTTCAGATCCCTGGTCACTTCCTCCACGCACCAAGAATCCTTTCCATACCCTTATCCATGAGCATCAATACCAGAATATGCCCAAGGGGAAATTACCTTCCAATTGGGATTTGCTTCATTCTAGCCATGCAGGAAAAGAAGACTGCAAGGAGGAAGAGTGGGGAAAGAATAGCAAGGGCTGGAATTCTCAACCCGACATGATCATGAGCCGCATTGAGCAAAACTCACAGCTGATTCGTAATCTCACCTTCGAGATTGAGGACTTGGGGAAACTGATCAAGGAGCTCATCAAAAGGACACCACCACCACCTAAGGAGTAATTCGTCATCAGGTTTGGCATCCCCTTGGTTTGTTCCAAGCTTGGGGGAGTGCCGCTGTATCACATCACTATCTTCTATCTTTTTACCTTATTAGTAGAGTCATATCATGAATAGAGGAGTTATTATGTAGGATGGTTTGCATTATGGAAGTGTCCCCTCTCTCGTTAGATATGTGTCCCTTGGTGTGAGTTGCCGTTATGGAATATTAATGAGAAGTTCTATCATTCACTCTTTTGCATAGCTTATGTTAGTTTTCAATTCGTGGTTATATGATTGATCTTGTTGTTAGTATTGGTATCACTCTGGGATCATTGAGTTAATTTAGTTGGTTTTGGCAAACCTGGCTCGGTCAGTAGCAATACCTTTTTGAGAGTTGAAAATAAAAAGATAGAAGTACTCTAGAGAAGAAAAATAATTTCATCATCTTTCTTTCTTGATTTTCTCATAAGTCTAGTATTCTCTAGTTAAGATCTTTTGTGCTTCCAAGGAAGATTACATGTTTGTCTTAATCATTTGTATGTTTGGTTGTTTCCTTCAACTCTTGTACTTGCTACCCAGCCTTGCTAGCCAAAAACCTGTACTGAGAGGGAATTCTTCTCGTGCATCCATCTCCTTTAAACCAAAACCTTTGCCATTTGTGTCCACCATACCTACCTAGTAGCATTATTGCTATTCCAAGTAAATTCTTGTTTTGTCTACCTCCCAAATTAAACTTGTTATGTGAAAATTAGTGATTAAATCTCTCATGAACTTGATGGCACACTTTACTTTCTTGCATTTAATAAACTTGAATCATTGTGCTCACCTATGTTGCGTATATGCTTGCGCTTTGTAAGTTGTGAATTAGCAGAACCATGCTGTCATGGGGAACGCTTTCAACATTGCACTGGTACTTTGTACCAAGTTGATATCATGTTCTTTTGTCTATGGATGTCGTCGGTGTGAAATGGAAGGGGAGCTTGTAAGTCCATGGAGTTATGCATGTGTGTTAGAGAAACACCTGGGCCGCTGGTCTAATCCATGCTAACATGGTGGAAACCTGCAGCGTAACCATAACGAGTATCTCTGAAGCATTCTTCTTATAAAAAAAAGAAATAGAGATTGAAAAAAAGAGAAAAGAAAAAAAAAGAGATATTATGAAAAGAGGAAAGAGAGAAAAAAGCACCATATTCCCATGGTAAATAAGAAGATTGCGGAGATACTTGTTGTCTGCTTGCCTTGTCATTTTGATACACATATGCTTACGATGACAAGAACTTACCGGTGACTAAACCTTAGTAGCATGAGGAGCGGCCCTCATATTCAAGGGACATGAGATTCTCAACTTATAACTTGTCAATGCATATCCTCATATTTGATCACTTTAACCTTAATCACCTAAAGATGCCTACGATAGGGGCAATGATAGCTGAAAGCTAGTAAGTATCATGTTGTGACCTCGGATCAATAAGGATCCTAAGTCCCAGTGATTAACATGCTAGTCCCTGGATCAATAGCTAGCACTTCACAGTCGATGAATACCATGTAAAACACAAGTCATTATTACACGAATAATCTAGAGTATATTTATTACAACTTGCATAGCTTACAGCTAGCTCAAAATAAAACAGCAGAAACTAAGTAAAACTTGAGTCCATCAACGCCTCAGGCTAGCTGCGTGAAGACCCGCGATCCCTATGCACCTTTCAATCTTCGGATTCTGCACATAAGACGTGCAGCCAACAAGTTGGGTCAATACTTTGAATGTATTGGCAAATTACACCAAGGAAAGAGTAAGATTATCTCTACATGCAAGGCTAAGAGTAGGCTCTGGGGTTCATTTGCATAAAGCCAATTTTTATCGATGTAATAAGAAAAGAGGTAGAAAGTTTTCCCTACTTTGCAAACTTTGATATATAGTATAGGGTTGAATGGAACACGTGGATATTACTCACCAAGTGCCCAAGCAACCTAGCACTTGGATATTACGCACCAAGTTCCCGAAAACCCACCCAATGGCGATATTACTCACGCCTTGGGGTTTGTAAAACGTTAAGTTTGGAAAAGAGAGAGGAAGATCATCGGGCTCCATCCTTCGGATGCTCAAAGTTGTTACATTTCGTGAACACGGTGATTGATCGTTTGCAATACTCTCGAGAGGTTGTGCACTTTCCCTACAATCCATGATCAAGTCCTTTTATAGACTGGACCATGGAAGCCTTCCTTAGTAGCCCCTCTACCAGCTGGATCCAACCGTGCCAAGAACCTCCAAATGTTGGTACCCCGGTGAGGTTTCCCACTAAGTACTAAGCCAAGACATAGCCCATATGTATTGTGGTTGCACTGGAAGCTTCTGAATTCTGAAACATGGCAGACTTCTTTGATTCCTGGGCGGCCGTCCTCCACCAAATATCCACTCGTTGACCCGACAACTGTTCCGCCCAGAAGAAAACTTAGTTTTATTTTGAACGGGGTTTTGAGAAGAAAAGTTCGCTCGAGAGAGCTCTCATACTTAGAAAATTTTGAGTCTTTCGAACCCTCCCACGGTACTTGATATAGATAAGTATATAGCATAGCAAGCATAACTTAGCAAAACAGGATAACCTATTGGGATGGAAAAACCTAAGCATAGAACTACTCATGGCATACTACAAAACCGTACTTACAAAATAGTACTAAGAAATTCTACCAAAATCCTACACATGCATACTACGGAATTTGAAGAGTAAAACATGCATAGTCAAAACTGGGACATAAACATGGACAAGTGGTGTAACTTGCCTTGATCCGAGCAGCAATCTACACAACAGTACTCCTCAGCGCACTCCGAGCAATCTAACGAAACAAACATGGATCCAATCACAATTTGCACAAAACAAATTCACGAAGACGAATATGCATGCATTTAACATGGTAATATGCAAGGATGAATTCAAATTTGAACAAGGATTTTATTCAGGGGTGTTGCTGAGTTGGGGATGTCATTAGAATCGATTCCCCACAGATTTGAAGTATTTTGGGTTAAACCCTAATTATCCAAGCTCAAAACTAGATCTACAACTCCAATCTATCTCGAGACAGATCTGAACACCCTAAGCATGAATAGACAATTTTCTACAGAAGGTCTCGCTGATACAAAGCCAACGCAACAAGAATCAACTAAAACGGAGCTACGAATAATATTCTAGAATTAAAATACTCTAATCTAAACTTTAAATCCTACTGCAAGATTGCTGTGGCAAAACAGCAATACTATTGTAGATCTGTGTTCTACTCGAAATTACGAATCCAACGGTATAATGTAAGCAAATTTTGGACTAAAATTCGAATTACTATGGATTTACAAGATTGGAGCTATTCCTGCCTATTTAAAAGAAAAAGAAAAAGGGCCAGTGATGCGGCGACACGTGGCGGCTCGGGATTGGGCTAGCGAGGCGCGCGTGATGCGACGAGGCGGCAGCGCCAGCGAGTGACGTCGAGGGGTGGAGATGAAAGGCGGCGGCTTACCGTGGTGGCGGCGGACGGCGGCGGGGCTCCGGCGATGACCGGCGGCGGCGGCGGTGCTCCTTCGGCGAGACGGCGGAGCGGACGGCGCGTGGCTCCTCCTCGCGGTCCCGTTCCCGAGGATGACGGCGGTCCTCCTTCTCCGAGGCGGCGGCGGACGGCGGCGGGGTTCCGGCGAGAAATCGGCGGCGCTCGGTGGCGGTGGCGGCCGAAAAAAGTTAGGGTTCTAGGGAGGCGTGCCGAGGGCTATATATAGGCGGAAAGACTTGGCGCGGGGGTCACGGAAACCGTCCCGGATTCGCCGGAGGCGATTCGACGCGGGCGGCGGTGGCGGCGAGCCGGA
This sequence comes from Avena insularis, assembly GCA_023614405.1. Lineage (NCBI taxonomy): Eukaryota > Viridiplantae > Streptophyta > Magnoliopsida > Poales > Poaceae > Avena > Avena insularis. The sequence continues at coordinate 95,756,807 of CM042686.1, forward strand.
CTCGGGGAGGAGGCGGCTAACGGGTGGTCCCCTTTGTCGTGAGCCGGCGCTGGTGATGATGGCTACTGGGTGGAAGCGGCTGGCCGCCTGGGCAAGGCCACTCGCTGCCGTGATGATAGATAGGCCACTGGCTCGGCCAAGTAGGGTTAGGTTAGGTTTTTTTTTATTCCTTTATTATTTTCTGATTTGCTATTTGTTTAATAACTTTTGCAAACAGACTCCAAATTAAGAGAAACTTGTTTCCAAAATTTTGTAAAAAGAAGAGGGTTAGGATAGGATTATAAAATAACTCATTTGCAAAGGTTTTGGTGGTTCAAAAGGTTTTACCCCCTTTTGTCTATAATTAGACTATGGGGTTTAAGAAAATACCTGTTGCAGTTTTTGATATGCGATGCCATGATGCAATGATATGATGCATGCTTCTAGTAACATCTGGAATTGTGAAATTTGGGATGTTACAAACCTACCCCCTTTAAGAAGAATCTCGTCCCCGAGATTCAGGTTGGTTAGCAAATAGGTGTGGGTGTTCTTTCTTCAGGTCTTCTTCACGCTCCCACGTGGCTTCTTCCTCGGAATGGTGATTCCATTGAACTTTGCAAAACCTGATAGCCTTGGTACGAGTGATTCTCTCTGCTGTCTCTAGAATCCTGGTGGGTTTTTCCTCATAGGTGAGATCGTTCTCCAATTGAACCTCCTCCAACGGAACCGTGTCCTTTAGTGGTGTTTTAGCCATTTCCGGGTGACACTTCTTTAGTTGCGACACATGGAAAACATCATGAACAGTTAACACTTCGGGTAATTCCAACTGATAGGCAACTTCCCCTCTATGACCGAAGATCTTGTAGGGCCCTATGAATCGGGGTGCTAACTTACCCTTGATTCCAAATCTCTTAACTACTCGTAGTGGCGAAACTCGGACATACGCACGGTCTCCCACTTCATAAGTCACATCCCTGCGCTTGGAATCAACATAACTCTTTTGCCCGGATTGGGCTATTTTTAACCGGTCTTGAATCTGCCTCACTTTTTCTTTGGCATCCTTGATCAGTTCAGGTCCAAACAAACTACGTTCTCCTACTCCACTCCATAGCAGCGGAGTGCTACACTTTATGCCATATAAAACTTCAAATGGAGCCATCTTGATGCTAGCTTGGTAGCTGTTATTGTATCAGAATTCCGCATATGGCAAGTTATCATCCCAATTAGACCCATAGTCTAGCGCATAGGCTCTTAACATGTCCTCCATGATCTGATTAACTCTTTCCGTTTGTCCATCAGTTTGCGGGTGGAAGGAAGTACTAAAACTCCAGTCGTGTCCCTAGATATTCGTGTTGCTGTCACCAAAACTTAGAGGTGAATTGGGTACCCCTATCAGAAACAATCCCCTTGGGCACACCATGAAGACTTACGATCCTTGACATATAAATCTTGGCGAGCTTAGCACTTGTATAGGTGGTCTTTACGGGAATGAAATGGGCCACCTTTGTGAAGTGGTCGACCACTACCCAGATGGAATCATACCCAGAACAAGTCCGCGGTAGTCCTGTGATAAAATCCATGCCTACCTTCTCCCACTTCCAATCGGGCACAGGTAAAGGCTGCAGCAGTCCTGCTGGTTTTTGATGTTCGGCCTTAACTCTGTTGCATACGTCACACAAGGAGATGTATTTAGCAATTTCTCTTTTCATGTTGTTCCACCAGAACCTCTCTTTCACATCCATGTACATCTTTGTATTACCGGGATGGATTGAGTAAGGCTAATCGTGAGCTTCCTGAAGGATTAACTTCATGATGTTAGGGTCATCGGGAACGCACAGACGCTTCTCATACCAAAGTGGTTCTTGTTCATCCGTGCGAAACCCTTTTGCTTTACCCTTTCTTATATTAGCTCTTATCTCTTCCAACTCTTTCTCCCCCTTCTGGGCCTCTTTGATTTGGTCCAGAAGCGTTGGCACTATCTCCATAGTTGCCAAGTATCCCTCTAGAACTATTTCCAACCTAAGGTCTTTGAATTGTTCACACAAATCATTTGGAAGTTCTCCCACGGTAAGTCCATTTACATAGACCTTCCAGCTTAAGGCATCAGCCACAACGTTGGCCTTTCCAGGATGGTACTGCAGGTCAAAGTCGTAGTCCTTGATGAGTTCAAGCCATCTCCTTTGCCTCATATTTAACTCCTTTTGTGTGAAGATGTATTTAAGGCTTTTGTGATCCGTGTATACATCACAATGTTTGCCCATTAGGTAATGTCTCCATACCTTGAGCGCATGAACAACTGATGCTAGTTCCAAATCGTGCGTGGGATAGTTATTCTCATGGTGCTTAAGTTGCCGAGAGGCGTAAGACACTACTTTTCCATCTTGCATTAGTACACTTCCAAGTCCTTGCCGAGAAGCGTCGCAATAAACTTGGAAATCCTTTTGGATGTCAGGGAGACACAAAACTGGTGTTGTTACTAGGCGCTTCTTTAACTCCTAAAAACTTGCTTCACATGCCTCGGTCCATTGGAACTTCTTCTCTTTCTTCAGCAACTCTGTCATAGGCTTTGCTATCTTGGAAAAGTTTTCAATGAACCTTCGGTAATATCCTGCAAGGCCCAGGAAACTCCTATATCACCCACATTCTTAGGGGACTCCCATTCTGTCACGGAAGCTACCTTACTTGGGTCCACGGCAACACCTTTTGCTGATCCAATATGGCCAAGGAATCCCACTTCTTTCAACCAGAACTCACATTTGCTAAACTTGTCATACAACTTGTGTTCCCTTAACTTTTCCATGATTAGGCGCATGTGCCTCTCATGTTCCTTCTCATCCTTGGAGTATATGAGTATGTCATCAATGAATACCACAATAAACTTATCCATGTACTCCATGAACACCTTGTTCATCATAGTCATGAAGTATGCTGGGGCATTGGTTAAGCCAAACGACATCACGGTGTACTCATAAAATCTGTATCTTGTGGTGAAGGCTGTCTTGGGTACATCCTGTTCCCGGATCTTTAGCTGGAAATATCCTGATCGGAGATCAATCTTAGCGAATACACTAGCTCCCTTTAATTGATCGAACAGGTCATTAATATTGGGTATAGGGTACTTGTTCTTGATTGTTACTTCATTTAACGACCAATAGTCCACGACTAGTCTCTTGGTTTTATCCTTCTTCTCCATGAATAAGACAGGTGCTCCCCAAGATGACGCACTTGGTTGAATGAAACCTTTGTCCAACTGCTCTCTAAGCTGTTTCTTATGTTCCTTCAACTCATCCACATCCATCTGGTACGGTCTCTTTGCTATTGGTCCAGTACCTGGCATCAAGTCAATGAGAAACTCGATGTCTCGGTCGGGAGGCATCCCTAGCAATTCTTCCGGAAACACATCTGGGTACTCCTTCGCAATTGGCACATCCTCCAAGCTAACCCCCTTAAGAGAATTCACCATACTTCCTTTGAGTGCGAAAGCTGACTTAAAGTGGATCCTTTTTTTATCCGGGGTCGTGAGTGCGATAGTCCTTTTGGCGCAATCTATGACTCCCTCATATTCGGTCATCCAGTTCATGCCCAAAATTATGTCTAAGCCTTGTGATTCCAGAACGACTAGGCTGGTGGGAAAGGTGTGTGCCCCAATCCCTAGTTCTAACCCACGGCATCCAGAGTTTGCCACTGTTTCTCCTCCAGGAGAACTTACCCTTAAGGGATTACTAATAGTCTCCGTAGGTATCTTGCCTCTATCCACAAATACCCTTGATATGAATGAATGTGATGCACCAGTATCAAAAGAACAACTGCAGGGGGTGGAGTTAAGCTTGAACTTACCAATCACGGAGTCGGGTGCCTCACAAGCATCCTCCACGGAGACATGATTCACTGTGGCTTTGACGAACGGATTCGGCTTCTTCCCATTTCCATTACCATTGCCATGGTTGTGTCCGTTGCCGTTTCCATTACCATTCTCGTTCTTCATCTTTTCGGGGCAGGTAGTTGCATAATGTCTCGTCTTGTTACACTTGAAGCATGTCACTTCACTCAGATCCTTCCCATTACCGTTTCCATTGTGGTGTTTATGACCATTGTGGTTATGTCCTCCATGGCGATGACCATTGTGGTTGTGTCCATTGTGGTTGTGGGGTGGTGGTGACGAAGTGCGTTGCTTTTGATATGGGGCAGAGTTATGCTTGTGTGAGGTGGACTTTCTCTTTCGGTTCTCTATACTCCTTTGCTTTGCTTCAACTACCACTGCCCTGTCCAGGAGTTCCTGGTAGTTATCAAACTTCAGAGCCATAAGCTGAATAGATATTTCATCATTAAGTCCCCTCAAGAATTCCTCCTGTCTCTTGGCATCAGTGGATACATCATCAGGTGCATAACGTGCCAGCTTGTTGAAAAGGTCCCCATACTCGAAGACAGAGCGGTGCAGCTGTTTCAAGTCGCGGAACTCACGTCTCTTAAGTGACATGACTCCCGCGGCTACGTGATGAGTACGAAAGGCTGCCTCATACTGGTTCCAGGTGATAGCTTCAATATCAGGGTGGGTGTCCTGGTAGTTATCCCACCATTCAGCAGCTGGTCCCTCAAGGTGGTGCGCGGCAAAGTGCACCCTATCAGGTCCAGCAACTTGGACGGTGTCTAACTTTTTGTTGGTGGTGCGGAGCCAGTCATCTGCCATAATTGGCTCAGAACTACTTGAGAAAGTTGGAGGGTTCAACCTCAAGAACCGAGTCAAGCGATCATGTTGGGGCGGTGGAGGTGGCGGAGGCGGCGGATTGTTGTTGTTGTTTTGCATGTTTTGAGTGAGGAGTTGGATCAGCTGATTCTAGGAGTTCAGAAGTTGTGCTATCTCTGGGGGCATGTTGTTATTGTTGTTTCCACGTCTCGCCATCTGGAGGGTTTGAGAGGCAAGTTAAGAAAAGATAGAAAGCCTAAGGAATAAACTCCTACCCTTATGAAAACAAGAAAAACACACGAGAAAAACAAGGCACACATGGCACACAAACCACACACTCAACCAAGTTTAACTAACCAATATAAAACTTTGGTACTCATTACAATCGCGAATAACGTTCGACTATAGAACTAAAGGTGGTCCAACTACTCTACTCATCATCCACTTCCTCATCCTCAATGATGAAGCCTTCCTTTTCCAGCAGTGACTTGTATAGCTCCATGTCCCTCATCGTGGCTTCAAGCTTCTCTTGAAGTTCCTTCATCTCCTGTGGCTCCGGTGTTGCAGCTTCGAGCCTTCCTTGAAGTTCCTTCACCTCTTGCAGCTCCTGGGTAGCAGCTTCCAGCTTCGCTCGGAGTTCCTTCTTCTCCTTCTGTAGCTTCTTGATCAAACTTGACCCCATAGTCACGGGCGTGATCTTGTCCTCCAAGCTCCTCTTGGCTGCTCGTAGGTCCTTCAACATGGTGGCAAGGTTCTTGAACTCCATCTCGTTCTTTGCGAGCACTAGACTTTGCTACCTAATCCTCTTATTCTTGTCTTGCACTCTCTTCTCTTGATTAGCGAACCTCTTGTCTTGGGCGGTGAGTTCTCCTCCTAGGGACTTGATCTTCTCTTCTAGCTCCTCGATCTTCTCGTCCTTCTCCTTGACTAGGGCACAAAGCTCGTCATTCCTCACGATCTCAAGGCAGCTCCCCTTCAGAAGGTCATTGATATGGAACTCCAAGTCTTGATATTGGATCCTTCGATGCTTGCATGTCTTCCTTTTCCTCTGGGGTTAACTCGATTGGAACTCCCTTCTCATCACGTCTTCCAAAGAGTTTGATGTAGTGGCCTTCAACCTCTTCATGATGGCGTCCGCAAAGGCGTCCAATGAGTTCCTGCAAGCTGATGCTAAGTCCTTTTTCCTTGGAGTCGATGGTGACGTTGAGTACAATGGCTTCTGTCTTGGGTTCTGTCTGACTGCACCCTGGTTGGATGACTTCAATTGCCCAGCATCCTTCCTGGTGCATCTTCCTCAACTCACTTCCCCTGATTGATGGCATGGGTAACTGCAGTGTCTTGATGATGTTCAGAAGGCATTCCCCGAAGCGCAGACACTTGATGTCTTCGGCGGTGTCGTAGTAGAAGGCCGTCATCTTTAGGTTAGGAGAGAGAAAATCAGACACAAGGTGATAAGAAGGAGAAATACTAGAAGAGTAAAAGCAAAAACACAAATGGTAAAGGTGGTTTCCAATCTTAGGGGTCACGTCCTACAGGCAACTTTGTGCTCTGATACCATCTATTGTGACCTCGGATCAATACGGATCCTAAGTCCCTGTGATTAACATGCTAGTCCCTGGATCAATAGCTAGCACTTCACAGTCGATGAATACCATGTAAAACACAAGTCATTATTACACGAATAATCCAGAGTATATTTATTACAACTTGCATAGCTTATAGCTAGCTCAAAATAAAACAGCAGAAACTAAGTAAAACTTGAGTCCATCAACGCCTCAGGCTAGCTGCGTGAAGACCCGCGATCTGTATGCACCTTTCAATCTTCGGATTCTGCACATAAGACGTGCAACCAACAAGTTGGGTCAATACTTTGAATGTATTGGCAAATTACACCAAGGAAAGAGTAAGATTATATCTACATGCAAGTCTAAGAGTAGGCTCTGGGGTTCATTTGCATAAAGCCATTTTTTATCGATGTAATAAGAAAAGAGGTAGAAAGTTTTCCCTACTTTGCAAACTTTGATATATAGTATAGGGTCGAATGGAACACGTGGATATTACTCACCAAGTGCCCAAACAACCTAGCACTTGGATATTACGCACCAAGTTCCCGAAAACCCACCCAATGGCGATATTACTCATGCCTTGGGGTTTGTAAAACGTTAAGTTTGGAAAAGAGAGAGGAAGATCTGTCAGAGGCTCCATCCTTCAGATGCTCAGAGTTGTTCTGTTTCCGTGAACACGGCTGATCGATCAGTTTGCAATACTCTCGAGAGGTTGTGCCCTTTCCGCACAATCCACGATCAAGTCCTTTTATAGACCAGACCATGGCGAAGCCTTCCTTAGTAGCCCTCTACCACCTGGATCCAACCGTGCCAAGAACCTCCAAATGTTGGTACCCCGGTGAGGTTTCCCACTAAGTACTAAGCCAAGACAGAGCCCATATGTATTGTGGTTGCACTGGAAGCTTCTGAATTCTGAAACATGGCAGACTTCTTTGATTTCTGGGCGGCCGTCCTCCACCAAATATCCACTTGTTGACCCGACAACCGTTCCGCCCAGAAGAAAACTTAGTTTTATTTTGAAGGGGGTTTTGAGAAGAAAAGTTCGCTCGAGAGAGCTCTCATACTTAGAAAATTTTGAGTCTTTCGAACCCTCCCACGGTACTTGATATAGATAAGTATATAGCATAGCAAGCATAACTTAGCAAAACAGGATAACCTATTGGGATGGAAAAACCTAAGCATAGAACTACTCATGGCATACTACAAAACCGTACTTACAAAATAGTACTAAGAAATTCTACCAAAATCCTACACATGCATACTACGGAATTTGAAGAGTAGAACATGCATAGTCAAAACCGGGACATAAACATGAACAAGTGGTGTAACTTGCCTTGATCCGAGCAGAAATCTACACAACAGTACTCCTCAGCACACTACGAGCAATCTAACGAAACAAACATGGATCCAATCACAATTTGCACAAAACAAAGTCACGAAGACGAATATGCATGCATGCAACATGGTAATATGCAAGGATGAATTCAAATTTGATCAAGGATTTTATTCAGGGGTGTTGCTGAGTTGGGGATGTCATTAGAATCGATTCCCCACAGATTTGAAGTATTTTGGGTTAAACCCTAATTATCTAAGCTGAAAACTAGATATACAACTCCAATCTATCTTGAGACAGATCTGAACACCCTAAGCATGAATAGACAATTTTCTACAGAAGGTCTCGCCGATACAAAGCCAACACAACAAGAATCAACTAAAACGGAGCTACGGATAATATTCTAGAATTAAAATACTCTAATCTAAACTTTAAATCCTACTGCAAGATTGCTGTGGCAAAACAGCAATATTATTGTAGATCTGTGTTCTACTCGAAATTATGAATCCAACGGTATAATATAAGCAAATTTTGGACTAAAATTCGAATTACTATGGATTTTACAAAATTGGAGCTATTCCTGCCTATTTAAAAGAAAAAGAAAAAGGGCCAGTGACGCGGCGACACGTGGCGGCTCGGGATTGGGCCAGCGAGGCACGCGTGGCCTTGACGAGCGCGGCAGCGGTGGCAGCGAGGCCACGTGGTGCGGCGTGGTTGGCCGGGGGCGGTTGACCGATTGGGGGCCGTTAGATCTAGATCTGACGGTCGGAGATGAAGTGGAGGGGGGCGGCGGCTTACCGTGGCGGTGGCGGCGGCGGACGGCGGCGGGGCTCCGGCGATGACCGGCAGCGGCGGCGGTGCTCCTCTGGCGAGACGGCGGAGCGGACGGCCTTGGCTCCTCTGGTCCGTTCGAGGGCGGCGGTCCTCCTTCTCCGGCGGGCGGCGAGAACCAGGCGGTGGCGGCGGAAAAAGTTAGGGTTCTAGGAGGCGTGCGAGGGCTATATAAGCGGAAAGACTTGGCGGGGGTCGCGAAACCGTCCGGATTCGCGGAGGCGTTGCCGGCATGGCGTGATGGCGTGTAGCCATCTGGACTCGGGGAGGCGGCTGACGGTGGTCCCCTTTGTCGGTTATGGATGGCGCGTGCTGGCCGGTGAGGCGGCAAAAGCGGCAGTCTGGGTGTAATTCTTGCGCAGCTAAACATAGCTGCGTAATAGATAGGCCATGGGCTGGCTCGGCCGGCCCGGTTAGGTTAGGTTAGGTTTTTTTTTATTCCTTTATTATTATCTGATTTGCTATTTGTTTAATAACTTTTGCAAACGGACTCCAAATTAAGAGAAACTATTTCTAAAATTTTGTAAAAATAAGAGGGTTAGGATAGGATTATAAAATAACTCATTTGCAAAGGTTTTGGTGGTTCAAAAGGTTTTACCCCCTTTTGTCTATAATTACACTATGGGGTTTAAGAAAATACCTGTTGCAGTTTTTGATATGCGATGCCATGATGCAATGATATGATGCATGCTTCTAGTAACATCTGGAATTGCGAAATTTGGGATGTTACATATCATAATTTTTGGGAGCTCTTGAGACTTGCAATCCCTTCTTCCCTCTACGAAGGTCCTTTCTTTTACTTTGTAGTTGAGTCAGTAAACCTACTCCCTTCTATCTCAGCAAGTATTTTGAGTTGATGTGTTTCATTCATTCATATGGTGATTTATGCAATCATGTTTCTTATGTTCCTTGTTTTGCACATTTGCTCTTATCTTGAAGTTTACTACTTTGAAAGCTTTCATTGAAAAACTAGCTATTTGTGAACTCCAGCAAATTATCAACTATTCTTCGACCAAGAGCTAAGTTTGCCATTACCAATTATGATTCCATTTATGTATCTTTATTGTGTTTTCTTTACTCACTGCAAGTTGAGTTATATAATAGTGAGTTGTCTTCTATTATGATCTATGTATTTGATGAATGCGATGCTTCTTGTCCGTATTCTTTCATCGACTCTTCACTGCATAAACCTGAGGTCATGTTTATTGAGCTCAGTTTCGCTTGGGGACAAGCGAAGTCTAAGCTTGGGGGGGAGTTGATACGTCCATTTTGCATCACTATTTTATGTCTTAATTCACTATTATTCATTGATATATTTCGTATTGAGAGGTGATACTTATGTCATTTCATCTATTTTTGCATGGTTGATGACTTTTGGAGCATGGACCGCTATGATCAGGATTACGATGGAAAAGGTCTGTTTGGAGGCAAAATTGAAGATCAGAAAATCCGGGAAAATATATGGAAAATCCTATTTTCCAAGACTGGATGCCAGAAGATGGAGTGGAGGTGGGCCAAAGGGGGCCCACACCACTCCATGGCACGGGCAGGCCTAGGTCGCGCATGGGAGTGGTGTGGCCGCCCTGGCCCACTCCAGCCTCTCCCCTCTGGTGTATATCATCCCCACGAAACCCTAAGACTCGGGGAGCGACCACAGAAATATTCCGCCGCCTCAGCGGGGCGGAAAACACCGAGAGAGAAAGATCTCTCCGGCAGACAGATTTCTGCCAGGGGAATTCCTTCTCGGAGAGGGGAGATCGTCGCCATCAACACCACCATCAAGTTGATCTTCATCAAGATCATCATCATCATCACCACCATCAGCACCCTCATCACCATCTCCATATTGCTGTAACAATTGTGTTGAATCTTGCATAGTTCATAGGGGAAACTTTCCTGGTGTTTATTACTCTTTGTAGTTGATGCTATTGAGTGAACCTTTGAATTATTGTTTATGTTCAGATTGTTATACATCATTATTCCATCTCTGATCATGATCCATATGATGTCTTGTGAGTAGTTCGTTTTGTTCTTGACGACATGGGAGAAGTCTTGTTGTTAGTAGTGGAGTTGCGTTGAGAAAGATTCAATAGATTGTTATTTAAGTTGTGGTGTACTTCTTCTAGTGGTGTCATGTGAACGTCGACTACATGACACTTCACCTATATGGTCCTAGGGGAATGCATTGTGTATTTGGCTACTAATCGTAGGGGTTGTCGGAGTGACAGAAACCTGAACCCCCGTTAGGAAACCATTGCACAAGGGACGTAAGGGTCTTAGAGTTTAAAGCTGTGGTTAGGTTTCGACATTAATTACTTTCTTGTACTTACGGATGTTTGCAAGGGGTATAATCACAAGTATGTATTATTCTTGGATGGGGCGGTACATTAGCACAGGTTCACCCACACAACACTTAGCAACCTAAAGAAGATTAATCGACTATATGAAGCGAAAGCACTTGACAGTCTTCCCATGTGTCCTCGAGAACGTTTGGTCATCTATAGAAATACAACCGGCTTGTCCTTTGCTGCATAAAGGATTGGGCCACTTGCTGCATTTATTCCTACTGTCTTTTGTTTACTCGTACTTTGTTTACTTGCTTTGTTGAAAACCCCTAAAAATCCGTTTCCTAAGTATTTGCAGAGAATTCCTGATCCATACCACTAGCCAACAGCTTCTGATCCTCGTTGGGTTCGACACTCTTACTTATCGAAAATACTACGATACACCCTTTATACTTGTGGGTCATCAGTTAGCAAAGTCGAGAAGGAGAGGGACGCGGCATTGGCCCTGAAGGCTAAAGCAGAGGAAGAACTGACTCAAGCAAGGAAGGATCTTCACTAGGCCAAAGTCCTGCAGTTCACAACTACGAGTATTGAAAAGTGCATGAGGAAAGATGCAGAGAAACAATTGAAGCAATGCAAGGAAGATTCTAAAAGGAAGGAGTAGACGATCCGATCCTTGCTCTCGCAGGAAGATGCGCATAGGGCTAAGATTAGGAAGATCAAGGAGATGTGTGATAACTAATTCTATTTAGCTTAAGCTCCATGCCTTTTTTAAGTTGTAATAGTTGTACTTGTTGACCTAGCGATCTGAACTATTGGCCCTGGAGTCCTGGGAGTAAAAAAAATGGTCGCCCGTTAATCTGTCTTAACCCTGCATTACTTCCTTTTGTCTGACCAATGCCCCTTGGATATTCCGCCCGTCGCTTCGTCGTCCTCGTGTACAAATAGGACGCGCCACAGCGTGTCGCTTTGTCGCCCATCCCCTCGCCCTCTCCAATCTCCACCACGCCGTCCCTTCGTCGTCCACCCCCCACTACTAGGGAAACAGCTATAGGTAATCAGCACATCCGTGGCTCACATGGTTGAAGTGCCCCACGGCTAAAACAGGCGTGGCTCACCTGTGGGCAGTGCCCTACTAGTAACTAGAACAACCGTGGCGCACATGACTATAGTGCGCCACAGATGTGTGTGGTACAGAGCCCTGTTGGACGCACGCCAAACATCTGTAGCGCACTATAGTCATGTGCACCAAGGTTGTTAGTGTCATCTGTGGCGCACATGGGGGGGGTGCGCTACGCCTAAGCGCACGCCCCCCTCTGCTGTGAAACGGCCACAAACATCTGTGGCGCACTCGGCCTAGTGCGCCACAGGGAGTACAAACATCCGTGGCGCACATGGCATAGTGCCCTACGGCTAAGTGGCATGCACCAACTCCCCCCCCACCCCCGTGGATCGCCTTTTTAGGGTTTGCAAAAAATAAAAGAAAATGATAAACACTTCAAAAAATTAAATCCTTTCATATTTAGGTAGGTAATGTGGTATAGCTTCTAGTAAAATTAACAAAAATGAGTTTCGACTTTATTTGCAAAAAAAAGTCATGCCACGGTAAAAAGGCCGTAACATTTGCATACGATATCGAAAAAAATCGTATAATATACCAAAATGACGAGAAGATTTCATCTGCGCAACCACCTACGGTCGTGTAGCGATTTTTTAGATTTTCAAAATTCGAAAAGAGTAAAAAGTTACGGTCAAAAAACCGTTTTTTCCTGTAGAAAAAAAAACAGGGCGACTTATCCGTAGCGCACCTACACCTAGTGCGCCACGGATAATCTTGGGCAGGATTCAAATTTGAATCCCCACCCCGCCCTCCTCCCTTTTCCTTTCCACTTTTCCTTTCCCCTTTTCCCTTCCTCTTTTCCCTCTTCCTCTCCCTTTCCCTTCTCCTTCTTCCTTCTTCCTTCTCCCTTCTCCCTTCTCCTCCTTCCCCTTCTCCTCTCCTTGCAGTGACGGCGCGACGTCGACCTCCTTCTCCTCCTCCTCGCAGTGACAACGGGCGACGTCGACCTCCCTTCCTCCCTCTCTTCCTCCATCTCTTCCTACCTCCCTCTCTTATTCTCCTCCTCTTCTTCTCCTCCTCTTCCTCCTCTGCCTCCTCTTCTTCTCCTCCTCTTCCTCCTCTGCCTCCTCTTCTTCTTCTCCTCCTGTTCCTTCTCTTCTTATCCTCCTCCTCTTCTTCTCCTCCTCTTCCTCCTCTTCTTCTTCTCCTCCTCTTCTCCTCCTCTTCCTCCTATTCTCCTCCTCCTCCTTGCAGTTCCGACGACGACAACGAGGTGACGACGAGGAGGCGGCACGCGACCTGCACCGGCCGACAGCAGCGGCAGCACGAGATCCAGATCTGCTGCTTTTTTTTGAATTTTGAAATTTATATCTGTGGCGCACAACACCTAGTGCGCCACGGTTATCGTTTCATACGCGTGGCGCACCTCCCCAAACTTCTGTGGTGCACTGGCATGTGCGCCACGCCTGTATCTAAACTTCTGTGGCGCACTACACTGCTAGTGCGCCACAGATGATGTTTCATGGTGCGCCACTAAAGGCCATTTTCCTAGTAGTGCCCTCGCTCCCTCTCCAATCTCGATCGTGCCTCCATGGAGATGCCCTTGCTGAACTTCTACGAGGCGGTGATGTTCGCGCACTTCGACATCCTCGTGCCGCCGGCCGCGACGGTGCCCCACGGATGGCGCATCAGCTATGCGGGGGTGCCGGTGGCTCCGCTCCTCGTCCTCGGTGGAGCCGTGATGGAGAGCAAAATCGCGGCGCGCCGCCGCCAGATGCCCGCGTGGAAGAGGGCACTGCCCCGGTACGCGGCGGCCAGCCAGTACTAGCCGACGCTGTTCAAGAAGGAGCGAAATGTCAAGATTGGCAACCGCATCGTTTACAGGAGCATGGCGCACCGGGATCTCTGCAACCGAGAATGGCGGGAGAGGTTATGGTCCGTCCCTGGACGGACCAAGTTTACCGTCATCGTCGCTTCTCGTCGCGAAGTGGTGCTCCGTCTCGCGTAAAATGCGGAAATCGTGGAGGTTCCGTCTGACGAAGACAAGGAAGCCGACGGCTCGGAGGACAGCGGCAGCGGAAGTGAAATTGTTGACTAGTGGTTGAATTAATGTAGGATGTGAAATCACACCTTTGTTTAGAATAATTTGTGGTTGAATTAATGAGATGCCTCGATTTAGATCTCTGTCTCGATTAATTTATGGAAGAATTTGTGATTTATATCAATTTCTGCCTCGATTTTGATCTCTGTCCCAGATTGGGAATGTGACCGTGGACCAAAGAACCCTTTTCTACTAGTGTATTCTGGCATTGGTGGTTTGTTTAAACGTAATATATGTGGATTTGGCCGCATGCAAATGGCACAACCACAATTTATAAAGTGGAGAACGTACACGATTCTTTGGAGATCCGGGAGCTTCGCCAGATGCAGGGGATGCAGGACCAGAGAGGGGGTGAGATAGACGGGCTCAAGATTAGGCCAGAAAGTGGTACTGATTTCCTCCTCATCTAGGTATTATCGGTGAGAACATTGCTGTTTATGTTGCCACGTCGTTGTGCAGCATCTGAAATAAGTTGCTGCTTTGTGGAGTGTGGCATCTTAAATAATTTATTTCTATGCCACTTACATTTCGTCGTATTTGGAGACCTCCTGCCCCTCAGCAATCGTGGAACTGGTGGATCCTTGTTTTCAGATAGTAGTGGCACAATCACAATTTCGGATTCAACTACTGACTCGGGCGTTTCCAAACCCTAAGTCGTGGTACATTTTACTCAGAGAATGTGGGTAGATTGTTTCGCCCAGCAACATGCCACACACAGAGCTCCAGAATTTAACAGAATTACAAATATAGGTTCAAGTTCAACACATTACTATGCATCTTCATTGCCAGCAGCCTTCTTCCGTAGCCTGGGTGCCAAGCCTTCACGTCTACTGGCTTCTTCATTTCCTGCCTTCTTCCTCTTCCTCGGTGCCAATTTTTTTAGCTTCACGTACTCTGCATCGGCGGGACAATGGGCACCAGAATCGTGTCCAGCATCATCTTTCCACTCGTTTTTAATTTCTTCGGGCAGCAAAATGACTGACCTGGCAGTCATGTTTCTAACCTTGCGGCGCTTCCTGTCAAAGAAACAAGACTGTTGCATAACTGCCCAATATCTACAGAGTAAATAAAACAAAAATTACAATTCAGCACAAACGTGCGAACCCCAAGAGACCTTTACTTACCAGGAGCTAATTGGGTTCGAGCAACCACCCTGTCCAAGAATAGAAGGGCGACTCCCAGTTGTAGCAGATTCCACATCCAGTACATGACATTTCAGGTCAAACATGGCGGCCGAAGCATACATTTTCATCAACCAAATTAGCTGACTGTCACACGTTATAGGAACCATGATGCCACGTTCATCCATGAAGCTGAACTTTGCAGTCTGCTTCGGCCATAATTCAACATGATTACGCAGAGCAGCAACCATACCAGATATAGTGCAGATCTGCGTAGGCGCTTCTTCCATCATGAAACAATGGTGTCCATACCTCTTGCCCTTAGAGTCATACCTGTAGAGGACTACCGTAACCAGGTAAGGGGGATCCGTGCAGATCCCACTTGATAGAAAACTATGGACAAAATATGTTTGTTAGCGTTGGGCTAACAAACAATTTGAGGTTCAGTATCCAACTAGTAGTTATAATTAGTGCCAATAGAAAAGAGAAGGGTAGCTCACCCGCTTGTAGCCAGAACTTCTTCTTCCTTGATAGTAGGATCTACCATCCTCCGAGCTGCTCGGCTCGTTGGCGGCGGAGGCAGGCTAGAGCCTCGCAACGAAGGCTACGGCATGCGCCATTGGAGCTCGGTATCAGCGACTGGGCGCAGCAACTTGGCCCCGGAAGTCAAATGTTCGAAGGGATCGTCCTGCTTGGAGGGTGGATTCCGACGCTGCCGGTGCTAGGGGAAAGCTAGGAGTGGATTTGTGAATTTGGTCAACGCACCATGCTCCTTTAGTATCTCATTTTGCCTACGTGGTTGCCGCATTGGCGCTCACATCACGGAAATATTACTAACATGAGGGTCCCGACCGTCTACTTCACGGGGCAGTTTCACGGCATGTTTGGATTTGGTAGGGGTGAGACGAGTTTGCATCGAAATGGCCCCTCTCGGTAGTTGGTGGCCCAACTTTTCAAAACGCGGTAATTTCAGGCAACTTAGGTACCGCCATGCGCTGGCCTGCCAACTTTGGTACCGCAGACAAACAAGCCTAGTAGGGAGGTGCCGCCGCACGGGCCCTACGGAGGCCTCGGAGGTGGGTGTGCCATCGGGTCCTGTGCCAGAGACCTGGTCATCTCAGAAGGCTCATTCCTCGAGAACTCATCCTCTGGTTCCCCCCTTCCCTCCCCGGGTCATCAGCTGGTGGTGGCGACGGGGCCGGGGAGCCTGCCCTAGGCCGGATAGGTTCCGTGTCAAGATCCATCACCAAGTCCCTTCCCGAGCGGTCGAAGAAGAAGCGAGGGATCGTCACCGGAACACGGAGGGCGTCCGAGTCCACCTCCAAGAGCTTGCCCACTGTCTACAAGATGAGGGCGACAATGTCCTCCCACCTCGTCTCTATCGGTACCCCAAAGAGGCGGAGCCAGACGTCAGAAAGCATGGTCGTGGCCTCCGGGTCAGCAGTGGCAGGCCTAATCAGCACCTTCAGTAGCTGAATCGGAAGGGTGAATGAGGCCCCGAACACGCACATGCGTAGGGTCGCCACCGGTGGAAATGAGACCGCAAACTTAGTGGCCGAGACCCGCCTCACCGGCCATGCGTGCCTCGGGAGAACCTCACTGAACTCCATGTGAATCATCTCCTCGGTGATCTCGAGCTGTCCGGGCGGGTCCTTATCCTACATCGTCACCGTCGCCAGAGTCTCTGGAACCGTCATCTCGACCCACCCCCATGTTGTTGTAGTAGAACCCCCTGTCCACCCCGTGGTCGTAGTACTCTAGGCACTGGTGGGCACAGGGCGGTGCTGGGGGTGGGGCACTGGTGACATGGACGCCCCGGCGCTCCGTCCCGGCGGGTCTCGATGATCCTGGAGTGGCGGCAGATGGCTTCTTCTTATTCTTCTTTGACTTCTTTTTTAGCTTCACGACCGTAGTAGGGCTCGCGTCTGCTGACGCTGGCTGTCGGCTACCAGAACTGTGGGCTATCGCTGCCCCTCACGCCAGGAGGCCACATCCGCCCGACCAGGCGCACCCCAACCCTCCTGCTGAGAGCCGTGGGAGGCCAGGGCCTGTTGCCTGAGCTAGGCCTTTTTTCAAGATGCCTATGGCGAGTGCTGATGACCGAGAGCCGCCTGCTCCGAGCCGCTCGCGCGTCGCTGCTGGCGTGGCAGTGACCGAGAGGCCCTATGCTGAACAGACGGCTGCGGGGGCAGGTTGTGCGGCGCGTAGAGAGCCTGTAGGTCTCTTGGTGGCCTCAATCTAGGGCATGGCGGCACGGGGAGCGAGCTTGGGAAAGTGACGGAGATCGACTGGCCAGACTGCGGCAACTCATGGCGAGGGGAGGCGGCATGGCGGCGGGGGGAGATGTCCCTGGCCGCGCCCGGGCTCCTAGGCCACTTCGACATAAGGGCTTCCTTGTAGGAAAGCCCCGGGGTCCATGAGGATGGAGGCGGGGTGTTGGTCGGAGATGGCGGAACACCAGACGCAGCTGGCGGCACAGTCAACGACCGGGCGCGGGGGTGGGGAAGAGCTAGGAAGACAGCATTGTTCGAGGTGAGCCCTATCCTGATACGAAGCGAGGCGGTCTCTGGGCTGTTGGTGGGTGTGGCCAAGGCAGAGTGGCATGGGCCGCTAGTGGGCCTCGGCCCACATACGGGCCCCATCCCCTGCGTAGGCCAGCCCGCACCGGGCCCCGTACCGTCCACTCGCAGAGGATCACGGTGTCCCCATCTAGTGCTGGTGCCCGCCTCCACCGCCTGTGGAGCCGTCGACCGCCCACGCTCGCCGGAGCCTACCTTCCGCTGCATGTCACGCTGCTGCCCACTCTGCACTAGCTACGCCTGGGGAATAAAATCCTCTAGCAACAGCCAGCGCAGGGAAGAGGGACATCGAGGAGTCGCCACTCCCGTCTCTAGGGGCTCAAAGTTCCAGCTTGCCGGTAGCGGTGAAGACGCCTGGCAAGATGGGGTCATGACCGGGACCTCCGTTGGTTCGTCGGGAACATCTCCCCACATCTGGCCCTACAGGTCACCCAGGGCAGCGACCTCCTCCGGCGAGGGGAGGGGAAGCTCCAGCTAGGGCACTATCGGGGGGGCGGGGCTCCTGGAACACGAGGACCTGCGAGAAGAAGAGCGGGGGGAGAGGGGACGCACCTAGGGGCCTACGTGCACGCGGTGCACCAGGAATTAGAGGTCAACACCGTCTATGATGAAGACCTCGCGGGGGAGCTCCCACACGTCAATGTCCATCACCGCCTCGTCGAGCAGAATCAATCGGCGCGCCTCCAGTCGCAGCAGGAGTACGGCCTAGAAAGGACCCAGCTTGGAGCCTAGAAGAGAAGTGCCGGCGGAGTCCTGCCACCGGAGCGGCAGTGCCCGATCTTGGCGCGGCCAAAGGGCCATGGAGAGGGTGACGGGAAACAGAGGGGGATG
Organism: Avena insularis; assembly: GCA_023614405.1. Taxonomy (NCBI): domain Eukaryota; kingdom Viridiplantae; phylum Streptophyta; class Magnoliopsida; order Poales; family Poaceae; genus Avena; species Avena insularis. The sequence goes on from CM042686.1 coordinate 95,775,176, forward strand.
AGGGCGCGCGCCGGCGAGGGCGGCACGGGGCACAAAGGGCCGGGGCGCCGGCTCACTGGTCGACGAGGGTTCCGGGCGTCGCAGGCTCCGCCAAATTCGAAAACTCCATCCCCGGTGTCGCCCAATCATAGGTTTGAAGTAATGAACAAATTAAATTTGAACAATTTCCAAGTAATTTCCAAACACTTTAAATCAATACAAATGAAGGGTTTGCAGTTGTTGTCATCCATTTGGGATAGCTTTGGACCAAGTTGGTGAAAGCCTGTTTCCAAATATGGGCTTACGGATGTGTTTAGACCTTGAGGCTGGAAGGCCGGATTAGGAAGGAGTCAAGGGACAAGTTAACGAGGAGCAAACAAGGAGTCGGAATGACTCAAATGATTTTCTAGAAACCCATCAAAGAGCCATTCATAAGCCAGATTGGTTTTTACCGGTTTAGATATAGAAATAATGATCCGTATCCCAGATCAATACTCAAGATGGCCTAGTTGGTACCGTTTTCTGCCTACAAGCCCATGGATCAGCATCTATGACAACACAAAGCCGAAGGAAAGCTCTACATCGGCAGCTTGACATGAAATACGGCAAACATGTACTTGGGTCCGAATCCAGTATGAAGACAAAGGAAGAAGCTACCTAGTTTTGGGCTAGAATTAGGAGCTTGATTCCTACTTGTAAACGTGTATGAGTTGTCATAGCTTTACGTAAAGACCATCCGCCTCATATATTTGTGAGAGGTGATGGCTGATTGAGTCTTAGATGGAAACAATCGACAAATCAATCCCTTTACATTTGTCTTCTCAACAATTCTCCCAGCTCACCTTCTTTGGCAATTTCGCATGTACATCGGTCGCCGAATCAACAATCGAGCTAAGAAAAGCCAAGCTCGCCTTAGTTCAGTCCATAGTTGCTAGAACCTCCGATAGGGTGCGTACTGAACAAATGGGACTTCTAGTTCAAAAGTACTGGCTAGATTGTCTTGGTATCATGCTTCTAGCAGGACTCCTCTGACGTGAGTTGCGGTGCATCACCGACCTCCTAGATTCTGGCGCCTTTATAAGCCAGACCTGCAGGAGCCTAGGTGCTGATTTTGATGCTTACTTGTCGGCGACTGATACTAGGCATGGTATTATAGTGGCTTGGAAAAGTAGGGTGGTGCAGTTGGATAGCACATATGTGGATGTGAACTACGTGACTGCTAGGGTGACACCCACGGGTAAGGGCATGTTCGTCTGCGGTACCAAAGTTCGCATGCCAGCGCACCGCGGTACCTAAGTTGCCTGATATTGCCACGTTTCGAAATGTTGGGCCGCCAACTACCGAGAGGGGCCATTTCGATGCAAACTCATCTCACCCCTGCCAAATTCAAACATTCCGCGAAACTGCCCCATGAAGTAGACGGTCAGGACCCTCATGTTAGTCATCTGTCCATGCTGCGAGCGCCAACACGGCAACCTCTTAGGCAAATCGAGGAACTAAGTGGATTGGATGCGTTGACCAATTTCACAAATCCATTCCCACCTTTCCCCTAGCACCAGCGGCGTCGGAATCCACCCTCCAGGCAGGATGATCCCTTCGGACATTTGACTTCTGGCGCCAAGTTGCTGCGCCCAGTCGCTGATCCCGAGCTCCAATGGCGCATGTCGTAGACGCCGTTGCGAGGCTCTAGCCTGCCTCTGCAACTGACGAGCCGAGTAGCTCGGAGGATGGCAGATCCTACTACCAAGGAAGAAGAAGTTCTGGCTACAAGCGGGTGAGCTACCCTTCTCTTTGCTATTCACACTAATTATAACTGCTAGCTCGCTACTGAATCTAAAATTGTTTGTTAGCCCAACGCTGACAAACATATTTTGTTCACAGTTTTCTGTCAAGTGGGACCTCGGCGGACCACCCTTACCTGGTTACGGTAGTCCTCTTCAGGTACAACTCTAAGGGCAAGTGGTATGGACACCATTGTATCACGATGGAAGAAGCGCCTATGTAGATCTGCACTATATCTAGTATGGTTGTTGCTCTACGTAATCATGATGAATTATGGCCGAAGCAGACTGCAAAGTTCAGCTTCATGGATGAACGTGGCATCATGGTTCCTCTAACGTGTGACAGTCAGCTAATTGGGTTGATGAAAAGGTATGCTTCGGCTTGCATGTTTGAGCTGAATTGTGATGTAATGGATGTGGAAGCTGCTGCAACTGGGAGTCGCCCTTCTATTCTTGGACAGGGTGGTTGCTCGAACCCAATTAGCTCCTGGTAAGCAAAAGTCTCTTGGGGTTCGCATGTTTGTGCTGAATTGTAATTTTTGTTTTATGTACTCTGTAGATATTGGGCAGTTATGCAACAATCCTGTTTCTTTGACAGGAAGCACCGCAAGGTTAGAAACATGACTCCCGGGTCAGTCATTTTTCTGCCCGAAGAAATTAAAAACGAGTGGAAAGATGATGCTGGACACGATTCTAGTGCCCATTGTCCCGGCGATGCAGAGTACGTGAAGCTAAGAAAAATGGCACCGAGGAAGAGGAAGAAGGCAGGAAATGAAGAAGCCAGTGGACTTGAAGGCTTGGCACCCAGGCTGCGGAAGAAGGCTGCTGGCAATGAAGATGCATAGTAATGTGTTGAACTTGAACCTATACATGTAATTCGGTTAAATTCTGGAGCTCTCTATGTGGAACTTTGCTGGGCGAAACAATCTACCCACGTTCTCTGAGTAAAATGTACTGCGACTTAGGGTTTGGAAACGCCCGAGTCAGTAGTTGAATCCGAAATTGTGATTGTGCCACTACTATCTGAAAACACGCAACACCGGTTCTACGATTGCTGAGGGGCAGGAGGTCTCCAAATACGATGGAATGTAAGTGGCACAAAAATATATTATTTAAGATGCTACACACCACGAAGCAGCAACTTATTTCAGCTGCTCCACACAACGACATGGCAACATAAACAGCAATGGCAACTGATAATGCCCAGATGAGGAGGAAATCGGTACCACTTTCTGGCCTAATCTTGAGCCCGTCTATCTCACCGCCTCTCCGCTCCTGCATCCCCTGCATCTGGAGAAGCTCCCGGATCTCCAGTATCCGGGTGTATGTGCTTCCACTTTATAAATTGTTGTTGTGCCATTTGCATGCGGTACAATCCACGTAGATTACGTTTAAACAAACCACCAATTTTAGAATACACTAGTAGAAAAGGGTCTTTGGTCCATGGTCACGTTCCCAATCCGAGACAGAGATCTAAATTGAGGAAGAAATTGATCTAAACCACAAATTCTTCCACAAATTAATCGAGACAGAGATCTAAATCGAGGCATTTAATTAGTTTAACCACAAATTCTTATAAACAAAGGTGCGATTTCACATCCTACATTAATTCAACCACTAGTCAACATTTTCACTCCTGCTGCCACTGTCCTCCGAGCCGCCGGCTTCCTCGTCATCGTCAGACGGAACCTCCATGATTTCCGCATTGTTCGCGAGACGAAGCACCTCTTTATGGTGAGCGGCGGCGATGACGGTGTACTTGGTCCGTCTAGGGACGGACCAGAACCTCTCCCGCCCTTCTCGGTTGCGGAGATCTCGGTGCACCACGCACCCGTAAACGATGCGGTTGCCAGTCTTGGCCTTCCGCTCCTTATTGAACAGCGCCGGCTTGTACGGGCTGGCCACCGCGTACCGGGGCAGCTCCCTCTTCCACACGGGCATTTGGCGGCGGCGCGCCGCGATTTCGCTCTCCATCTCGGCTCCTCCGAGGACAAGGAGCGGAGCCACTGGCACCCCTGCATAGTTGATGCGCCATCCGTGGGTCATTGTCGCAGCCGGCGCCACGAGGATGTCGAAGTGCGTGAACATCACCGCCTCGTAGAAGTTAAGCGCGGGCATCTCCATGGCGGCGCGGTGGAGATTGGAGAGGGAGCGAAGGGATGGACAACGAAGCGATGGCGCGGTGGAGATTAGAGAGGGAGAGGGGATGGACGACGAAGCGACGCGCTGTGGTGCCTCCTATTTATATACGAGGACGACAATGCGACGGGCGGAATATCCAAGGGCAATGGTCAGACAAAAGGAAGTAATGCAGGGTTAAGACAGATTAAGGGGCGACCAATTTTTTTCCTCCCAGGACTCCGGGGCCAATAGTTCAGACCGCTAGGTCCACAAGTACAACTATTACAACTTAAAAAGGCATGGAGCTCAAGCTAAATAGAACTAGTTATCACACATCTCCTTGATCTTCCTAATCTTAGCCCGATGCGCATCTTCCTACGAGAGCAAGGATTGAATCATATGCTCCTTCCTTTTAGCATCTTCCTTGCACAGCTTCAATTGTTTCTCTGCATTTTTCCTCATGCACTTGTCAATACTCGTAGTTGTGAACTGCAGGACTTTGGCCTAGTGAAGATCGTTCCTTGCTTGAGTCAGTTCTTGCTCTGCTTTATCCTTCAGGGCCAACATCGCGTCCCTCTCCTTCTCGACTTTGCTAACCTTGTCTTGCACCCACCTGAGGTCTCGCTTATGCTTGGTCATGTCAACCGGTTCCCATAGCTTCATCTCAACACTGTCAAGAAATGAGCTGAATACGGATTCTTTCAACTCAACGGTCATTTCCCATAGTTTGTCCAACGTTTTCTACATAGTTTTGGGCCACTTTGGATCTACCCATTTGACAACACCGCAACTTCCGCCTTGCATCATTGCACGATGTCCTTGACACCATAGAAACCTCCTTCCTGCGTTTCGTCCTTCGAACGCTACAAATTTAGCAGGCACATATCCATGTTTACATAGCAGAGGACTGTCTTCATCCGCTAAACCGTGATAGTTAGAGTCATACATCATCTGGTTGGCCTAATTCATCATACGCGCATGAGTAAACAGAGTAGATCTAGCTCAAAAAAGAGATAACTGGCCACAGATGATAGAGATAGAGATGAGATGACTCACATCGAAATCACCATCCCTATCATCACGACGCGTTTCCTCACCGTATCCCCTTGAACCAATGGCGAGAGGGGGGGTGGCTGCCGGAGAGGGGATTAGGATGGAGGCGCCGTCGGCTTGCGGCTACAGCAGGATATGAGTGAAGTGGGGAAGTGGCTTCGAGGGGAAGGAAGAGAAGTACAGGGAGGAAGAGGCGTAATGGGGACGTGACACTAGGATATGGCCCACTGAACTCGTGAGTCGTGACACTCGCAACATGGGAGCACCCGGTGTTGCCAGTTTGTCTAGAGCAAGCGTGGCCAATCATGCCGCAGAACAGCCTACTCGCGGATGGCTCTCACGAAGACCATCCCAATCGTACAAGCACCCTGATCGAACGGTATGTAACAATCGTCAAGCAGAACAACTATTTTAGGGTGTGCCTTCTAGAAGACTCAGTATAACGGCCACCCAATGGGGGGCTAAGGTTAGGGCTCTCCTAAGGTTAGGATCCATATGTGGTTTATGAAAAGAACACATATCCAATGACACTGGTGGATCCTTATGTGGTTTGTGAGAAGAACAGACATGCAATGACTCTAGATGTGGTTCATGAGAAGAACATGACTACAATGACACTGGTTTATCCTTATGTGGTTTGTGAGAAGAACACACATGAAATGACTCCACTGTGGTTCATGAAAAGAACACACATCCAATGACTCTAGCTGTGGTTCATGAGAAGAACACAGATGCAATGACAATGGTGGATCCATGTGTGGTTTGTGAGAGGAACATACATGCAATGACACTGGGTGTGGTTCATGAAAAGAACACACATCCAATGACACTGGTGGATCCTTATGTGGTTTGTGAGAAGAACACACATGCAAAACATAGTCGATCCATATGTGGTTTGTGAAAAGAACACACATGCAATGACTCTAACTGTGGTTAATGAAAAGAGCAGACATGCAATGACACTGGTGGATCCATGTGTGTTTTATGAGAGGAACACACATCCAATGACACTGGGTGTGTTTCATAAAAACAACACACATGCAATGACACTGGTGTATCCTTATGTGGTTTGTGAGAAGAACAGACATGCAATGACTCTAGCTGTGGTTCATGAGAAGAACACACATCCAATGACACTGGTGTATCCTTATGTTGTTTGTGAGAAGAACACACATGCAATGACTCTAGTTGTGCTTTGTGAAAAGAACACACATGCAATGACTCTAACTGTGGTTAATGAAAAGAGCAGACATGCAATGACACGGGTGGATCCATGTATGGTTTGTGAGAAGAACACACATGCAATGACACTGGCTGTGGTTCATGAAAAGAACAGACATGCAATGGTACTGGTGGATCCATGTGTCATTTGTGAGAAGAACACACATGCAATGACACTGGGTGTGGTTCATGAAAATAATACACATCCAATGACACTGGTGGATCCTTATGTGGTTTGTGAGAAGAACATACATGCAATGACTCTGGCTGTGGTTCATGAGAAGAACACACATCCAATGACACTGGTGTGGTTCATGAAAAGAACACACATCCAATTACACTGGTGTATCCTTATGTGGTTTGTGAGAAGAACATACATGCAATGACTCTAGATGTGGTTCATGAGAAGAACACACATGCAATGACACTCGTGGATCCATGTGTTGTTTATGAGAGGAACATACATGCAATGACACTGGGTGTGGTTCATGAAAAGAAGAGACATGTAATGGCACTTGTGGATCCATATGTGGTTTGTGAAAAGAACAGACATGCAATCACACTAGGTGGATCCATGTGTGGTTTGTGAGAAGAACAGACATGCAATGACTCTAGATGTGGTTCATGAGAAGGACACACATGCAATGACATAGGTGGATCCATGTGTGGTCTATGAGAAGAACACACATGCAATGACACTGGGTGTGGTTCATGAAAAGAGCACACATCCAATTACACAGGTGGATGCTTATGTGGTTTGTGAGAAGAACAGACATGCAATGACTCTAGATGTGGTTCATGAGAAGAACACACATCCAATGACACTGGTGGCTCTTGTGTGGTTTATGAGAGGAACATACATACAATGACATTGGGTGTGGTTCATGAAAAGAAGAGACATGTAATGACACTTGTGCATCCATATGTGGTTTGTGAAAAGAACAGACATGCAATCACAATAGGTCGATCCATGTGTGGTTCATGAGAAGAACACACATGCAATGACACTGGTTAATCCATGTGTGGTTTATGAGAGGAACACACATGCAATGACACTGGGTGTGGTTCATGAAAAGAACACACATCCAATGACACTGGTGGATCCATGTGTACATTGTGAAAGGAACACACATGCAATGACAATGGGTGTGGTTCATGAGAAGAACACACATGCAATGACACTGGTGTATCCTTATGTGGTTTGTGAGAATAACAAACATGCAATGACTCTAGATGTGGTTCATGACAAGAACACACATGCAATGATACTCGTGGATCCATGTGTTGTTTATGAGAGGAACAGACATGCAATGACACTAGGTGTGGTTCATGAAAAGAACACACATGCAATGACACTGGTGGATCCATATGTGGTTTGTGAAAAGAACAGACATGCAATCACACTTGGTGGATCCATGTGTGGTTCATGAGATGAACACACATGCAATGACAATGGTCGATCCATGTGTGGTTTGTGAGAAGAACACACATCCAATGACACTGGGTGTGGTTCATGAAAAGAACACACATCCAATGACACCGGTGGATCCTTATGTGGTTTGTGAGAAGAACAGACATGCAATGACTCTAGATGTGGTTCATGAGAAGAACATGACTACAATGACACTGGTTTATCCTTATGTGGTTTGTGAGAAGAACACACATGAAATGACTCCAGCTGTGGTTCATGAAAAGAACACACATCCAATGACTCTAGCTGTGGTTCATGAGAAGAACACAGATGCAATGACACTGGTGGATCCATGTGTGGTTTGTGAGAGGAACATACATGCAATGACACTGGGTGTGGTTCATGAAAAGAAGACACATCCAATGACACTGGTGGATCCTTATGTGGTTTGTGAGAACAACACACATGCAAAACATAGTCGATCCATATGTGGTTTGTGAAAAGAACACACATGCAATGACTCTAACTGTGGTTAATGAAAAGAGCAGACATGCAATGACACTGGTGGATCCATGTGTGGTTTATGAGAGGAACACACATCCAATGACACTGGGTGTGTTTCATAAAAACAACACACATGCAATGACACTGGTGTATCCTTATGTGGTTTGTGAGAAGAACAGACATGCAATGACTCTAGCTATGGTTCATGAGAAGAACACACATCCAATGACACTGGTGTATCCTTATGTTGTTTGTGAGAAGAACACACATGCAATGACTCTAGTTGTGCTTTGTGAAAAGAACACACATGCAATGACTCTAACTATGGTTAATGAAAAGAGGAGACATGCAATGACACGGGTGGATCCATGTATGGTTTGTGAGAACAACACACATGCAATGACACTCGCTGTGGTTCATGAAAAGAACAGACATGCAATGGTACTGGTGGATCCATGTGTCATTTTTGAGAAGAACACACATGCAATGACACTGGGTGTGGTTCATGAAAATAATACACATCCAATGACACTGGTGGATCCTTATGTGGTTTGTGAGAAGAACATACATGCAATGACTCTGGCTGTGGTTCATGAGAAGAACACACATCCAATGACACTGATGTGGTTCATGAAAAGAACACACATCCAATTACACTGGTGTAACCTTATGTGGTTTGTGAGAAGAACATACATGCAATGACTCTAGATGTGGTTCATGAGAAGAACACACATGCAATGACACTCGTGGATCCATGTGTTGTTTATGAGAGGAACATACATGCAATGACACTGGGTGTGGTTCATGAAAAGAAGAGACATGTAATGACACTTGTGGATCCATATGTGGTTTGTGAAAAGAACAGACATGCAATCACACTAGGTGGATCCATGTGTGGTTTGTGAGAAGAACAGACATGCAATGACTCTAGATGTGGTTCATGAGAAGGACACACATGCAATGACACAGGTGGATCCATGTGTGGTCTATGAGAAGAACACACATGCAATGACACTGGGTGTGGTTCATGAAAAGAGCACACATCCAATTACACTGGTGGATGCTTATGTGGTTTGTGAGAAGAACAGACATGCAATGACTCTAGATGTGGTTCATGAGAAGAACACACATCCAATGACACTTGTGGCTCCTTGTGTGGTTTATGAGAGGAACATACATACAATGACATTGGGTGTGGTTCATGAAAAGAAGAGACATGTAATGACACTTGTGGATCCATATGTGGTTTGTGAACAGAACAGACATGCAATCACAATAGGTGGATCCATGTGTGGTTCATGAGAAGAACACACATGCAATGACACTGGTTAATCCATGTGTGGTTTGTGAGAAGAACCCACATGCAATGACACTGGGTGTGGTTCATGAAAAGTACACACATCCAATGACACTGGTGGATCCATGTGTACATCGTGAAAGGAACACACATGCAATGACAATGGGTGTGGTTCATGATAAGAACACACATGCAATGACACTAGTGTATCCTTATGTGGTTTGTGAGAATAACAAACATGCAATGACTCTAGATGTGGTTCATGAGAAGAACACACATGCAATGATACTCGTGGATCCATGTGTTGTTTATGAGAGGAACAGACATGCAATGACACTGGGTGTGGTTCATGAAAAGAACTCACATGCAATGACACTGGTGGATCCATATGTGGTTTGTGAAAAGAGCACACATTCAATCACACTTGGTGGATCCATGTGTGGTTCATGAGAAGAACACACATGCAATGACAATGGTCGATCCATGTGTGGTTTGTGAGAAGAACACACATCCAATGACACTGGGTGTGGTTCATGAAAAGAACACACATCCAATGACACCGGTGGATCCTTATGTGGTTTGTGAGAAGAACAGACATGCAATGACTCTAGATGTGGTTCATGAGAAGAACATGACTACAATGACACTGGTTTATCCTTATGTGGTTTGTGAGAAGAACACACATGAAATGACTCCAGCTGTGGTTCATGAAAAGAACACACATCCAATGATTCTAGCTGTGGTTCATGAGAAGAACACAGATGCAATGACACTGGTGGATCCATGTGTGGTTTGTGAGAGGAACAGACATGCAATGACACTGGGTGTGGTTCATGAAAAGAACACACATCGAATGACACTGGTGGATCCTTATGTGGTTTGTGAGAAGAACACACATGCAATGACACAGTGGATCCATATGTGGTTTGTGAAAAGAACACACATGCAATGACTCTAACTGTGGTTAATGAAAAGAGCAGACATGCAATGACACTGGTGGATCCATGTGTGGTTTATGAGAGGAACACACATCCAATGACACTGGGTGTGGTTCAAGAAAATAACACACATGCAATGACACTGGTGTATCCTTATGTGGTTTGTGAGAAGAATAGACATGCAATGACTCTAGATGTGGTTCATGAGAAGAACATGACTGCAATGACACTGGTGTATCCTTATGTGGTTTGTGAGAAGAACACACATGAAATGACTCCAGCTGTGGTTCATGAAAAGAATACACATCCAATGACTTTAGCTGTGGTTCATGAGAAGAACACACATGCAATGACACTGGTGGATCCATGAATGGTTTGTGAGAAGAACACACATGCAATGACACTGGCTGTGGTTCATGAAAAGAACAGACATGCAATGGTACTGGTGGATCCATGTGTCGTTTGTGAGAAGAACACACATGCAATGACACTGGGTGTGGTTCATGAAAAGAATACACATCCAATGACACTGGTGGATCCTTATGTGGTTTGTAAGAAGAACATACATGCAATGACTCTGGCTGTGGTTCATGAGAAGAACACACATCCAATGACACTGGTGTGGTTCATGAAAAGAACACACATGCAATGACACTGGTGTATCCTTATGTGGTTTGTGAGAATAATAGACATGCAATGACTCTAGATGTGGTTCATGAGAAGAACACACATGCAATGACACTCGTGGATCCATGTGTTGTTTATGAGAGGAACAGATATGCAATGACACTACGTGTGGTTCATGAAAAGAACACACATGCAATGACACTGGTGGATCCATATGTGGGTTGTGAAAAGAACAGACATGCAATCACACTTGGTGGATCCATGTGTGGTTCATGAGAAGAACACACATGCAATGACACTGGTTAATACATGTGTGGTTTGTGAGAAGAACACACATCCAATCACACTGGGTGTGGTTCATGAAAAGAACACACATCCAATGACATTGGTGGATCCATGTGTACACTATGAAAGGAACACACATGCAATGAAACTGGGTGTGGTTCATGAGAAGACCACACATGCAATGACACTGGTGTATCCTTATGTGGTTTGTGAGAATAACAGACATGCAGTGACTCTTGATGTCGTTCATGAGAAGAACACACATGCAATGACACTCGTGGATCCATGTGTTCTTTATGAGAGGAACAGACATGCAATGACACTGGGTGTGGTTCATGAAAAGAACTCACATGCAATGACACTGGTGGATTCATATGTGGTTTGTGAAAAGAACAGACATGCAATCACACTTGGTGGATCCATTTGTGGTTCATGAGAAGAACACACATGCAATGACAATGGTGGATCTATGTGTGGTTTGTGAGAAGAACACACATCCAATGACACTGGGTGTGGTTCATGAAAATAACACACATCTAATGACATTGGTGGATCCTTATGTGGTTTGTGAGAAGAATAGACATGCAATGACTCTAGATGTGGTTCATGAGAAGAACATGACTGCAATGACACTGGTGTATCCTTATGTGGTTTGTGAGAAGAACACACATGAAATGACTCCAGCTGTGGTTCATGAAAAGAACACAGATCCAATGACTCTAGCTGTGGTTCATGAGAAGAACACACATGTAATGACACTGGTGGATCCATGAATGGTTCGTGAGAAGAACACACATGCAATGACACTGGCTGTGGTTCATGAAAAGAACAGACATGCAATGGTACTGGTGGATCCATTTGTCGTTTGTGAGAAGAACACAGATGCAATGACACTAGGTGTGTTTCATGAAAAGAATACACATCCAATGACACTAGTGGATCCTTATGTGGTTTGTGAGAAGAACATACATGCAATGACTCTGGCTGTGGTTCATGAGAAGAACACACATCCAATGACACTGGGGTGGTTCATGAAAAGAACACACATGCAATGACACTGGTGTATCCTTATGTGGTTTGTGAGAATAACAGACATGCAATGACTCTAGATGTGGTTCATGAGAAGAACACACATGCAATGACACTCGTGGATCCATGTGTTGTTTATGAGAGGAACAGATATGCAATGACACTGCATGTGGTTCATGAAAAGAACACACATGCAATGACACTGGTGGATCCATATGTGGTTTGTGAAAAGAATAGACATGCAATCACACTTGGTGGATCCATGTGTGGTTCATGAGAAGAACACACATGCAATGACACTGGTTAATCCATCTGTGGTTTGTGAGAAGAACACACATCCAATGACACTGGGTGTGGTTCATGAAAAGAACACACATCCAATGACACTGGTGGATCCATGTGTACACTGTGAAAGGAACACACATGCAATGACACTGGGTGTGGTTCATCAGAAGACCACACATGCAATGACACTGGTGTATCCTTATGTGGTTTGTGAGAATAACAGACATGCAGTGACACTTGATGTCGTTCATGAGAAGAACACACATGCAATGACACTCGTGGACCATGTGTTCTTTATGAGAGGAACAGACATGCAATGACACTGGGTGTGGTTCATGAAAAGAACAGACATGCAATCACAATTGCTGGATCCATCTGTGGTTCATGAGAAGAACACACATCCAATGACAATGGTGGATCCATGTGTGGTTTGTGAGAAGAACACACATCCAATGACACTAGTGTGGTTCATGAAAATAACACACATCTAATGACACTGGTGGATCCTTATGTGGTTTGTGAGAAGAATAGACATGCAATGACTCTAGATGTGGTTCATGAGAAGAACATGACTGCAATGACACTGGTGTATCCTTATGTGGTTTGTGAGAAGAACAAACATGAAATGACTCCAGCTATGGTTCATGAAAAGAACACACATCCAATGACTCTAGCTGTGGTTCATGAGAAGAACACACATGCAATGACACTGGTGGATCCATGAATGGTTTGTGACAAGAACACACATGCAATGACACTGGCTGTGGTTCATGAAAAGAACAGACATGCAATGGTACTGGTGGATCCATGTGTCGTTTGTGAGAAGAACACACATGCAATGACACTGGGTGTGGTTCATGAAAAGAATACACATCCAATGACACTGGTGGATCCTTATGTGGTTTGTGAGAAGAACATACATGCAATGACTCTGGCTGTGGTTCATGAGAAGAACACACATGCAATGACACTGGTGTATCCTTATGTGGTTTGTGAGAATAACAGACATGCAATGACTCTAGATGTGGTTCATGAGAAGAACACACATGCAATGACACTCGTGGATCCATGTGTTGTTTATGAGAGGAACAGATATGCAATGACACTGCGTGTGGTTCATGAAAAGAACACACATGCAATGACACCGGTGGATCCATATGTGGTTTGTGAAAAGAACAGACATGCAATCACACTTGGTGGATCCATGTGTGGTTCATGAGAAGAACACACATGCAATGACACTGGTTAATCCATGTGTGGTTTGTGAGAAGAACACACATCCAATGACGCTGGGTGTGGTTCATGAAAAGAACACACATCCAATGTCACTGGTGGATCCATGTGTACACTATGAAAGGAACACACATGCAATGACACTGGGTGTGGTTCATGAGAAGACCACACATGCAATGACACTGGTGTATCCTTATGTGGTTTGTGAGAATAACAGACATGCAGTGACACTTGATGTCGTTCATGAGAAGAACACACATGCAATGACACTCGTGGATCCATGTGTTCTTTATGAGAGGAACAGACATGCAATGACACTGGGTGTGGTTCATGAAAAGAACTCACATGCAATGACACTGGTGGATCCATATGTGGTTTGTGAAAACAACAGACATGCAATCACACTTGGTGGATCCATTTGTGGTTCATGAGAAGAACACACATGCAATGACAATGGTGGATCCATGTGTGGTTTGTGAGAAGAACACACATCCAATGACACTGGTGTGGTTCATGAAAATAACACACATCCAATGACACTGGTGGATCCTTATGTGGTTTGTGAGAAGAATAGACATGCAATGATTCTAGATGTGGTTCATGAGAAGAACATGACTGCAATGACACTGGTGTATCCTTATGTGGTTTGTGAGAAGAACACACATGAAATGACTCCAGTTGTGGTTCATGAAAACAACACACATCCAATGACTCTAGCTGTGGTTCATGAGAAGAACACACATGCAATGACACTGGTGGATCCATGTATGGTTTGTGAGAGGAACAGAAATGCAATGACACTGGGTGTGGTTCATGAAAAGAACACACATCCAATGACACTGGTGGATCCTTATGTGGTTTGTGAGAAGAACACACATGCAATGACACAGTGGATCCATATGTGGTTTGTGAAATGAACACACATGCAATGACTCTAACTGTGGTTAATGAAAAGAGAAGACATGCAATGAAACTGGTGGATCCATGTGTGGTTTATGACAGGAACACACATCTAATGACACTGGGTGTGGTTTATAAAAACAACACACATGCAATGACACTGGTGTATCCTTATGTGGTTTGTGAGAATAACAGACATGCAGTGACTCTTGATGTCGTTCATGAGAAGAACACACATGCAATGACACTCGTGGATCCATGTGTTCTTTATGAGAGGAACAGACATGCAATGACACTGGGTGTGGTTCATGAAAAGAACTCACATGCAATGACACTGGTGGATCCATATGTGGTTTGTGAAAAGAACAGACATGCAATCACACTTGGTGGATCCATTTGTGGTTCATGAGAAGAACACACATGCAATGACAATGGTGGATCCATGTGTGGTTTGTGAGAAGAACACACATCCAATGACACTGGTGTGGTTCATGAAAATAACACACATCTAATGACACTGGTGGATCCTTATGTGGTTTGTGAGAAGAATAGACATGCAATGACTCTAGATGTGGTTCATGAGAAGAACATGACTGCAATGACACTGGTGTATCCTTATGTGGTTTGTGAGAAGAACACACATGAAATGACTCCAGCTGTGGTTCATGAAAAGAACACACATCCAATGACTCTAGCTGTGGTTCATGAGAAGAACACACATGCAATGACACTGGTGGATCCATGTATGGTTTGTGAGAGGAACAGAAATGCAATGACACTGGGTGTGGTTCATGAAATGAACACACATCCAATGACACTTGTGGATCCTTATGTGGTTTGGGAGAAGAACACACATGCAATGACACAATGGATCCATATGCGGTTTGTGAAAATAACACACATGCAATGACTCTAACTGTGGTTAATGAAAAGAGCAGACATGCAATGACACTGGTGGATCCATGTGTGGTTTATGATAGGAACACACATCCAATGACACTGGGTGTGGTTTCTAAAAACAACACACATGCAATGACACTGGTGTATCCTTATGTGGTTTGTGAGAAGAACAGACATGCAATGACTCTAGCTGTGGTTCATGAGAAGAACACACATCCAATGACACTGGTGTATCCTTACGTTGTTTGTGGGAAGAACACACATGCAATGACTCTAGTTGTGCTTTGTGAAAAGAGCACACATGCAATGACTCTAACTATGGTTAATGAAAAGAGGAGACATGCAATGACACTGGTAGGTCCATGTATGGTTTGTGAGAAGAACACACATGCAATGACACTTGCTGTGGTTCATGAAAAGAACAGACATGCAATGATACTGGTGGATCCATGTGTCGTTTGTGAGAAGAACACACATGCAATGACACTGGGTGTGGTTCATGAAAAGAATACACATCCAATGACACTGGTTGATCCTTATGTGGTTTGTAAGAAGAACATACATGCAATGACTCTGGCTGTGATTCATGAGAAGAACACACATGCAATGACACTGGTGGATCCATGTGTGGTTTGTGAGAAGAACACACATCCAATGACACTAGTGTGGTTCATGAAAAGAACACACATGCAATGACACTGGTGTATCCTTATGTGGTTTGTGAGAATAACAGACATACAATGACTCTAGTTGTGGTTCATGAGAAGAACACACATGCAATGACACTTGTGTATCCTTATGTGGTTTGTGAGAAGAACACACATGCAATGACTCTAGCAGTGGTTTGTGAAATGAGCACACATGCAATGACTCTAGCTGTGGTTCATGAGAAGAACACACATGCAATGACACTAGTGGATCCATGTGTGGTTTGTGAGAGGAATACACATTCAATGAAAGTAGGTGTGGTTCATGAAAAGAACACACACCAATGACTCTAGTGGACCCTTATGTGGTTTGTGAGAAGAACACACATGCAATGACACAGTGGATCCATATGTGGTTTGTGAAAAGAACACACATGCAATGACTCTAACTGTGGTTAATGAAAAGAGCAGACATGCAATGACACTGTTCGATCCATGTGTGGTTTATGAGAGGAACACACATCCAATGACACTGGGTGTGGTTTATAAAAACAACACACATGCAATGACACTGGTGTATCCTTATGTGGTTTGTGAGAAGAACAGACATGCAATGACTCTAGCTGTGGTTCATGAGAAGAACGCACATCCAATGACACTGGTGTATCCTTATGTTGTTTGTGGGAAGAACACACATGCAATGACTCCAGTCTTGCTTTGTGAAAAGAACACACATGCAATGACTCTAACTGTGGTTAATAAAAAGAGCAGACATGCAATGACACTGGCTCTGGTTCATGAAAAGAACATACATGCAATGATACTGGTGGATCCATGTGTCGTTTGTGAGAAGAACACACGTGCAATGACACTGGGTGTGGTTCATGAAAAGAATACACATCCAATGACACTGGTGGATCCTTATGTGGTTTGTGAGAAGAGCATACATGCAATGACTCTGGCTGTGGTTCATGAGAAGAACACACATGCAATGACACTGGTGGATCCATGTGTGTTTTGTGAGAAGAACACACATCCAATGACATTGGGTGTGGTTCATGAAAAGAACACACATGCAATGACACTAGTGTATCCTTATGTGGTTTGTGAGAATAACAGACATGCAATGACTCTAGCTGTGGTTCATGAGAAGAACACACATGCAATGACACTTGTGTATCCTTATGTGGTTTGTGAGAAGAACACACATGCAATGACTCTAGCAGTGGTTTGTGAAATGAACACACATGCAATGACTCTAGTTGTGGTTCATGAGAAGAACACACATGCAATGACTCTAGTGGATCCATGTGTGGTTTGTGAGAGGAACAGACATGCAATGACACTGGGTGTGTTTCATCAAAAGAACACACATCCAATGACATTGGTGGATCCTTACGTGGTTTGTGAGAGAACAAACATGCAATGACTCTGGTGGATCCTTATGTGGTTTGTGAGAATAACAGACATGAAATGAATCTTGATGTGGTTCATGAGAAGAAAACACATGCAATGACATTGGTGTATCCTTATGTGGTTTGTGAGAAGAACACACATGTAATGACTCTAGCTGTGGTTCATGAAAAGAACACACATCCAATGACTCTAGCCGTGGTTCATGAGAAGAACACACATGCAATGACACTGGTGGATCCATGTGTGGTGTGTGAGAGGAACATACATGCAATGACACTGGGTGTGGTTCATGAAAAGAACACACATCCAATGACACTGGTGGATCCTTATGTGGTTTGTGAGAAGAACACACATGCAATGACACTGGTGATATGTGGTTTGTGAAAAGAACACACATACAATGACACTGGTGGATCCATATGTGGATTGTGAAAAGAACAGACATGCAATCACACCGGGTGGATCCATGTGTGGTTCATGAGAAGAACGCACATGCAATAACACTGGTGATATCGGGTTTGTGAAAAGAACAAACATGCAATGAGTCTAACTATGGTTAATGAAAAGAGCTGATATGCAGTGACACTGGTGGATCCATGTGAGGTTTGTGAGAAGAACACAGATCCAATGACACTGGTGGATCCCTATGTGGTTTGCAAGAAGAACAGATATGCAATGACTCTAGCTGTGGTTCATGAGAAGAACACACATCCAGTGACACTGGTGGATCCATGTGTGGTTTGTGAGAGGAACACACATGCAATGACACTGGGTGTGGTTCATGAAAAGACACACATCCAATGACACTGGTGGATCCATGTGTACACTGTGAGAGGAACACACATTCAATCACACTTGGTGTAGTTCATGAGAAGAACACACATGCAATGACTCTAGCTGTGGTTCATGAGAAGAACACACATCCAATGACACTAGTGTATCCTTATGTTGTTTGTGAGAAAGAACACACATGCAATGACTCTAGTTGTGGTTTGTGAAAAGAACACACATGCAATGACTCTAACTGTGGTTAATGAAAAGAGTAGACATGCAATGACACTGGTGGATCCATGTATGGTTTGTGATAAGAACACACATGCAATGAGACTGGCTATGGTTCATGAAAAGAACAGACATGCAATGATACCGGTGGATCCATGTGTCGTTTGTGAGAAGAACACACATGCAATGAGACTGGGTGTGGTTCGTGAAAAGAATACACATCCAATGACACTGGTGGATCCTTATGTCGTTTGTGAGAAGAATATACATGCAATGACTCTGGCTGTGGTTCATGAGAAGAACACACATGCAATTACACTCGTGGATCCATGTCTGGTTTGTGAGAAGAACACACACCCAATGACACTGGGTGTGGTTCATGAAAAGAACACACATGCAATGACACTGGTGTATCCTTATGTGGTTTGTGAGAATAACAGACATGCAATGACCCTAGCTGTGGTTCATGAGAAGAACACACATGCAACGACACTGGTGTATCCTTATGTGGTTTGTGAGAAGAAAACACATGCAATGACTCTAGCAGTGGTTTGTCAAAAGAACACACATGCAATGACTCTAGCTGTGTTTCATGAGAAGAACACACATCCAATGACACTGGTGGATCCATGTGTGGTTTGTGAGAAGAACACACATGCAATGACACTGGGTGTAGTTCATGAAAAGAATACACATCCAATGACACTGGTGGATCCATGTGTACACTGTGAGAGGAACACACATTCAATCACACTTGGTGTGGTTCATGAGAAGAACACACAAGCAATGAAACTGGTGTATCCTTATGTGGTTTGTGAAAATAACAGGCATGCAATGACTCTAGATGTGGTTGATGAGAGGAACACACATGCAATGACAATGGTGGATCCATGTGTGGTTTATGAGAGGAACAGACATGCAATGACACTGGGTGTGGTTCATGAAAAGAACACACATGCAATGACACTGGTGGATCCATATGTTGTTTGTGAAAAGAACAGACATGCAATCACACTTGGTGGATCCATGTGTGGTTCATGAGAAGAACACACATGCAATGACACTGCTGGATCCATGTGTGATTTGTGAGAAGAACACACATCCATTGACACTGGGTGTGGTTCATGAAAAGAGCACAAATCGAATGACACTAGAGGATCCTTATGTGGTTTGTGAGAAAAACAAACATGCTATGACTCTAGATGTGGTTCATGAGAAGAACACACATGCAATGACACTGGTGTATCCTTATGTGGGTTGTGAGAAGAACACACGTGCAATGGCTCTAGCTATGTTTCATGAGAAGAACACACATCCAATGACACTGGTGTATCCTTATGTTGTTTGTGAGAAGAACACACATGCAATGACTGTAGTTGTGGTTTGTTAAAAGAACACACATGAAATGACTCTAACTGTGGTTAATGAAAAGAGCAGACATGCAATGACACTGGTGGATCCATGTATGGTTTGTGAGAAGAACACACATGCAATGACACTAGGTGTGGTCCATGAAAAGAATACACATCCAATGACACTGGTGGATCCTTATGTCGTTTGTGAGAAGAATAAACATGCAATGACTCCGGCTGTGGTTCATGAGAAGAACACACATGCAATTACACTCGTGGATCCATGTCTGGTTTGTGAGAAGAACACACATCCAATGACACTGGGTGTGTCTCATGAAAAGAACACACATGCAATGACACTGGTGTATCCTTATGTGGTTTGTGACAATAACAGACATGCAATGGCCCTAGCTGTGGTTCATGAGAAGAACACACATGCAATGACACTGGTGTATCCTTATGTGGTTTGTGACAAGACACACATGCAATGACTCTAGCAGTGGTTTGTGAAAAGAACACACATGCAGTGACTAGCTGTGGTTCATGAGAAGAACACACATGCAATGACACTGGTGGATCCATGTGTGGTTTGTGAGAGGAACAGACATGTAATGACACTGGGTGTGGTTCATGAAAAGAACACACATCCAATGACACTGGTGGATCCTTATGTGGTTTGTGAGAAGAACACACATGCAATTACTCTGGTTGATCCTTATGTGGTTTGTGAGAAGAACACACATGCAATGACTCTAGCAGTGGTTTGTCAAAAGAACACACATGCAATGACTCTAGCTGTGTTTCATGAGAAGAACACACATCCAATGACACTGGTGGATCCATGTGTGGTTTGTGAGAAGAACACACATGTAATGACACTGGGTGTGGTTCATGAAAAGAACACACATCCAATGACACTGGTGGATCCATGTGTACACTGTGAGAGGAACACACATTCAATCACACTTGGTGTGGTTCAATAGAAGAACACAAAAGCAATGACACCGGTGTATCCTTATGTGGTTTGTGAGAATAACAGACATGCAATGACTCTAGCTGTGGTTGATGAGAGGAACACACATGCAATGACAATGGTGGATCCATGTGTGGTTTATGAGAGGAACAGACATGCAATGACACTGGGTGTGGTTCATGAAAAGAACACACATGCAATGACACTGGTGGATCCATATGTTGTTTGTGAAAAGAACAAACATGCAATCACACTTGGTGGATCCATGTGTGGTTCATGAGAAGAACACACATCCAATGACACTAGGCGTGGTTCATGAAAAGAGCACACATCGAATGACACTGGAGGATCCTTATGTGGTTTGTGAGAAGAACAAACATGCAATGACTCTAGATGTGGTTCATGAGAAGAACACACATGCAATGACACTGGTGTATCCTTATGTGGGTTGTTGTAGCGTCCCCAACCTTTAATAAGATTGAGTCCCCTGTGTTTACAATGCTAGTCCCTGGATCAATAGCTAGCATCCACAGTTCAGATGTAATATCAAGAAACAAAGGTCATAATTCAACTTTATAACCAGGAATAAAATAGTTTTATTACATCAAACATAGCTCATATGGCTAATTACATTACATTGCAGCGGAATAACTATAGTCATGGGTCCTTCATCTTCAAAGTGCCACAGGCAGATGTTGGTTGTAGACTTTGTAATCCTAATCAATCAATCTTCACTAAATCAATCAAACCTGCAACATCATAAGTTACAGCCACAAGGGTCAATACATTTGAATTGTATTGGCAAGTGATACCTTAGTATATTTTAAGTGGACTATAATACTATATGCATTTGGCTGGTGGAGCTTAGGCTTGCTTTGCTCAAAATAGATTTTTCCCTATCTTTTGAAAAACACTAAGTTTTTGCTTGGCACAAAACACCCAAGGCATCTATCAATCAAAGTCTCCAGATCCACTCAGGGCATCTACCAATCAATGACTGAAGATCCTTTTAACCCTTGTTCACCCACAAGTTTTATTTAGAAATTGGAGTGATGAGATTCTTGAAGTTTCCATGTTTTGATGCTCAAATTGTCCTTTACCAGGGACATGGCTAAGTACTTAGGTTTTACACTCTGCAGAGGTGGTGCACTTTCCCCACAAGCCTTGGTTTCCCAAGACATGATCCTTCAGTAGCCTTTCCTTAGTCAAATGGACGTGCTCCAACCTATCAACCCATCTACCACCCACTGTCCAAGAGACTAAGTTCCAGCATCCTAAGATCATGGCAGAGCCCATATTACCAAGTGGTTGCACTTGAAGCTTCTCAACATTTGACAACTCAAATCTCTTTGTTCCTGGGTGGCCATCCACAAGTGAGATACACTAAGGTAAACCATAAACATGGGCCTTGTGAACCACTCAACCAAAAACCACCAAGCAAGTCCATTCCACCCAGGAGATTCATTAACTTAGTTGTTTTGTTAAATAAAACTCAAGTCCTTAGACTTAGAATAATTTTTCCATAGTGTATATATAAACCACCCTTGTTTTCTAGTAGCTAGGCTAAGCATGGCATGGCAACTTATCCTTAGGGAATTTTCCTAGCAACTCTAGCATTCTATTCTAAATAGGATTTCCCATCATCAATTGACAAAAGTAGCATGCAAGTCCTAACAAAATATATCTAATGCAAGTATAAAATATAGGTATGGAATATTCATGAAGATATCACTTGCCTTTTTGGTAGAGGGTATAGGTTCACTCCTTGTCCTTGCAACACTCACACTCTTCAAGTCACTACAATTCAATCAAGCAAGGCACAAACTTAATCTACCAATCAAGCAAAACTACACACATAAAATAACAAAGTCAAACAAACAATTTTTCACACACAAAGTAATGGGATCTAAGTCATGCATAAGCATGCAAAGGTTGGTTCTATTGTAAGGATGGTCTTCACTAGGCTTCTAACTTTGTAAGTTCCAAATTGGTCATATACCAAAATGGCAAAGTCATTTGCAAAGAGGGTCTCTATTAGATTCCTAAACTTTGTAAGATCCAAAATGGTCATTTACCAAAGTGGCAAAGTTAAGGTAATGCATGCAAGCATGCCAAGCTTTGCTTTGTTTTAAAAAGGGGTTCCTAATGGGTCATAGACAATTGGGTACACCTAATGGTCATTTTGTGAAGTGGCTAAGTCATTTGCAAAAGGTTTCACTATAAAACCATTTGCAAAACAAAGTGTCATTCTATGTGGTGTAGAAATGGTTTTACTAGGGTATTAACCTATAGGTTTCACCAAATGAGTTGCTATTGCAAAACTTGGTGTTTTGGGTCAGTAGGTTTGGTTCAAAACATTTTCTCCAAAGTTTTCTTTATGAAAGCATTTTCATAAACAAAACAAATAGTTTTAGTTAGCTAGAAATGGACTAAACTAATTAATCCATCCTATTCATTTCCAAAATCACTTTCCAAACTATGGGTTGGTTCCTAGGGTCAGTAAGGTCACAACAAACTAATTGGCAAAGGTTTTAACCTTAAAATCATTTTTAAATGATTTTTCTAATGTTAGCAAGCACACAAAAGAATCTGCAAAATCAAACAATCTAACAGATACTATTTGCTAAACTAAGGGAAGGGTTGGTTAGAGCTTGTCTTGCTGATTCCAACTACATCAAATTTGTAAAATTTGGACGTGTGGATCAAAAGATACATGGGTTTGAAAATGGCTAAAGTTTCTGTTTTCTAATTCTGTTTTTAAACAGATAGGTGACACGCGGCGTAATTCTATTCGTCGGTACCGATTCGCTGCGGATCACGCTTTGTAGCCGTTGGATCTAAATGAGATCGTGCGGTGCAGGACTCGTACCTCTTCGCGGTTAAGTGATCTATCGTAGGCGTTCGATCCAGATCTAACGGTCCTAACTACTCTGACTATTAATCGGCGGCGCTGGCGGCGGTGGTTGGCGGCGGAGCGGTCGGTCGTCGACGGTGCTGGTTCTACAGGGGGTGAGGGAGAAAGGGAAGTTGCTCACCATGCTCAGGAGGTTGCGGTGAAGCTCGACGTGCTGATGTATCGACGAGGGGCGCAGTCTTTGTCGAGATTGCTCGCCGGAGTTCGTTCTAGCGGCGGGTGGCTCGATTCTTTGTCGAGGATGTTGCTGTGGATCACTCCGAAGCGAAAAGAAGGCACGGTTAGATGCTCAGGACCAAGACAAAGCTATGTGCGTGAACGAGGAGTGAAGGGGCGGTCTGGTCTTACCGGTGGGCTTCGCCGGAGAAGGAGGCAGCCGCGGCAGCGTCGGGAGTTTGTCGTAGTCGACGCTCAGGGGCGCCCGCAGATGAGTGACTGGCACAGGAAGATGCGCCAGGATGCGGTGAGCGAGCTCGTGTGTTCGGGGAGGCAGGAGGCGGTGTGACTTGGCCGGAATCGGTACTGGACCTCGTCGGAGCAGAGGGTGCTCGGGGAGAAATTGGAGCGGCCTGGGGGCGAGCTTGGGGGAGGAGTCTGAGGGGAAACGGAGGAGAGAGCGAGGCGATTAAATAGGCGTCGTCAGGGGGCTAATTCATCGCGTGTTTAAGGCGAATTACGCCGGAGTTATTCTGCCTGCAACGGCCGGTCGAGGAAGAAGGCGTGGTCAGCGGGGTGGGGAAGGAGAACAGTGGTCAGTGGGGTCCAGCGGTCAGTGGAAAAAGATAGAAGGGAGAGGTCCACCGGTCAGCTGCTGTGTGGGTTTCTTTCGCGGTACAGAAAAACGGTTCGGGGAGGGAAATAAGAGGAGGTGGGTCCGCTTGGCAGTGAAAGGGGAAGAGGAGGAATGGGTCCACGCTGTCTGTCTCTGTCTGAGTAAGTTTCTGAGTAAGAAAAGAAACGCTTCGGGGGAGGGGAGAATTCTGGGCTGGACTGGGCCTTAGTGGGCTGGGTCTGTTTTCCTATTTTTTTCTGTCTGCTTTATTTTTCCTTTTTCTAATTCTTTTTCTGTTTTGAATTTCATTCAATTATTCAAACAATCAAACAACACTCAAATCAATTCAAACAATCACTCAACTTCACTTTGAATTTGGTTCTGTTTGGCAACATAATCCAAATCTCAAAATGAAATATTATTTTTATTTAATTTAGGATCCATTAAATAAAATGGATCTTTAGTTGTTTAATAGTGGTTGATTTATTCAAATAAAATTTCCATTTGAAATCCAATTATTTTCAAAACCAAACCAGAAGGTTTAATTTGAAAAATAAAAGAATACTTGGAAACTTATTTAAATAAATAAATAAGTTTTGGTGTTTTAATTAAAATGGGAAAGCCTTTACTTAAATAAAATTGGATATTTAAATCCTTTATTTTATTTAAATAAACCTTTACTCATTTTATCAAAACAAAATATTTTATTTCAAAAGTTTGGCCAAAATTAATTTGGCTTATCTTTTCATTTGAAACCAAAGTCTTTTATTAAAAGATCCAAATAGTATTTTCAAAACAATTTATTTTTCCTTTATTAAATGTTTATCTTTTTAATCCCTTTAGGATTATAATTGTTCACCAATTGGTATGGCTTTATTAGCTTTTGGAAATTCCATTTCCTTATCTTATTGTATCCACAAGATTTTGTCTATGGTTCCAAACTAAGTGAAACCAATCTCTAAGGTCTTTCTTGATCCTTTGTGATTATTTGTTGATCAAATTTGGTATGGATCAAATCCATGGATTTGGAGATAACTTGGGAAATGATTTCCTTCCATTAGGGTTTAGGGATTTGGATTTTGGATTTACTTTCCAAGTGTTCAAATTTCCAGATACATTCATTGAGGAATGCATTTCCCTTGATATGGATTTTTGTTGAATTCAAACTTTTACCAAAGTTTGTTCAAGATGGGATTTTAAGTCTCCTTTTAGAAACAAAAGTTTCTTTTCACCCTGATTTTCAACAAAAGTTTATTTTGTTTATTTAATTTTCACATTACAAGATTTTGGAAATCTTGGGATGTGACAGGCTACCACCCTTAAAATAAATCTCGTCCCGAGATTTGGGGAGGCTAGGGTTACAAGTCGGCTCAAACAGCTAGGGTACTACCACCCTTAAAAACTTTCAAAGTAAACTACATGTTGGCTTGCTTGGAATCTTGGAAAACTTCTGCATAGTGCCCTTGTTTTCCTACTTGACTCATGGGCCAAGGTTAAGTTTCTCCAAAGCAAGACACTACTTGGCCGATATCTTTATCCTTCGGGTTCTCTGGGCATCCACTGGGGTAGTGTCCCATTTCTTTACATTTACGACATTGCACAAGGCTCATGTCTTGCTTTGGTTTCTTGGGCTTCTTTGATCCTTTGAATTGGGTTGTCTTGTTTGGAAGTATGAGTGGTCCTTTTCCTTTGTCATCAACATTCTTAGCGTACTTGGATCCTTCTTGTTCCCTTTGTTCAACAATGGCATAGATGGGGCATTGAGTAGGTACATGGTCGTTTCCTTCACAAAGGTAACAAGTAACTTGATATGTGGGGCAGTGGCCAACTGGATGTTCCTCTTCACAATTGGGGCATTGATCTTCATGCTCCTTGGAAGTGTGATCCTTGTCTCCACAAATAATACAAGCTGGGGCTCCATCTAGAATAACATTCTTGTCATCCTTGTTGTCATACACTCTTTTGGGATAGTTTTCTTCCATGCTGATCATTTGATTAGTCACCTTAAGCATCAGTTGGGATTGTTCTTCCAAAAACATTTGCAAGGTAGGGTCTTTATCACTATTGTTAGCTATGAACTGAGTTGTTAGTTGGTTCAACTGGTGTTGGGTTGCTAGGAGTTCTCTCATGTTGTCCTCTTGGTTGTTGTTGTCACCATCCTTGATGTTGGAGTTTCTTGGAGAAGTCATCTGTTTGGGGTTGGATTGGGATTAGAATAGGCAAAAGATTTTCTAGGGAATCAATTCTAATCACACACATCACAATTCACACAAGCAATGTGCAAGCAATCACAAACAAACACTCCACTCAAACAATAGTTTCAAGCACATACTTAGGCAACAAAATATTTTTGTTACACCACATAAGTTGGTGGGTTTGACTTAACTAAAATATGGTGGTACATCTATATGGTTCACTTGTGATCTTTCCATCCTTCTTGATTGATTCTTCTTGCTTGAGATCATGGTTCCTTTGGGAAAAACTCTTGGTCACAAAACTTCAAAAGTGTTGATGGTTTCTTCTAAGTTGTTTTCCTTAGTCTTCAAGTCTTTGAGCATGATTTCTTTGTCTCACTTGTAGTTTGGTAACATCTAAGTTGGGAGTCCTTGTTGAGAATAAGGTTGAAATCACTTGAAGATGTTGAAGTCATTGGAGTTGAAGGAGTTGAAGTCATTAGAGTTGATGAAGTCCCTTGCACATGATGAAGTCTTTGGTCATGGGGTAGGCTTTCCATCAAGTTGAAATAGAAGAGAGGTAGAGTTGAAACCAAAATGATTAAGGAAAGAGTTTACAAGATTGTTTGTAAATAGTTTTTGAAATAAATTGCATCTCCTATTTTTATAAGGGTTTTTGTCCAATCCTAGGGTTACAAATCCTACAGGCAACACAATGCTCGATACCATTCATGGCGTCCCCAACCTTTAATAAGATTGAGTCCCCTGTGTTTACAATGCTAGTCCCTGGATCAATAGCTAGCATCCACAGTTCAGATGTAATATCAAGAAACAAAGGTCATAATTCAACTTTATAACCAGGAATAAAATAGTTTTATTACATCAAACATAGCTCATATGGCTAATTACATTACATTGCAGCGGAATAACTATAGTCATGGGTCCTTCATCTTCAAAGTGCCACAGGCAGATGTTGGTTGTAGACTTTGTAATCCTAATCAATCAATCTTCACTAAATCAATCAAACCTGCAACATCATAAGTTACAGCCACAAGGGTCAATACATTTGAATTGTATTGGCAAGTGATACCTTAGTATATTTTAAGTGGACTATAATACTATATGCATTTGGCTGGTGGAGCTTAGGCTTGCTTTGCTCAAAATAGATTTTTCCCTATCTTTTGAAAAACACTAAGTTTTTGCTTGGCACAAAACACCCAAGGCATCTATCAATCAAAGACTCCAGATCCACTCAGGGCATCTACCAATCAATGACTGAAGATCCTTTTAACCCTTGTTCACCCACAAGTTTTATTTAGAAATTGGAGTGATGAGATTCTTGAAGTTTCCATGTCTTGATGCTCAAATTGTCCTTTACCAGGGACATGGCTAAGTACTTAGGTTTTACACTCTGCAGAGGTGGTGCACTTTCCCCACAAGCCTTGGTTTCCCAAGACATGATCCTTCAGTAGCCTTTCCTTAGTCAAATGGACGTGCTCCAACCTATCAACCCATCTACCACCCTGTCCAAGAGACTAAGTTCCGCATCCTAAGATCATGGCAGAGCCCATATTACCAAGTGGTTGCACTTGAAGCTTCTCAACATTTGACAACTCAAATCTCTTTGTTCCTGGGTGGCCATCCACAAGTGAGATACACTAAGGTAAACCATAAACATGGGCCTTGTGAACCACTCAACCAAAAACCACCAAGCAAGTCCATTCCACCCAGGAGATTCATTAACTTAGTTGTTTTGTTAAATAAAACTCAAGTCCTTAGACTTAGAATAATTTTTCCATAGTGTATATATAAACCACCCTTGTTTTCTAGTAGCTAGGCTAAGCATGGCATGGCAACTTATCCTTAGGGAATTTTCCTAGCAACTCTAGCATTCTATTCTAAATAGGATTTCCCATCATCAATTGACAAAAGTAGCATGCAAGTCCTAACAAAATATATCTAATGCAAGTATAAAATATAGGTATGGAATATTCATGAAGATATCACTTGCCTTTTTGGTAGAGGGTATAGGTTCACTCCTTGTCCTTGCAACACTCACACTCTTCAAGTCACTACAATTCAATCAAGCAAGGCACAAACTTAATCTACCAATCAAGCAAAACTACACACATAAAATAACAAAGTCAAACAAACAATTTTTCACACACAAAGTAATGGGATCTAAGTCATGCATAAGCATGCAAAGGTTGGTTCTATTGTAAGGATGGTCTTCACTAGGCTTCTAACTTTGTAAGTTCCAAATTGGTCATATACCAAAATGGCAAAGTCATTTGCAAAGAGGGTCTCTATTAGATTCCTAAACTTTGTAAGATCCAAAATGGTCATTTACCAAAGTGGCAAAGTTAAGGTAATGCATGCAAGCATGCCAAGCTTTGCTTTGTTTGAAAAAGGGGTTCCTAATGGGTCATAGACAATTGGGTACACCTAATGGTCATTTTGTGAAGTGGCTAAGTCATTTGCAAAAGGTTTCACTATAAAACCATTTGCAAAACAAAGTGTCATTCTATGTGGTGTAGAAATGGTTTTACTAGGGTATTAACCTATAGGTTTCGACAAATGAGTTGCTATTGCAAAACTTGGTGTTTTGGGTCAGTAGGTTTGGTTCAAAACATTTTCTCCAAAGTTTTCTTTATGAAAGCATTTTCATAAACAAAACAAATAGTTTTAGTTAGCTAGAAATGGACTAAACTAATTAATCCATCCTATTCATTTCCAAAATCACTTTCCAAACTATGGGTTGGTTCCTAGGGTCAGTAAGGTCACAACAAACTAATTGGCAAAGGTTTTAACCTTAAAATCATTTTTAAATGATTTTTCTAATGTTAGCAAGCACACAAAAGAATCTGCAAAATCAAACAATCTAACAGATACTATTTGCTAAACTAAGGGCAGGGTTGGTTAGAGCTTGTCTTGCTGATTCCAACGACATCAAATTTGTAAAATTTGGACGTGTGGATCAAAAGATACATGGGTTTGAAAATGGCTAAAGTTTCTGTTTTCTAATTCTGTTTTTAAACAGATAGGTGACACGCGGCGTAATTCTATTCGTCGGTACCGATTCGCTGCGGATCACGCTTTGTAGCCGTTGGATCTAAATGAGATCGTGCGGTGCAGGACTCGTACCTCTTCGCGGTTAAGTGATCTATCGTAGGCGTTCGATCCAGATCTAACGGTCCTAACTACTCTGACTATTAATCCATGGCGGTGGCGAAGTGGTTGGCAATGAGCGATCGGTCGTCGGCAGTGCTGGTTCTGAGGGTGAGGAGAAAGGAAGTTGCTCACCATGCTCAGGAGGTTGCGGTGAAGCTCGGCGTGCTGATGTATCGACGAGGGCGACGGTCTTGTCGAGGATTGCTTTCGCGGAGTTCGTTCTAGCGGCGGTGGCTCGATTCTTGTCGAGGATGTTCTTTGTGGATCACTCGAAGCGAAAAGAAAACGCAGTTAGATGCTCAGGACCAAGACAACGCTATGTGCGTGAACGAGGAGTGAAGGGGCGGTCTGGTCTTACGGTGGAAGCCGCGGAGAAGGAGCAACAGCGGCGTCGGGAGTTTGTCGTAGTCGGCCTTCGGCGCCCGAGATGAGTGGCTGCACGGAAGATGCGCCAGATGCGGTGAGCGAGCTCGTGTGTTCGGGAGGCGAGGCGGTGTGACTTGGCGGAATCGGTCTTGGACCTCGTCGGGCGAGAGGTGCTCTGGGAGAAGTGGGCGGCTTTGAGGCGAGCTTGGGGAGAATCGAGAAAGCGGAGGAGAGAGGCGAGGCGATTAAATAGGCGTCGTCGGGGCTAATTCGCCAGCGTGTTTAAAGTCTGGCGGAGTTATTCTACTGCTGTGACGGTCGAGGAAGAAGGCGTGGTCGGGGTGGGAAGGAGAGCGATGGTCGATGGGGTCCAGTGATCGGTGGAAAAAGATAGAAGGGAGAGGTCCACCGGTCTTTCTTTGTGTGGGTTTCTTTCATGTACAGAAAAAGCAGTTCGGGGAGGAAATAAGAGGAGGTGGGTCCGCTTGGCAGTGAAAGGGAGAGGAGGAATGGGTCCACGCTGCATCTCTGCAATAGGTAAGTTTACGAGTAAGAAAAAAGCGCTTGAGGAGGGAGAATGCAGGCTGGACTGGGCCTTAGTGGGCTGGGTCTGTTTTCCTATTTTTTTCTGTCTGCTTTATTTTTCCTTTTTCTAATTCTTTTTCTGTTTTGAATTTCATTCAATTATTCAAACAATCAAACAACACTCAAATCAATTCAAACAATCACTCAACTTCACTTTGAATTTGGTTCTGTTTGGCAACATAATCCAAATCTCAAAATGAAATATTCATTTATTTTAATTTAGGATCCATTAAATAAAATGGATCTTTAGTTGTTTAATAGTGGTTGATTTATTCAAATAAAATTTCCATTTGAAATCCAATTATTTTCAAAACCAAACCAGAAGGTTTAATTTGAAAAATATAAGAATACTTGGAAACTTATTTAAATAAATAAATAAGTTTTGGTGTTTTAATTAAAATGGGAAAGCCTTTACTTAAATAAAATTGGATATTTAAATCCTTTATTTTATTTAAATAAACCTTTACTCATTTTATCAAAACAAAATATTTTATTTCAAAAGTTTGGCCAAAATTAATTTGGCTTATCTTTTCATTTGAAACCAAAGTCTTTTATTAAAAGATCCAAATAGTATTTCCAAAACAATTTATTTTTCCTTTATTAAATGTTTATCTTTTTAATCCATTTAGGATTATAATTGTTCACCAATTGGTATGGCTTTATTAGCTTTTGGAAATTCCATTTCCTTATCTTATTGTATCCACAAGATTTTGTCTATGGTTCCAAACTAAGTGAAACCAATCTCTAAGGTCTTTCTTGATCCTTTGTGATTATTTGTTGATCAAATTTGGTATGGATCAAATCCATGGATTTGGAGATAACTTGGGAAATGATTTCCTTCCATTAGGGTTTAGGGATTTGGATTTTGGATTTACTTTCCAAGTGTTCAAATTTCCAGATACATTCATTGAGGAATGCATTTCCCTTGATATGGATTTTTGTTGAATTCAAACTTTTACCAAAGTTTGTTCAAGATGGGATTTTAAGTCTCCTTTTAGAAACAAAAGTTTCTTTTCACCCTGATTTTCAACAAAAGTTTATTTTGTTTATTTAATTTTCACATTACAAGATTTTGGAAATCTTGGGATGTGACAGGCTAC
Source organism: Avena insularis (assembly GCA_023614405.1). Classification (NCBI taxonomy): domain Eukaryota; kingdom Viridiplantae; phylum Streptophyta; class Magnoliopsida; order Poales; family Poaceae; genus Avena; species Avena insularis. The sequence goes on from CM042686.1 coordinate 95,807,212, forward strand.
CACCCTTAAAATAAATCTCGTCCCGAGATTTGGGGAGGCTAGGGTTACAAGTCGGCTCAAACAGCTAGGGTACTACCACCCTTAAAAACTTTCAAAGTAAACTACATGTTGGCTTGCTTGGAATCTTGGAAAACTTCTGCATAGTGCCCTTGTTTTCCTACTTGACTCATGGGCCAAGGTTAAGTTTCTCCAAAGCAAGACACTACTTGGCCGATATCTTTATCCTTCGGGTTCTCTGGGCATCCACTGGGGTAGTGTCCCATTTCTTTACATTTACGACATTGCACAAGGCTCATGTCTTGCTTTGGTTTCTTGGGCCTCTTTGATCCTTTGAATTGGGTTGTCTTGTTTGGAAGTATGAGTGGTCCTTTTCCTTTGTCATCAACATTCTTAGCGTACTTGGATCCTTCTTGTTTCCTTTGTTCAACAATGGCATAGATGGGGCATTGAGTAGGTACATGGTCGTTTCCTTCACAAAGGTAACAAGTAACTTGAGATGTGGGGCAGTGGCCAACTGGATGTTCCTCTTCACAATTGGGGCATTGATCTTCATGCTCCTTGGAAGTGTGATCCTTGTCTCCACAAATAATACAAGCTGGGGCTCCATCTAGAATAACATTCTTGTCATCCTTGTTGTCATACACTCTTTTGGGATAGTTTTCTTCCATGCTGATCATTTGATTAGTCACCTTAAGCATCAGTTGGGATTGTTCTTCCAAAAACATTTGCAAGGTAGGGTCTTTATCACTATTGTTAGCTATGAACTGAGTTGTTAGTTGGTTCAACTGGTGTTGGTTTGCTAGGAGTTCTCTCATGTTGTCCTCTTGGTTGTTGTTGTCACCATCCTTGATGTTGGAGTTTCTTGGAGAAGTCATCTGTTTGGGGTTGGATTGGGATTAGAATAGGCAAAAGATTTTCTAGGGAATCAATTCTAATCACACACATCACAATTCACACAAGCAATGTGCAAGCAATCACAAACAAACACTCCACTCAAACAATAGTTTCAAGCACATACTTAGGCAACAAAATATTTTTGTTACACCACATAAGTTGGTGGGTTTGACTTAACTAAAATATGGTGGTCCATCTATATGGTTCACTTGTGATCTTTCCATCCTTCTTGATTGATTCTTCTTGCTTGAGATCATGGTTCCTTTGGGAAAAACTCTTGGTCACAAAACTTCAAAAGTGTTGATGGTTTCTTCTAAGTTGTTTTCCTTAGTCTTCAAGTCTTTGAGCATGATTTCTTTGTCTCACTTGTAGTTTGGTAACACCTAAGTTGGGAGTCCTTGTTGAGAATAAGGTTGAAATCACTTGAAGATGTTGAAGTCATTGGAGTTGAAGGAGTTGAAGTCATTAGAGTTGATGAAGTCCCTTGCACATGATGAAGTCTTTGGTCATGGGGTAGGCTTTCCATCAAGTTGAAATAGAAGAGAGGTAGAGTTGAAACCAAAATGATTGAGGAAAGAGTTTACAAGATTGTTTGTAAATAGTTTTTGAAATAAATTGCATCTCCTATTTTTATAAGGGTTTTTGTCCAATCCTAGGGTTACAAATCCTACAGGCAACACAATGCTCTGATACCATCTGTAGCGTCCCCAACCTTTAATAAGATTGAGTCCCCTGTGTTTACAATGCTAGTCCCTGGATCAATAGCTAGCATCCACAGTTTAGATGTAATATCAAGAAACAAAGGTCATAATTCAACTTTATAACCAGGAATAAAATAGTTTTATTACATCAAACATAGCTCATATGGCTAATTACATTACATTGCAGCGGAATAACTATAGTCATGGGTCCTTCATCTTCAAAGTGCGACAGGCAGATGTTGGTTGTAGACTTTGTAATCCTAATCAATCAATCTTCACTAAATCAATCAAACCTGCAACATCATAAGTTACAGCCACAAGGGTCAATACATTTGAATTGTATTGCCAAGTGATACCTTAGTATATTTTTAAGTGGACTATAATACTATATGCATTTGGCTGGTGGAGCTTAGGCTTGCTTTGCTCAAAATAGATTTTTCCCTATCTTTTGAAAAACACTAAGTTTTTGCTTGGCACAAAACACCCAAGGCATCTATCAATCAAAGACTCCAGATCCACTCAGGGCATCTACCAATCAATGACTGAAGATCCTTTTAACCCTTGTTCACCCACAAGTTTTATTTAGAAATTGGAGTGATGAGATTCTTGAAGTTTCCATGTCTTGATGCTCAAATTGTCCTTTACCAGGGACATGGCTAAGTACTTAGGTTTTACACTCTGCAGAGGTGGTGCACTTTCCCCACAAGCCTTGGTTTCCCAAGACATGATCCTTGAGCCTTTCCTTAGTCAAATGGACGCGCTCCAACCTATCAACCCATCTACCACCCACTGTCCAAGAGACTAAGTTCCAGCATCCTAAGATCATGGCAGAGCCCATATTACCAAGTGGTTGCACTTGAAGCTTCTCAACATTTGACAACTCAAATCTCTTTGTTCCTGGGTGGCCATCCACAAGTGAGATACACTAAGGTAAACCATAAACATGGGCCTTGTGAACCACTCAACCAAAACCACCAAGCAAGTCCATTCCACCCAGGAGATTCATTAACTTAGTTGTTTTGTTAAATAAAACTCAAGTCCTTAGACTTAGAATAATTTTTCCATAGTGTATATATAAACCACCCTTGTTTTCTAGTAGCTAGGCTAAGCATGGCATGGCAACTTATCCTTAGGGAATTTTCCTAGCAACTCTAGCATTCTATTCTAAATAGGATTTCCCATCATCAATTGACAAAAGTAGCATGCAAGTCCTAACAAAATATATCTAATGCAAGTATAAAATATAGGTATGGAATATTCATGAAGATATCAATTGCCTTTTTGGTAGAGGGTATAGGTTCACTCCTTGTCCTTGCAACACTCACACTCTTCAAGTCACTACAATTCAATCAAGCAAGGCACAAACTTAATCTACCAATCAAGCAAAACTACACACATAAAATAACAAAGTCAAACAAACAAATTTTCACACACAAAGTAATGGGATCTAAGTCATGCATAAGCATTCAAAGGTTGGTTCTATTGTAAGGATGGTCTTCACTAGGCTTCTAACTTTTTAAGTTCCAAATTGGTCATTTACCAAAATGGCAAAGTCATTTGCAAAGAGGGTCTCTATTAGATTCCTAAACTTTGTAAGATCCAAAATGGTCATTTACCAAAGTGGCAAAGTTAAGGTAATGCATGCAAGCATGCCAAGCTTTGCTTTGTTTGAAAAAGGGGTTCCTAATGGGTCATAGACAATTGGGTACACCTAATGGTCATTTTGTGAAGTGGCTAAGTCATTTGCAAAAGGTTTCACTATAAAACCATTTGCAAAACAAAGTGTCATTCTATATGGTGTAGAAATGGTTTTACTAGGGTATTAACCTATAGGTTTCACCAAATGAGTTGCTATTGCAAAACTTGGTGTTTTGGGTCAGTAGGTTTGGTTCAAAACATTTTCTCCAAAGTTTTCTTTATGAAAGCATTTTCATAAACAAAACAAATAGTTTTAGTTAGCTAGAAATGGACTAAACTAATTAATCCATCCTATTCATTTCCAAAATCACTTTCCAAACTATGGGTTGGTTCCTAGGGTCAGTAAGGTCACAACAAACTAATTGGCAAAGGTTTTAACCTTAAAATCATTTTTAAATGATTTTTCTAATGTTAGCAAGCACACAAAAGAATCTGCAAAATCAAACAATCTAACAGATACTATTTGCTAAACTAAGGGCAGGGTTGGTTAGAGCTTGTCTTGCTGATTCCAACGACATCAAATTTGTAAAATTTGGACGTGTGGATCAAAAGATACATGGGTTTGAAAATGGCTAAAGTTTCTGTTTTCTAATTCTGTTTTAAGCAGATAGGTGACACTGTGGCGTAATTCTATTAAATTGGTACCGATTCGCCGGATCACGCTTTGTAGCCGTTGGATCTAAATGAGATCGTGCGGTGCAGGACTCGTACCTCTTCGCGGTTAAGTGATCTATCGTGGCGTTCGATCCAGATCTAACGGTCCTAACTACTCGACTATTAATCGGTATGGCGGCGGCGTGGTTGGCGGCGGCGATGGTCGTCGGCAGTGCTGGTTCTCAGGGGTGAGGAGAAAGGAAGTTGCTCACCATGCTCGGGAGGTTGCGGTGAAGCTTCGGCGTCTTGATGTATCGGCGAGGCGCCGGTCTGTCGAGGATTGCTCGCGGAGTTCGTTCTAGCGGCGGGTGGCTCCGGTTCTTTGTCGAGGATGTTCTTGTGGATCACTCGAAGCGAAAAGAAGGCACGCAGTTAGATGCTCAGGACCAAGACAAAGCTATGCGTGAACGAGGAGTGAAGGGGCGGTCTGGTCTTACCGGTGGGCTTCGCCGGAGAAGGAGGCAGCCGCGGCAGCGTCGGGAGTTTGTCGTAGTCGGCCTTGGGCGCCGCAGATGAGTGGCCTTGCAGGAAGATGCGCCAGATGCGGTGAGCGAGCTTCGTGTGTTCGGGGAGGCGAGGCGGTGTGACTTGGCGGAATCGGTCTGGACCTCGTCGGGCGAAGGTGCTCGGGGAGAAATTGGGCGGCTGAGGCGAGCTTGGGAGAGTCGAGGAAGCGGAGGAGAGGCGAGGCGATTAAATAGGCGTCGTCGAGGCTAATTCATCAGCGTGTTTAAGCGAATTATGCGGAGTTATTCTGCACAACGGCCGGTCGAGGAAGAAGGCGTGGTCGTGAGGTGGGGAAGGAGAACGATGGTCGATGGGGTCCAGCAAGGGAAAAAGATAGAAGGAGAGGTCCACGGTCATTTCTTGTGTGGGTTTCTTCATGATGCAGAAAAAGCGGTTGGGGAGGAAATAAGAGGAGGTGGGTCCGCTTGGCGTGAAAGGGAAGAGGAGGAATGGGTCCACGCTGCATCTCTGTGCAGGTAAGTTTGAGTAAGAAAAAAAGCGCTTGAGGAGGGAGAGAATTCTGGCTGACTGGGCCTTAGTGGGTCTGTTTTTCCTATTTTTTACATGCGCTTTATTTTTCCTTTTTCTATTTCTTTTCTGTTTTGAATTTTCATTCAATTATTCAAACAATCAAACAACACTCAAATCAATTCAAACAATCACTCAACTTCACTTTGAATTTGGTTACATTGGCAACATAATCCAAATCTCAAAATGAAATATTATTTTTATTTAATTTAGGATCCATTAAATAAAATGGATCTTTAGTTGTTTAATAGTGGTTGATTTATTCAAATAAAATTTCCATTTGAAATCCAATTATTTTCAAAACCAAACCAGAAGGTTTAATTTGAAAAATAAAAGAATACTTGGAAACTTATTTAAATAAATAAATAAGTTTTGGTGTTTTAATTAAAATGGGAAAGCCTTTACTTAAATAAAATTGGATATTTAAATCCTTTATTTTATTTAAATAAACCTTTACTCATTTTATCAAAACAAAATATTTTATTTCAAAAGTTTGGCCAAAATTAGTTTGGCTTATCTTTTCATTTGAAACCAAAGTCTTTTATTAAAAGATCCAAATAGTATTTCCAAAACAATTTATTTTTCCTTTATTAAATGTTTATCTTTTTAATCCCTTTAGGATTATAATTGTTCACCAATTGGTATGGCTTTATTAGCTTTTGGAAATTCCATTTCCTTATCTTATTGTATCCACAAGATTTTGTCTATGGTTCCAAACTAAGTGAAACCAATCTCTAAGGTCTTTCTTGATCCTTTGTGATTATTTGTTGATCAAATTTGGTATGGATCAAATCCATGGATTTGGAGATAACTTGGGAAATGATTTCCTTCCATTAGGGTTTAGGGATTTGGATTTTGGATTTACTTTCCAAGTGTTCAAATTTCCAGATACATTCATTGAGGAATGCATTTCCCTTGATATGGATTTTTGTTGAATTCAAACTTTTACCAAAGTTTGTTCAAGATGGGATTTTAAGTCTCCTTTTAGAAACAAAAGTTTCTTTTCACCCTGATTTTCAACAAAAGTTTATTTTGTTTATTTAATTTTCACATTACAAGATTTTGGAAATCTTGGGATGTGACAGGCTACCACCCTTAAAATAAATCTCGTCCCGAGATTTGGGGAGGCTAGGGTTACAAGTCGGCTCAAACAGCTAGGGTACTACCACCCTTAAAAACTTTCAAAGTAAACTACATGTTGGCTTCCTTGGAATCTTGGAAAACTTCTTGGAAAACTTCTGCATAGTGCCCTTGTTTTCCTACTTGACTCATGGGCCAAGGTTAAGTTTCTCCAAAGCAAGACACTACTTGGCCGATATCTTTATCCTTCGGGTTCTCTGGGCATCCACTGGGGTAGTGTCCCATTTCTTTACATTTACGACATTGCACAAGGCTCATGTCTTGCTTTGGTTTCTTGGGCTTCTTTGATCCTTTGAATTGGGTTGTCTTGTTTGGAAGTATGAGTGGTCCTTTTCCTTTATCATCAACATTCTTAGCATACTTGGATCCTTCTTGTTTCCTTTGTTCAACAATGGCATAGATGGGGCATTGAGTAGGTACATGGTCGTTTCCTTCACAAAGGTAACAAGTAACTTGAGATGTGGGGCAGTGGCCAACTGGATGTTCCTCTTCACAATTGGGGCATTGATCTTCATGCTCCTTGGAAGTGTGATCCTTGTCTCCACAAATAATACAAGCTGGGGCTCCATCTAGAATAACATTCTTGTCATCCTTGTTGTCATACACTCTTTTGGGATAGTTTTCTTCCATGCTGATCATTTGATTAGTCACCTTAAGCATCAGTTGGGATTGTTCTTCCAAAAACATTTGCAAGGTAGGGTCTTTATCACTATTGTTAGCTATGAACTGAGTTGTTAGTTGGTTCAACTGGTGTTGGGTTGCTAGGAGTTCTCTCATGTTGTCCTCTTGGTTGTTGTTGTCACCATCCTTGATGTTGGAGTTTCTTGGAGAAGTCATCTGTTTGGGGTTGGATTGGGATTAGAATAGGCAAAAGATTTTCTAGGGAATCAATTCTAATCACACATCACAATTCACACAAGCAATGTGCAAGCAATCACAAACAAACACTCCACTCAAACAATAGTTTCAAGCACATACTTAGGCAACAAAATATTTTTGTTACACCACATAAGTTGGTGGGTTTGACTTAACTAAAATATGGTGGTCCATCTATATGGTTCACTTGTGATCTTTCCATCCTTCTTGATTGATTCTTCTTGCTTGAGATCATGGTTCCTTTGGGAAAAACTCTTGGTCACAAAACTTCAAAAGTGTTGATGGTTTCTTCTAAGTTGTTTTCCTTAGTCTTCAAGTCTTTGAGCATGATTTCTTTGTCTCACTTGTAGTTTGGTAACACCTAAGTTGGGAGTCCTTGTTGAGAATAAGGTTGAAATCACTTGAAGATGTTGAAGTCATTGGAGTTGAAGGAGTTGAAGTCATTAGAGTTGATGAAGTCCCTTGCACATGATGAAGTCTTTGGTCATGGGGTAGGCTTTCCATCAAGTTGAAATAGAAGAGAGGTAGAGTTGAAACCAAAATGATTGAGGAAAGAGTTTACAAGATTGTTTGTAAATAGTTTTTGAAATAAATTGCATCTCCTATTTTTATAAGGGTTTTTGTCCAATCCTAGGGTTACAAATCCTACAGGCAACACAATGCTCTGATACCATTCTGTAGCGTCCCCAACCTTTAATAAGATTGAGTCCCCTGTGTTTACAATGCTAGTCCCTGGATCAATAGCTAGCATCCACAGTTCAGATGTAATATCAAGAAACAAAGGTCATAATTCAACTTTATAACCAGGAATAAAATAGTTTTATTACATCAAACATAGCTCATATGGCTAATTACATTACATTGCAGCGGAATAACTATAGTCATGGGTCCTTCATCTTCAAAGTGCGAGGCGAGATGTTGGTTGTAGACTTTGTAATCCTAATCAATCAATCTTCACTAAATCAATCAAACCTGCAACATCATAAGTTACAGCCACAAGGGTCAATACATTTGAATTGTATTGCCAAGTGATACCTTAGTATATTTTTAAGTGGACTATAATACTATATGCATTTGGCTGGTGGAGCTTAGGCTTGCTTTGCTCAAAATAGATTTTTCCCTATCTTTTGAAAAACACTAAGTTTTTGCTTGGCACAAAACACCCAAGGCATCTATCAATCAAAGACTCCAGATCCACTCAGGGCATCTACCAATCAATGACTGAAGATCCTTTTAACCCTTGTTCACCCACAAGTTTTATTTAGAAATTGGAGTGATGAGATTCTTGAAGTTTCCATGTCTTGATGCTCAAATTGTCCTTTACCAGGGACATGGCTAAGTACTTAGGTTTTACACTCTGCAGAGGTGGTGCACTTTCCCCACAAGCCTTGGTTTCCCAAGACATGATCCTTCAGTAGCCTTTCCTTAGTCAAATGGACGCGCTCCAACCTATCAACCCATCTACCACCCACTGTCCAAGAGACTAAGTTCCAGCATCCTAAGATCATGGCAGAGCCCATATTACCAAGTGGTTGCACTTGAAGCTTCTCAACATTTGACAACTCAAATCTCTTTGTTCCTGGGTGGCCATCCACAAGTGAGATACACTAAGGTAAACCATAAACATGGGCCTTGTGAACCACTCAACCAAAAACCACCAAGCAAGTCCATTCCACCCAGGAGATTCATTAACTTAGTTGTTTTGTTAAATAAAACTCAAGTCCTTAGACTTAGAATAATTTTTCCATAGTGTATATATAAACCACCCTTGTTTTCTAGTAGCTAGGCTAAGCATGGCATGGCAACTTATCCTTAGGGAATTTTCCTAGCAACTCTAGCATTCTATTCTAAATAGGATTTCCCATCATCAATTGACAAAAGTAGCATGCAAGTCCTAACAAAATATATCTAATGCAAGTATAAAATATAGGTATGGAATATTCATGAAGATATCAATTGCCTTTTTGGTAGAGGGTATAGGTTCACTCCTTGTCCTTGCAACACTCACACTCTTCAAGTCACTACAATTCAATCAAGCAAGGCACAAACTTAATCTACCAATCAAGCAAAACTACACACATAAAATAACAAAGTCAAACAAACAAATTTTCACACACAAAGTAATGGGATCTAAGTCATGCATAAGCATTCAAAGGTTGGTTCTATTGTAAGGATGGTCTTCACTAGGCTTCTAACTTTTTAAGTTCCAAATTGGTCATTTACCAAAATGGCAAAGTCATTTGCAAAGAGGGTCTCTATTAGATTCCTAAACTTTGTAAGATCCAAAATGGTCATTTACCAAAGTGGCAAAGTTAAGGTAATGCATGCAAGCATGCCAAGCTTTGCTTTGTTTGAAAAAGGGGTTCCTAATGGGTCATAGACAATTGGGTACACCTAATGGTCATTTTGTGAAGTGGCTAAGTCATTTGCAAAAGGTTTCACTATAAAACCATTTGCAAAACAAAGTGTCATTCTATATGGTGTAGAAATGGTTTTACTAGGGTATTAACCTATAGGTTTCACCAAATGAGTTGCTATTGCAAAACTTGGTGTTTTGGGTCAGTAGGTTTGGTTCAAAACATTTTCTCCAAAGTTTTCTTTATGAAAGCATTTTCATAAACAAAACAAATAGTTTTAGTTAGCTAGAAATGGACTAAACTAATTAATCCATCCTATTCATTTCCAAAATCACTTTCCAAACTATGGGTTGGTTCCTAGGGTCAGTAAGGTCACAACAAACTAATTGGCAAAGGTTTTAACCTTAAAATCATTTTTAAATGATTTTTCTAATGTTAGCAAGCACAGAAAAGAATCTGCAAAATCAAACAATCTAACAGATAATATTTGCTAAACTAAGGGCAGGGTTGGTTAGAGCTTGTCTTGCTGATTCCAACAACATCAAATTTGTAAAATTTGGACGTGTGGATCAAAAGATACATGGGTTTGAAAATGGCTAAAGTTTCTGTTTTCTAATTCTGTTTTTAAACAGATAGGTGACACGCGGCGTAATTCTATTAAATGGTACCGATTATGCGGATCACGCTTTGTAGCCGTTGGATCTAAATGAGATCGTGCGGTGCAGGACTCGTACCTCTTCGCGGTTAAGTGATCTATCGTAGGCGTTCGATCCAGATCTAACGGTCCTAACTACTCTGACTATTAATCGGCGGCGCTGGCGGCGGTGGTTGGCGGCGGAGCGGTCGGTCGTCGACGGTGCTGGTTCTACAGGGGGTGAGGGAGAAAGGGAAGTTGCTCACCATGCTCAGGAGGTTGCGGTGAAGCTCGACGTGCTGATGTATCGACGAGGGGCGCACGGTGCTGTCAGGGATTGCTCGCCGGAGTTCGTTCTAGCGGCGGGTGGCTCCGGTTGCTGTCGAGGATGTTGCTGTGGATCACTCCGAAGCGAAAAGAAGGCACGGTTAGATGCTCAGGACCAAGACAAAGCTGTGTGCGTGAACGAGGAGTGAAGGGGCGGTCTGGTCTTACCGGTGGGCTTCGCCGGAGAAGGAAGCGATCATGGCGGCGTCGGAGTTTGTCGTAGTCGGCCTTCGAAGCGCCAGAGATGACTGGCACAGGAAGACGCGCCAGGATGCGGTGAGCGAGCTCGTGTGTTCGGGGAGGCAGGAGGCGGTGTGACTTGGCTGGAATCGGTACTGGACCTCGTCGGAGCAGAAGGTGCTCGGGGAGAAATTGGAGGCGGTCTGGGGCGAGCTTGGGGAGGAGTCCGAGGGAAGCAGAGGAGAGCGAGGCGATTAAATAGGCGTCGTCAGGGGGCTAATTCATCGCGTGTTTAAGGCGAATTACGCCGGAGTTATTCTGCCTGCAACGGCCGGTCGAGGAAGAAGGCGTGGTCAGCGGGGTGGGGAAGGAGAACAGTGGTCAGTGGGGTCCAGCGGTCAGTGGAAAAAGATAGAAGGGAGAGGTCCACCGGTCAGCTGCTGTGTGGGTTTCTTTCGCGGTACAGAAAAATGGTTCGGGGAGGGAAATAAGAGGAGGTGGGTCCGCTTGGCAGTGAAAGGGGAAGAGGAGGAATGGGTCCACGCTGTCTGTCTCTGGCTGAGTAAGTTTCTGAGTAAGAAAAGAAACGCTTGGAGGAGGAGAAATGCAGGCTGGGGGCCTTAGTGGGCTGGGTCTGTTTTCCTATTTTTTTCTGTCTGCTTTATTTTTCCTTTTTCTAATTCTTTTTCTGTTTTGAATTTCATTCAATTATTCAAACAATCAAACAACACTCAAATCAATTCAAACAATCACTCAACTTCACTTTGAATTTGGTTCTGTTTGGCAACATAATCCAAATCTCAAAATGAAATATTATTTTTATTTAATTTAGGATCCATTAAATAAAATGGATCTTTAGTTGTTTAATAGTGGTTGATTTATTCAAATAAGATTTCCATTTGAAATCCAATTATTTTCAAAACCAAACCAGAAGGTTTAATTTGAAAAATAAAAGAATACTTGGAAACTTATTTAAATAAATAAATAAGTTTTGGTGTTTTAATTACAATGGGAAAGCCTTTACTTAAATAAAATTGGATATTTAAATCCTTTATTTTATTTAAATAAACCTTTACTCATTTTATCAAAACAAAATATTTTATTTCAAAAGTTTGGCCAAAATTAATTTGGCTTATCTTTTCATTTGAAACCAAAGTCTTTTATTAAAAGATCCAAATAGTATTTCCAAAACAATTTATTTTTCCTTTATTAAATGTTTATCTTTTTAATCCCTTTAGGATTATAATTGTTCACCAATTGGTATGGCTTTATTAGCTTTTGGAAATTCCATTTCCTTATCTTATTGTATCCACAAGATTTTGTCTATGGTTCCAAACTAAGTGAAACCAATCTCTAAGGTCTTTCTTGATCCTTTGTGATTATTTGTTGATCAAATTTGGTATGGATCAAATCCATGGATTTGGAGATAACTTGGGAAATGATTTCCTTCCATTAGGGTTTAGGGATTTGGATTTTGGATTTACTTTCCAAGTGTTCAAATTTCCAGATACATTCATTGAGGAATGCCTTTCCCTTGATTTGGATTTTTGTTGAATTCAAACTTTTACCAAAGTTTGTTCAAGATGGGATTTTAAGTCTCCTTTTAGAAACAAAAGTTTCTTTTCACCCTGATTTTCAACAAAAGTTTATTTTGTTTATTTAATTTTCACATTACAAGATTTTGAAAATCTTGGGATGTGACAGTTGTGAGAAGAACACACGTGCAATTACTCTAGTTGTGGTTCATGAGAAGAACACACATCCAATGACACTGGTGTATCCTTATGTTGTTTGTGAGAAGAACACACATGCAATGACTCTAGTTGTGGTTTGTGAAAAGAACACACATGCAATGACTCTAATTGTGGTTAATGAAAAGAGCAGACATGCAATGACACTGGTGGATCCATGTATGGTTTGTGAGAAGAACACACATGCAATGACACTGGCTATGGTTCATGAAAAGAACAGACATGCAATGATACCGGTGGATCCATGTGTGGTTTGTGAGAAGAACACACATGCAATGACACTAGGTGTGGTTCATGAAAAGAATACACATCCAATGACACTGGTGGATCCTTATGTCGTTTGTGAGAAGAATAGACATGCAATGACTCTGGCTGTGGTTCATGAGAAGAACACACATGCAATGACACAGTGGATCCATGTCTGGTTTGTGAGAAGAACACACACCCAATGACACTGGGTGTGTTTCATGAAAAGAACACACATGCAATGACACAGGTGTATCCTTATGTGGTTTGTGACAATAACAGACATGCAATGACCCTAGCTGTGGTTCATGAGAAGAACACAAATGCAATGACACTGGTGTATCCTTTTGTGGTTTGTGAAAAGAACACACATGCAATGACTCTAGCAGTGGTTTGTGAAAAGAACACACATGCAATGATTAGCTGTGGTTCATGACAAGAACAGACATCCAATGACACTGGTGGATCCTTGTGTGGTTTGTGAGAGGAACATACATGTAATGACACTTGGTGTGGTTCATGAAAAGAACACACATCCAATGACACTGGTGTATCCTTAGGTGGTTTGTGAGAAGAACACACATGAAATGACTCCAGCTATGGTTCATGAAAAGAACACACATCTAATGACTCTAGCTGTGGTTCATGAGAAGAACACACATGCAATGACACTGGTGGATCCATGTATGGTTTGTGAGAGGAACAGAAATGCAATGACACTGGGTGTGGTTCATGAAAAGAACACACATCCAATGACACTGGTGGATCCTTATGTGGTTTGTGAGAAGAACACACATGCAATGACACAGTGGATCCATATGTGGTTTGTGAAAAGAACACACATGCAATGACTCTAACTGTGGTTAATGAAAAGAGCAGACATGCAATGACACTGGTGGATCCATGTGTGGTTTATGACAGGAACACACATCCAATGACACTGGGTGTGGTTTATAAAAACAACACACATGCAATGACACTGGTGTATCCTTATGTGGTTTGTGAGAATAACAGACATGTAGTGACTCTTGATGTCGTTCATGAGAAGAACACACATGCAATGACACTCGTGGATCCATGTGTTCTTTATGAGAGGAACAAACATGCAATGACACTGGGTGTGGTTCATGAAAAGAACTGACATGCAATGACACTGGTGGATCCATATGTGGTTTGTGAAAAGAACAGACATGCAATCACACTTGGTGGATCCATCTGTGGTTCATGAGAAGAACACACATGCAATGACGATGGTGGATCCATGTGTGGTTTGTGAGAAGAACACACATCCAATGACACTGGTGTGGTTCATGAAAATAACACACATCTAATGACACTGGTGGATCCTTATGTGGTTTGTGAGAAGAATAGACAAGCAATGACTCTAGATGTGGTTCATGAGAAGAACATGACTGCAATGACACTGGTGTATCCTTATGTGGTTTGTGAGAAGAACACACATGAAATGACTCCAGCTGTGGTTCATGAAAAGAACACACATCCAATGACTCTAGATGTGGTTCATGAGAAGAACACACATGCAATGACACTGGTGGATCCATGTATGGTTTGTGAGAGGAACATAAATGCAATGACACTGGGTGTGGTTCATGAAATGAACACACATCCAATGACACTGGTGGATCCTTATGTGGTTTGTGAGAAGAACACACATGCAATGACACAGTGGATCCATATGTGGTTTGTGAAAAGAACACACATGCAATGACTCTAACTGTGGTTAATGAAAAGAGCAGACATGCAATGACACTGGTGGATCCATGTGTGGTTTATGATAGGAACACACATCCAATGACACTGGGTGTGGTTTATAAAAACAACACACATGCAATGACACTGGTGTATCCTTATGTGGTTTGTGAGAAGAACAGACATGCAATGACTCTAGTTGTGGTTCATGAGAAGAACACACATCTAATGACACTGGTGTATCCTTACGTTGTTTGTGGGAAGAACACACATGCAATGACTCTAGTTGTGCTTTGTGAAAAGAACACACATGCAATGACTCTAACTGTGGTTAATGAAAAGAGCAGACATGCAATGACACTGGTAGATCCATGTATGGTTTGTGAGAAGAACACACATGCAATGACACTTGCTATGGTTGATGAAAAGAACAGACATGCAATGATACTGGTGGATCCATGTGTCGTTTGTGAGAAGAACACACATGCAATGACACTGGGTGTGGTTCATGAAAAGAATACACATCCAATGACACTGGTTGATCCTTATGTGGTTTGTAAGAAGAACATACATGCAATGACTCTGGCTATGATTCATGAGAGTAACACACATGCAATGACACTGGTGGATCCATGTGTGGTTTGTGAGAAGAACACACATCCAATGACACTATTGTGGTTCATGAAAAGAACACACATGCAATGACACTTGTGTATCCTTATGTGGTTTGTGCGAATAACAGACATACAATGACTCTAGCTGTGGTTCATGAGAAGAACACACATGCAATGACACTGGTGTATCCTTATGTGGGTTGTGAGAAGAACACACGTGCAATGGCTCTAGCTATGGTTCATGAGAAGAACACACATCCAATGACACTGGTGTATCCTTATGCTGTTTGTGAGAAGAACACACATGCAATGACTCTAGTTGTGGTTTGTGAAAATAACACACATGCAATGACTCTAACTGTGGTTAATGAAAAGAGCAGACATGCAATGACACTGGTGGATCCATGTATGGTTTGTGAGAAGAACACACATGCAATGACACTGGCTATGGTTCATGAAAAGAACAGACATGCAATGATACCGGTGGATCCATGTGTGGTTTGTGAGAAGAACACACATGCAATGACACTAGGTGTGGTTCATGAAAAGAATACACATCAAATGACACTGGTGGATCCTTATGTCGTTTGTGAGAAGAATAGACATGCAATGACTCCGGCTGTGGTTCATGAGAAGAACACACATGCAATTACACTCGTGGATCCATGTCTGGTTTGTGAGAAGAACACACATCCAATGACACTGGGTGTGTTTCATGAAAAGAACACACATGCAATGACACTGGTGTATCCTTATGTGGTTTGTGAAAATAACAGACATGCAATGGCCCTAGCTGTGGTTCATGAGAAGAACACACATGCAATGACACTATTGTATCCTTATGTGGTTTGTGAGAAGAACACACATGCAATGACTCTAGCAGTGGTTTGTGAAAAGAACACACATGCAGTGACTAGCTGTGGTTCATGAGAAGAACACACATGCAGTAACACTGGTGGATACATGTGTGGTTTGTGAGAGGAACAGACATGTAATGACACTGGGTGTGGTTCATGAAAAGAACACACATCCAATGACATTGGTGGATCCTTATGTGGTTTGTGAGAAGAACACACATGCAATTACTCTGGTTGATCCTTATGTGGTTTGTGAGAAGAACACACATGCAATGACTCTAGCAGTGGTTTGTCAAAAGAACACACATGCAATGACTCTAGCGGTGTTTCATGAGAAGAACACACATCCAATGACACTGGTGGATCCATGTGTGGTTTGTGAGAAGAACACACATGTAATGACACTGGGTGTGGTTCATGAAAAGAACACACATCCAATGACACTGGTGGATCCATGTGTACACTGTGAGAGGAACACACATTCAATCACACTTGGTGTGGTTCAATAGAAGAACACAAAAGCAATGACACTGGTGTATCCTTATGTGGTTTGTGAGAATAACAGGCATGCAATGACTCTAGCTGTGGTTGATGAGAGGAACACACATGCAATGACAATGGTGGATCCATGTGTGGTTTATGAGAGGAACAGACATGCAATGACACTGGGTGTGGTTCATGAAAAGAACACACATGCAATGACACTGGTGGATCCATATGTTGTTTGTGAAAAGAATAGACATGCAATCACACTTGGTGGATCCATGTGTGGTTCATGAGAAGAACACACATGCAATGACACTGGTGGATCCATGTGTGATTTGTGAGAAGAACACACATCCATTGACACTGGGTGTGGTTCATGAAAAGAGCACACATCGAATGACACTAGAGGATCCTTATGTGGTTTGTGAGAAAAACAAACATGCAATGACTCTAGATGTGGTTCATGAGAAGAACACACATGCAATGACACTGGTGTATCCTTATATGGGTTGTGAGAAGAACACACGTGCAATGGCTCTAGCTATGGTTCATGAGAAGAACACACATCCAATGACACTGGTGTATCCTTATGTTGTTTATGAGAAGAACACACATGCAATGACTCTAGTTGTGGTTTGTGAAAAGAACACACATGCAATGACTCTAACTGTGGTTAATGAAAAGAGCAGACATGCAATGACACTGGTGGGATCCATGTATGGTTTGTGAGAAGAACACACATGCAATGACACTGGCTATGGTTCATGAAAAGAACAGACATGCAATGATACCGGTGGATCCATGTGTGGTTTGTGAGAAGAACACACATGCAATGACACTAGGTGTGGTTCATGAAAAGAATACACATCCAATGACACTGGTGGATCCTTATGTCGTTTGTGAGAAGAATAGACATGCAATGACTCCGGCTGTGGTTCATGAGAAGAACACACATGCAATTACACTCGTGGATCCTTGTCTGGTTTGTGAGAAGAACACACATCCAATGACACTGGGTGTCTTTCATGAAAAGAACACACATGCAATGACACTGGTGTATCCTTATGTGGTTTGTGACAATAACAGACATGCAATGGCCCTACCTGTGGTTCATGAGAAGAACACACATGCAATGACACTGGTGTATCCTTATGTGGTTTGTGAGAAGAACACACATGCAATGACTCTAGCAGTGGTTTGTGAAAAGAACACACATGCAGTGACTAGCTGTGGTTCATGAGAAGAACACACATGCAATAACACTGGTGGATCCATGTGTGGTTTGTGAGAGGAACAGACATGTAATGACACTGGGTGTGGTTCATGAAAAGAACACACATCCAATGACACTGGTGGATCCTTATATGGTTTGTGAGAAGAACACACATGCAATTACTCTTGTTGATACTTATGTGGTTTGTGAGAAGAACACACATGCAATGACTCTAGCAGTGGTTTGTCAAAAGAAAACACATGCAATGACTCTAGCTGTGTTTCATGAGAAGAACACACATCCAATGACACTGGTGGATCCATGTGTGGTTTGTGAGAAGAACACACATGTAATGACACTGGGTGTGGTTCATGAAAAGAACACACATCCAATGACACTGGTGGATCCATGTGTACACTGTGAGAGGAACACACATTCAATCACACTTGGTGTGGTTCAATAGAAGAACACAAAAGCAATGACACTGGTGTATCCTTATGTGGTTTGTGAGAATAACAGGCATGCAATGACTCTAGCTGTGGTTGATGAGAGGAACACACATGCAATGACAATGGTGGATCCATGTGTGGTTTATGAGAGGAACAGACATGCAATGACTCTGGGTGTGGTTCATGAAAAGAACACACATGCAATGACACTGGTGGATCCATATGTTGTTTGTGAAAAGAACAGACATGCAATCACACTTGGTGGATCCATGTGTGGTTCATGAGAAGAACACACATGCAATGACACTGGTGGATCCATGTGTGATTTGTGCGAAGAACAGACATCCATTGACAGTGGGTGTGGTTCATGAAAAGAGCACACATCGAATGACACTAGAGGATCCTTATGTGGTTTGTGAGAAAATCAAACATGCAATGACTCTAGATGTGGTTCATGAGAAGAACACACATGCAATGACACTGGTGTATCCTTATGTGGGTTGTGAGAAGAACACACGTGCAATGGCTCTAGCTATGGTTCATGAGAAGAACACACATCCAATGACACTAGTGTATCCTTATGTTGTTTGTGAGAAGAACACACATGCAATGACTCTAGTTGTGGTTTGTGAAATGAACACACATGCAATGACTCTAACTGTGGTTAATGAAAAGAGCAGACATGCAATGACACTGGTGGATCCATGTATGGTTTGTGAGAAGAACACACATGCAATGACACTGGCTATGGTTCATGAAAAGAACAGACATGCAATGATACTGGTGGACCATCTGTGGTTTGTGAGAAGAACACACATGCAATGACACTAGGTGTGGTTCATGAAAAGAATACACATCCAATGACACTGGTGATCCTTATGTCGTTTGTGAGAAGAATAGACATCCAATGACTCCGGCTGTGGTTCATGAGAAGAACACACATGCAATTACACTCGTGGATGCATGTCTGGTTTGTGAGAAGAACACACATCCAATGACACTGGGTGTGTTTCATTTAAAGAACACACATGCAATGACACAGGTGTATCCTTATGTGGTTTGTGACAATAACAGACATGCAATGACCCTAGCTGTGGTTCATGAGAAGAACACACATGCAATGACTCTAGCAGTGGTTTGTGAAAAGAACACACATGCAATGACTAGCTGTGGTTCATGAGAAGAACACACATGCAATGACACTGGTGGATCCATGTGTGGTTTGTGAGAGGAACAGACATGTAATGACACTTGGTGTGGTTCATGAAAAGAACACACATCCAATGACACTGGTGGATCCTTATGTGGTTTGTGAGAAGAACACACATGCAATTACTCTGGTTGATCCTTATGTGGTTTGTGAGAAGAACACACATGCAATGACTCTAGCAGTGGTTTGTCAAAAGAACAGACATGCAATGACTCTAGCTGTGTTTCATGAGAAGAACACACATCCAATGACACTGGTGGATCCATGTGTGGTTTGTGAGAAGAACACACATGTAATGACACTGGGTGTGGTTCATGAAAAGAACACACATCCAATGACACTGGTGGATCCATGTGTTGTGTGTGAGAGGAACAGACATTCAATCACACTTGGTGTGGTTCAATAGAAGAACACACAAGCAATGACACTGGTGTATCCTTATGTGGTTTGTGAGAATAACAGGCATGCAATGACTCTAGCTGTGGTTGATGAGAGGAACACACATGCAATGACAATGGTGGATCCATGTGTGGTTTATGAGAGGAACAGACATGCAATGACACTGGGTGTGGTTCATGAAAAGAACACACATGCAATGACACTGGTGGATCCATATGTTTTTTGTGAAAAGAACAGACATGCAATCACACTTGGTGGATCCATGTGTGGTTCATGAGAAGAACACACATGCAATGACACTGTTGGATCCATGTGTGATTTGTGAGAAGAACATCAATGACCTTTGGGTGTGGTTCATGAAAGAGAACACATCGAATGACACTGGAGGATCCTTATGTGGTTTGTGAGAAGAACAAACATGCAATGACTATAGATGTGGTTCATGAAAAGAACACACATGCAATGACACTGGTGTATCCTTATGTGGGTTGTGAGAAGAACACACGTGCAATGACTCTAGCTGTGGTTCATGAGAAGAACACACATCTAATGACACTGGTGTATCCTTATGTTGTTTGTAAGAAGAACACACATGCAATGACTCTAGTTGTGGTTTGTGAAAAGAACACACATGCAATGACTCTAACTGTGGTTAATGAAAAGAGCAGACATGCAATGACACTGGTGGATCCATGTATGGTTTGTGAGAAGAACACACATGCAATGACACTGGCTATGGTTCATGAAAAGAACACACATGCAATGACTAGCTGTGGTTCATGAGAAGAACACACATCCAATGACACTGGTGGATCCATGTGTGGTTTGTGAGAGGAACAGACATGTAATGACACTTGGTGTGGTTCATGAATAGAACACACATCCAATGACACTGGTGGATCCTTATGTGGTTTGTGAAAGAACACACATGCAATAACTCTGGTTGATCCTTATGTGGTTTGTGAGAAGAACAGACATGCTATGACTCTAGCTGGTTCATGAGAAGAACACACATCCAATGACACTGGTGTATCCTTATGTGGTTTGTGAGAAGAACAGACATGCAATGACTCTAGCTGTGGTTCATGAGAAGAACACACATCCAATGACACTCGTGTATCCTTATGTTGTTTGTGAGACGAACACACATGCAATGACTCTAGTTGTGGTTTGTGAAAAGAACACACATGCAATGACTCTAACTGTGGTTAATGAAAAGGGCAGACATTCAATGACACTGGTGGATCCATGTATGGTTTGTGAGAAGAACACACATGCAATGACACTGGCTGTGGTTCATGAAAAGAACAGACATGCACTGATACCGGTAGATCCATGTGTGGTTTGTGAGAAGAAAGCACATGCAATGACACTGGGTGTGGTTCATGCAAAGAATACACATACAATGACACAGGTGGATCCTTATGTGGTTTGTGAAAACAGACATGCAATGAATCTGGCTGTGGTTCATGAGAAGAACACACATGCAATGACACTGGTGGATCCATGTGTGGTTTGTGATAAGAAAACACATCCAATGACACCGGGTGTGGTTCATGAAAAGAACACACATGCAATGACACTGGTGTATCCTTATGTGGTTTGTCAGAATAACACACATGCAGTGACTCTAGGTGTGGTTCATGAGGAGAACACACATGCAATGACACTGGTGTATCCTTATGTGGTTTGTGAGAAGAACACACATGCAATGACTCTAGCAGTGGTTTGTGAAAAGAACACACATGCAATGACTAGCTGTGGTTCATGAGAAGAACACACATGCAATGACACTGGTGGATCCATGTGTGGTTTGTGAGAGGAACAGACATGTAATGACACTTGGTGTGGTTCATGAAAAGAACACACATCCAATGACACTGGTGGATCCTTATGTGGTTTGTGAGAAGAACACACATGCAATTACTCTGGTTGATCCTTATGTGGTTTGTGAGAAGAACACACATGCAATGACTCTAGCAGTGGTTTGTCAAAAGAACAGACATGCAATGACTCTAGTTGTGTTTCATGAGAAGAACACACATCCAATGACACTGGTGGATCCATGTGTGGTTTGTGAGAAGAACACACATGTAATGACACTGGGTGTGGTTCATGAAAAGAACACACATCCAATGACACTGGTGGATCCATGTGTACACTGTGAGAGGAACACACATTCAATCACACTTGGTGTGGTTCAATAGAAGAACACACAAGCAATGACACTGGTGTATCCTTATGTGGTTTGTGAGAATAACAGGCATGCAATGACTCTAGCTGTGGTTGATGAGAGGAACACACATGCAATGACAATGGTGGATCCATGTGTGGTTTATGAGAGGAACAGACATGCAATGACACTGGGTGTGGTTCATGAAAAGAACACACATGCAATGACACTGGTGGATCCATATGTTTTTTGTGAAAAGAACAGACATGCAATCACACTTGGTGGATCCATGTGTGGTTCATGAGAAGAACACACATGCAATGACACTGGTGGATCCATGTGTGATTTGTGAGAAGAACACAGATCCAATGACACTGGGTGTGGTTCATGAAAAGAGAACACATCGAATGACACTGGAGGATCCTTATGTGGTTTGTGAGAAGAACAAACATGCAATGACTATAGATGTGGTTCATGAAAAGAACACACATGCAATGACACTGGTGTATCCTTATGTGGGTTGTGAGAAGAACACACGTGCAATGACTCTAGCTGTGGTTCATGAGAAGAACACACATCTAATGACACTGGTGTATCCTTATGTTGTTTGTAAGAAGAACACACATGCAATGACTCTAGTTGTGGTTTGTGAAAAGAACACACATGCAATGACTCTAACTGTGGTTAATGAAAAGAGCAGACATGCAATGACACTGGTGGATCCATGTATGGTTTGTGAGAAGAACACACATGCAATGACACTGGCTATGGTTCATGAAAAGAACACACATGCAATGACTAGCTGTGGTTCATGAGAAGAACACACATCCAATGACACTGGTGGATCCATGTGTGGTTTGTGAGAGGAACAGACATGTAATGACACTTGGTGTGGTTCATGAATAGAACACACATCCAATGACACTGGTGGATCCTTATGTGGTTTGTGAAAGAACACACATGCAATAACTCTGGTTGATCCTTATGTGGTTTGTGAGAAGAACAGACATGCTATGACTCTAGTGTGGTTCATGAGAAGAACACACATCCAATGACACTGGTGTATCCTTATGTGGTTTGTGAGAAGAACAGACATGCAATGACTCTAGCTGTGGTTCATGAGAAGAACACACATCCAATGACACTCGTGTATCCTTATGTTGTTTGTGAGACGAACACACATGCAATGACTCTAGTTGTGGTTTGTGAAAAGAACACACATGCAATGACTCTAACTGTGGTTAATGAAAAGGGCAGACATTCAATGACACTGGTGGATCCATGTATGGTTTGTGAGAAGAACACACATGCAATGACACTGGCTGTGGTTCATGAAAAGAACAGACATGCACTGATACCGGTAGATCCATGTGTGGTTTGTGAGAAGAAAGCACATGCAATGACACTGGGTGTGGTTCATGCAAAGAATACACATACAATGACACAGGTGGATCCTTATGTGGTTTGTGAGAAGAACAGACATGCAATGAATCTGGCTGTGGTTCATGAGAAGAACACACATGCAATGACACTGGTGGATCCATGTGTGGTTTGTGATAAGAAAACACATCCAATGACACCGGGTGTGGTTCATGAAAAGAACACACATGCAATGACACTGGTGTATCCTTATGTGGTTTGTCAGAATAACACACATGCAGTGACTCTAGGTGTGGTTCATGAGGAGAACACACATGCAATGACACTGGTGTATCCTTATGTAGTTTGTGAGAAGAACACAGATGCAATGACTCTAGCAGTGGTTTGTGAAAAGAACACACATGCAATGACTCTAGCTATGGTTCATGAGAAGAACACACATGCAATGACACTGGTGGATCCATGTGTGGTTTGTGAGAGGAACAGACATGCAATGACACTGGGTGTGGTTCATGAAAAGAACACACATCGAATGACACTGCTGGATCCTTATGTGGTTTGTGAGAAGAACACACATGCAATGACTCTGGTGGATCCTTATGTGGTTTGTGAGAATAACAGACATGCAATGACTCTAGAGGTGGTTCATGAGAAGAAAACGCATGCAATGACACTGGTGTATCCTTATGTGGTTTGTGATAAGAACACACATGCAATGACAATGGGTGTGGTTCATGAAAAGAACATACATCCAATGACACTGGTGGATCCATGTGTACACTGTGAGAGGAACACACATTCAATCACACTGGGTGTGGTTCATGAGAAGAATACACATGCAATGACACTGTTGTATCCTTATGTGGTTTGTGAGAATAACAGACATGCAATCACTCTAGCTATGGTTCATGAGAAGAACACACATGCAATGATACTGGTGGATCCATGTGTGGTTTATGAGAGGAACAGACATGCAATGACACTGGGTGTGGTTCATGACGACAGCGGTGTGATGTGGGTTTAGATGTTGTTTAGGATGGTTGCAATTTCGGTTATGTTTAATGCGAGTACAATTATTGTAATGGGTTTGTCGAGCTATATTGAGAAATATGTGCAATAGCAGCGTGTGAGTGCTTCCACTTTAGAAATTGTGTCTGTGCCATTTGCATGTTGCATTATCAACGTAGATTACTTGTAAACAATCCAACAAAAATCATCAGATTACAACCATCAGACAGGAGTGGCAGGATGGAAGAGAAGTTGGGAAAGTGGATTCGAGGGGAAGGAAGAGGAGGGAGCGTGACACTGGTAGGTGGGCCCTCAGAACACGTGACACTAGCATGCGGGAGCGGGAGCACACGATATTGCCGGTATGTCTAGAGCAAGAGGACTTTGCAACGTGACAATAGCAAGCTGATTAGACCAATAAATAACTCGTCGAAGTATTAAGGAGTACTGAAAACTACAACTGGGGTACATTCGCACAACACGTATGCTCTAAGCACCCGAGAAGCATCGCTTAAGTCTAACAGTAACGACAACACAAGTACTACATGTTCCTGTCGGTCTTCTCGATACAAATGTAGAAATGCATCTGCCTGTTCAGTCTAGCACCAACAAGGTACTGAGATGGCATGCATAGGATTGACCTTAGGTCCACATACTCCACCTCCCGCGGCATCGGGAAGCTCGGCGCCTCGGCTAGCACAAGAATGCTATCCGACGACGGCGGTTGGGCGTTTGCCCACATGCGCACCGTGTATACGTGCCAGGCGCACGAGACTGACCTGATGCATATGGAACACATGACGGTGGGCCTGGCTCTGGTTCCCAGAACACCGGCGGTGATGGTCAGGACAAAACCAGAGCCGTCCCCCCCGGAAAATTAGTAGGCGGCATGTCGAGTCAGTGAACGGCACCTACTCTTGGAGAAGTTGAGCTTGCCCGTATGAGATCCTAATCACTTCGATCAGGTGCCCCTCTGCAAGCTGGACGACAAGCTCTACCGGCGGGCCGATGTAGTTGTAGCCCAGCTCCGTGCAGGAGCACGCGTCGTGCGGGAACGCGAGCTCGTGGAGCGGGAGCTCGTGGTAGGAGTAATGGCAAAAGCATCCTGGGTGGGAGCACACGAGGGGGAACGCCGCTGCAAAGTTGCATGCGAGGATCTCTAGATTCTTGGGCCGCAACATCTGCCGCATCTAAAGTTCATCGAGAAATCAGAAAAAAGATTAGCAGTTAGATTGGCGAATAGCAGGAATATGTAGGATAAGTTCAAAAGCTTGTAAAACGATTTCTTAGCATGAAGGTAGCGACCGGAGAATTGGCGGATGTCGTCGTCTTGCGGCTACGGCAGGATGGAAGTGAAGTGGCGAAAGTAGCTTCGAGGGGAAGGAAGAGAAGTACGGGGAGGAAGAGAAGTAATGGGGACGTGGCACTGGGATATGGCCCACTGAACTCATGAGTCGTAACACTCGCAACATGCCAGTTTGTCCAGAGCAAGCGTGGCCAATCATGCCGCAGAACAGCCTACTCGAGGATCACTCTCACGAAGACCATCCCAATCGTCCAAGCGCCCCAATCGAACGGTATGTAACAATCGTCAAGTAGAACAACTCTGTTATGGCGTGCCTGCTAGAAGACTAGGTCTAACGGTGGATCCATTGGGGGCAGTGCTAGTTTTATTTTAAGAACAAACATGCAATGAATCAAATGGATCCATATGTGGTTCGTGGAAAGAACACACATGCAATAACACTTGTTGATCCATGTGTGGTTTGTGGAAAGAACACCCATGCAATGACAGTGGTGGATCCATGTGTGGTTTGTGGAAAGAACACACATGCAATGACTCTAGTGGTTGATCCATGTGTGGTTTGTGGAAATAACACACATGCAATGACTCTAGTGGTTGATCCATGTGTGGTTCGTGGAAATAACACACATGCAATGACAATGGTTGATCCATGTGTGGTTTGTGAAAAGAACACACATGCAATGACTCTAGTGCTAGTTTTAGTATAAGAACACACATGCAATGACTCTAGTGGGTCCACATGTGGTTTGTGAAAAGAACACACATGCAATGCCACCGATTGATCCATAAGTGGTTTGTGGAAAATAACACACATGCAATGACCACTGGTTCATCCATAAGTGGTTCGTGGAAAGAACACACATGCAATGAACACTGGTGGTTCCATAAGTGGTTTGTGGAAAGAACACACATGCAATTGTCGTCGGATTGATGACAAGTATGCCATGAGGGGATCCTCGAGGCGTGCGGAAGAGAGGGGTGTGAGACGTACGGTGTTCTGGGACGGTGAGCACACAAGTTTACCAGGTTGAATCCATGGCTTTGGACGGATCCTACTCCTTCTAGCAATCCAGTAATACGGCAGAGCCGGAATATGGGTTACAAGGGTTTTGCCTGTGCGAGTTGAGGGTCTAAAGTATTGGTAGTGTCTTAAAGGCTCTCCCTAGGACGGCTTCCGGCCTAGGGTTTACAGGAGAGGTCTATCCGGCAACGTCTAAGAGTTGGTTACATAGTACATCTTGAACTACAAGTAACATTATGGGCTTAAGTCGGTAAGTCTTCTGGGCCTTCCCGTAGCCGGATTGGATTCCGTCTTTCTCCCTGACTGGGCCGCCCGTGAAGTGGGCCACCCTGGTCAGTGAGGAACTGTGAGGATACCCAGGAAGTATATCCCCAACAGCAGCCCCCGGAGGCCTCCAAGATCCAAAGTCGGATTTATCATCGTCTAGCTTGATCTTCGGCTTGCAGAATCTTGAAGGGTTCCTGAAACTTCACAACAAAACATACGATCCGGGTCTTAAATATAAGTCGGATCTATCAGTAGGTTACTCGGATTTTCCAGCTCGATTTTGAACTAAGCCAGAACTTGGTCTCTAACGCCACCTGACACAAGCATGGTCAAGTCACGTCATCTGACAGGCGTTCCGTCAGCATGACCGTTGGTGGGTCCGCGGTCTGCAGAACCGAGGCGTCATTTCAATGCGTGCGTGGAGATCGAGGCGACGCAATCATCGCGCGGGTCCTTCCCAGTTCTTTCCACGACGCGTGGTGGTTACACTGTAGCGTTTGCATGAATCTTGGCGTAGGTAGGTGGATATAAGGGGTTCAAATTTCTTCTTCTCCTTCCCATAAGTCCTTTGCCGTTTCCTTCCTTCCCAATCCTCCTGCGTGTACAGAGCCTCCTTGTTCTTTCCCCACAGAAACTCCTAGCGCCGCCCCTTTAAGGTCACCCTCTCACCGGAGAAAATAGCTTCATCATATTCTTCCTCCGGTTTGGCAGCGGCGGCGGCGGCGAAGGCGGAAGCAGCAGCAGAGAAAGAAAGCTACTGGGGAATCTGGATCCCCTGCGCCCTTGACGAAGCAGGCCTCAAGAATGTGGAGAATGAGGGGCTTCTCGTCGCCGGCGACTGGCGGAGTGGCTCCGGTGAAACCGTCCCCAACCCGCACGAGGGCGAGCGAGTCCACTTCGGCACTCATCTGGACCGAGGTATGTCTTTTCCTCCCTCAGAGTTCTTCTCCGAGGTGATAGATCACTATGGAGTTCAACTCCACAATCTTCCTCCCAATTCACTTCTAGAAATGAGTGCATATGCTGCGCTTTGCGAGGGCTTTCTCGGCATTAGGCCGAGTTTGCTTCTCTTCCGGTTTTGTTTCCATGTCCGGAGGAATTCCATTACTGCCGGTGTTCCTTACATCACCGGCACCACTAGTTTTTCTCTTAGACGAGACCGGGCATATCCCAAAATTTCTGCCAGTGACTCGGTCAAACAATGGCCAGCTTTCCGGCTTTTGTCGGGCTTTGTCCAATAATGACCTTCTTTTGGGACGAGGCTGCTCCGGCTCTCACTGATGATCTAATCCTCGCTAAGAGGCGGATCGAATATCTGATCAAGCACAGTGGTCTGAAGGGATCCGACTTGGTCCAGTGCTGGGTCTCACGCTGGATTCAGCCACTTCAGTACCACGGGGATAGACTGATGCACTCCATCATGTCTTCTCCAACCGACTCCCTCGGCATCAGCCCCAAAGCCTACACCACTCAAGGCTACATAAGCCAAATCAAGTGGCTGATCAAGGAGCGGATCGAAAGGCGGATTCCGGAGGTTTCTCTGGACATGCACACGGCAGAAAACCCCGTGGTGCCAGTAAGCTTCCATCATCACATATTTTATTCTATCTATGAGTTAAACTGCAATATTGATATGTTTTCTTGTTTTCAGCTTGCTGACATCCCCGAGTCGGAACTTGCTCCTCTCGAAGGATACCCTCCGGAGTTTTCTCAAGAGGTAGAAGTAGTTCCACTGCCGGATCTTGCGCTCAAGAAGCGCAAAGCTCCGACGGTAGCGGTTGGCACAAAGGAGGTCCTGTCGTGAAGAGGTATCTTTTTAGTCACAACTTTTCCATCTTTGTACTTTACTCAAATTTCTTTCCGAGATGTAACATTTCCGACTTTGTTACCTTCTCAGAGCAAAATCGATCATCAAGGGCAAGGGGAAAGGGATTTCTTCGAAGCCCTTACGCCAGACGAAGCTTACCATAGCTTCGCCTGCCGTGGCTCCTCTGAATCCGGCCCCTCAACCTTCTGCAACTCCGGTTATCTCGTCGGATGCTGCAGAAGATCCGGCTCCTCAAACGGAGCCTGCGATCCTTGGGTCACAAACTGATGTCACTGCGGGTGCGTCAGGTCAAGATAAGGGTGAACCCTCTTTGGGTAATGATCCCTTAGCTGAAGTCTTCGCCAAAAACCTCCTCAGCAATCCGGGTCTTGCCAAGTTTGGCTTGACACGGAAATCTGCAGAGGAGATCCAGCGGCTAGCCAGGCAAGTCCTAGAGAAAAGCCATTTATCCCCCGAGGAGGAAGCGCAAGAAGCAGAGGACGTCAAGTTCTCTAACCTTCTCACTCAAGTCCGCCTTTGCGACGAGAGGATTAGGACTGGTGAGCTTCGAACAGCCCTAGTGATCCCTCTTACTCTTGCCGAGAAGGTGGCCGCTGAAGTGAACGCGGGTTTAGATAAACTCACCCACGAGCAATATGTAAGTCGGAATTCCAACTCTTGTTTTTTCCATTATGTTATATCATATCCTCTAGCCCCCAAGCATGAAGTAGGATATAGAATCCGAGTTTATGCTTCATTAGTATGCCAAAGAACGAACTAGTGTAGCCCCCAAGGCTCGTGCTGATATTTAGCAAAAATATTAGCCCGAGTCTTAAGTAGCTTTCTGACTTTGGGTATTCTGACTTACAGAAAGTATGTTCCTATAACCAGGAATTACTAACCAATGTCTGTGATAAGCGGAGAGAGATCAAAGCTCTCCGGCTTAAAAATGCTGAGCTCAAAGTAGCCAAGGATGAAGCCGAAGGTAAACATTCCGAGATTCAAACCTTGTCTTTGGTTTTTTCAATGTCGAATTTTTCTGAACTTGTTGTTCTTTTTTGTCTTACAGCGTTGGTGAAACAATCCATCGCTATGATTAAAGAGGCTGAGAACCTCAAGACCCTGGTGGTGGAGAACAAGGGACTTCGCCAAGAGCTAGATAAGCTCAAGGCAGATCATGAAAAGAGCATATCTCAAGTCCTTGAATCCTCCTCCATGGCCACTGATGAGCGTGATCGCAAGATTGCTGCTCAGGATAAAATAATCTCGTACCTCAAGAATGAGCTTGGCAGAGAGAAGGACCTATCCTAGGCGCTCCGGGCTAAACTCTAGAGTCTCCAGGAGGAGAAGACCAAGATTGACGACGTCATTTTTGGTACGTTCCACCTCTCTGACTTACCTTTTTCTTCGACTTCTATCAATGTCGGTTTTTTCTTAACTTGTTTTATGTATAGGTCCTCTAAAGTTGACGGACTCTTCCTCGTCCGAGCCCCGCACTCACCGGCTTACCCAAGTCGGTGATCTTCTTCATGACTACCGCCAGTCCCTTGAGGACATTGGCGAGTCTCTCAGGATTCCGGACATGCCAAGCATGTCGGATTTTGAGGTGCGGGATAGGGCCAAGGAGATGCCGCAGCTTGTTCGGGACTGGAACATGTCCTATGCGCGGACTGCTGCGCAGAATGCTCTCACTATGGTCATGAGCCACCATGGAAACATGGAGATATGGCAAGTGACCAGAGGGTACTGCAATGTGGACGAAGACGGCCAGGAGCAAGACCTTCAAGCTATCATGCACTCCTGCACCGGATACGGGTGCCACGTAGCTGATCTGACCAGCTACAAGATCCCCTTCTTCACCCGCGTGGCTACTCCACCTCCTCCTGTAGAAGAAGCTGAAGAAGTTTCCGACGATGAACGAACCAACTCGGACGCGGACATCTCAGAAAGATATGAAGGCGGAGTGACCAGCGAGCCGGTAGATCCTTCATCTCCTCCTGCATCATAGACCAGAAATTTATGTATTATTTCGGAAAAACCTAATGCGATTGTAAATATTAAGTACTATTTATCTTTGCAAGTGCTAAGCTTTTGATCTATTCAGCACTTTTTGACTTTTGAAATTTTTGCGTGCCTGAAATGTTTACATAAGCACTTATATTTTTTCGTCTCTACTTATCGTTTATCTGGCTTTCCGCCTCGTCCCTTTCGTGAGCCGGCTAAACCTTCAGCCGGAAACTTTGCCGAGCAACGGAGCTCAATTGCTAAACCAGTTTAAACTCGGAAACAAAGCCGGCTTCCAGTACCAACAATTCACTACTCGGAAAATGCCCGCGTCCGGCAATCAGATAAATAACCCAAGTAAAGACTAGAAACTTTAGAGTTATACCCGAAGGTAGTAGTTTTAGAATCGGAAATCTAGACCAGAACGAACATGAGCATAAAGTACTTTCAAGCATTCTGGGATTTTCGACTATGACATGATCATTCGGAAATAAGATGGTTTAAGAACTTCTCAGAAAAAACTTGAGGCAACCAAAACTTTTATTTATCACAGAACATGTACATATGTATGATTACAAAGAAGGATAAACTAAGAATAAAAGGGACGTAGCTGAGCAATATTCCACAGTCATCTAACTCATTCGGTTGTCTCGCCTCCAGCTCTCTTTCTCTTCTTAGTAGCAGGTCTTTCTTTGGTGGCCTCATGTCGTTAAGTAGTATGATCCATTGTGCAATACTCGACTAACTAAAAGGGCCCTTCCCATCTGGGGAAAGTTTGTGCTTTCTTTGTTGCACAACCGAAGAACCAAATCACCTTTATTGAAAGATCTATTTGGACTCTCGGCTATGATACTTGCGTAACCTGGCGATAGGCTGTAGATCTCATTTCAGCAACGACGAAGTTCTTGACTAAGTCAAGGTCATTTGTCGAGAAATCTCGGCATCCTCTTCCGATATCTGCGGCCACTATAGGAGAAGTATGAATTAAATCACTAGGAAGAACTGCGCCATAGACCAAGAAGAAAGGTGTGTATCCTGTTGACCTGTTGGAGTTGTTAGTAAACTCCAAATTACGAGAGGTAATTCCTCCGCCCAAGCCCCATGAGACGTCGTAGTGGTGCTTGATTCTTAGTTTCAGGCCTTGTAGAATTAAACCATTTGCTCTTTCTACTTGTCCGTTAGCTTTGTGGATGTGCGGTACGCAATGTCAAGCGGATATTTTGCTCATCGCAGAATTCGCCGATTCTCCCATAGAAAAATTACTCCCGTTGTCCGTGATAATGCTATGCGGATAACCATACGGATTATAACATCCTCGACAAATCTTTTGGCATTGCTCCATCACAACTACTAGAGTTTAGCCTCGATCCACTTGGTGAATTTATCCACCATCACTAAGAGGTGTGTAAATCCACTTGGAGCTCGTTTAAAGGTCCTACCATATCAAGCCCCAGACGCAAAGGCCATGTTATAGGTATTGTTCGCTGATCGGCGGAACATGAGCTTGCTTGGCGTACTTTTGGCAGCCTTTGCATGTCTTGACTAATCATTCGGCATCTTCCTGAGCTGTAAGCCAGAAAAATCCATGTCGAAAAGCTTTTGCCACTAAAGATTTGGCTGCAGCGTGGTGACCAAACTCGCCTTCGTGGATTTCCCTTAAGATTTCCACTCCTTCTTCCGGAGATACACAGCGCTAAAAAACCCCAGAAACACTCCGTTTATGGAGCTAACCCTTAAGAATAGTATAGGCTTTTGCTCGTCGGATAATCTGCTGGCTTAGCACCTCGTCTTCGGGTAATTTGCCATCTACCAAATAATCGAGGTAGGGTTGAGTCCAGCTGGGAATTATAGCCAGAACTGCTATTAAAGGTGAGTCAGATTTGGTCAGATATTCCTCATCTCCTCCCTTTATCGAGGGAACTTTGAGGTGCTCTAAAATCGCCATCAGGACCTCTTTCATGTGAGCCTATTCGAGATAGTGCATCTGCTTCCTCATTTTCTGCTCGAGGGATGTGTTGAACTTCAAACCCTTCGAACGATTTAGATAGATCATCCAAGACAACTTTATATGCTGCCATGTGCTTATTTGCATTACAAATATCCGAGACTTGCTGAGAAACAAGATCTGAATCTCCGTAACACATCAAATGTCGGATGCCAATATCCTTGGCAATTCAGATTCCATGCAGCAGTGCTTCATACTCGGCAATATTGTTTGTCGCTGTGAAGTGGATCTACAACACGTATAATAGTTTATCTCCTTGGGGTGATTTGAGCACCACGCCAGCCCCCAAGCCCCCTCGAGCCTTAGACCCATCGAAAAAGAGGGTCCAGTATTCCGACTCAGGGAGGACCATGTTCTCCTTCATCTCCGTCCAATCAGCGACAAAGTCAGCAAGGATCTGGGATTTGATTATTGTCCAAGGTTTATACTCAATATCGAAAGCTGAGAGCTCTATGCCCCATTTGGCGACACGTCATGTGGCGTCACTGTTGTTGATTATGTCTCTCATGGGAGCTTTGCTCACCACGGTAATTGGATGCTCCTGAAAATAGTGTCGCAACTTACGAGATGCTAGGAAAACACCGTAAGCCAACTTTTGATAGTGCGGATATCACTGTTTTGATTCTGTCAAGACCTCGCTGACAAAGTAAGTCAGATGCTACACCAGGTGTTCCTGATTTTCCTCTGGTCTCTCCACCACCATGACGATACTAAAGACCTTATTTGTCGCAGCAATATAAAGCAACATCCGTTCCTGAGGTTCCGGCGCTACGAGGATAGGAGCAGATGGGAGTACTTTCTTCAGGTCTTGTAGTGCAGCTTCAGCTTCGTCAGTCCAGACAAAATCTTTGGTCTTCTTCAGGAGTTTGTATAATGGTGCGGCTCTTTCACCAAGCCGGCTTACAAATCGACTGACCGCAGCAATGCAACCAGTTAATCTTTGTACGTCCTTTAGGCGAGTTGGCCTGGAAATATTGAGTATAGCCTTGATTTTGTCGCGGTTCACCTCTATGCCTCTTTGAGACACGATGAGACCTAACAATTTTGCAGCTGGTATTCCAAAGAAGCATTTCTTTGGGTTAAGCATGATGTTGTATTTTCGTAGATTGTGAATGTTTCCTCCAAGTCAGAAATAAGTGTTTCCTTCTTTTTGGACATCACCGCGATATCATCCACGTATGCATGTACATTGCGTCCGAGTTGGTCGTGGAGGCAACACTGCATCATGCGCTGGTACGTAGCTCCTGCGTTCTTCAGCCCAAAGGGCATCGTAACAAAACAGAAGGTTCCGAAGGGGGTTATGAATGAAGTTTTGACTTTGTCAGATTCCTTCATCCGGATTTGGTGATAACCGGAATATGCGTCGAGAAAACAGAGGAGCTCCGAGCCTGCCGTAGAATCGATAACTTGATCAATTCTAGGCAGAGCGAATGGATCTTTTGGACAAGCCTTGTTCAAGGCAGTATAATCAACACACATACTTAAATCAGTGGTGTCCTTTTTAGGGACCATTACAGGATTGGCCGACCACTCAGTGTGGATGACCTATTCTATGAATCAGGCTAACTTGAGCCGTGCTAGTTCCTGAGCTATTGCCTTACGGTTTTCGTCGCCAAACCGTCGTAAGGACTGTTTGACGGGTTTAGCGTTCGGGTTTACATTTAGAGAGTGCTCGGCAAGTTCCGTAGGTACTCCGCACATGTCAGATGGCTACCATACGAAGATATCTTGATTTGCTTGGAGGAACTTAACGAGCGTGCTTTCCTATGCGCTATCTAGGCCTACGCCTATCTGGGTCACCTTGGAGGGGTCATCATCCTTCAACGGCGCTTTCTTCGTCTCGTCTGATGCCTTGAACTCCGGATTTGGCTTGGTAACCTCCTTCTTCGTTGCGGGCATCTCGGACGGATCTATGCTCTTCTTGATCTCCTGGTACTCCTGGGCGTGCAGCACGGCTTCGGCAAAGGCGGCATTTCCATCCTCGCACGCTCGTGCTTTCTTCGGGTCTCCCCTGATGGTGATCACGCTGTTGGGACCTGGAATTTTCATCATATTGTAAATGTAACACGGACGAGCCATAAAAGCCTAGTAAGCCGGACGTCCGAATATAGCGTGGTATGCGCTCTTGAACGGGACCACTTCGAAGGAAAGTGCCTCCGTCCGATAATTCTTTGGAGTTCCAAAGGTAACATCCAAAGTGATCTCTCCCAGGGTATTAGCTTTTCTTCCTGGGACAACTCTGTGAAAAATCACAAAGCTATGGTTCAGCTGGGTCTCCGAGATCTTCATCCGGCGTAGCGTTTCAACATAGAGAATATTGATGCTGCTACCACCGTCCATGAGGGTCTTGGAGAAACCATAACCGTCAATAAGTGGGTTGACGATTAAGGCATATTTTCTTCGCCTGTGTAACTTAGGCGGATGATCATCGTGGTCAAGCGTGATTGCCACTTCCGACCAGTCCAGATACTGGGGAACAACCGGAACTATTGCATTGAGTTCGTGTAGAACTGCTTTCTTGACCTTTGCTGGTTGAGATTCGCTTCCTCCATGTCGGAATCTTCCTTGGTCTCTTTGTATTTTTCGGGATTTTTCTTTCCCTTCTTCCGCTTAGCTTTGTAGCCCGCGGTGTCATCTCTTTTGATGTTGTCATTGAAACGACATTCAGCGTTGGTGTGGGACGAGCCCCCATTGGCGTCTAGGTGATGCACACATGGGTTATTGGCAATGTCAGCCCAAGAGTAGGTTTTGCCTGGTTGTTGTTCTCCTCTGCCTTAGACCCTTGATGTCCCACGGCCACGCCCGTAGCCTCCGCCATGTCCTCCTCGTCCTCCAGACCCGGAAACAGTAGTTACTACCGCCGTTTCCGCGTTGGGTTTTTCTTCCGAGGTATTTTTGCGCTTCTGAGCTTGTTGCTTTGGTTGTTTTGCCGACTGAGGCACAGCTAGGGCATTGAGTAGTCCTTCTGCATCGTCGTCAGCATCTGCATACTTGCTTGTTGTTTCTATCATCTCTCCCAAACCAGTATCCTTGTCACACTTCAAGCGATGGCGTAGTAAACCAATAGGGAGACCTGCGATGAAAGCTTCAATAGCAGTTTGATCATTTACTCCTTCGCAGGAGTTCTTGGTGTCGGTCCATCATCTGAGGTAATCCCGGCAAGTTTCTCCAGCTTTCTGGGTGCAACGCTGTAGGTCTCCAACCGTACAGGGCCTCCGATATGTGCCTTCAAAATTCCGAAAAAACGCACTTTGCAAATCATACCAGTTATGGATGGTGTTTGCCGGAAGTTCATTGAGGCATGATCGTGCCATCTTCCGTAACATAAGCGGGAGATATCGGGTTGCGACTAGGATGTTTCCGCCTTTGGCGATGCAGCAAGCTTGGAAGAAATCCTGTAACCAGGTGTCTGGCCGAGCAATGCCGTCATAGGCTTGGATATGTCTTGAGATAGCAAATCCTTCCAGGAATTTTGTAGCTCTAATGCGTGGTCCGAAGCACTTTGGGCCCACGTACACGTCATCGTTTTCATAGCACCGAGCCTCTATGTTGGAGTTGATCCCGTGTCTTGCGTCATTCGGGGATAGAGATCGTCCCGAATGCCGGCTGTGGTTGTGGTGCCGTGGAGCCGGACTTCGGCTTCTGCCACCACCTCCTCCGCCATGTCGTCCTCCTTGCCCTCCATGGGAGCCGTTGTGATGACTGTGTGGTGGAGAGGGTGGAGCAGCTTGACTATGACGAGCCCCCTGCCGGCTTGTACCGGCATGGTTTCCGTCGTTTCTTCGTCCATTGTTCCCACCATGGTGAGGCTCAGCCGGACGGTTCTCATGTCTAGGAGGTGGCATTCTCTGACGATCCTCCTCCCGACGTTTCTCTTTATCTTCTCCCCTTCGATCCTTAGATTCTCGTCGGGGAGGGTTCGTCGGATTCAGGGCAGCAATAGCGTCTTTATCGGCCGCTGGGGCGACGTTGCTCCAGTTACGTGAAGTTTTGTGATGCTGTCCTGAAGATCCGGTTCTTGAATAGTTGTCTTCCCAGCGTTCGGGGAGATGATACTACGCCCGCACGTAATGGGATCTTACGCCAGCCCATGCCGGATCTGTGCGACATTGGTCAGAATCTGAGACCAGTTTTTGACTTCCGGACATGGCGACCTTTTGCTGCTCCAGTCCCTTGTTGAGTAGCTTGATACCCAAACGGATCTCCTCTGGTCCTGGATTAGCCGATAGAATTTCTCGGGCTGCCACGATATTTTGTACTGGTGTTGGGTATACCCAATCTCTGTTGCTATCTTTCTGTGGCTTCCCCATCTCATCTCCAAAAAGGACGGCACGGACACGTGGGAATTGGTTGTCATCTATGTGACGCTTCCGTGTCTTCTGATGTAGACCAGACATGTATTCCTTGTTTGACATGCGTTTCTTCTCCACCTCGATGTTTTTGGCTTCATCGAGGAGTTGTTGACGACGCTCTTCTAGGGCTTGCGCCCTTTCGTCCAGCTCATCTGTAGTAAGTTCTACAGCTGTAGGGATAGGTGTAGTTAATGCGGCATCGATGAGTTTACGTGCACCTTCTATGATCACATATCCATCTACCGATGCTTCTTTTTTTGGCTCGTCTGGGATAAGTTCTCCATCCGAGTCTTCCTCGTATTCCTCGGCAATCACCTCTTCTGTCAGAGGATCTTTTGCCGGGGTCTCGTTTTTCTTGTTCTTCTTCTTTTCCTTCTTGGCAGCGCTGGTGGCAAAGATGGCTTTGGGTCCGTTTCTCGGAGTCAAGCTCTGATCGGTACTTTCGGACATCTGGACCTCGGGATTATCTATGACGTCCACGTCATCATGCGTTTTGGGAGAGTGTTCCCCAGATCCTTCATCCATGGCTTCTCCTTCTTCTGCAGCTTTGGAGTTGTACTCCTCTTCATATTCTGCGGAGAACTTTTAGAAATCTGCTGACGTCATCGATTCATCCGAGGATGCGGGTACGTCGAAGTTTGTTCCAATTGCCTCTAGCACTGAGTCGAAGTTTTCTCCAGCATCGGCAGAGCCGGATCCGGATCCCACGTATCCGACGAAGTGTGACGCGTGCCTCCTGAGGTACATGCGGCTTTCGTGATCAGCCATATCGATACTTTTGATTGTTTTGAGGATTGCCTCTACGCTTTCGCCTTGTAGTATCATATGTTGTAGTGTGTACCTTAGGAAAGGCCTGTCTGTTCCGGCATCATTAGAGCCGGAATCAGTGTCGTTGATATGCTCCTCCAGGATTTCGACTTCCGCAGGTAGATCAATCTAGGATCTGGGTCCTCCTGTGAGATTCACTCTAGATTCGACGTGCACCACTAGGTCTTCTTCAGGTTCGGGTTCTCCACTATCTCCACAACTGGTGCGGGCTAGGTGGGATTAGGGTTTTCTGAGATCCGGAACTCTGCCGCCTCCGCGGACAAAGGGGACCCAGAAAATTCTTTTGCCTCTATCATCACCGCTGGGGTGGGTTGGGCAGGTTCAGTGAAACCGATGTAAACATCGATCTCGCCAAAAGACATGATTGTGTAGGCAGTCACTGCCTCCTTTGCCGGAATCCAAGTTTCATCGAGAACGATGAGAGGGACGTCGCTGGCGTAGAGGATGCGACCGACGGTGATAGTCTCGCCGATTCCGATTCTTGCAGATTCCGCTCGGAACATAGATCCGTAGCTCACTTGCCCCACGGTGGGCGCCAACTGTCGTCGGATTGATGACAAGTACGCCATGAGGGGGTCCTCGAGGCGTGCGGAAGAGAGGGGTGTGAGACGTATGGTGTTCCGGGACGGTGAGCACACAAGTTTACCCAGGTTCAAATCTGCCGGCTTTGGACGGATCCTACTCCTACTAGCAATCCAGTAATACGCCAGAGCTAGAATACGGGTTACAAGGTTTTCGCCTATGCGAGTTGAGGGTCTAAAGTATTGGGTGTGTCCTAAAGGCTCTCCCTAGGACGGCTTATATAGATATCCGGCCTAGGGTTTACAGGAGAGGTCTATCCGGCTACGTTTAAGAGTCGGTTACATAGTACATCTTGAACTACAAGTAACATTATGGGCCTAAGTCGGTAAGTCTTCTGGCCTTCTCGTAGCCGGATTGCACTCCGTCTTTCTCCCTGACTGGGCTGCCCGTGAAGCAAAGCTCTAACCCGAAGTGGGCCACCCTGGTCAGTGAGGAACTGTGAGGATACCCGGGAAGTATATCCCCAACAGCAATGACTCTAGTGCTGGTTTTAGTATAAGAACACACATGCAATGACTACTTGTTGATCCATGTGTGGTTTGTCGAAAGAACACAAATGCAATGACACTGGTTGATCCATAAGTAGTTTGTGGAAAAGAACACACATGCAATGACCACTGGTTGATCCATAAGTGGTTTGTGGAAAGAACACACGTGCAATGAATAGTGGTGGATCCATAAGTGGTTTGTGGAAAGAACACACATGCAATGACTCTTGTGCTGGTTTTAGTATACGAACACACATGCAATGACCACTCGTTGATCCATGTGTGGTTTGTGGAAAGAACACACATGCAATGACCACTGGTTAATCCATGTGTGGTTTGTGGAAAGAACACACATGCAAAGACTCTAGTGGTTGATCCATGTGTGGTTTGTGGAAATAACACACATGCAATGACTCTAGTGGTTGATCCATGTGTGGTTTGTGGAAATAACACACATGCAATGACTCTAATGGATCCATAAGTGGTTTGTGGAAAAGAACACACATGCAATGACCACTGGTTGATCCATATGTGGTTTGTGGAAAGAACACACATGCAATGACACTGGTTGATCCATGTGTGGTTTGTGAAAAGAACACACATGCAATGCCACTGGTTGATCCATGTGTGGTTTGTGGATAGAACACACATGCAATGACTCTAGTGCTACTTTTAGTATAAGAACACAAATAAAATGACTTTAGTGGTTCCATGTGTAGTTTGCGAAAAGAACACACATGTAATGACCACTGGTTGATCCATAAGTTGTTTGTGGAAAAGACCACACATGCAATGAGTCTAGTGGATCCATGTGTGGTTTGTGGAAAAGAACACACATGCAATGAGTCTAGTGCTGGTTTTAGTATAAGAACACACATGCAATGACTCTAGTGGGTCCACATATGGTTTGTGAAATGAATACACATGCAATGACCACTGGTTGATCCATATGTGGTTTTTGGAAAAGAACACACATGCAATGAACACTGGTGGATCCATGTGTGGTTTGTGGAAAGAACACACATGCAATGACCACTGATTGATCCATAAGTGGGTTGTGGAAAAGAACACACATGCAATGACCACTTGTTGATCCCTGTTTGGTTTGTGGATAGAACACACATGCAATGAACACTGGTGGATCCATAAGTGGTTTGTGGAAAGAACACACATGCAATGACCACTGGTTGATCCATATGTGGTTTATGGAAAGAACACACATGCAGTGAACACTGGTGGATCCATAAGTGGTTTGTGGAAAGAACACACATGCACTGACCACTGTTGATCCATATGTGGTTTGTGGAAAGAACACACATGCCGTGAACACTGGTGGATCCATATGTTGTTTGTGAAAAGAACACACATGCAATGACTCTAGTGCTGGTTTTAGTATAAGAACACACATGTAATGACTCTAGTGGGTCCACATGTAATTTGTGAAAAGAACACACATGCAATGCCACTGGTTGATCCATAAGTGGTTTGTGGAAGAACACAGATGCAATGGCCACTGGTTGATCCATAAGTCGTTTGTGGAAAGAACACACATGCAATGACCACTGGTTGATCCATAAGTGGTTTGTGGAAAGAACACACATGCAATGACCACTGGTTGATCCATAAGTGCTTTGTGGAAAGAACACACATGCAATGACTCTAGTGCTAGTTTTAGTATAAGAACACACATGCAATGACTCTAAAGGATCCATATGTGGTTTGTGAAAAGAACACACATGCAATGACAGTGGTGGATCCATGTGTGGTTTGTGAAAAGAACACACATGCAATGACTCTAGTGTTGGTTTTAGTATAAGAACACGCATGCAATGACTCTAGTGGGTTCACATGTGGTTTGTGAAAAGAACACACATGCAATGACCACTGGTTGATCCATATGTGGTTTGTGGAAAGAACACACATGCAATGACACTGCTTGATCCATGTGTCGTTTGTGGAAAAGAACACACATGCAATGACCACTGGTTGATCCATGTGTGGTTTGTGAAAAGAACACACATGCAATGAACACTGGTGGATCCATATGTTGTTTGTGAAAAGAACACACATGTAGCGTCCCCAACCTTTAATAAGATTGAGTCCCCTGTGTTTACAATGCTAGTCCCTGGATCAATAGCTAGCATCCACAGTTTAGATGTAATATCAAGAAACAAAGGTCATATACAACTTTATAACCAGGAATAAAATAATTTTATTACATCAAACATAGCTCATTGGCTATTTACATTACATTGCAGCGGAATAACTATAGTCATGGGTCCTTCATCTTCAAAGTGCCACAGGCAGATGTTGGTTGTAGACTTTGTAATCCTAATCAATCAATCTTCACTAAATCAATCAAACTTGCAACATCATAAGTTACAGCCACAAGGGTCAATACATTTGAATTGTATTGGCAAGTGATACTTTGGTAGTATAGTGGAGTCTAACATCTATATGCATTTGGCTAAGTGGAGTTGAGGCTTGCATTGCTCAAAATAGATTTTTCCTTAACTTTTTGAAAACACTAAGTTTTTGTAAGGCACAAAACACCCAAGGCATCTATCAATCAAAGACTCCAGATCCACTCAGGGCATCTACCAATCAATGACTGAAGATCCTTTTAACCCTTGTTCACCCACAAGTTTTATTTAGAAATTGGAGTGATGAGATTCTTGAAGTTTCCATGTCTTGATGCTCAAATTGTCCTTTTCCAGGGACATGGGTAAGTACTTAGGTTTTACACTCTGCAGAGGTGGTGCACTTTCCCCACAAGCCTTGGTTTCCCAAGACATGATCCTTCAGTAGCCTTTCCTTAGTCAAATGGACGCGCTCCAACCTATCATCCCATCTACCACCCACTGTCCAAGAGACTAAGTTCCAGCATCCTAAGATCATGGCAGAGCCCATATTACCAAGTGGTTGCACTAGAAGCTTCTCAACATTTGACAACTCAAATCTCTTTGTTCCTGGGTGGCCATCCACAAGTGAGATACACAAGGTTCACCAGTACCCCTGGCCTTGTGTAACCACTCAACATATCCCATTCTTTCCATTCCACCCAGGTGATTCATTAACTTAGTTGTTTTGTTAAATAAAAACAAGTCCTTAGACTTAGAATATTTTTCCATAGTGTGAATATATAAACCACCCTTGTTTTCTAGTAGCTAGGCTAAGCATGGCATGGCAACTTATCCTTAGGGAATTTTCCTAGCAATTCTAGCATTCTATTCTAAATAGGATTTCCCATCATAAATTGACAAAAGTAGCATGCAAGTCCTAACAAAATTTATCTAATGCAAGTATAAAATATAGGTATGGAATATTCATGAAGATATCACTTGCCTTTTTGGTAGAGGGTATAGGTTCACTCCTTGATCTTGCTAGTCTCACACTTCACTACAAGTCAATCAAGCAAACACAAACTTAATCTACCAATCAAGCAAAACTACACACATAAAATAACAAAGTCAAACAAACAATTTTTCACACACAAAGTAATGGGATCTAAGTCATGCATAAGCATGCAAAGGTTGGTTCTATTGTAAGAATGGTCTTCACTAAGCTTCTAACTTTGTAAGTTCCAAATTGGTCATTTACCAAAATGGCAAAGTCATTTGCAAAGAGGGTCTCTATTAGATTCTTAAACTTTGTAAGATCCAAATTGGTCATTTACCAAAGTGGCAAAGTTCAAGTAATGCATGCAAGCATGCCAAGCTTTGATTTGTTTGAAAAAGGGGTTCCTAATGGGTCATAGACATTTGGGCACACCTATTGGTCATTTTGTGAAGTGGCTAAGTCATTTGCAAAAGGTTTCACTATAAAACCATTTTCAAAACAAAGGGTCATTCTA
This sequence comes from Avena insularis, assembly GCA_023614405.1. Classification (NCBI taxonomy): domain Eukaryota; kingdom Viridiplantae; phylum Streptophyta; class Magnoliopsida; order Poales; family Poaceae; genus Avena; species Avena insularis. Next base: position 95,849,717 of record CM042686.1, read on the forward strand.
TGTGGTGTAGAAATATTTTTACTAAGGCACTAACCTATAGGGTTCACCAAATGAGTTGCTATTGCAAAACTTGGTGTTTGGGTCAGTAGGTTTGGTCCAAAACATTTTCTCAAAGTTTTCTTTATGAAAGCATTTTCATAAACAAAACAATGGTTTTTAATTAGCTAGAAATGGACTAAACTAATTAATCCATCCTATTCTTTTCCAAAATCATTTTCCAAACTATGGGTTGTTTCCTAGGGTTAGTAAGGTCACAACAAACCAATTTGCAAAGGTTTTAACCTAAGAATCATTTTTAAATGATTTTTCTAATGTTAGCAAGCACACAAAAGAATCTGCAAAATCAAACAAGCTAACAAATACTATTTGCTAAACTAAGGGCAGGGTTGGCTAGAGCTTGTCTTGCTGATTCCAACGACATCAAATTTGTAAAATTTGGACGTGTGGATCAAAAGATACATGGGTTTGAAGTTTGTAAGAAATTCTGTTTTCTAATTCTGTTTTTATTCAAACACTGGCCACGCGGCGTGATCTTACTGGTCGATACCGGTTCGGCCGGATCGAGTGCTGCGGTGCGTTAGATCTAAATTAGATCGTGCGGCTTAGGTAGCGTACCTCTTCGGCGTTAAGTGAAACTATCGTAGCCGATGGATCTGCATCTAACGGTCCTAATCTAATGACCTAGAACTGGCGGCGCTGGACTCTGTCGCGCGGCGGCGATGGTCGGTCAGTGGCGGGCTGGCGAAGCAGGACGCAAGAGGAGTAGGGAGTAGGCTCACCGTGATCGCCGAGGCACGGGGATGCTCAACCTGCTCGCTTTGGTCGAAGGGGCGCACGGGGTCAGGCGTAATTGCTCGCCGGAGTAGAAAACGATGGCGGTTGGCTCTGTCCATGGTTGAAGACGGTGCTGTGGACCACGAGAGGACAAACGGAAGTCTGGGTTAGACGCAGGAGATCACGTCGGAGCTATGGGCGTGAACGAGAGGGCTCGGGGCGGTTGAGGCTTACCGGGAAACGTTGCCGGAGAAGAAGCAGACACGGCGGCGCTCTGTGTTTGTCGGAGTCGTCGCCACAGATCGCCCTAAGGCAAAACAAAGGCACTGTAAGATGCAGTTGATCATGGGGTTCACGTGAGCATGATCGAGATCTTGGGCGGAATTCACAGGAAAGCTCTGGAGAAAGCAGACGGCGGTGTGGTCTGTGGTAAATCGTTGTTGAGGCTCTGGGGTACCCGCGGATGAATGGGTGGTATGGATAGATGCGTCTGGATGCGTGGAGTAAGGGTGCTAGGTCGGCGAGGTAAGGGGAGGTCTGGTTTCGCCGGAATTGCTTGGAGAAGGTGGTCGGAGCTGCGGCGGTACAGAGAGAAATGGAGGCAGCCTAGGGGCAGAGGGGAGGCGATGTCTGAGGGAAATGACAGAGGAGAGGGAGGCGGTTAAATGGGCGTCGTCGCAGGGGGAGTGAAGGCCGGCATTATGGCGAATTCAACGCCGGAGTAAATCGGCAGAACGCCATTGAGGGGAGGAAGAAGCATGGTGGTGAAGAGGATGCACAGTGGTGCGGGGTCCACCGGTCAGTGGGAAATGGAGAGGGAATGGGGTCCACTTGTCATACTCCGCGCGGGTTAGTTTCTGAGTGAGGAAAACGGTTAAATGTGAAGTGTGTGAATAGAATTGACTTCTTAGAAAAACCTTTTGCCTATTCTAATCCCAATCCAACCCCAAACAGATGACTTCTCCAAGAGACTCCAACATCAAGGATGGTGACAACAACAACAACCAAGAGGACAGCATGAGAGAACTCATAGCAACCCAACACCAGTTGAGCCAAGAGACAACTCAGCTTTTAGCCAATAACAATGGACTAGACCCAGCCATACAAAGGATTTTGAAACTTCAATCCCAATTGATGCATGGATTGGTTACTCAAATGATCAACATGAGAGAAAACTCTTCCAAAGGAGTTTATGACAACAAGGATGACAAGAATATTATTCTAGAAGGAACCCAAGCTAGCAATACTTTTGGATACAAGGATCATGCACCCAAGGAGCATGAAGATCAATGCCCCAAGAAGAGAGGAAGATCTCCCATTTATGAAGAGCATGAACTAGAAGAACCCCTAGCTTTGAAGAAACCCAAGAAGAAGAGGAAGAAATGCCCCAACCCAAACAAGAAGGATATTACTCAAGAGCAATGTTACACTTGCAAAGAGATGGGACACTATTACAATGAATGCCCAGAAAAGAAAAAGAGCCAAGAAGACAAACAAAAGCTAGTGAAACCCAAGATGAGGAAGGATATTAGCCAAGTGATGTGCAAACACTGCAAGGAGTTAGGACATTATGCATCATATTGTCCAGAGAAGCCACCTCAAGACCTCAAACTTATAACCTGTTTCAAATGCAAGGAACTAGGCCATTATGCAAACAATTGTCCAGAAAAGTTGAACAATTCTATGGAGAAACTCAACCTTGGCCCATGAGTCAAGTATGGAAATAAAGGCCACTATGCAGAAGTTTTCCAAGAAGAAGTTTTCCAAGATTCCAAGCAAGCCAAGATGTAGTTTAGTTGGAAATTTTTTAAGGGTGGTAGTACCCTAGTTGCCTTTGAGCCAACTTATAACCCCTAGCCTTCCCAAATCTCGGGACGAGATTTATTTTAAGGGTGGTAGTACCCTAGATGCTTTTGAACCTGCTTGTAACCTAGCCCCCCAAATCTGGAATGAGATTTCTTTTAAGGGTGGTAGCCTGTCACATCCCAAGATTTTCCAAATCTTGTAATGTGAAAAAAAAAATTAAACAAAATAAGTTTTTGTTGAAAATCAGGGTGAAAAGAAACTTTTGTTTATAAAAGGAGACTTGAAATCCCATCTTGAACAAACTTTGGTAGAAGTTTGAATTCAACAAAAATCCAAATCAAGGGAATTGCATTCCTCAATGAATGTATCTGGAAATTGAACACTTGGAACATAAATCCAAATCCCTAGACCCTAATGGAATAAAAATCATTTCCAAGTTATCTCCAAATCCATGAATTTGATCCATACCAAATTTGATCAACAAATAATCACAAAGGATCAAGAAAGACCTTAGAGATTGGTTTCACTTAGTTTGGAACCATAGACAAAATCTTGTGAATAATATAAGATAAGGAAATTGAATTTCCAAAGCCAATAAAGCCCTTACCAAAGCCCATACCAAATGGTGAACAAATAATCCTAAAGGGATTTATAAGGATAAACATTTATCAAAGGAAAATAAATTGTTTTGGAAACACTGTTTTAGATCTTTTAATAAAAGACTTTGGTTTCAAATGAAAAGATAAGCCAAATTAATTTTGGCCAAACTTTTGAAATAAAATATTTTGTTTTGATAAAGTGAGTAAACCTTTATTTAAATAAAATAAAGGATTTAAATATCCAATTTTATTTAAGTAAAAGCTTTTCCCATTTTAAATGAACACCAAGTATTTTATTACTACTTTGAAATCTTTTATTAAAAGGTTTTGCTTTGATTAAAATGAGTAAAGGATTATTTAAATAAAATAATAAGGATTTAAATATCCAATTTTATTTAAGTAAAGGCTTTCCCATTTTAATTAAAACACCAAAACTTATTTATTTATTTAAATAAGTTTCCAAGTATTCTTTTATTTTTCAAATAAAACCTTCTGGTTTGGTTTTGAAAATAATTGGATTTCAAATGGAAATTTTATTAAATAAATCTAAACCCTATTAATAAACTAAAGATCCATTTTAATTATTAAATGGATCCTAAAATAAATAAAAATAATATTTCATTTTGAGATTTGGATTATGTTAACAAACAGAACCAAATTCAAATGAAAATTTGTTGTTTGTTTGAATTAGTTGAGTGTTGTTTGATTGTTTGAATAATTGGTTGAAATTCCAAAACAGAAAAGAAATAGAAAAAGGAAAAAGAAGCAGACACGGCGGCGCTCTGTGTTTGTCGGAGTCGTCGCCACAGATCGCCCTAAGGCAAAACAAAACCTTTGTAAGATCACGGTTGATCATGGGTTCACGTGAGCATGATCGAGAGATCTTTGGGGACGGAATTCACTGAAGCTTCATGGGAGAAACGGCAGACGGCGGTGTGGTGCTGTGGTCGTCGTTGTTGAGGCTCTGGGGTACCCGCGGATGAATGGGTGGTATGGATAGATGCGTCTGGATGCGTGGAGTAAGGGTGCTAGGTCGGCGAGGTAAGGGGAGGTCTGGTTTCACCGGAATTGCTTGGAGACGGTGGTCGGAGCTGCGGCGGTACAGAGAGAAATGGGGGCAGCCTAGGGGCAGAGGGGAGGCGATGTCTATGGGAAATGACAGAGGAGAGGGAGGCGGTTAAATGGGAGTCGTCGCAGGGGGAGTGAAGGCCGTCATTATGGCGAATTCAAATGAGTAATCGCGCAACGTGAACGTTTGAGGCGAGGGAAGAAAGCTGGCGGTGGTGAAGAGGATGCGATGCAGAGGTCCACCGGTCGATGGGAAATGGAGAGGAATGGGGTCCACTTGTCATACTCCAGCAGGTTAGTTTACGAGTGAGAAAAGCAGTTGGAAGGAGAATAAGAGGAGGTGGGGTCATCTCGTCGGTAGTGAGTGAGAGGGAGAAGTGGGTCCGCTGTCATTGACTCGATGGGTCTGTTATTTGTCTGAAAAAAGTCTTCTTGAGCGGTGAAAATTTGGTCTTTGAAAACGCTGTTGGGCCTTAGTGGGTTGCTGGGCTGGGCTGTCCTTTTCCTATTTTCTTTTCTGTCTGCTTCTTTTTCCTTTTTTCTATTTCTTTTCTGTTTTGGAATTTCAACCAATTATTCAAACAATCAAACAACACTCAACTAATTCAAACAAACAACAAATTTTCATTTGAATTTGGTTCTGTTTGTTAACATAATCCAAATCTCAAAATGAAATATTATTTTTATTTATTTTAGGATCCATTTAATAATTAAAAATGGATCTTTAGTTTATTAATAGGGTTTAGATTTATTTAATAAAATTTCCATTTGAAATCCAATTATTTTCAAAACCAAACCAGAAGGTTTTATTTGAAAAATAAAAGAATACTTGGAAACTTATTTAAATAAATAAGTTTTGGTGTTTTAATTAAAATGGGAAAGACTTTACTTAAATAAAATTGGATATTTAAATCCTTATTATTTTATTTAAATAATCCTTTACTCATTTTAATCAAAGCAAAACCTTTTAATAAAAGATTTCAAAGTAGTAATAAAATACTTGGTGTTCATTTAAAATGGGAAAAGCTTTTACTTAAATAAAATTGGATATTTAAATCCTTTATTTTATTTAAATAAACCTTTACTCACTTTATCAAAACAAAATATTTTATTTCAAAAGTTTGGCCAAAATTAATTTGGCTTATCTTTTCATTTGAAACCAAAGTCTTTTATTAAAAGATCTAAAACAGTGTTTCCAAAACAATTTATTTTCCTTTGATAAATGTTTATCCTTATAAATCCCTTTAGGATTATTTGTTCACCATTTGGTATGGGCTTTGGTAAGGGCTTTATTGGCTTTGGAAATTCAATTTCCTTATCTTATATTATTTACAAGATTTTGTCTATGGTTCCAAACTAAGTGAAACCAATCTCTAAGGTCTTTCTTGATCCTTTGTGATTATTTGTTGATCAAATTTGGTATGGATCAAATCCATGGATTTGGAGATAACTTGGAAATGATTTTTATTCCATTAGGGTCTAGGGATTTGGATTTATGTTCCAAGTGTTCAATTTCCAGATACATTCATTGAGGAATGCATTTCCCTTGATTTGGATTTTTGTTAAATTCAAACTTCTACCAAAGTTTGTTCAAGATGGGATTTCAAGTCTCCTTTTAGAAACAAAAGTTTCTTTTCACCCTGATTTTCAACAAAAACTTATTTTGTTTAATTTATTTTTTTCACATTACAAGATTTGGAAAATCTTGGGATGTGACAGGCTACCACCCTTAAAAGAAATCTCGTCCCGAGATTTGGGGGGGCTAGGGTTACAAGCAGGTTCAAAAGCATCTAGGGTACTACCACCCTTAAAATAAATCTCGTCCCAAGATTTGGGAAGGCTAGGGGTTATAAGTTGGCTCAAAGGCAACTAGGGTACTACCACCCTTAAAAATTTTCCAACTAAATTACATCTTGGCTTGCTTGGAATCTTGGAAAACTTCTTCTTGGAAAACTTCTGCATAGTGGCCTTTATTTCCATACTTGACTCATGGGCCAAGGTTGAGTTTCTCCATAGAATTGTTCAACTTTTCTGGACAATTGTTTGCATAATGGCCTAGTTCCTTGCATTTGAAACAGGTTATAAGTTTGAGGTCTTGAGGTGGCTTCTCTGGACAATATGATGCATAATGTCCAGACTCCTTGCAGTGTTTGCACATCACTTGGCTAATATCCTTCCTCATCTTGGGTTTCACTAGCTTTTGTTTGTCTTCTTGGCTCTTTTTCTTTTCTGGGCATTCATTGTAATAGTGTCCCATCTCTTTGCAAGTGTAACATTGCTCTTGAGTAATATCCTTCTTGTTTGGGTTGGGGCATTTCTTCCTCTTCTTCTTGGGTTTCTTCAAAGCTAGGGGTTCTTCTAGTTCATGCTCTTCATAAATGGGAGATCTTCCTCTCTTCTTGGGGCATTGATCTTCATGCTCCTTGGGTGCATGATCCTTGTATCCAAAAGTATTGCTAGCTTGGGTTCCTTCTAGAATAATACTCTTGTCATCCTTGTTGTCATAAACTCCTTTGGAAGAGTTTTCTCTCATGTTGATCATTTGAGTAACCAATCCATGCATCAATTGGGATTGAAGTTTCAAAATCCTTTGTATGGCTGGGTCTAGTCCATTGTTATTGGCTAAAAGCTGAGTTGTCTCTTGGCTCAACTGGTGTTGGGTTGCTATGAGTTCTCTCATGCTGTCCTCTTGGTTGTTGTTGTTGTCACCATCCTTGATGTTGGAGTCTCTTGGAGAAGTCATCTGTTTGGGGTTGGATTGGGATTAGAATAGGCAAAAGGTTTTTCTAAGAAGTCAATTCTATTCACACACTTCACATTTCACACAAGCAAAAATACAAGCAATCACAAACCAAACATTTCACTCAAACAAAGGTCAAGCACATTTTTAGGCAACAAAATATTTTTGTTACACCACATAAGTTGGTGGGTTTGACTTAACTAAAATATGGTGGTCCATCTATATGGTTCACTTGTGATCTTTCCATCCTTGGTTGATTCTTCTTGATTGAGATCTTTGTATCCTTGGAGAATTCTTGTCTCTTGGTCACAAATCTTCAAAGGTGATGATGGTTCCTTCTAAGTTGTTTTCCTTAGTCTTCAAGTCTTTGAGCATGATTTCTTTGTCTCACTTGTAGTCCTTGGTAACATCTAAGTTGGGAGTCCTTGTTGAGAATAAGGTTGAAATCACTTGAAGATGTTGAAGTCATTAGAGTTGAAAGTGTTGAAGAAGTCCTTTGCACATGGTGAAGTCTTTGGTCATGGGGTAGGCTTTCCATTAAGTTTTGAAGTAGAAGAGAAGTAGAGTTGAAACCAAAAATGATTGAGGGAAGAGTTTACAAGATTTGTTTTTGTAAATAAGTTTTGGAATAAATACAACTCCTATTTTTTTCTAAGGGTTTTTGTCCAATCCTAGGGTTACAAATCCTACAGGCAACACAATGCTCTGATACCATCTGTAGCGTCCCCAACCTTTAATAAGATTGAGTCCCCTGTGTTTACAATGCTAGTCCCTGGATCAATAGCTAGCATCCATAGTTTAGATGTAATATCAAGAAACAAAGGTCATATACAACTTTATAACCAGGAATAAAAAAAATTTATTACATCAAACATAGCTCATTGGCTATTTACATTACATTGCAGCGGAATAACTATAGTCATGGGTCCTTCATCTTCAAAGTGCCACAGGCAGATGTTGGTTGTAGACTTTGTAATCCTAATCAATCAATCTTCACTAAATCAATCAAACCTGCAACATCATAAGTTACAGCCACAAGGGTCAATACATTTGAATTGTATTGGCAAGTGATACTTTGGTAGTATAGTGGAGTCTAACATCTATATGCATTTGGCTAAGTGGAGTTGAGGCTTGCATTGCTCAAAATAGATTTTTCCTTAACTTTTTGAAAACACTAAGTTTTTGTAAGGCACAAAACACCCAAGGCATCTATCAATCAAAGACTCCAGATCCACTCAGGGCATCTACCAATCAATGACTGAAGATCCTTTTAACCCTTGTTCACCCACAAGTTTTATTTAGAAATTGGAGTGATGAGATTCTTGAAGTTTCCATGTCTTGATGCTCAAATTGTCCTTTTCCAGGGACATGGGTAAGTACTTAGGTTTTACACTCTGCAGAGGTGGTGCACTTTCCCCACAAGCCTTGGTTTCCCAAGACATGATCCTTCAGTAGCCTTTCCTTAGTCAAATGGACGCGCTCCAACCTATCATCCCATCTACCACCCACTGTCCAAGAGACTAAGTTCCAGCATCCTAAGATCATGGCAGAGCCCATATTACCAAGTGGTTGCACTTGAAGCTTCTCAACATTTGACAACTCAAATCTCTTTGTTCCTGGGTGGCCATCCACAAGTGAGATACACAAGGTTCACCAGTACCCCTGGCCTTGTGTAACCACTCAACATATCCCATTCTTTCCATTCCACCCAGGTGATTCATTAACTTAGTTGTTTTGTTAAATAAAAACAAGTCCTTAGACTTAGAATATTTTTCCATAGTGTGAATATATAAACCACCCTTGTTTTCTAGTAGCTAGGCTAAGCATGGCATGGCAACTTATCCTTAGGGAATTTTCCTAGCAATTCTAGCATTCTATTCTAAATAGGATTTCCCATCATCAATTGACAAAAGTAGCATGCAAGTCCTAACAAAATTTATCTAATGCAAGTATAAAATATAGGTATGTAATATTCATGAAGATATCACTTGCCTTTTTGGTAGAGGGTATAGGTTCACTCCTTGATCTTGCTAGTCTCACACTTCACTACAAGTCAATCAAGCAAACACAAACTTAATCTACCAATCAAGCAAAACTACACACATAAAATAACAAAGTCAAACAAACAATTTTTCACACACAAAGTAATGGGATCTAAGTCATGCATAAGCATGCAAAGGTTGGTTCTATTGTAAGGATGGTCTTCACTAAGCTTCTAACTTTCTAAGTTCCAAATTGGTCATTTACCAAAATGGCAAAGTCATTTGCAAATAGGGTCTCTATTAGATTCCTAAACTTTGTAAGATCCAAATTGGTCATTTACCAAAGTGGCAAAGTTCAAGTAATGCATGCAAGCATGCCAAGCTTTGATTTGTTTGAAAAAGGGGTTCCTAATGGGTCATAGACATTTGGGCACACCTATTGGTCATTTTGTGAAGTGGCTAAGTCATTTGCAAAAGGTTTCACTATAAAACCATTTTCAAAACAAAGGGTCATTCTATGTGGTGTAGAAATATTTTTACTAAGGCACTAACCTATAGGGTTCACCAAATGAGTTGCTATTGCAAAACTTGGTGTTTGGGTCAGTAGGTTTGGTCCAAAACATTTTCTCAAAGTTTTCTTTATGAAAGCATTTTCATAAACAAAACAATGGTTTTTAATTAGCTAGAAATGGACTAAACTAATTAATCCATCCTATTCTTTTCCAAAATCATTTTCCAAACTATGGGTTGTTTCCTAGGGTCAGTAAGGTCACAACAAACCAATTTGCAAAGGTTTTAACCTAAGAATCATTTTTAAATGATTTTTCTAATGTTAGCAAGCACACAAAAGAATCTGCAAAATCAAACAAGCTAACAAATACTATTTGCTAAACTAAGGGCAGGGTTGGCTAGAGCTTGTCTTGCTGATTCCAACGACATCAAATTTGTAAAATTTGGACGTGTGGATCAAAAGATACATGGGTTTGAAGTTTGTAAGAAATTCTGTTTTCTAATTCTGTTTTTATTCAAACACTGGCCACGCGGCGTGATCTTACTGGTCGATACCGGTTCGGCCGGATCGAGTGCTGCGGTGCGTTAGATCTAAATTAGATCGTGCGGCTTAGGTAGCGTACCTCTTCGGCGTTAAGTGAAACTATCGTAGCCGATGGATCTGCATCTAACGGTCCTAATCTAATGACCTAGAACTGGCGGCGCTGGACTCTGTCGCGCGGCGGCGATGGTCGGTCAGTGGCGGCGAAGCAGGACGCAAGAGGAGTAGGGAGTAGGCTTACCGTGATCGCCGAGGCAGGGATGCTCAACCTGCCGCTTTGGTCGAAGGCGACGGGTCAGCGTAATTGCTCGCGGAGTAGAAGCGATGGCGGTTGGCTCATCACGGTCGAAGACGGTCTTGTGGACCACGAGAGGACAAACGGAAGTCTGGGTTGACGCGGAGATCACGTGAGCTATGGGCGTGAACGAGAGGGGGCGAGGCGAGGCTTAAAGAAGCGTTGCGGAGAAGAAGCGGATACGGCGGCACTCTGTGTTTGTCGTCGTCGCCACAGACGCCCTAAGGCAAAACAAAGGCTTCAGAAGATGCGGTTGATCATGGGGTTCACGTGAGCATGATCGAGAGATCTTGGGGCGGATGAATTCACGAAGCTCGCGGAGAAAGCAGACGGCGGTGTGGTCTTTGTGGTCGTTGTTGAGGCTGGGGTACCCAGTGGATGAATGGGTGGTATGGATAGATGCGTCTGGATGCGTGGAGTAAGGGTGCTAGGTCGGTGAGGTAAGGGAGGTCTGGTTTGGGAATTGCTCGGAGACGGTGGTCGAACTGCGGCCAGTCTGAGAGAAATGGAGGCAGCCTAGGGGCGAGAGGAGGCGATGTCGAGGAAATGATGAGAGGAGAGGGGCGGTTAAATGGCGTCGTCGCGAGGGAGTGAAGGCCGCATTATGGCGAATTCAACGCGGAGTAAATCGGCGAACGCCGTTGAGGAGGAAGAAGCAGGTGGCTGGTGAAGAGGATGCCAGTGGTGAAAGGGTCTACGGTCGATGGGAAATGGAGAGGGAATGGGGTCCACTTGTCATACTCCATGGGTTAGTTTCTAAGTGAGGAAAGCAGTTCGGGAAGGAGAATAAGAGGAGGTGGGGTCATCTAAATCGGTAGTGAGTGAGAGGAGAAGTGGGTCCGGCTGTCATTGACTCGATTAGGTTACATTATTTGATGAAAAGTCTTCTTGAGCAGAAAAGGCTAAGGCTGGTCTTGGGCTGCTTGTTGGGCCTTAGTGGGTTCTTTGAAATTGTCCTTTTTTCCTATTTTCTTTTTATACATGCTTCTTTTTTTTTTTTCTATTTCTTTTCTGTTTTGGAATTTCAACCAATTATTCAAACAATCAAACAACACTCAACTAATTCAAACAAACAACAAATTTTCATTTGAATTTGGTTCTGTTTGTTAACATAATCCAAATCTCAAAATGAAATATTATTTTTATTTATTTTAGGATCCATTTAATAATTAAAAATGGATCTTTAGTTTATTAATAGGGTTTAGATTTATTTAATAACATTTCCATTTGAAATCCAATTATTTTCAAAACCAAACCAGAAGGTTTTATTTGAAAAATAAAAGAATACTTGGAAACTTATTTAAATAAATAAATAAGTTTTGGTGTTTTAATTAAAATGGGAAAGCCTTTACTTAAATAAAATTGGATATTTAAATCCTTATTATTTTATTTAAATAATCTTTACTCATTTTAATCAAAGCAAAACCTTTTAATAAAAGATTTCAAAGTAGTAATAAAATACTTGGTGTTCATTTAAAATGGGAAAAGCTTTTACTTAAATAAAATTGGATATTTAAATCCTTTATTTTATTTAAATAAACCTTTACTCACTTTATCAAAAAAAAATATTTTATTTCAAAAGTTTGGCCAAAATTAATTTGGCTTATCTTTTCATTTGAAACCAAAGTCTTTTATTAAAAGATCTAAAACAGTGTTTCCAAAACAATTTATTTTCCTTTGATAAATGTTTATCCTTATAAATCCCTTTAGGATTATTTGTTCACCATTTGGTATGGGCTTGGGTAAGGGCTTTATTGGCTTTCAAAATTCAATTTCCTTATCTTATATTATTCACAAGATTTTGTCTATGGTTCCAAACTAAGTGAAACCAATCTCTAAGGTCTTTCTTGATCCTTTGTGATTATTTGTTGATCAAATTTGGTATGGATCAAATCCATGGATTTGGAGATAACTTGGAAATGATTTTTATTCCATTAGGGTCTAGGGATTTGGATTTATGTTCCAAGTGTTCAATTTCCAGATACATTCATTGAGGAATGCATTTCCCTTGATTTGGATTTTTGTTGAATTCAAACTTCTACCAAAGTTTGTTCAAGATGGGATTTCAAGTCTCCTTTTAGAAACAAAAGTTTCTTTTCACCCTGATTTTCAACAAAAACTTATTTTGTTTAATTTATTTTTTTCACATTACAAGATTTGGAAAATCTTGGGATGTGACAACACACTTATGAACACTGGTGTATCCATAAGTGGTTTGTGGAAAGAACACACATGCAATGACTTTAGTGCTAGTTTTAGTATAAGAACACACATGCAATGACTCTAATGGATCCATATGTGGTTTGTGAAAAGAACACACATGCAATGACCACTTGTTTATCCATGTGTGGTTTGTGGAAAGAACACACATGCAATGACAGTGGTGGATCCATATGTGGTTTCTGAAAAGAACACACATGCAATGACTCTAGTGTTGGTTTTAGTATAAGAACAATGACTCTAGTGGGTTCACATGTGTTTTGTGAAAAGAACACACACGCAATGACCACTGGTTGATCCATATGTGGTTTGTGGAAAGAACACACATGCAATGACACTGCTTGATCCATGTCTGGTTTGTGGAAAAGAACACACATGCAATGACCACTTGTTGATCCATGTGTGGTTTGTGAAAAGAACACACATGCAATACCACTGGTTGATCCATGTGTGGTTTGTGGATAGAACACACATGCAATGACTCTAGTGCTAGTTTTAGTATAAGAACACACATACAGTGACTCTAGTGGGTCCACATGTAGTTTGTGAAAAGAACACACATGCAATGACCACTAGTTGATCCATAAGTTGTTTGTGGAAATGACCACACATGCAATGAGTCTAGTGGATCCATGTGTGGTTTGTGGAAAAGAACACACATGCAATGAGTCTAGTGTTGTTTTAGTATAAGAACACACATGCAATGATTCTAGTGGATCCACATGTGGTTTGTGAAAAGAACAGACATGCAATGACCACTGGTTGATCCATATGTCATTTTTGGAAAATAACACACATGCAATGAACACTGGTGGATCCATGTGTGGTTTGTGGAAAGAACACACATGCAATGACCACTGGTTGATCCATCAGTGGTTTGTGGAAAAGAACACACATGCAATGACCACTGGTTGATCCATGTTTGGTTTGTGGATAGAACACACATGAAATGAACACTAGTGGATCCATAAGTGGTTTGTGGAAAGAACACACATGCAATGACCACTGGTTAATCCATATGTGGTTTGTGGAACGAACACACATGCAGTGAACACTGGTGGATCCATAAGTGGTCTGTGGAAAGAACACAAATGCAATGACCACTAGTTGATTCATATGTGGTTTGTGGAAAGAACACACATGAAGTGAACACTGGTGGATCCATATGTTGTTTGTGAAAAGAACACACATGCAATGACTCTAGTGCTGGTTTTAGTATAAGAACACACATGCAATGACTCTAGTGGGTTCTCATGTAATTTGTGAAAAGAACACACATGCAATGCGACTGGTTGATCCATAAGTGGTTTGTGGAAAGAACACACATGCAATGGCCACTGGTTGATCCATAAGTCGTTTGTGGAAAGAACACACATGCAATGACCACTGGTTGATCCATCAGTGGTTTCTGGAAAGAACACACATGCAATGACCACTGGTTGATCCACAAGTGTTTTGTGGAAAGAACACACAAGCAGTGACCACTGGTGGATCCATATGTTGTTTGTGAAAAGAACACACATGCAATGAACACTGGTGGATCCATAAGTGGTTTGTGGAAAGAACACACATGCAATGACTCTAGTGCTAGTTTTAGTATAAGAACACACATGCAATGACTCTAATGGATCCATATGTGGTTTGTGAAAAGAACACACATGCAATGACCACTTGTTGATCCATGTGTGGTTTGTGTAAAGAACACACATGCAATGAGAGTGGTGGATCCATGTGTGGTTTGTGAAAAGAACACACTTGCAATGACTCTAGTGTTGGTTTTAGTACAAGAACACACATGCAATTACTCTAGTGGGTTCACATGTGGTTTGTGAAAAGAACACACATGCAATGACCACTAGTTGATCCATATGTGGTTTGTGGAAAGAACACACATGCAATGACACTGCTTTATCCATGTGTGGTTTGTGAAAAAGAACACACATGCAATGACCACTGGTTGATCCATGTGTGGTTTGTGGAAAGAACACACATGCAATGACCACTGGTTAATCCATATGTGGTTGGTGGAAAAGAACGCTCATGCAATGACCACTGGCTGATCCATATGTCGTTTGTGGAAAGAATACTCATGCAATGACCACTGGTTGATCCATGTGTGGTTTGTGAAAAGAACACACATGCAATGAACACTGGAGGATCCACATGTTGTTTGTGAAAAGAACACACATGCAATGAACACTAGTGGATCCATAAGTGGTTTATGGAAAGAACACACATGCAATAACTCTAGTGCTAGTTTTAGTATAAGAACACACATGCAATGACTCTAATGGATCCATATGTGGTTTGTGAAAAGAACACACATGCAATGACCACTTGTTTATCCATGTGTGGTTTGTGGAAAGAACAAACATGCAATGAAAGTGGTGGATCCATGTTTGGTTTGTGAAAAGAACACACATGCAATGACTCTAGTGTTGGTTTTAGTATAAGAACACACATGCAATGACTCTAGTGGGTTCACATGTGGTTTGTGAAAAGAACACACACGCAATGACCACTGGTTGATCCATATGTGGTTTGTGGAAAGAACACACATGCAATGACACTGCTTGATCCATGTGTGGTTTGTGGAAAAGAAAACACATGCAATGACCAATGGTTGATCCATGTGTGGTTTGTGAAAAGAACACACATGAAATCCCACTGGTTGATCCGTGTGTGGTTTGTGGATAGAACACACATGCAATGACTCTAGTGCTAGTTTTAGTATAAGAACACACATACAATGACTAGTGGATCCACATGTAGTTTCTGAAAAGAACACACATGCAATGACCACTGGTTGATCCATAACTTGTTTGTGGAAAAGACCACACACGCAATGAGTCTAGTGGATCCATGTGTGGTTTGTGGAAAAGAACACACATGCAATGAGTCTAGTGCTGGTTTTATTATAAGAACACACATGCAATGACTCTAGTGGGTCAACATGTGGTTTGTGAAAAGAACACACATGCAATGACCACTGGTTGATCCATATGTGGTTTTTGGAAAAGAACACACATGCAATGAACACTGGTGGATCCATGTGTGGTTTGTGGAAATAACACACATGCAATGACCACTAGTTAATCCATGTGTGGTTTGTGGAAAGAACACACATACAATGACTCTAGTGGTTGATCCATGTGTGGTTTGCTGAAATAACACACATGCAATGACTCTAGTGGTTGATCCATGTGTGGTTTGTGGAAATAACACACATGCAATGACTCTAATGGATCCATAAGTGGTTTGTGGAAAAGAACACAAATGCAAGGACCACTGGTTGATCCATATGTGGTTTGTGGAAAGAACACACATGCAATGACACTGGTTGATCCATGTATGGTTTGTGAAAAGAACACATATGCAATGCCACTGGTTGATCCATGTGTGGTTTGTGGATAGAACACACATGCAATGACTATAGTGCTACTTTTAGTATAAGAACACAAATACAATGACTCTCGTGGGTCCACGTGTAGTTTGTGAAAATAACACACATGCAATGACCACTGGTTGATCCATAAGTTGTTTGTGGAAAAGACCACACATGCAATGAGTCTAGTGGATCCATGTGTGGTTTTATGGAAAAGAACACACATGCAATGAGTCTAGTGCTGGTTTTAGTATAAGAACACACATGCAATGACTCTAGTGGGTCGACATGTGGTTTGTGAAATGAACACACATGCAATGACCACTGGTTGATCCATATGTGGTTTTTGGAAAAGAATACACATGCAATGAACACTAGTGGATCCATGTGTGGTTTGTGGAAAGAACACTCATGCAATGACCACTGGTTGATCCATAAGTGGTTTGTGGAAAAGAACACACATGCAATGACCACTTGTTGATCCATGTTTGGTTTGTGGATAGAACAGACATGCAATGAACACTAGTGGATCCATAAGTGGTTTGTGGAAAGAACACACATGCAATGACCACTGGTTGATCCATAAGTGGTTTGTGGAAAGAACACACATGCAATGACAGTGGTGGATCCATGTGTGGTTTGTGAAAAGAACACACATGCAATGACTCTAGTGTTGGTTTTAGTATAAGAACACACATGCAATGACTCTAGTGGGTTCACATGTGGTTAGTGAAAAGAACACACATGCAATGACCACTGGTTGATCCATATGTGGTTTGTGGAAAGAACACACATGCAATGACACTGCTTGATCCATGTGTGGTTTGTGGAAAAGAACACACATGCAATGACCACTGGTTGATCCATGTGTGGTTTGCGGAAAGAACACACATGCAATGACCAGTGGTTGATCCATATGTGGTTTGTAGAAAAGAACACGCATGCAATGACCACTGGTTGATCCATATGTGGTTTGTGGAAAGAACACACATGCAATGACCACTGCTTGATCCAAGTGTGGTTTGTGGAAAGAACACACATACAATGACTCTAGTGGTTGATCCATGTGTGGTTTGCTGAAATAACACACATGCAATGACTCTAGTGGTTGATCCATGTGTGGTTTGTGGAAATAACACACATGCAATGACTCTAATGGATCCATAAGTGGTTTGTGGAAAAGAACACACACGCAATGACCACTGGTTGATCCATATGTGGTTTGTGGAAAGAACACACATGCAATGAACATTGGTGGATCCATGTGTGGTTTGTGGAAAGAACACACATGCAATGACCACTGGTTAATCCATCAGTGGTTTGTGGAAAAGAACACACATGCAATGACCACTGGTTGATCCATGTTTGGTTTGTGGAAAGAACACACATGCAATGAACACTAGTGGATCGATAAGTGGTTTGTGGAAAGAACACACATGCAATGACCACTGGTTAATCCATATGTGGTTTGTGGAACAAACACACATGCAATGAACACTAGTGGATCCATAAGTGGTCTGTGGAAAGAACACACATGCAATAACCACTGGTTGATCCATATGTGGTTTGTGGAAAGAACACACATGCAATGACACTGCTTGATCCATGTGTGGTTTGTGGAAAAGAACACACATGCAATGACCACTGGTGGATGAAAAGAACACACATGCAATGACCACTGGTTGATCCATATGTGGTTTGTAGAAAAGAACACACATGCAATGACCACTGGTTGATCCATATGTGGTTTGTGGAAAGACCACACATGCAATGACCACTGCTTGATCCATGTGTGGTTTGTGGAAAGAACACACATACAATGACTCTAGTGGTTGATCCATGTGTGGTTTGCTGAAATAACACACATGCAATGACTCTAGTGGTTGATCCATGTGTGGTTTGTGGAAATAACACACATGCAATGACTCTAATGGATCCATAAGTTGTTTGTGGAAAAAAACACAAATGCAATGACCACTGGTTGATCCATATGTGGTTTGTGGAAAGAACACACATGCAATGACACTGGTTGATCCATGTGTGGTTTGTGAAAAGAACACATATGCAATGCCACTGGTTGATCCATGTGTGGTTTGTGGATAGAACACACATGCAATGACTCTAGTGGGTCGACATGTGGTTTGTGAAATGAACACACATGCAATGACCACTGGTTGATCCATATGTGGTTTTTGGAAAAGAATACACATGCAATGAACACTAGTGGATCCATGTGTGGTTTGTGGAAAGAACACTCATGCAATGACCACTGGTTGATCCATAAGTGGTTTGTGGAAAAGAACACACATGCAATGACCACTTGTTGATCCATGTTTGGTTTGTGGATAGAACAGACATGCAATGAACACTGGTGGATCCATAAGTGGTTTGTGGAAAGAACACACATGCAATGACCACTGGTTGATCCATAAGTGGTTTGTGGAAAGAACACACATGCAATGACAGTGGTGGATCCATGTGTGGTTTGTGAAAATAACACACATACAATGACTCTAGTGTTGGTTTTAGTATAAGAACACACATGCAATGACTCTAGTGGGTTCACATGTGGTTAGTGAAAAGAACACACATGCAATGACCACTGGTTGATCCATATGTGGTTTGTGGAAAGAACACACAAGCAATGACACTGCTTGATCCATGTGTGGTTTGTGGAAAAGAACACACATGCAATGACCACTGGTTGATCCATGTGTGGTTTGCGGAAAGAACACACATGCAATGACCAGTGGTCGATCCATATGTGGTTTGTAGAAAAGAACACGCATGCAATGACCACTGGTTGATCCATATGTGGTTTGTGGAAAGAACACACATGCAATGACCACTGCTTGATCCAAGTGTGGTTTGTGGAAAGAACACACATACAATGACTCTAGTGGTTGATCCATGTGTGGTTTGCTGAAATAACACACATGCAATGACTCTAGTGGTTGATCCATGTGTGGTTTGTGGAAATAACACACATGCAATGACTCTAATGGATCCATAAGTGGTTTGTGGAAAAGAACACACACGCAATGACCACTGGTTGATCCATATGTGGTTTGTGGAAAGAACACACATGCAATGAACATTGGTGGATCCATGTGTGGTTTGTGGAAAGAACACACATGCAATGACCACTGGTTAATCCATCAGTGGTTTGTGGAAAAGAACACACATGCAATGACCACTGGTTGATCCATGTTTGGTTTGTGGATAGAACACACATGCAATGAACACTAGTGGATCGATAAGTGGTTTGTGGAAAGAACACACATGCAATGACCACTGGTTAATCCATATGTGGTTTGTGGAACAAACACACATGCAGTGAACACTAGTGGATCCATAAGTGGTCTGTGGAAAGAACACACATGCAATAACCACTGGTTGATCCATATGTGGTTTGTGGAAAGAACACACATGCAATGACACTGCTTGATCCATGTAACATCCCTAAAAATCATGTTTCAAAACTCATTCATATCATTCTTGCATCATTCATTCATATAGGGTTTTTCTCAAAAATCATTTAGAGGCAGAAGTTTGAGCTATGATTTCATGTGGGCATTTTATCTCAATTAGCCATCACCCTTTGAGATTTGAATGCTTAGGTACTTGTTTGCTTGCCTCCATGGTTGGAAAGATTAGGAGTAGCTTTTAAACCCAAGATTCCAATTTAGAAATATTTTCTAAACCCTATTCCAAATATTTGCAAAGAGACAAAGTCTCTGTTTATTTCAAAGACCCAAGCTTGACCAAGCCTTGCAAGGTGACCACATGGTTATTTGACTGCATTTGAACCCACAAGAACCCTGCAAAAATCCCCAAAGTTTGAATTCAAAAGGATTTGAATTCATATCAAATTCATTCAGAAAATGAAATTAGAAAAAGAAAAGTCTAAGGAAAAGAAAAGGGCCGGCGGCCAGAATCAGCCCAAAGGCCAGCCAAGGCCACGGGATCTTCTTTTCTTCTCTCACGTCTGCCAAGCCTGTGAGCTGACAGGCAGACCCCGCACACGCGCACCTCGGCGTGGCGGGCCGGTCCACGCCCTCGTCTTCCCAGACCAGCGCTGCGACCACGTCGCCTTGGCAGTGAAGGCCGGTAATGGCGCGGCGTAAATGGGCATTAAACCCGGCGTTTCACTCGATTCCCGGCTATAAGATCCTCTACTCCACGATCTTTTCCCCGGACACCTCGCTCACTCCGCCAGGCTGCCCTCAATCAGCTTTGCACCGCCATGACGCAGAGCCTCTCCGTGATCGATTCCGGTGAGCCAGTGTTCCCCTCGCCTCTCGTTCTTGCTATCCTTCTCGGTGAATCCTTGCGCATCTCTGACCTCGCTAGTCATCTGTCTTGCCCAGTCGCGGTTCCACTTGACACCGCGAGCACCGGCGACATCAACTCCGGCGAGCTCTAGTGGTAAGTCCAGACCGCCCGCGCCTCTAGTTCATGCTCACTACTTCGCCTTGACCGTGAACCTAACCGTGTCCTCGACTTGCCTTGGGGTGATCCACAGCGGCGTCCCGGCGACCACCCGGCGCACCGCGCCCGCGAACTCCGGTGAGGAATCGCAGCCGTGACAGCGCCCCTTGACCAACCGCCGTCTGACGAGCTTAGCCGTGACTTCCTGAGCCAGTGAGCTACTCCTCGATCTTCCTTACTCTGCATCGCCGGCAGCGTCGTTGACCGACGATTCCGCTAGCCATGCCCGGTGGCGTCGCCCATCTGTGGCGAGAGCGGTGACGTTAGATCTGGATCGAACGCCTACGATAGATCACTTAAACCCGAAGCGGTACACGATCTGAGCCGCACCTAACCCTTTAGATCCTACGGCTGTGGAGCTCGATCCAGCGCGAACCGGTACGGGCGAATAAGAACATGACGCGTGGCTAGGTTAGATCTGAGAATAGAATTTAAAACCAAAAATTTGATCCAAATTCAAATGCCTATATCTTTTGAATGCCACGTTGGAATTTTGCAAACTTTATACCGTTGGATTCAGAAAAACAAGACCTTTCTGCCTATCCTTTTTGTTTAGCATATAGTAACCATTAGATGTGCTAAAATTGCAGAGACTTGTTTGAGGCCATTTTAAGTATAGATTTAGTTTAGTATTTTTGTTTTAGGGTTATTTAAGTTGTCTTGGATATATTTGTGACTTGTTTAGATTCTGTAAACATGCACTTGCTTGGTTGAGTTTTCAAAAATCATCACTTGGTAGAATCATGCATGCATGCATTCATAATACTTTTGTTTGTATATATTTGTGTGTAATTGTATGCTACAACTTTGTGTGTAGATTTTGCTAGTGATTGTGATTGTGACGAGTGCTACTCTCCACACTACCAAGGCAAGTGATATCATCATGAATATTCCATTCCTATATTTTTATATATGCATTAGTATTATTTTTCTAAGTATAGGACTTGCATGGTTTTTAGCTAAGTACAAGCTATGCTTTGGGAAAACCTATTAGAATAAGCCTTAGTAAAAATTTCCTAAGTCCAAATTCCTATTACTATCATGCTTAGCCTAGCTACTAGAAAACAAGGGTGGTTTATAAATTCACTATGGAAAAATTTCTAAGTCTAAGGACTTATGTTTTTGTAAAATAAAACAACTAAGTTAATGAACCACACAGGTGGAATGGAAGGAATGGCTTATGTTGAGTGGTTCACAAGGCCGGGGAGCTTGTGTATCTCACTTGTGGATGGCCACCCAGAAACAAAGAGATTTGAGATGTCAAATGTTGAAAAGCTTCAAGTGCAACCACTTGGCATTATGGGCTCTGCCATGATCTTAGGATGCTGGAACTTAGTCTTTTGGACAGTGGGTGGTAGATGGGTTGATAGGTTGGAACGCGTCCATTTGACTAAGGAAAGGCTACTGAAGGATCATCCTTGGGAAACCAAGGCTTGTGGGGAAAGTGCACCACCTCTGCAGAGTGTAAAAACCTAAGTACTTAGCCATGTCCCTGGTAAAGGACAATTTGAGCATCAAGACATGGAAACTTCAAGAATCTCATCACTCAAATTTCTAAATAAAACTTGTGGGTGAACAAAGGGATAAAAGGATCTTCAGTCATTGATTGCTAGATGCCCTGAGTGGATCTAGAGTCTTTGTTGATAGATGCCTTGGGTGTTTTTGCCAAGTATATCTTCAGTCCTTGATTAGTAGATGCCTTGAGTGGATCTTCAGTCTTGGATTGGAAGATGTCTTGGAAAGTTTTTGCCAAACAAAAACTTAGTATTTTCAAAAGATAGGGAAAAATCTATTTTTGAGCAATGCAAGCCTAAACTCCACTAGCCAAATGCATATAGTATTTTAGTCCACTTAAAATATATTAAGGTATCACTTGCCAATACTATTCCAAAGTATTGACCCTTGTGGCTGTAACTTATGATGTTGCAGGTTACTCTGATGATGATTAGGTGTCATGAGTCTACACTCAACATGCTTGCCTGTGGCACATGAAGATGAAGACTTATGTTTATTTACTTATTCCATAAACTCTTGTACTAGGCCTTTGTCCATGAGTTGTAAAAGACTATGTTTTATCTCTGGAATGACTATAATAAACGACCTTTGTATCTGTGTACTTCATCTTAAACTGTGGATGCTAGCAATGATCCAGGGACTAGCATTGCAATCACAGGGATCTTTTCCTTTAATAAGGAGGGATCTTACAGATGGTATCGAACCTTTGTGTTGCCTGTAGGATTATGACCCTAGGATTGGAAACCACTAAGGAAAATTTTAACTTCTTCTACAATTGTCTATTCTTCTCGTAAACTTTTCTAATCTTCTCATTCTCATCTCTATTTGTAGATGAACTCCGTCAACGAAGCCGTGAAGAAAGGACCACTCATGACCATGACCTTGGAGTGTGAGACTGAGTTTCCCAAGATTCTCAAGGACCTCATGGAAACCATGGGAGTACATGGTGCAGCAGTGTACAAAGGCTTTCCAGTGATGGAGGATGGAGTGGAGTATTGGTGGGTGCAACTTCACTTGTACAAGAACAAGGAAGACAACCACAAAGAAAAAGGCTTCTGCATGTACACCAACACTTTTATGCACACCACATTCTTTGAGTCAGCAAAAGAAGCAGCTTGGAAGACTATCAAGGAACTAAGTGCTAGAGTCAAGTGCAGGATGCTCAACCTCCAAAAAGACTTAGAAAGAGAAGGAACATACCCAAGAGTTGGAAGTCACCAACAAATCCTTAAGAGGAGATATTATAGACTTAGTGATAGAAGCATGTGAACAAGATAGGGTGATTGCCACTAGGAACATTGTGTTAGCCACCAGATCCAATGAGATAGGATTGTGGCGCCTTAGTTAGTTGACCACCACCTATCACCTTATTTTCCAAAATAAGACCTTAAATAAGTTTGAACCTTGGTTGATGTAATGAATTTATGTTTGCATGACTTGTGTGATTTTGTGTTCCATGGTTATGCTTGAATGTTTGACTTGTTAAATTTAAAATTGTGTTGTTCTAACTTTCAATGTTATAAATAGATGCCTATTGCCATCAGCCTTTGTTGAGGAGTTCGGGCTACCTGTTTTGGTCCTCGTATCGTAGAGCTTACTACTTTACTCGATCTCCCTCTTCCTATCATTACGGTGCACCCACTCACCAAGTTTGAGAGGAAGGACCTTTGGGGCTTCAAGGTGAACCAGCAGGGGCCTTGCGGAGCCTACTCTGGAGGCCATCGTCTTCAAGCTTATGCGATGGCGGGGAGAGAGGCATGGAGGTTGTCATGCAGGATCTGATAGGACGACTGTTAGGGCGTCACTCCCGGCAAGTCGAGGCACTCACTTCCACGCCTTGGAAGGCGTGATGATGAGGAGTCCATTGACTTTGAGGACGACTCGAGGTCCGCAATGAGCCGTCGCTGTACCTCCAGGACTTAGAGACTCTTATTAGGCACGTGGATACCGATAGGACCAACGTCATGCTTAGTAATGTGAGCTCCAGTGCAACTTCGCGAGAAGGACAAGCTCTTGGCGGCGGGGCCAGAGATAGTCAAGGAGATGGAGGCAAAGTTAGAGACCAAAGACCGTAAGTTCAAGAGTCAAGAGAAGCGTGTCCAGGATAGGAACAAGAGGATTCGTGATATGACCGAGGAACTATAGTCCAAGGACTTTGAGTTAGAGCAGCAGCAGACAGTGATTGAGAGGCTTCGTTCCCAGAAGAGGGCTCTCAAGGCCAAGATCGACTCATTGACCACTACCATCGAGGAGAACAAGACCGCAATGGAGAACGCAGGTCTTACCTTTGTCGAGGAGGAGATTGATCTTAAGCGAGTAGATTTGACTACTCAGTTATCTTTATTTTCCGCACTTATTATTTGAGAACTTATTGTTGGACCATCCGACATGTGGATGGCTAGCCACTTGTATGTTTGTACTTTGAGATTTTGTTCTCTTGTTGTTTAGCTTTTATCCTAGTGTTGCTTGCTATGTGTTTGCTTGTGTAATGTATTGTGCATAAATCATGTAAGGGTATCTCATTCTTATCTCTATATGAATAAACCACAGATGCCTCCCCGTCGCGCAAACACCAACCCCAACCCCAACATTACCCCGGAAATGCAACAAATGATGAATGCGCAAACACAGCTTATGCAAATGATGACGACGTTCATCCAGAACCAGAACAACAACAACAACAACCCCAATCCCAACAACAACAACAATAACAACAACAACAACCCTCCAGGTTTTGATATGCTTACCAGATTTCTGCGTCTGAGGCCAGCTAAGTTTTCGGGAACGACTGATCCCATGGTGGCCAATGATTGGCTACGTTCTGTGAACAAAGACTTAGTGACCGTAGGATGCACAGATGCTGAAAAGGTCAGGTTTGCAGCACATCTGTTGGAAGGACCAACCGCAGCATGGTGGGACAACTTCCAGATTACCACGCCTATTGATGAGGTGACTTGGGCTATATTTGAAGATGGTTTTCGCACCACTCATATCTCACCAGGTATGATGAGCCTGAAAAAGAAGGAATTTCACAACCTTAAGCAGCGCCACCACAGCGTGGCTGAATATATTGAAGAGTTCAACAATCTGGCGCGCTATGCACCGGATGAGGTTGACACTGATGCCAAAAGGAAGGAAAAGTTTCTGGAAGGCTTGAATGATGAGCTAAATCTCTGGTATGCGTGGCATATGTTCCAACTTATCGATCAGTGTGACAAGGCTGTTATTGTGGAGAATAAAATGAAGCAAGTCGAGAGTAAGAAGAGGAAACACTCCGACAAGCACAACTCGGGATCATCTCATAAACGATCTCACCATGATGATAGTGTCAGCTCAGGATCCCACAAACATGAGAAGTTTAACAAACACCACCATCACAACCGTCATGACAACAAGCATCATCGCAGTCATGAAAATGATAAGTACAAGAACCACAAGAGTGGATATAAGAGCCACCACAGTGGAAGTGGAAGTGGAAGTCGACCTAAGATGGACATCGGCCGGTCGAATGCTACAAATGCAAGAAATTTGGGGCATTATGCTAATAAGTGCCACGAAAAGAAAGTTGAAGGACCTAACAAGCCAAATCCTTTTCGGAAAGGACAGGTTAACCACATCAATGTGGAGGAGGTCTTTGAAGAGCACGATGCTGTTGCTGGTAAGTTAGGACTCAATTCCATCTCAGCATTTGTACTCTTTGACCTTTGGTGCATCTCATTCATTCATATCTAAAGCATTTGTCGAAAGAAATGAACTACGGTAGAAACCATTGGGTGTCCTATAAGAGTAAGTTCTCTGGTGGAGAAATGATAGTAAACTCAGGATGCCATGACCTAGTCATAGAGTTTGGAAAATATAAGTTTCAGTGAACCTAATAATCCTAAATTCCCAAGGATTGGATGTGATTTTGGGAATGGATTGGATGACTAAGTATAAGGGAGTACTAGATTGTGCAAATCATACAGTTTCACTCACAACCCCTGAAGGTAAGTGGATATTATTCAAATCTAACTTTAAATCAAAAGGGAGTAAGCTAAATTCTCTTAAGGGGGTTAGCATGGACAGTGTGCCAATTGTGTGTGAGTATCCAGATGTGTTCCGGAAGAGTTACAGAATGCCACGAGATAGAGATGTGGAGTTTATAATAGAATTGGTACGGGATGGGCCAAGAGCAAAGACCTTATAAAATGTCGGTTGGCGAACTTAAGGAACTCAAGAAACAACTTGGAGAACAATTGCGAAAGGATTCATCCAGCCAAGTTCTTCATCTTGGGAGCTCGGTTTGTTAAGTGAAAAGAGATAGAACTCAAAGATTATGCATAGATTACCGTTCTCTCAACGAGGTAACCATCAAGAACAAATATCCTTTGCCAAGAATCAATGACTTGTTTGATCAGCTAGAAGGAGCTTGTGTGTTCTCAAAGATTGACCTTGATCGAGTTATTTTCAACTCAAGATAAGAGAGCAAGACATACCTAAAACAGCATTTACCACGAGGTATGGATTGTATGAGTACACTGTGATGCCTTTTGGATTAACCAACGCTCCAACATACTTCATGAATATGATGAATAAAGTGTTCATGGAATTTCTCGACAAGTTTGTTGTCGTTTTCATCGATGACATCTTAGTCTACTCCAAGAGCAAGGAAGAACATGAAAGACATCTACGCTTGATACTTGAGAAACTAAGGGAACATAAAATTTATGCCAAATTCAGCAAGTGTGAGTTTTGGTTAGAGGAAGTTGGATTTCTTGGTCATGTTATGACAAAGGATGGTGTAGTGATTGATCTGCTAAAGTTTCAGCTGTGAGAATGGGAATCTCCTAAGAATGTAAAAAGAGGTTCGTAGTTTCCTTGGTTTAGCAGGTTATTCAGAAGGTTCATTGAAAATTTTTCTAAGGTTGCTAAACCAATGACGGAATTGTTAAAGAAAGATAAGAAATTTGCTTGGTCTGAAGGATGTGAACTCAGCTTTCAAGAATTAAAGAAGAGACTTGTGTCAGCACCAATTCTGTGCCTACCAGATTTGGAAAAGGATTTCCAAGTGTATTGTGATGGTTCTCATCAAGGATTAGGAGCCGTACTTATGCAAGGCGGAAAAGTTGTGGCTTATGCCTCAAGACAACTCAAAACTCATGAAGTAAATTATCCTACTCATGATTTAGAGTTAGCCGCTGTTGTCCATGCACTCAAAACATGGAGACATTACATTTTGGGAAAACGTTGTGAAGTATTCACCGACCATAAGAGTTTGAAATATATCTTCACACAGAAGGAGATCAATATGAGACAAAGAAGATGGCTAGAACTTATCAAGGATTATGATTTGAGTTTGCAATACCACCCCGGTAAAGCAAATGTAGTAGCAGATGCTCTAAGTCGTAAAGCGTTTGTAAATGGTCTTACCAAAAGGTGAATTGCACGATGATTTGTGTAAGCAATTCAAGGAACTCAGGTTGGAGATTGTGCGGAAGGACATCTCATGTCTTTGGATATTCAACCCACTCATTGGATAAGATTAAGCAAGCCCAAAAGATGGATAAAGAAATCGAAGAGATCAAGGAAAGGATTAGCCAAGGAAAGCTAAAAGTTTCCATATGGATGAACAAGGTACTTTATGGCACGAGAAAGCGTGTTTGTGTACCACAAGATCCGAATTGCGGAAACTGATTCGCAAGAAGCCCATAACTCTCCGTATTCTATTCACGGAAACACCAAGATGTACATGGATATGAAAGAAAGATTTTGGTGGAACAATCTTAAAGGGACATCGCGATCACATTGCCTTGTGTGGCGTGTGTAGTAGAGTGAAAGCGAACATCGAAAACCAGCGGTTTGCTTCAACCAATGCCTATTCACGAGTGGAAGTGGGAAAATATTGGTATGGATTTCATTACGGATTACCAAGGACCAGGTCGGTATGATTCCATATGGGTAATAGTAGATCGCCTAACTAAAGTGGCTCATTTATACGTAAAGACAACTTATACCAGTGCAAAGTTAGCCAAAATCTACATGAGCAGAATTGTATGCCTTCACGGTGTACCTAAGAGTATTGTGTACGATAGAGGAACTCAGTTCACTTCTCACTTTTGGAGACGACTTCATGAATCTCTAGGAGCGAGGTTGGAATTCAACCTTTGCTTTTCATCCTCAAGCTGATGGACAAACAGAAAGGACTAACCAAATTCTTGAAGACATGTTGAGGCATGTGCCCTAGATTATGGAGCAAGTTGGGATGAAAGTCGCCTTACAGAGAGTTCTCTTACAACAACAGTCACCAATCTAGTATTGGGATGGCACCATTTGAGTTTCTATCACGGAAGAAAGTGTACCACCCATTGCTATGGAATGGTGTGGGAGAAAGTTTGTTTGGACCAGACCTTATCAAAGGCAGAAGAAAAGGTCAAATTGGTTAGAGACAGATTGAAGATAGCACGGTCTAGACGGAAAGCTACGAGATGCTAAGCGTAGAGAAGTCACTTACGAAGTTGGGGATAGAGCTTATCTTAGAGTATCACCACTTCGTGGAGTAAAAGATTTGGAGTCAAAGGAAAGTTAGCACCAAGATATGTGGGACCATTCAACATTTTAAATCATGAGGAGAAGCTGCATATGAAATCGAGCCGACATCTTTACTAGCGATCCATAATGTTTTCATGTGAGCCACTCAAGAAATGTCACCCAGAAATGGAAGAAACATCTTTGAAAGATACCATATCTTTGGAAGAAGTTCAACTAGAAAGTGATCTCACCTATGAAGAAAAGCCTGTCAAGATACTTGAGACCACAGAAAGAGCCACGAGAACAAAGACTATCAAGTTTTGCAAAGTACAATGGAATCATCATTCCGAAGAAGAAGCAACATGGGAAAGAGAAGATGATCTTCGGAAAGACCACCCTCACCTATTGCTAGTAATCCGAATCTAGAGAGATTCATTTTAAGGGTTAGATTTGTAACATCCTAAAATCATGTTTCAAAACTCATTCATATCATTCTTGCATCATTCATTCATATAGGGTTTTCTCAAAAAATCATTTAAATGAAGTTTGAGCTATGATTTCATGTGGGCATTTTATCTCAATTAGCCATCACCCTTTGAGATTTGAATGCTTAGGTACTTGTTTGCTTGCCTCCATGGTTGGAAAGATTAGGAGTAGCTTTTAAACCCAAGATTCCAATTTAGAAATATTTTCTAAACCCTATTCCAAATATTTGCAAAGAGACAAAGTCTACATTTATTTCAAAGACCAAGCTTGACCAAGCCTTGCAAGGTGACCACATGGTTATTGTTGCATTTGAACCCACAAGAACCTGCAAAAATCCCCAAAGTTTGAATTCAAAAGGATTTGAATTCATATCAAATTCATTCAGAAAATGAAATTAGAAAAAGAAAAAGGCTAAGAAAAGAAAAGGGCGGCGGCAGAATCGGCCGAGATCCAGCCCAGCAAGCCACACGGGATCTTCTTTTCTTCTCTCACGCATAGCCACGCCTTGAGCTGGCGAAGCCAGACCCACCTGCACACGCGCACCTCGGTTGGCAACAGGCCGGTCCACGTCGCCCTCGTCTTCCCAGACGCGCCCTGCGACCCGTCGCGGCGATGAACCCTAAGTAATGGCGCTGGCGTAAATGGGCATTAAACCCGGCGTTTCTGCCGATTCCCGGCTATAAGATCCTCTACGCTCCACGATCTTTTCCCCGGACACCTCGCTCACTCCGCCACGAGTCGCCCTCAATCAACTTTGCACCGCGGCAGATGAGCCTCTCCGGCGATCGATTCGGTGAGCCCGGTGTTCCCCTCGCCTCGTTCTTGCTATCCTTCTCGGTGAATCCTTGCGCATCTCCGACCTCGCTAGTGCATCTGTCTTGCCCAGTCGCCGGTTCCACTTGACACCAGCGAGCTCGGTGGTAAGTCCGGACCGCCGCGCCTCCTAGTTCATGCTCACTACCCGCCTTGACCACATGAACCTAACCGTGTCCTCGACTTGCCTTGGGGTGATCCACGGCGTCCCGGCGACCACCGGCGCACCGACACCGCCCGCGAACTCCGGTGAGGAATCGCGCCGTGACGGCGCCCTTGACCAACGCCGCAATGCTGACGAGCCGCCGTGACTTCTGAGCGGTGAGCTACTCCTCGATCTTCCTTACTCTGCATCATCGCCAGCGTCGTTGACGGCAGTTCGCCGCCGGTAGCCACCTTGGCGCCGCCCATCTGTGGCGAGCGGCCGTTAGATCTGGATCGAACGCCTCGATAGATCACTTAAACCGAGCGGTACGATCTGAGCCGCACCTGCCCTTTAGATCCTGGTGTGGAGCTCGATCCGGTATGAACGATGCAGGCGAATAAGAACATGACGTGTGGCTAGGTTAGATCTGAGAATAGAATTTAAAGCCAGAAATTTGATCCAAATTCAAATGCCTATATCTTTTGAATGCCACGTTGGAATTTTGCAAACTTTATACCGTTGGATTCAGAAAAACAAGACCTTTCTGCCTATCCTTTTTGTTTAGCATATAGTAACCATTAGATGTGCTAAAATTGCAGAGACTTGTTTGAGGCCATTTTAAGTATAGATTTAGTTTAGTATTTTTGTTTTAGGGTTATTTAAGTTGTCTTGGATATATTTGTGACTTGTTTAGATTCTGTAAACATGCACTTGCTTGGTTGAGTTTTCAAAAATCATCACTTGGTAGAATCATGCATGCATGCATTCATAATACTTTTGTTTGTATATATTTGTGTGTAATTGTATGCTACAACTTTGTGTGTAGATTTTGCTAGTGATTGTGATTGTGTGAGTGCTACTCTCCACACTACCAAGGCAAGTGATATCATCCTGAATATTCCATTCCTATATTTTATATATGCATTAGTATTATTTTTCTAAGTATAGGACTTGCATGGTTTTTAGCTAAGTACAAGCTATGCTTTGGGAAAACCTATTAGAATAAGCCTTAGTAAAAATTTCCAAAGTCCAAATTCCTATTACTATCATGCTTAGCCTAGCTACTAGAAAACAAGGGTGGTTTATAAATTCACTATGGAAAAATTTCTAAGTCTAAGGACTTATGTTTTTGTAAAATAAAACAACTAAGTTAATGAACCACCTGGGTGGAATGGAAGGAATGGCTTATGTTGAGTGGTTCACAAGGCCAGGGACTGGCTTGTGTATCTCACTTGTGGATGGCCACCCAGGAAACAAAGAGATTTGAGATGTCAAATGTTGAAAAGCTTCAAGTGCAACCACTTGGCATTATGGGCTCTGCCATGATCTTAGGATGCTGGAACTTAGTCTTTTGGACAGTGGGTGGTAGATGGGTTGATAGGTTGGAACGCGTCCATTTGACTAAGGAAAGGCTACTGAAGGATCATCCTTGGGAAACCAAGGCTTGTGGGGAAAGTGCACCACCTCTGCAGAGTGTAAAAACCTAAGTACTTAGCCATGTCCCTGGTAAAGGACAATTTGAGCATCAAGACATGGAAACTTCAAGAATCTCATCACTCAAATTTCTAAATAAAACTTGTGGGTGAACAAAGGGATAAAAGGATCTTCAGTCATTGATTGCTAGATGCCCTGAGTGGATCTAGAGTCTTTGTTGATAGATGCCTTGGGTGTTTTTGCCAAGTATATCTTCAGTCCTTGATTAGTAGATGCCTTGAGTGGATCTTCAGTCTTGGATTGGAAGATGTCTTGGAAAGTTTTTGCCAAACAAAAACTTAGTATTTTCAAAAGATAGGGAAAAATCTATTTTTGAGCAATGCAAGCCTAAACTCCACCAGCCAAATGCATATAGTATTTTAGTCCACTTAAAATATATTAAGGTATCACTTGCCAATACTATTCCAAAGTATTGACCCTTGTGGCTGTAACTTATGATGTTGCAGGTTACTCTGATGATGATTAGGTGTCATGAGTCTACACTCAACATGCTTGCCTGTGGCACATGAAGATGAAGACTTATGTTTATTTACTTATTCCATAAACTCTTGTACTAGGCCTTTGGCCATGAGTTGTAAAAGACTATGTTTTATCTCTGGAATGACTGTAATAAACGACCTTTGTATCTGTGTACTTCATCTTAAACTGTGGATGCTAGCAATGATCTAGGGACTAGCATTGCAATCACAGGGATCTTTTCCTTTAATAAGGAGGGATCTTACAATCCATGTGTGGTTTGTGGAAAAGAACACACATGCAATGACCACTGGTGGATGAAAAGAACACACATGCAATGACCACTGGTTGATCCATATGTGGTTTGTAGAAAAGAACACACATGCAATGACCACTGGTTGATCCATATGTGGTTTGTGGAAAGACCACACATGCAATGACCACTGCTTGATCCATGTGTGGTTTGTGGAAAGAACACACATACAATGACTCTAGTGGTTGATCCATGTGTGGTTTGCTGAAATAACACACATGCAATGACTCTAGTGGTTGATCCATGTGTGGTTTGTGGAAATAACACACATGCAATGAATCTAATGGATCCATAAGTGGTTTGTGGAAAAGAACACACACGCAATGACCACTGGTTGATCCATATGTGGTTTGTGGAAAGAACACACATGCAATGAATATTGGTGGATCCATGTGTGGTTTGTGGAAAGAACACACATGCAATAACCACTGGTTAATCCATCAGTGGTTTGTGGAAAAGAACACACATGCAATGACCACTGGTTGATCCATGTTTGGTTTGTGGATAGAACACACATGCAATGAACACTAGTGGATCGATAAGTGGTTTGTGGAAAGAACACACATGCAATGACCACTGGTTAATCCATATGTGGTTTGTGGAACAAACACACATGCAGTGAACACTGGTGGATCCATAAGTGGTCTGTGGAAAGAACACACATGCAATAACCACTGGTTGATCCATATGTGGTTTGTGGTAAGAACACACATGCAATGACACTGCTTGATCCATGTGTGGTTTGTGGAAAAGAACACACATGCAATGACCACTTGTGGATGAAAAGAACACACATGCAATGACCACTGGTTGATCCATATGTGGTTTGTAGAAAAGAACACACATGCAATGACCACTGGTTGATCCATATGTGGTTTGTGGAAAGACCACACATGCAATGACCACTGCTTGATCCATGTGTGGTTTGTGGAAAGAACACACATACAATGACTCTAGTGGTTGATCCATGTGTGGTTTGCTGAAATAACACACATGCAATGACTCTAGTGGTTGATCCATGTGTGGTTTGTGGAAATAACACACATGCAATGACTCTAATGGATCCATAAGTGGTTTGTGGAAAAGAACACAAATGCAATGACCACTGGTTGATCCATATGTGGTTTGTGGAAAGAACACACATGCAATGACACTGGTTGATCCATGTGTGGTTTGTGAAAAGAACACATATGCAATGCCACTGGTTGATCCATGTGTGGTTTGTGGATAGAACACACATGCAATGACTCTAGTGGGTCGACATGTGGTTTGTGAAATGAACACACATGCAATGACCACTGGTTGATCCATATGTGGTTTTTGGAAAAGAATACACATGCAATGAACACTAGTGGATCCATGTGTGGTTTGTGGAAAGAACACTCATGCAATGACCACTGGTTGATCCATAAGTGGTTTGTGGAAAAGAACACACATGCAATGACCACTTGTTGATTAATGTTTGGTTTGTGGATAGAACCGACATGCAATGAACACTGGTGGATCCATAAGTGGTTTGTGGAAAGAACACACATGCAATGACCACTGGTTGATCCATAAGTGGTTTGTGGAAAGAACACACATGCAATGAACACTAGTGGATCGATAAGTGGTTTGTGGAAAGAACACACATGCAATGACCACTGGTTAATCCATATGTGGTTTGTGGAACAAACACACATGCAGTGAACACTGGTGGATCCATAAGTGGTCTGTGGAAAGAACACACATGCAATAACCACTGGTTGATCCATATGTGGTTTGTGGAAAGAACACACATGCAATGACACTGCTTGATCCATGTGTGGTTTGTGGAAAAGAACACACATGCAATGACCACTGGTGGATGAAAAGAACACACATGCAATGACCACTGGTTGATCCATATGTGGTTTGTAGAAAAGAACACACATGCAATGACCACTGGTTGATCCATATGTGGTTTTTGGAAAGACCACACATGCAATGACCACTGCTTGATCCATGTGTGGTTTGTGGAAAGAACACACATACAATGACTCTAGTGGTTGATCCATGTGTGGTTTGCTGAAATAACACACATGCAATGACTCTAGTGATTGATCCATGTGTGGTTTGTGGAAATAACACTCATGCAATGACTCTAATGGATCCATAAGTGGTTTGTGGAAAAGAACACAAATGCAATGACCACTGGTTGATCCATATGTGGTTTGTGGAAAGAACACACATGCAATGACACTGGTTGATCCATGTGTGGTTTGTGAAAAGAACACATATGCAATGCCACTGGTTGATCCATGTGTGGTTTGTGGATAGAACACACATGCAATGACTCTAGTGCTACTTTTAGTATAAGAACACAAATACAATGACTCTAGTGGGACCACGTGTAGTTTGTCAAAAGAACACACATGCAATGACCACTGGTTGATCCATAAGTTGATTGTGGAAAAGACCACACATGCAATGAGTCTAGTGGATCCATGTGTTGTTTGTGGAAAAGAACACACATGCAATGAGTCTAGTGCTGGTTTTAGTATAAGAACACACATGCAATGACTTTAGTGGGTCCACATGTGGTTTGTGAAATGAACACACATGCAATGACCACTGGTTGATCCATATGTGGTTTTTGGAAAATAATACACATGCAATGAACACTACTGGGTCCATGTGTGGTTTGTGGAAAGAACACACATGCAATGACCACTGGTTGATCCATAAGTGGTTTGTGGAAAAGAACACACATGCAATGACCACTTGTTGATCCATGTTTGGTTTGTGGATAGAACAAACATGCAATGAACACTGGTGGATCCATAAGTGGTTTGTGGAAAGAACACACATGCAATGACTCTAGTGCTAGTTTTAGTATGAGAACACACATGCAATGACTCTAATGGATCCATATGTGGTTTGTGAAAAGAACACACATGCAATGACCACTTGTTTATCCATGTGTGGTTTGTGGAAAGAACACACATGCAATGACAGTGGTCGATCCATGTCTGGTTTGTGAAAAGAACATACATGCAATGACTCTAGTGTTGGTTTTAGTATAAGAACACACATGCAATGACTCTAGTGGGTTCACATGTGGTTTATGAAAAGAACACACATGCAATGTCCACTGGTTGATCCATATGTGGTTTGTGGAAAGAACACACATGCAATGACACTGCTTGATCCATGTGTGGTTTGTGGAAAAGAACACACATGCAATGACTCTAGTGGGTTCACATGTGGTTTGTGAAAAGAACACACACACAATGACCACTCGTTGATCCATATGTGGTTTGTGGAAATAACACACATGAAATGACACTGCTTGATCCATGTGTGGTTTGTGGAAAAGAACACACATGCAATGACCACTGGTTGATCCATATGTGGTTTGTAGAAAAGAACACACATGCAATGACCACTGGTTGATCCATATGTGGTTTGTGGAAAGAACACACATGCAATGACCACTGGTTGATCCATGTGTGGTTTGTGAAAAGAACACACATGCAATGAACACTGGAGGATCCATATGTTGTTTGTAAAAAGAACACACATGCAATGAACACTGGTGGATCCACAAGTGGTTGTGCAAAGAACACACATGCAATGACTCTAGTGCTAGTTTTATTATAAGAACACACATGCAATGACTCTAATGGATCCATATGTGGTTTGTGAAAAGAACACACATGCAATGACCACTTGTTTATCCATGTGTGGTTTGTGGAAAGAACACACATGCAATGAAAGTGGTGGATCCATGTGTGGTTTGTGAAAAGAACACACATGCAATGACTCTAGTGTTGGTTTTAGTTTAAGAACACACATGCAATGACTCTAGTGGGTTCACATGTGGTTTGTGAAAAGAACACACACGCAATGACCAGTGGTTGATCCATATGTGGTTTGTGGAAAGAACACACATGCAATGACACTGCTTGATCCATGTGTGGTTTGTGGTAAAGAAAACACATGCAATGACCACTGGTTGATCCATGTGTGGTTTGTGAAAAGAACACACATGCAATGCCACTGGTTGATCCTTGTGTGGTTTGTGGATAGAACACACATGCAATGACTCTAGTGCAAGTTTTAGTATAAGAACACACATACAATGTCTGTAGTGGATCCACATGTAGTTTGTGAAAAGACCACACATGCAATGACCACTAGTTGATCCATAACTTGTTTGTGGAAAAGACCACACACGCAATGAGTCTAGTGGATCCATGTGTGGTTTGTGGAAAAGAACACACATGCAATGAGTCTAGTGCTGGTTTTAGTATAATAACACACATGCAATGACTCTAGTGGGTCCACATGTGGTTTGTGAAATGAACACACATGCAATGACCACTGGTTGATCCATATGTGGTTTTTGGAAAATAACACACATGCGATGAACACTAGTGGATCCATGTGTGGTTTGTGGAAAGAACACACATGCAATGACCACTGGTTGATCCATAAGTGGTTTGTGGAAAAGAACACACATGCAATGACCGCTTGTTGATCCATGTTTGGTTTGTGGATAGAACAGACATGCAATGAACAATCGTGGATCCATAAGTGGTTTGTGGAAAGAACACACATGCAATAACCACTGGTTGATCCATATGTGGTTTGTGGAAAGAACACACATGCAGTGAACACTGGTGGATCCATAAGTGATTTGTGGAAAGAACACACATGGAATGACCACTGGTTGATCCATATCTGGTTTGTGGAAAGAACACACATGAAGTGAACACTGGTGGA
This sequence comes from Avena insularis, assembly GCA_023614405.1. Classification (NCBI taxonomy): domain Eukaryota; kingdom Viridiplantae; phylum Streptophyta; class Magnoliopsida; order Poales; family Poaceae; genus Avena; species Avena insularis. The sequence goes on from CM042686.1 coordinate 95,886,603, forward strand.
TCCATATGTTGTTTGTGAAAAGAACACACATGCAATGTCTCTAGTGCTGGTTTTAATATAAGAACACGCAAGCAATGACTCTAGTGGGTCCACATGTAATTTGTGAAAAGAACACACATGCAATGCCACTGGTTGATCCATAAGTGGTTTGTGGAAAGAACACACATGCAATGGCCACTTGTTGATCCATAAGTCATTTGTGGAAAGAACACACATGCAATGACCACTGGTTGATCCATAAGTGGTTTGTGGAAAGAAAACACATGCAATAACCACTGGTTGTTCCATAAGTGGTTTGTGGAAAGAACACACATGCAGTGACTTTAGTGGGTCCACATGTGGTTTGTGAAATGAACACACATGCAATGACCAGTGGTTGATCCATATGTGGTTTTTGGAAAATAATACACATGCAATGAACACTACTGGGTCCATGTGTGGTTTGTGGAAAGAACACACATGCAATGACCACTGGTTGATCCATAAGTGGTTTGTGGAAAAGAACACACATGAAATGACCACTTGTTGATCCATGTTTGGTTTGTGGATAGAACAAACATGCAATGAACACTGGTGGATCCATAAGTGGTTTGTGGAAAGAACACACATGCAATGACTCTAGTGCTAGTTTTAGTATGAGAACACACATGCAATGACTCTAATGGATCCATATGTGGTTTGTGAAAAGAACACACATGCAATGACCACTTGTTTATCCATGTGTGGTTTGTGGAAAGAACACACATGCAATGACAGTGGTGGATCCATGTGTGGTTTGTGAAAAGAACATACATGCAATGACTCTAGTGTTGGTTTTAGTATAAGAACACACATGCAATGACTCTAGTGGGTTCACATGTGGTTTATGAAAAGAACACACATGCAATGTCCACTGGTTGATCCATATGTGGTTTGTGGAAAGAACACACATGCAATGACACTGCTTGATCCATGTGTGGTTTGTGGAAAAGAACACACATGCAATGACTCTAGTGGGTTCACATGTGGTTTGTGAAAAGAACACACACACAATGACCGCTCGTTGATCCATATGTGGTTTGTGGAAATAACACACATGCAATGACACTGCTTGATCCATGTGTGGTTTGTGGAAAAGAACACACATGCAATGACCACTGGTTGATCCATATGTGGTTTGTAGAAAATAACACACATGCAATGACCACTGGTTGATCCATATGTGGTTTGTGGAAAGAACACACATGCAATGACCACTGGTTGATCCATGTGTGGTTTGTGAAAAGAACACACATGCAATGAACACTGGAGGATCCATATGTTGTTTGTAAAAAGAACACACATGCAATGAACACTGGTGATCCACAAGTGGTTGTGCAAAGAACACACATGCAATGACTCTAGTGCTAGTTTTATTATAAGAACACACATGCAATGACTCTAATGGATCCATATGTGGTTTGTGAAAAGAACACACATGCAATGACCACTTTTTTATCCATGTGTGGTTTGTGGAAAGAACACACATGCAATGAAAGTGGTGGATCCATGTGTGGTTTGTGAAAAGAACACACATGCAATGACTCTAGTGTTGGTTTTAGTTTAAGAACACACATGCAATGACTCTAGTGGGTTCACATGTGGTTTGTGAAAAGAACACACACGCAATGACCAGTGGTTGATCCATATGTGGTTTGTGGAAAGAACACACATGCAATGACACTGCTTGATCCATGTGTGGTTTGTGGTAAAGAAAACACATGCAATGACCACTGGTTGATCCATGTGTGGTTTGTGAAAAGAACACACATGCAATGCCACTGGTTGATCCTTGTGTGGTTTGTGGATAGAACACACATGCAATGACTCTAGTGCAAGTTTTAGTATAAGAACACACATACAATGTCTCTAGTGGATCCACATGTAGTTTGTGAAAAGACCACACATGCAATGACCACTAGTTGATCCATAACTTGTTTTTGGAAAAGACCACACACGCAATGAGTCTAGTGGATCCATGTGTGGTTTGTGGAAAAGAACACACATGCAATGAGTCTAGTGCTGGTTTTAGTATAAGAACACACATGCAATGACTCTAGTGGGTCCACATGTGGTTTGTGAAATGAACACACATCCAATGACCACTGGTTGATCCATATGTGGTTTTTGGAAAAGAACACACATGCGATGAACACTAGGGGATCCATGTGTGGTTTGTGGAAAGAACACACATGCAATGACCACTGGTTGATCCATAAGTGGTTTGTGGAAAAGAACACACATGCAATGACCGCTTGTTGATCCATGTTTGGTTTGTGGATAGAACAGACATGCAATGAACAATCGTGGATCCATAAGTGGTTTGTGGAAAGAACACACATGCAATAACCACTGGTTGATCCATATGTGGTTTGTGGAAAGAACACACATGCAGTGAACACTGGTGGATCCATAAGTGATTTGTGGAAAGAACACACATGGAATGACCACTGGTTGATCCATATCTGGTTTGTGGAAAGAACACACATGAAGTGAACACTGGTGGATCCATATGTTGTTTGTGAAAAGACACACATGCAATGTCTCTAGTGCTGGTTTTAATATAAGAACACGCAAGCAATGACTCTAGTGGGTCCACATGTAATTTGTGAAAAGAACACACATGCAATGCCACTGGTTGATCCATAAGTGGTTTGTGGAAAGAACACACATGCAATGGCCACTTGTTGATCCATAAGTCATTTGTGGAAAGAACACACGTGCAATGACCACTGGTTGATCCATAAGTGGTTTGTGGAAAGAAAACACATGCAATGACCACTGGTTGTTCCATAAGTGGTTTGTGGAAAGAACACACATACAGTGACCAGTGGTGGATCCATATGTTGTTTGTGAAAAGAACACACATGAAATGAACACTGGTGGATGTAGCGTCCCCAACCTTTAATAAGATTGAGTCCCCTGTGTTTACAATGCTAGTCCCTGGATCAATAGCTAGCATCCACAGTTTAGATGTAATATCAAGAAACAAAGGTCATATACAACTTTATAACCAGGAATAAAATAATTTTATTACATCAAACATAGCTCATTGGCTATTTACATTACATTGCAGCGGAATAACTATAGTCATGGGTCCTTCATCTTCAAAGTGCCACAGGCAGATGTTGGTTGTAGACTTTGTAATCCTAATCAATCAATCTTCACTAAATCAATCAAACCTGCAACATCATAAGTTACAGCCACAAGGGTCAATACATTTGAATTGTATTGGCAAGTGATACCTTAGTATATTTTAAGTGGACTATAATACTATATGCATTTGGCTGGTGGAGCTTAGGCTTGCTTTGCTCAAAATAGATTTTTCCTTAACTTTTGAAAACACTAAGTTTTGTTTGGCAAAAACACCCAAGGCATCTATCAATCAAAGACTCCAGATCCACTCGGGCATCTACCAATCAATGACTGAAGATCCTTTTAACCCTTGTTCACCCACAAGTTTTATTTAGAAATTGGAGTGATGAGATTCTTGAAGTTTCCATGTCTTGATGCTCAAATTGTCCTTTACCAGGGACATGGCTAAGTACTTAGGTTTTACACTCTGCAGAGGTGGTGCACTTTCCCCACAAGCCTTGGCTTCCCAAGACATGATCCTTGATAGCCTTTCCTTAGTCAAATGGGCGCTCCAACCTATCATCCCATCTACCACCTGTCCAAGAGACTAAGTTCCAGCATCCTAAGATCATGGCAGAGCCCATATTACCAAGTGGTTGCACTTGAAGCTTCTCAACATTTGACAACTCAAATCTCTTTGTTCCTGGGTGGCCATCCACAAGTGAGATACACAAGGTTCACCAGTACCCCTGGCCTTGTGTAACCACTCAACATATCCCATTCTTTCCATTCCACCAGGTGATTCATTAACTTAGTTGTTTTGTTAAATAAAAACAAGTCCTTAGACTTAGAATATTTTTCCATAGTGTGAATATATAAACCACCCTTGTTTTCTAGTAGCTAGGCTAAGCATGGCATGGCAACTTATCCTTAGGGAATTTTCCTAGCAATTCTAGCATTCTATTCTAAATAGGATTTCCCATCATCAATTGACAAAAGTAGCATGCAAGTCCTAACAAAATATATCTAATGCAAGTATAAAATATAGGTATGGAATATTCATGATGATATCACTTGCCTTTTTGGTAGAGGGTATAGGTTCACTCCTTGATCTTGCTAGTCTCACACTTCACTACAAGTCAATCAAGCAAACACAAACTTAATCTACCAATCAAGCAAAACTACACACATAAAATAACAAAGTCAAACAAACAATTTTTCACACACAAAGTAATGGGATCTAAGTCATGCATAAGCATGCAAAGGTTGGTTCTATTGTAAGGATGGTCTTCACTAAGCTTCTAACTTTGTAAGTTCCAAATTGGTCATTTACCAAAATGGCAAAGTCATTTGCAAAGAGGGTCTCTATTAGATTCCTAAACTTTGTAAGATCCAAATTGGTCATTTACCAAAGTGGCAAAGTTCAAGTAATGCATGCAAGCATGCCAAGCTTTGATTTGTTTGAAAAAGGGGTTCCTAATGGGTCATAGACATTTGGGCACACCTATTGGTCATTTTGTGAAGTGGCTAAGTCATTTGCAAAAGGTTTCACTATAAAACCATTTTCAAAACAAAGGGTCATTCTATGTGGTGTAGAAATATTTTTACTAAGGCACTAACCTATAGGGTTCACCAAATGAGTTTCTATTGCAAAACTTGGTGTTTGGGTCAGTAGGTTTGGTCCAAAACATTTTCTCAAAGTTTTCTTTATGAAAGCATTTTCATAAACAAAACAATGGTTTTTAATTAGCTAGAAATGGACTAAACTAATTAATCCATCCTATTCTTTTCCAAAATCATTTTCCAAACTATGGGTTGTTTCCTAGGGTCAGTAAGGTCACAACAAACCAATTTGCAAAGGTTTTAACCTAAGAATCATTTTTAAATGATTTTTCTAATGTTAGCAAGCACAAAAGAATCTGCAAAATCAAACAAGCTAACAAATACTATTTGCTAAACTAAGGGCAGGGTTGGCTAGAGCTTGTCTTGCTGATTCCAACGACATCAAATTTGTAAAATTTGGACGTGTGGATCAAAAGATACATGGGTTGGAAGTTTGTAAGAAATTACATTTTCTAATTCATTTTATTCAAACACCGCCACGCTTGGCGTGATCTTCTTGGTCGATACCGGTTCGGCGGATCGAAAATGCGCTGCGTTAGATCTAAATTAGATCGTGCGGCTTAGGTAGCGTACCTCTTGCGTTAAGTGAAACTATCGTAGCCGATGGATGCATCAAACGGTCCTAATCTAATGACCTAGAACCGGCTGGCGGCTACTGGGCTCATGGCGGCGATGGTCGGTCGGCGATGGCGGCTAAGCAGGGACGCAAGAGGAGTAGGGAGTAGGCTCACCGTGATCGCCGAGGCACGGGGATGCTCAACCTGCTCGCTTTGGTCGAAGGGGCGCACGGGGTCAGGCGTAATTGCTCGCCGGAGTAGAAAACGACGGCGGTTGGCTCTGTCCACGGTCGAAGACGGTGCTGTGGACCACGAGAGGACAAACGGAAGTCTGGGTTAGACGCAGGAGATCACGTCGGAGCTATGGGCGTGAACGAGAGGGCTCGGAGCGGTTGAGGCTTACCGGGAAACGTTGCCGGAGAAGAAGCAGACACGGCGGCGCTCTGTGTTTGTCGGAGTCGTCGCCACAGATCGCCTAGGCAAAAAAAAAGGCATCAGAAGATGCGGTTGATCATGGGGTTCACGTGAGCATGATCGAGAGATCTTTGGCGGACGGAATTCACCGGAAAGCTCGCCGGATGAGAAAGCGGCGGCGGTGTGGTCTTTGTGGTCGTCGTTGTTGAGGCTCTGGGGTACCCGCGGATGAATGGGTGGTATGGATAGATGCGTCTGGATGCGTGGAGTAAGGGTGCTAGGTCGGCGAGGTAAGGGGAGGTCTGGTTTCGCCGGAATTGCTCGGAGACGGTGGTCGGAGCTGCAGCGGTACAGAGAGAAATGGAGGCAACCTAGGGGCAGAGGGGAGGCGATGTCTGTGGGAAATGACAGAGGAGAGGGAGGCGGTTAAATGGGCGTCGTCGCAGGGGGAGTGAAGGCCGGCATTATGGCGAATTCAACGCCGAGAGAATCGCAACGCCGTTGAGGGGAGGAAGAAACGGTCAGGGTGAAGAGGATGTGATGGTGCAGGTCCACCGGTCAGTGGGAAATGGAGAGGGAATGGGGTCCACTTGTCATACTCCGCGCGGGTTAGTTTCTGAGTGAGGAAAACGGTTCGGGAAGGAGAATAAGAGGAGGTGGGGTCATCTCGTCAGCGAGTGAGTGAGAGGGAGAAGTGGGTCCGGCTGTCATTGACTCAGTGGGTCTGTTATTTGGTACGAAAAGTCTTCTTCGGGCAGTGAAAAGGCTGGGCTGGTACTAGGCTGCTATTGGGCCTGTTTTCCTATTTTTTTCTGTCTAACTCTTTTTCCTTTTCTAATTCTTTTCTGTTTTGAAATTTCAAACAATGTTTTCAAACATTCAAACAACACTCAAACAGTTTCAAACAAACACTCAACTTTACTTTGAATTTGGTTCTGTTTTTCAACATGATCCAAATCTCAAAATAAAATAATATTTTATTTATTTTAGGATCCATTTAATAAAATGGATCTTTAGTTGTTTAATAGTGTTTGATTTATTCAAATAAAATTTCCATTTGAATTCCAATTATTTTCAAAACCAAACCAGAAGGTTTAATTTGAAAAATAAAAGAATACTTGGAAACTTATTTAAATAAATAAATAAGTTTTGGTGTTTAATTAAAATGGGAAAGCCTTTACTTAAATAAAATTGGATATTTAAATCCTTATTATTTTATTTAAATAAACCTTTACTCATTTTAATCAAAGCAAAACCTTTTAATAAAAGATTTCAAAGTAGTAATAAAATACTTGGTGTTCATTTAAAATGGGAAAAGCTTTTACTTAAATAAAATTGGATATTTAAATCCTTTATTTTATTTAAATAAACCTTTACTCATTTTATCAAAACAAAATATTTTATTTCAAAAGTTTGGCCAAAATTAATTTGGCTTATCTTTTCATTTGAAACCAAAGTCTTTTATTAAAAGATCTAAAATAGTGTTTCCAAAACAATTTATTTTCCTTTATTAAATGTTTATCTCTTTAATCCCTTTAGGATTATAATTGTTCACCAAAGGGTATGGCTTTTGGTAAGGGCTTTATTGGCTTTGGAAATTTCAATTTCCTTCTCTTATTATACTTCTAAGATTTTGCTTATGGTTCCAAACTAAGTGAAACCAATCTCTAAGGTCTTTATTGATCCTTTGTGATTATTTGTTGATCAAATTTTGGTATGGATCAAATCCATGGATTTGGAGATAACTTGGAAATGATTTTTATTCCATTAGGGTCTAGGGATTTGGATTTATGTTCCAAGTGTTCAATTTCCAGATACATTCATTGAGGAATGCATTTCCCTTGATTTGGATTTTTGTTGAATTCAAACTTCTACCAAAGTTTGTTCAAGATGGGATTTCAAGTCTCCTTTTAGAAACAAAAGTTTCTTTTCACCCTGATTTTCAACAAAAACTTATTTTGTTTAATTTATTTTTCACATTACAAGATTTGGAAAATCTTGGGATGTGACAGTGGAACCATAAGTGGTTTGTGGAAAGAACACACATGCAATGACTCTAATGGATCCATATGTGGTTTGTGAAAAGGACACACATGCAATGACCACTTGTTGATCCATGTGTGGTTTGTGGAAAGAACACAAATGCAATGACAATGGTGGATCCATGTGTGGTTTCTGAAAAGAACACACATGCAATGACTCTAGTGGGTTCACATGTGGTTTGGGAAAAGAACACACATGCAATGACCACTGGTTGATCCATATGTGGTTTGTGGAAAGAACACACATGCAATGACACTGCTTCATCCATGTGTGGTTTGTGGAAAAGAACACACATGCAATGACCACTGGTTGATCCATGTGTGGTTTGTAGAAAGAACACACATGCAATGACCACTGGTTGATCCATATGTGGTTTATAGAAAGGAACGCACATGCAATGACCACTGATTGATCCATAAGTGGTTTGTGGAAAGAACACACATGCAATGACCACTTGTTTATCCATGTGTGGTTTGTGGAAAGAACACGCATGCAATGAAAGAGGTGGATCCATGTGTGGTTTGTGAAAAGAACACACATGCAATGACTCTAGTGCTAGTTTTAGTATAAGAACACACATGCAATGACTCTAATGGATCCATATGTGGTTTGTGAAAAGAACACACATGCAATGACCACTTGTTGATCCATGTGTGGTTTGTGGAAAGAACACACATGCAATGACAGTGGTGGATCCATGTGTGGTTTGTGAAAAGAACACACATGCAATGACTCTAGTGTTGGTTTTAGTATAAGAACACACATGCAATGACTCTAGTGGGTTCACATGTGGTTTGGGAAAAGAACACACATGCAATGACCACTGGTTGATCCATGTGTGGTTTGTGGAAAGAACAGACATGCAATGACACTGCTTGATCCATGTGTGGTTTGTGGAAAAGAACACACATGCAATGACCACTGGTTGATCCATGTGTGGTTTGTGGAAAGAACACACATGCAATGACCACTAGTTGATCCATATGTGGTTTGTAGAAAAGAACGCACATGCAATGACCACTGGTTGATCCATATGTGGTTTGTGGAAAGAACACACATGCAATGACCAGTTGTTTATCCATGTGTGGTTTGTGGAAAGAACACGCATGCAATGAAAGCGGTGGATCCATGTGTGCTTTGTGAAAAGAACACACATGCAATGACTCTAGTGCTAGTTTTAGTATAAGAACACACATGCAATGACTCTCATGGATCCATATGTGGTTTGTGAAAAGAACACACATGCAATGACCACTTGTTGATCCATGTGTGGTTTGTGGCAAAGAACACACGTGCAATGACCACTGGTTGATCCATGTGTGGTTTGTGGAAAAAACACACATGCAATGACCACTGGTTGATCCATATGTGCTTTGTAGAAAAGAACACACATGCAATGACCACTGGTTGATCCATATGTGGTTTGTGGAAAGAACACACATGAAGTGAAAACTTGTGGATCCATATGTTGTGTGCGAAAAGAACACACATGCAATGACTCTAGTGCTGGTTTTAGTATAAGAACACGCATGCAATGACTCTAGTGGGTCCACATGTAATTTGTGAAAAGAACACACATGCAATGCCACTTGTTGATCCATAAGTGGTTTGTGGAAAGAACACAAATGCAATGGCCACTGGTTGATCCATAAGTCGTTTGTGGAAAGAACACACATGCAATGACCACTGGTTGATCCATAAGTGGTTTGTGGAAAGAACACACATGCAATGACCACTGGTTGATCCATAAGTGGTTTGTGGAAAGAACACACATGCAGTGACCACTGGTGGATCCATATGTTGTTTGTGAAAAGAACACACATGAAATGATCACTGGTGGATCCATAAGTGATTTGTGGAAAGAACACACATGCAATGACTCTAATGGATCCATATGTGGTTTGTGAAAAGGACACACATGCAATAACCACTTGTTTATCCATGTGTGGTTTGTGGAAAGGACACACATGCAATGACAGTGGTGGATCCATGTGTGGTTTGTGAAAAGAACACACATGCAATGACTCTAGTGTTGGTTTTAGTATAAGAACACACATGCAATGACTCTAGTGGGTTCACATGTGGTTTGGGAAAAGAACACACATGCAATGACCACTGGTTGATCCATATGTGGTTTGTGGAAAGAACACACATGCAATGACACTGCTTGATCCATGTGTGGTTTGTGGAAAAGAGCACACATGCAATGACCACTGGTTGATCCATGTGTGGTTTGTGGAAAGAACACACATGCAATGACCACTGGTTGATCCATATGTGGTTTGTAGAAAAGAACGCACATGCAATGACCACTGGTTGATCCATATGTGGTTTGTGGAAAGAACACACAAGCAATGACCACTTGTTTATCCATGTGTGGTTTGTGGAAAGAACACGCATGCAATGAAAGCGGTGGATCCATGTGTGGGTTGTGAAAAGAACACACATGCAATGACTCTAGTGCTAGTTTTAGTATAATAACACACATGCAATGACTCTAATGGATCCATATGTGGTTTGTGAAAAGAACACACATGGAATGACCACTTGTTGATCCATGTGTGGTTTGTGGAAAGAACACACATGCAATGACAGTGGTGGATCCATGTGTGGTTTGTGAAAAGAACACACATGCAATGACTCTAGTGTTGGTTTTAGTATAAGAACACACATGAATGACTCTAGTGGGTTCACATGTGGTTTGTGAAAAGAACACACACGCAATGACCACTGGTTGATCCATATGTGGTTTGTGGAAAGAACACACATGCAATGACAATGCTTGATCCATGTGTGGTTTGTGGAAAAGAACACACATGCAATGACTACTGGTTGATACATGTGTGGTTTTTGAAAATAACACACATGCAATGCCACTGGTTGATCCATGTGTGGTTTGTGGATAGAACACACATGCAATGACTCTAGTGCTAGTTTTAGTATAAGAACACACATACAATGTCTCTAGTGGATCAACATGTAGTTTGTGAAAATACCACACATGCAATGACCACTAGTTGATCCATAACTTGTTTGTGGAAAAGACCACACACGCAATGAGTCTAGTGGATCCATGTGTGGTTTGTGGAAAAGAACACACATGCAATGAGTCTAGTGCTGGTTTTAGTATAAGAACACACATGCAATGACTCTAGTGGGTCCACATGTGGTTTGTGAAATGAACACACATGCAATGACCACTGGTTGATCCATATGTGGTTTTTGGAAAAGAACACACATGCGATGAACACTAGTGGATACATGTGTGGTTTGTGGAAAGAACACATATGCAATGACCACTAGTTGATCCATAAGTGGTTTGTGGAAAAGAACACACATGCAATGACCGCTTGTTGATCCATGTTTGGTTTGTGGATAGAACAGACATGCAATGAACAATCGTGGATCCATAAGTGGTTTGTGGAAACAACACACATGCAATAACCACTGGTTGATCCATATGTGGTTTGTGGAAAGAACACACATGCAGTGAACACTGGTGGATCCATAAGTGATTTGTGGAAAGAACACACATGCAATGACCACTGGTTGATCCATATCTGGTTTGTGGAAAGAACACACATGAAGTGAACACTGGTGGATCCATATGTTGTTTGTGAAAAGAACACACATGCAATGTCTCTAGTGCTGGTTTTAATATAAGAACACGCAAGCAATGACTCTAGTGGGTCCACATGTAATTTGTGAAAAGAACACACATGCAATGCCACTGGTTGATCCATAAGTGGTTTGTGGAAAGAACACACATGCAATGGCCACTTGTTGATCCATAAGTCATTTGTGGAAAGAACACACATGCAATGACCACTGGTTGATCCATAAGTGGTTTGTGGAAAGAAAACACATGCAATGACCACTAGTTGTTCCATAAGTGGTTTGTGGAACGAACACACATGCAGTGACCAGTGGTGGATCCATATGTTGTTTGTGAAAAGAACACACATGAAATGAACACTGGTGGATCCATAAGTGGTTTGTGGAAAGAACACACATGCAATGACTCTAATGGATCCATATGTGGTTTGTGAAAAGGACACACATGCAATAACCACTTGTTGATCCATGTGTGGTTTGTGGAAAGAACACAAATGCAATGACAATGGTGGATCCATGTGTGGTTTCTAAAAAGAACACACATGCAATGACTATAGTGTTGGTTTTAGTATAAGAACACACATGCAATGACTCTAGTGGGTTCACATGTGGTTTGGGAAAATAACACACATGCAATAACCACTGGTTGATCCATATGTGGTTTGTCGAAAGAACACACATGCAATGACACTGCTTCATCCATGTGTGGTTTGTGGAAAAGAACACACATGCAATGACCACTGGTTGATCCATGTGTGGTTTGTGGAAAGAACACACATGCAATGACCACTGGTTGATCCATATGTGGTTTATAGAAAGGAACGCACATGCAATGACCACTGGTTGATCCATAAGTGGTTTGTGGAAAGAACACACATGCAATGACCACTTGTTTATCCATGTGTGGTTTGTGGAAAGAACACGCATGCAATGAAAGAGGTGGATCCATGTGTGGTTTGTGAAAACAACACACATGCAATGACTCTAGTGCTAGTTTTAGTATAAGAACACACATGCAATGACTCTAATGGATCCATATGTGGTTTGTGAAAAGAACACACATGCAATGACCACTTGTTGATCCATGTGTGGTTTGTGGAAAGAACACACATGCAATGACAGTGGTGGATCCATGTGTGGTTTGTGAAAAGATCACACATGCAATGACTCTAGTGTTGGTTTTAGTATAAGAACACACATGCAATGACTCTAGTGGGTTCACATGTGGTTTGGGAAAAGAACACACATGCAATGACCACTGGTTGATCCATGTGTGGTTTGTGGAAAGAACACACATGCAATGACATTGCTTGATCCATGTGTGGTTTGTGGAAAACAACACACATGCAATGACCACTGGTTGATCCATGTGTGGTTTGTGGAAAGAACACACATGCAATGACCACTGGTTGATCCATATGTGGTTTGTAGAAAAGAACGCACATGCAATGACCACTGGTTGATCCATATGTGGTTTGTGGAAAGAACACACATGCAATGACCAGTTGTTTATCCATGTGTGGTTTGTGGAAAGAACACGCATGCAATGAAAGCGGTGGATCCATGTGTGGTTTGTGAAAAGAACACACATGCAATGACTCTAGTGCTAGTTTTAGTATAAGAACACACATGCAATGGCTCTAATGGATCCATATTTGGTTTGTGAAAAGAACACACATGCAATGACCACTTGTTGATCCATGTGTGGTTTGTGGAAAGAACACACATGCAATGACAGTGGTGGATCCATGTGTGGTTTGTGAAAAGAACACACATGCAATGACTCTAGTGTTGGTTTTAGTATAAGAACACACATGCAATGACTCTAGTGGGTTCACATGTGGTTTGGGAAAAGAACACACATGCAATGACCACTGGTTGATCCATGTGTGGTTTGTGGAAAGAACACACATGCAATGACATTGCTTGATCCATGTGTGGTTTGTGGAAAAGAACACACATGCAATGACCACTGGTTGATCCATGTGTGGTTTGTGGAAAGAACACACATGCAATGACCACTGGTTGATCCATATGTGGTTTGTAGAAAAGAACGCACATGCAATGACCACTGGTTGATCCATATGTGGTTTGTGGAAAGAACACACATGCAATGACCACTTGTTTATCCATGTGTGGTTTGTGGAAAGAACACGCATGCAATGAAAGCGGTGGATCCATGTGTGGTTTGTGAAAAGAACACACATGCAATGACTCTAGTGCTAGTTTTAGTATAAGAACACACATGCAATGAATCTAATGGATCCATATGTGGTTTGTGAAAAGAACACACATGCAATGACCACTTGTTGATCCATGTGTGGTTTGTGGCAAAGAACACACATGCAATGACCACTGGTTGATCCATGTGTGGTTTGTGGAAAAAACACACATGCAATGACCACTGGTTGATCCATATGTGCTTTGTAGAAAAGAACACACATGCAATGACCACTGGTTGATCCATATGTGGTTTGTGGAAAGAACACACATGAAGTGAAAACTTGTGGATCCATATGTTGTTTGTGAAAAGAACACACATGCAATGACTCTAGTGCTGGTTTTAGTATAAGAACACGCATGCAATGACTCTAGTGGGTCCACATGTAATTTGTGAAAAGAACACACATGCAATGCCACTTGTTGATCCATAAGTGGTTTGTGGAAAGAACACACATGCAATGGCCACTGGTTGATCCATAAGTCGTTTGTGGAAAGAACACACATGCAATGACCACTGGTTGATCCATAAGTGGTTTGTGGAAAGAACACACATGCAATGACCACTGGTTGATCCATCAGTGGTTTGTGGAAAGAACACACATGCAGTGACCACTGGTGGATCCATATGTTGTTTGTGAAAAGAACACACATGAAATGATCACTGGTGGATCCATAAGTGATTTGTGGAAAGAACACACATGCAATGACTCTAATGCTAATTTTAGTTATAAGAACACACATGCAATGACTCTAATGGATCCATATGTGGTTTGTGAAAAGAACACACATGCAATGACCACTTGTTTATCCATTTGTGGTTTGTGGAAAGAACACACATGCAATGACAGTGGTGGATCCATGTGTGGTTTGTGAAAAGAACACACATGCAATGACTCTAGTGTTGGTTTTAGTATAAGAACACACATGCAATGACTCTAGTGGGTTCACATGTGGTTTGGGAAAAGAACACACATGCAATGACCACTGGTTGATCCATATGTGGTTTGTGGAAAGAACACACATGCAATGACACTGCTTGATCCATGTGTGGTTTGTGGAAAAGAACACACATGCAATGACCACTGGTTGATCCATGTGTGGTTTGTGGAAAGAACACACATGCAATGACCACTGGTTGATCCATATGTGGTTTGTAGAAAAGAACGCACATGCAATGACCACTGGTTGATCCATATGTGGTTTGTGGAAAGAACACGCATGCAATGAAAGCGGTGGATCCATGTGTGGCTTGTGAAAAGAACACACATGCAATGACTCTAGTGCTAGTTTTAGTATAAGAACACACATGCAATGACTCTAATGGATCCATATGTGGTTTGTGAAAAGAACACACATGCAATGACCACTTGTTGATCCATGTGTGGTTTGTGGAAAGAACACACATGCAATGACAGTGGTGGATCCATGTGTGGTTTGTGAAAAGAACACACATGCAATGACTCTAGTGTTGGTTTTAGTATAAGAACACACATGCAATGACTCTAGTGGGTTCACATGTGGTTTGTGAAAAGAACACACATGCAATGACCACTGGTTGATCCATATGTGGTTTGTGGAAACAACACACTTGCAATGACATTGCTTGATCCATGTGTGGTTTGTGGAAAAGAACACACATGCAATGACCACTGGTTGATCCATGTGTGGTTTGTGGAAAAACACACATGCAATGACCACTGGTTGATCCATATGTGCTTTGTAGAAAAGAACACACATGCAATGACCACTGGTTGATCCATATGTGGTTTGTGGAAAGAACACACATGAAGTGAAAACTTGTGGATCCATATGTTGTGTGTGAAAATAACACACATGCAATGACTCTAGTGCTGGTTTTAGTATAAGAACACGCATGCAATGACTCTAGTGGGTCCACATGTAATTTGTGAAAAGAACAGACATGCAATGCCACTTGTTGATCCATAAGTGGTTTGTGGAAAGAACACACATGCAATGGCCACTGGTTGATCCATAAGTCGTTTGTGGAAAGAACACACATGCAATGACCACTGGTTGATCCATAAGTGGTTTGTGGAAAGAACACACATGCAATGACCACTGGTTGATCCATAAGTGGTTTCTGGAAAGAACACACATGCAGTGACCACTGGTGGATCCATATGTTGTTTGTGAAAAGAACACACATGAAATGATCACTAGTGGATCCATAAGTGATTTGTGGAAAGAACACACATGCAATGACTCTAGTGCTAATTTTAGTTATAAGAACACACATGCAATGACTCTAATGGATCCATATGTGGTTTGTGAAAAGAACACACATGCAATGACCACTTGTTTATCCATGTGTGGTTTGTGGAAAGAACACACATGCAATGACAGTGGTGGATCCATGTGTGGTTTGTGAAAAGAACACACATGCAATGACTCTAGTGTTGGTTTTAGTATAAGAACACACATGCAATGACTCTAGTGGGTTCACATGTGGTTTGGGAAAAGAACATACATGCAATGACCACTGGTTGATCCATATGTGGTTTGTGGAAAGAACACACATGCAATGACACTGCTTGATCCATGTGTGGTTTGTGGAAAAGAACACACATGCAATGACCACTGGTTGATCCATGTGTGGTTTGTGGAAAGAACACACATGCAATGACCACTGGTTGATCCATATGTGGTTTGTAGAAAAGAACGCACATGCAATGACCACTGGTTGATCCATATGTGGTTTGTGGAAAGAACACACATGCAATGACCACTTGTTTATCCATGTGTGGTTTGTGGAAAGAACACGCATGCAATGAAAGCGGTGGATCCATGTGTGCTTTGTGAAAAGAACACACATGCAATGACTCTAGTGCTAGTTTTAGTATAAGAACACACATGCAATGACTCTAATGGATCCATATGTGGTTTGTGAAAAGAACACACATGCAATGACCACTTGTTGATCCATGTGTGGTTTGTGGAAAGAACACACATGCAATGACAGTGGTGGATCCATGTGTGGTTTGTGAAAAGAACACACATGCAATGACTCTAGTGTTGGTTTTAGTACAAGAACACACATGCAATGACTCTAGTGGGTTCACATGTGGTTTGTGAAAAGAACACACATGCAATGACCACTGGTTGATCCATATGTGGTTTGTGGAAAAAACACACATGCAATGACATTTCTTGATCCATGTGTGGTTTGTGGAAAAGAACACACATGCAATGACCACTGGTTGATCCATATGTGGTTTGTGAAAAGAACACACATGCAATGACCACTTGTTTATCCATGTGTGGTTTGTGGAAAGAACACACATGTAATGACAGTGGTGGATCCATGTGTGGTTTGTGAAAAGAACACACATGCAATGACTCTAGTGTTGGTTTTAGTATAAGAACACACATGCAATGACTCTAGTGGGTTCACATGTGGTTTGTGAAAAGAACACACATGCAATGACCACTGGTTGATCCATATGTGGTTTGTGGAAAGAACACACATGCAATGACACTGCTTGATCCATGTGTGGTTTGTGGAAAAGAACACACATGCAATGACCACTGGTTGATCCATGTGTGGTTTGTGGAAAGAACACACATGCAATGACCACTGGTTGATGCATACGTGGTTTGTAGAAAAGAACGCACATGCAATGACCACTGGTTGATCCATATGTGGTTTGTGGAAAGAACACACATACAATGACCACTTGTTTATCCATGTGTGGTTTGTGGAAAGAACACGCATGCAATGAAAGCGGTGGATCCATGTGTGGTTTGTGAAAAGAACACACATGCAATGACTCTAGTGCTAGTTTTAGTATAAGAACACACATGCAATGACTCTAATGGATCCATATGTGGTTTGTGAAAAGAACACACATGCAATGACCACTTGTTGATCCATGTGTGGTTTGTGGAAAGAACACACATGCAATGACAGTGGTGGATCCATGTGTGGTTTGTGAAAAGAACACACATGCAATGACTCTAGTGTTGGTTTTAGTATAAGAACACACATGCAATGACTCTAGTGGGTTCACATGTGGTTTGTGAAAAGAACACACATGCAATGACCACTGGTTGATCCATATGTGGTTTGTGGAAACAACACATGCAATGACATTGCTTGATCCATGTGTGGTTTGTGGAAAAGAACACACATGCAATGACCACTGGTTGATCCATGTGTGGTTTGTGGAAAAAACACACATGCAATGACCACTGGTTGATCCATATGTGCTTTGTAGAAAAGAACACACATGCAATGACCACTGGTTGATCCATATGTGGTTTGTGGAAAGAACACACATGCAATGACCACTGCTTGATCCATGTGTTGTTTGTGAAGAGAACACACATGCAATGAACACTGGAGGATCCATATATTGTTTGTGGAAAGAACCACATGTAATGAACACTGCTGGATCCATAAGTGGTTTGTGGAAAGAACACACATGCAATGACTCTAGTGCTAGTTTTAGTATAAGAACACACATGCAATGACTCTAATGGATCCATATGTGGTTTGTGAAAAGAACACACATGCAATGACCACTTGTTTATCCATGTGTGGTTTGTGGAAAGAACACGCATGCAATGAAAGTGGTGGATCCATGTGTGGTTTGTGAAAAGAACACACATGCAATGACTCTAGTGTTGGTTTTAGTATAAGAACACACATGCAATGACTCTAGTGGGTTCACATGTGGTTTGTGAAAATAACACACACGCAATGACCACTGGTTGATCCATATGTGGTTTGTGGAAAGAACACACATGCAATGACAATGCTTGATCCATGTGTGGTTTGTGGAAAAGAACAGACATGCAATGACTACTGGTTGATCCATGTGTGGTTTGTGAAAATAACACACATGCAATGCCACTGGTTGATCCATGTGTGGTTTGTGGATAGAACACACATGCAATGACTCTAGTGCTAGTTTTAGTATAAGAACACACATACAATGTCTCTAGTGGATCAACATGTAGTTTGTGAAAATACGACACATGCAATGACCACTAGTTGATCCATAACTTGTTTGTGGAAAAGACCACACACGCAATGAGTCTAGTGGATCCATGTGTGGTTTGTGGAAAAGAACACACATGCAATGAGTCTAGTGCTGGTTTTAGTATAAGAACACACATGCAATGACTCTAGTGTGTCCACATGTGGTTTGTGAAATGAACACACATGCAATGACCACTGGTTGATCCATATGTGGTTTTTGGAAAAGAACACACATGCGATGAACACTAGTGGATCCATGTGTGGTTTGTGGAAAGAACACACATGCAATGACCACTGGTTGATCCATAAGTGGTTTGTGGAAAAGAACACACATGCAATGACCACTTGTTGATCCATGTTTGGTTTGTGGATAGAACAGACATGCAATGAACACTGGTGGATCCATAAGTGGTTTGTGGAAAGAACACACATGCAATGACCACTGGTGGATCCATAAGTGGTTTGTGGAAAGAACACACATGCAATGACCACTGGTTGATCCATATCTGGTTTCTGGAAAGAACACACATGAAGTGAACACTGGTGGATCCATATGTTGTTTGTGAAAAGAACACACATGCAATGTCTCTAGTGCTGGTATTTGTATAAGAACACGCATGCAATGACTCTAGTGGGTCCACATGTAATTTGTGAAAAGAACACACATGCAATGCCACTGGTTGATCCATAAGTGGTTTCTGGAAAGAACACAGATCCAATGGCCAGTGGTTGATCCATAAGTCGTTTGCGGAAAGAACACACATGCAATGACCACTGGTTGATCCATAAGTGGTTTGTGGGAAGAACACACATGCAATGACCACTAGTTGATCCATAAGTGGTTTGTGGAAAGAACACACATGCAGTGACCACTGGTGGATCCATATGTTGTTTGTGAAAAGAACACACATGCAATGAACACTGGTGGATCCATAAGTGGTTTGTGGAAAGAACACACATGCAATGACTCTATTGCTAGTTTTAGTATAAGAACACACATGCAATGACTCTAATGGATCCATATGTGGTTTGTGAAAAGAACACACATGCAATGACCACTTGTTGATCCATGTTTGGTTTGTGGAAAGAAAACACATGCAATGACAGTGGGGGATCCATGTGTGGTTTGTGAAAAGAACACACATTCAATGACTCTAGTGTTGGTTTTAGTAGAAGAACACACATGCAATGACTCTAGTCGGTTCACATGTGTTTTGTGAAAAGAACACACATGCAATGACCACTGGTTGATCCATATGTGGTTTGTGGAAAGAACACACATGCAATGACACTTCTTGATCCATGTGTGGTTTGTGGAAAAGAACACACATGCAATGACCACTGGTTGATCCATGTGTGGTTTGTGGAAAGAACACACATGCAATGACCACTGGTTGATCCATATGTGGTTTGTGGAAAAGAACGCACATGCAATGACCACTGGTTGATCCATATGTGGTTTGTGGAAAGAACACACGTGCAATGACCACTGGTTGATCCATATGTGGTTTGTGGAAAGAACACACATGCAATGACCACTTGTTTATCCATGTCTGGTTTGTGGAAAGAACACGCATGCAATGAAAGCGGTGGATCCATGTGTGGTTTGTGAAAAGAACACACATGCAATGACTCTAGTGCTAGTTTTAGTATAAGAACACACATGCAATGACTCTAATGGATCCATATGTGGTTTGTGAAAAGAACACACATGCAATGACCACTTGTTGATCCGTGTGTGGTTTGTGGAAAGAACACACATGCAATGACAGTGGTGGATCCATGTGTGGTTTGTGAAAAGAACAGACATGCAATGACTCTAGTGTTGGTTTTAGTATAAGAACACACATGCAATGACTCTAGTGGGTTCACATGTGGTTTGTGAAAAGAACACACATGCAATGACCACTGGTTGATCCATATGTGGTTTGTGTAAACAACACACATGCAATGACATTGCTTGATCCATGTGTGGTTTGTGGAAAAGAACACACATGCAATGACCACTGGTTGATCCATGTGTGGTTTGTGGAAAAAACACACATGCAATGACCACTGGTTGATCCATCTGTGCTTTGTAGAAAAGAACACACATGCAATGACCACTGGTTGATCCATATGTGGTTTGTGGAAAGAACACACATGCAATGACCACTGCTTGATCCATGTGTGGTTTGTGAAGAGAACACACATGCAATGAACACTGGAGGATCCATATATTGTTTGTGGAAAGAACACACGTGTAATGAAAACTGGTGGATCCATAAGTGGTTTGTGGAAAGAACACACATGCAATGACTCTAGTGCTAGTTTTAGTATAAGAACACACATGCAATGACTCTAATGGATCCATATGTGGTTTGTGAAAAGAACACACATGCAATGACCACTTGTTTATCCATGTGTGGTTTGTGGAAAGAACACGCATGCAATGAAAGTGGTGGATCCATGTGTGGTTTGTGAAAAGAACACACATGCAATGACTCTAGTGTTGGTTTTAGTATAAGAACACACATGCAATGACTCTAGTGGGTTCACATGTGGTTTGTGAAAAGAACACACACGCAATGACCACTGGTTGATCCATATGTGGTTTGTGGAAAGAACACACATGCAATGACAATGCTTGATCCATGTGTGGTTTGTGGAAAAGAACACACATGCAATGACTACTGGTTGATCAATGTGTGGTTTGTGAAAATAACACACATGCAATGCCACTGGTTGATCCATGTGTGGTTTGTGGATAGAACACACATGCAATGACTCTAGTGCTAGTTTTTGTATAAGAACACATATACAATGTCTCTAGTGGATCAACATGTAGTTTGTGAAAATACCACACATGCAATGACCACTAGTTGATCCATAACTTGTTTGTGGAAAAGACCACACACGCAATGAGTCTAGTGGATCCATGTGTGGTTTGTGGAAAAGAACACACATGCAATGAGTCTAGTGCTGGTTTTAGTATAAGAACACACATGGAATGACTCTAGTGTGTCCACATGTGGTTTGTGAAATGAACACACATGCAATGACCACTGGTTGATCCTTATGTGGTTTTTGGAAAAGAACACACATGCGATGAACACTAGTGGATCCATGTGTGGTTTGTGGAAAGAACACACATGCAATGACCACTGGTTGATCCATAAGTGGTTTGTGGAAAAGAACACACATGCAATGACCACTTGTTGATCCATGTTTGGTTTGTGGATAGAACAGACATGCAATGAACACTGGTGGATCCATAAGTGGTTTGTGAAAAGAACACACATGCAATGACCACTGGTGGATCCATAAGTGGTTTGTGGAAAGAACACACATGCAATGACTCTAGTGTTGGTTTTAGTATAAGAACACACATGCAATGACTCTAGTGGGTTCACATGTGGTTTGTGAAAAGAACACACATGCAATGACCACTGGTTGATCCATATGTGGTTTGTGGAAAGAACACACATGCAATGACACTGCTTGATCCATGTGTGGTTTGTGGAAAAGAACACACATGCAATGACCACTGGTTGATCCATGTGTGGTTTGTGGAAAGAACACACATGCAATGACCACTGGTTGATGCATATGTGGTTTGTAGAAAAGAACGCACATGCAATGACCACTGGTTGATCCATATGTGGTTTGTGGAAAGAACACACATGCAATGACCACTTGTTTATCCATGTGTGGTTTGTGGAAAGAACACGCATGCAATGAAAGCGGTGGATCCATGTGTGGTTTGTGAAAAGAACACACATGCAATGACTCTAGTGCTAGTTTTAGTATAAGAACACACATGCAATGACTCTAATGGATCCATGTGTGGTTTGTGAAAAGAACACACATGCAATGACCACTTGTTGATCCATGTGTGGTTTGTGGAAAGAACACACATGCAATGACAGTGGTGGATCCATGTGTGGTTTGTGAAAAGAACACACATGCAATGACTCTAGTGTTGGTTTTAGTATAAGAACACACATGCAATGACTCTAGTGGGTTCACATGTGGTTTGTGAAAAGAACACACATGCAATGACCACTGGTTGATCCATATGTGGTTTGTGGAAACAACACATGCAATGACATTGCTTGATCCATGTGTGGTTTGTGGAAAAGAACACACATGCAATGACCACTGGTTGATCCATGTGTGGTTTGTGGAAAAAACACACATGCAATGACCACTGGTTGATCCATATGTGCTTTGTAGAAAAGAACACACATGCAATGACCACTGGTTGATCCATATGTGGTTTGTGGAAAGAACACACATGCAATGACCACTGCTTGATCCATGTGTGGTTTGTGAAGAGAACACACATGCAATGAACACTGGAGGATCCATATATTGTTTGTGGAAAGAACACACGTGTAATGAAAACTGGTGGATCCATAAGTGGTTTGTGGAAAGAACACACATGCAATGACTCTAGTGCTAGTTTTAGTATAAGAACACACATGCAATGACTCTAATGGATCCATATGTGGTTTGTGAAAAGAACACACATGCAATGACCACTTGTTTATCCATGTGTGGTTTGTGGAAAGAACACGCATGCAATGAAAGTGGTGGATCCATGTGTGGTTTGTGAAAAGAACACACATGCAATGACTCTAGTGTTGGTTTTAGTATAAGAACACACATGCAATGACTCTAGTGGGTTCACATGTGGTTTGTGAAAAGAACACACACGCAATGACCACTGGTTGATCCATATGTGGTTTGTGGAAAGAACACACATGCAATGACAATGCTTGATCCATGTGGTTTGTGGAAAGAACACACATGCAATGACTACTGGTTGATCAATGTGTGGTTTGTGAAAATAACACACATGCAATGCCACTGGTTGATCCATGTGTGGTTTGTGGATAGAACACACATGCAATGACTCTAGTGCTAGTTTTTGTATAAGAACACATATACAATGTCTCTAGTGGATCAACATGTAGTTTGTGAAAATACCACACATGCAATGACCACTAGTTGATCCATAACTTGTTTGTGGAAAGACCACACACGCAATGAGTCTAGTGGATCCATGTGTGGTTTGTGGAAAAGAACACACATGCAATGAGTCTAGTGCTGGTTTTAGTATAAGAACACACATGCAATGACTCTAGTGTGTCCACATGTGGTTTGTGAAATGAACACACATGCAATGACCACTGGTTGATCCTTATGTGGTTTTTGGAAAAGAACACACATGCGATGAACACTAGTGGATCCATGTGTGGTTTGTGGAAAGAACACACATGCAATGACCACTGGTTGATCCATAAGTGGTTTGTGGAAAAGAACACACATGCAATGACCACTTGTTGATCCATGTTTGGTTTGTGGATAGAACAGACATGCAATGAACACTGGTGGATCCATAAGTGGTTTGTGGAAAGAACACACATGCAATGACCACTGGTGGATCCATAAGTGGTTTGTGGAAAGAACACACATGCAATGACCACTGGTTGATCCATATCTGGTTTCTGGAAAGAACACACATGAAGTGAACACTGGTGGATCCATATGTTGTTTGTGAAAAGAACACACATGCAATGTCTCTAGTGCTGGTATTAGTATAAGAACACGCATGCAATGACTCTAGTGGGTCCACATGTAATTTGTGAAAAGAACACACATGCAATGCCACTTGTTGATCCATAAGTGGTTTCTGGAAAGAACACAGATCCAATGGCCACTGGTTGATCCATAAGTCGTTTGCGGAAAGAACACACATGCAATGACCACTGCTTGATCCATAAGTGGTTTGTGGGAAGAACACACATGCAATGACCACTAGTTGATCCATAAGTGGTTTGTGGAAAGAACACACATGCAGTGACCACTGGTGGATCCATATGTTGTTTGTGAAAAGAACACACATGCAATGAACACTGGTGGATCCATAAGTGGTTTGTGGAAAGAACACACATGCAATGACTCTATTGCTAGTTTTAGTATAAGAACACACATGCAATGACTCTAATGGATCCATATGTGGTTTGTGAAAAGAACACACATGCAATGACCACTTGTTGATCCATGTGTGGTTTGTGGAAAGAAAACACATGCAATGACAGTGGTGGATCCATGTGTGGTTTGTGAAAAGAACACACATTCAATGACTCTAGTGTTGGTTTTAGTAGAAGAACACACATGCAATGACTCTAGTCGGTTCACATGTGTTTTGTGAAAAGAACACACATGCAATGACCACTGGTTGATCCATATGTGGTTTGTGGAAAGAACACACATGCAATGACACTTCTTGATCCATGTGTGGTTTGTGGAAAAGAACAAACATGCAATGACCACTGGTTGATCCATGTGTGGTTTGAGGAAAGAACACACATGCAATGACCACTGGTTGATCCATATGTGGTTTGTGGAAAAGAACGCACATGCAATGACCACTGGTTGATCCATATGTGGTTTGTGGAAAGAACACACGTGCAATGACCACTGGTTGATCCATGTGTGGTTTGTGAAAAGAACACACATGCAATGAACAATGGAGGATCCATATGTTGTTTGTGAAAAGAACACACATGCAATGAACACTCGTGGATCCATAAGTGGCTTGTGGAAAGAACACACATGCAATGAATCTAGTGCTAGTTTTAGTATAAGAACACACATGCAATGACTCTAATGGATCCATATGTGGTTTGTGAAAAGAACACACATGCAATGACCACTTGTTTATCCATGTGTGGTTTGTGGAAAGAACGCGCGTGCAATGACAGTGGTGGATCCATGTGTAGTTTGTGAAAAGAGCACACATGCAATCACTCTAGTGTTGGCTTTAGTATAAGAACACACAAGCAATGACTCTAGTGGGTTCACATGTGGTTTGTAAAAAGAGAACACACGCAATGACCACTGGTTGATCCATATGTGGTTTGTGGAAAGAACACACATGCAATGACACTGCTTGATCGATGTGTGGTTTGTGGAAAAGAACACACATGCAATGACCACTGGTTGATCCATGTGTGGTTTGTGAAAAGAACACACATGCAATTCCACTTGTTGATCCATGTGTGGTTTGTGGATAGAACACACATGAAATGACTCTAGTGCTAGTTTTAGTATAAGAACACACATACAATGACTCTAGTGGATCCACATGTAGTTCATGAAAAGAACACACATGGAATGACCACTAGTTGATCCATAACTTGTTTGTGGAAAAGACCACACACGCAATGAGTCTAGTGGATCCATGTGTGGTTTCTGGAAAAGAACACACATGCAATGAGTCTAGTGCTGGTTTTAGTATAAGAACACACATGCAATGACTCTAGTGGGTCCACATGTGGTTTGTGAAAAGAACACACATGCAATGACCACTGGTTGATCCATGTGTGGTTTGTGGAAAGAACACACATGCAATGACAGTGGTGGATCCATGTGTGGTTTGTGAAAAGAACACACATGCAATGACTCTAGTGTTGGTTTTAGTATGAGAACACACATGCAATGACTCTAGTGGGTTCACATGTGGTTTGGGAAAAGAGCACACATGCAATGACCACTGGTTGATCCATATGTGGTTTGTGGAAAGAACACACATGCAATGACACTGCTTGATCCATGTGTGGTTTGTGGAAAAGAACACACATGCAATGACCACTGGTTGATCCATGTGTGGTTTGTGGAAAGAACACACATGCAATGACCACTTGTTGATCCATATCTGGTTTGTAGAAAAGAACGCACATGCAATGCCCACTGGTTGATCCGTATGTGGTTTGTGGAAAGAACACATATGCAATGACGACTTGTTTATCCATGTGTGGTTTGTGTAAAGAACACGCATGCAATGAAAGCGGTGGATCCATGTGTGGTTTGTGAAAAGAACACACATGCAATGACTCTAGTGCTAGTTTTAGTATAAGAACACACATGCAATGACTCTAATGGATCCATATGTGGTTTGTGAAAAGAACACACATGCAATGACCACTTGTTGATCCATGTGTGGTTTGTGGAAAGAACACACATGCAATGACAGTGGTGGATCCATGTGTGGTTTGTGAAAAGAACACACATGCAATGACTCTAGTGTTGGTTTTAGTATAAGAACACACATGCAATGACTCTAGTGGGTTCACATGTGGTTTGTGAAAAGAACACACATGCAATGACCACTGGTTGATCCATATGTGGTTTGTGGAAACAACACACATGCAATGACATTGCTTGATCCATGTGTGGTTTGTGGAAAGAACACACATGCAATGACAGTGGTGGATCCATGTGTGGTTTGTGAAAAGAACACACATGCAATGACTCTAGTGTTGGTTTTAGTATAAGAACACACATGCAATGACTCTAGTGGGTTCACATGTGGTTTGTAGAAAAGAACGCACATGCAATGACCACTGGTTGATCCATATGTGGTTTGTGGAAACAACACACATGCAATGACATTGCTTGATCCATGTGTGGTTTGTGGAAAAGAACACACATGCAATGACCACTGGTTGATCCATGTGTGGTTTGTGGAAAAAACACACATGCAATGACCACTGGTTGATCCATATGTGCTTTGTAGAAAAGAACACACATGCAATGCCCACTGGTTGATCCATATGTGGTTTGTGGAAAGAACACACATGAAGTGAAAACTTGTGGATCCATATATTGTGTGTGAAAAGAACACACATGCAATGACTCTAGTGCTGGTTTTAGTATAAGAACACGCATGCAATGACTCTAGTGGGTCCACATGTAATTTGTGAAAATAACACACATGCAATGACCACTGGTTGATCCATGTGTGGTTTGTGGAAAGAACACACATGCAATGACCACTGGTTGATCCATATCTGGTTTGTAGAAAAGAACGCACATGCAATGACCACTGGTTGATCCATATGTGGTTTGTGGAAAGAACACATATGCAATGACCACTTGTTTATCCATGTGTGGTTTGTGGAAAGAACACGCATGCAATGAAAGCGGTGGATCCATGTGTGGTTTGTGAAAAGAACACACATGCAATGACTCTAGTGCTAGTTTTAGTATAAGAACACACATGCAATGACTCTAATGGATCCATATGTGGTTTGTGAAAAGAACACACATGCAATGACCACTTGTTGATCCATGTGTGGTTTGTGGAAAGAACACACATGCAATGACAGTGGTGGATCCATGTGTGGTTTGTGAAAAGAACACACATGCAATGACTCTAGTGTTGGTTTTAGTATAAGAACACACATGCAATGACTCTAGTGGGTTCACATGTGGTTTGTGAAAAGAACACACATGCAATGACCACTGGTTGATCCATATGTGGTTTGTGGAAACCACACACATGCAATGACATTGCTTGATCCATGTGTGGTTTGTGGAAAGAACACACATGCAATGACAGTGGTGGATCCATGTGTGGTTTGTGAAAAGAACACACATGCAATGACTCTAGTGTTGGTTTTAGTATAAGAACACATGCAATGACTCTAGTGGGTTCACATGTGGTTTGTGAAAAGAACACACATGCAATGACCACTGGTTGATCCATATGTGGTTTGTGGAAACAACACACATGCAATGACATTGCTTGATCCATGTGTGGTTTGTGGAAAAGAACACACATGCAATGACCACTGGTTGATCCATGTGTGGTTTGTGGAAAAAACACACATGCAATGACCACTGGTTGATCCATATGTGCTTTGTAGAAAAGAACACACATGCAATGCCCACTGGTTGATCCATATGTGGTTTGTGGAAAGAACACACATGAAGTGAAAACTTGTGGATCCATATGTTGTGTGTGAAAAGAACACACATGCAATGACTCTAGTGCTGGTTTTAGTATAAGAACACGCATGCAATGACTCTAGTGGGTCCACATGTAATTTGTGAAAAGAACACACATGCAATGCCACTTGTTGATCCATAAGTGGTTTGTGGAAAGAACACACATGCAATGGCCACTGGTTGATCCATAAGTCGTTTGTGGAAAGAACACACATGCAATGACCACTGGTTGATCCATAAGTGGTTTGTGGAAAGAACACACATGCAATGACCACTGGTTGATCCATAAGTGGTTTGTGGAAAGAACACACATGCAGTGACCACTGGTGGATCCATATGTTGTTTGTGAAAAGAACACACATGAAATGATCACTGGTGGATCCATAAGTGATTTGTGGAAAGAACACACATGCAATGACTCTAGTGCTAATTTTAGTTATAAGAACACACATGCAATGACTCTAATGGATCCATATGTGGTTTGTGAAAAGAACACACATGTAATGACCACTAGTTTATCCATGTGTGGTTTGTGGAAAGAACACACATGCAATGACAGTGGTGGATCCATGTGTGGTTTGTGGAAAGAACACACATGCAATGACTCTAGTATTGGTTTTAGTATAAGAACACACATGCAATGACTCTAGTGGGTTCACATGTGGTTTGGGAAAAGAACACACATGCAATGACCACTGGTTGATCCATATGTGGTTTGTGGAAAGAACACACATGCAATGACACTGCTTGATCCATGTGTGGTTTGTGGAAAAGAACACACATGCAACGACCACTGGTTGATCCATGTGTGGTTTGTGTAAAGAACACACATGCAATGACCACTGGTTGATCCATATGTGGTTTGTAGAAAAGAACGCACATGCAATGACCACTGGTTGATCCATATGTGGTTTGCGGAAAGAACACACATGCAATGACCACTTGTTTATCCATGTGTGGTTTGTGGAAAGAACACGCATGCAATGAAAGCGGTGGATCCATGTGTGGTTTGTGAAAAGAACACACATGCAATGACTCTAGAGCTAGTTTTAGTATAAGAACACACATGCAATGACTCTAATGGATCCATATGTGGTTTGTGAAAAGAACACACATGCAATGACCACTTGTTGATCCATGTGTGGTTTGTGGAAAGAACACACATGCAATGACAGTGGTGGATCCATGTGTGGTTTGTGAAAAGAACACACATGCAATGACTCTAGTGTTGGTTTTAGTATAAGAACACACATGCAATGACTCTAGTGGGTTCACATGTGGTTTGTGAAAAGAACACACATGCAATGACCACTGGTTGATCCATATGTGGTTTGTGGAAACAACACACATGCAATAACATTGCTTGATCCATGTGTGGTTTGTGGAAAAGAACACACATGCAATGACCACTGGTTGATCCATATGTGGTTTGTAGAAAAGAACACACATGCAACGACCACTGGTTGATCCATATGTGGTTTGTGGAAAGAACACACATGCAATGACCACTGCTTGATCCATGTGTGGTTTGTGAAGACAACACACATGCAATGAACACTGGAGGATCCATATATTGTTTGTGGAAAGAACACACATGTAATGAACACTGGTGGATCCATAAGTGGTTTGTGGAAAGAACACACATGCAATGACTCTAGTGCTAGTTTTAGTATAAGAACACACATGCAATGACTCTAATGGATCCATATGTGGTTTGTGAAAAGAACACACATGCAATGACCACTTGTTTATCCATGTGTGGTTTGTGGAAAGAACACGCATGCAATGAAAGTGGTGGATCCGTGTGTGGTTTTTGAAAAGAACACACATGCAATGACTCTAGTGTTGGTTTTAGTATAAGAACACACATGAATGACTCTAGTGGGTTCACATGTGGTTTGTGAAAAGAACACACACGCAATGACCACTGGTTGATCCATATGTGGTTTGTGGAAAGAACACACATGCAATGACAATGCTTGATCCATGTGTGGTTTGTGGAAAAGAACACACATGCAATGACTCTAGGGGTTGCTCCATGTGTGGTTTGTGAAAATAACACACATGCAATGCCACTGGTTGATCCATGTGTGGTTTGTGGATAGAACACACATGCAATGACTCTAGTGCTAGTTTTAGTATAAGAACACACATACAATGTCTCTAGTGGATCAACATGTAGTTTGTGAAAATACCACACATGCAATGACCACTAGTTGATCCATAACTTGTGTGTGGAAAAGACCACCCACGCAATGAGTCTAGTGGATCCATGTGTGGTTTTTGTAAAGAACATACATGCAATGAGTCTAGTGCTGGTTTTAGTATAAGAACACACATGCAATGACTCTAGTGGGTCCACATGTGGTTTGTGAAATGAACACACATGCAATGACCACTGGTTGATCCATATGTGGTTTTTGGAAAAGAACACACATGCGATGAACACTAGTGGATCCATGTGTGGTTTGTGGAAAGAACACACATGCAATGACCACTGGTTGATCCATAAGTGGTTTGTGGAAAAGAACACACATGCAATGACCACTTGTTGATCCATGTTTGGTTTGTGGATAGAACAGACATGCAATGAACACTGGTGGATCCATAAGTGGTTTGTGGAAAGAACACATATGCAATGACCACTGGTTGATCCATATGTGGTTTGTGGAAAGAACACACATGCAGTGAACACTGGTGGATCCATAAGTGGTTTGTGGAAAGAACACACATGCAATGACCACTGGTTGATCCATATCTGGTTTCTGGAAAGAACACACATGAAGTGAACACTGGTGGATCCATATGTTGTTTGTGAAAAGAACACACATGCAATGTCTCTAGTGCTGGTATTAGTATAAGAACACGCATGCAATGACTCTAGTGGGTCCACATGTAATTTGTGAAAAGAACACACATGCAATGCCACTGGTTCATCCATAAGTGGTTTCTGGAAAAACACAGATCCAATGGCCACTGGCTGATCCATAAGTCGTTTGTGGAAAGAACACACATGCAATGACACTGCTTGATCCACGTGTGGTTTGTGGAAAAGAACACACATGCAATGACCACTGGTTGATCCATGTGTGGTTTGTGAAAAGAACACACATGCAATTCCACTGGTTGATCCATGTGTGGTTTGTGGATAGAACACACATGCAATGACTCTAGTGCTAGTTTTAGTATAAGAACACACATACAATGACTCTAGTGGATCCACATGTAGTTCATGAAAATAACACACATGCAATGACCACTAGTTGATCCATAACTTGTTTGTGGAAAAGACCACACACGCAATGAGTCTAGTGGATCCATGTGTGGTTTCTGGAAAAGAACACACATGCAATGAGTCTAGTGCTGGTTTTAGTATAAGAACACACATGCAATGACTCTAGTGGGTCCACATGTGGTTTGTGAAAAGAACACACATGCAATGACCACTGGTTGATCCATGTGTGGTTTGTGGAAAGAACACACATGCAATGACAGTGGTGGATCCATGTGTGGTTTGTGAAAAGAACACACATGCAATGACTCTAGTGTTGGTTTTAGTATAAGAACACACATGCAATGATTCTAGTGGGTTAACATGTGGTTTGGGAAAAGAACACACATGTAATGACCACTGGTTGATCCATATGTGGTTTGTGGAAAGAACACACATGCAATGACACTGCTTGATCCATGTGTGGTTTGTGGAAAAGAACACACATGCAATGACCACTGGTTGATCCATGTGTGGTTTGTGGAAAGAACACACATGCAATGACCACTGGTTGATCCATATCTGGTTTGTAGAAAAGAACGCACATGCAATGACCACTGGTTGATCCATATGTGGTTTGTGGAAAGAACACACATGCAATGACCACTTGTTTATCCATGTGTGGTTTGTGGAAAGAACACGCATGCAATGAAAGCGGTGGATCCATGTGTGGTTTGTGAAAAGAACACACATGCAATGACTCTAGTGCTAGTTTTAGTATAAGAACACACATGCAATGACTCTAATGGATCCATATGTGGTTTGTGGAAAGAACACACATGCAATGACCACTTCTTGATACATGTGTGGTTTGTGGAAAGAACACACATGCAATGACAGTGGTGGATCCATGTGTGGTTTGTGAAAAGAACACACATGCAATGACTCTAGTGTTGGTTTTAGTATAAGAACACACATGCAATGACTCTAGTGGGTTCACATGTGGTTTGTGAAAAGAATAGACATGCAATGACCACTGGTTGATCCATATGTGGTTTGTGGAAACAACACACATGCAATGACATTGCTTGATCCATGTGTGGTTTGTGGAAAAGAACACACATGCAATGACCACTGGTTGATCCATGTGTGGTTTGTGGAAAAAACACACATGCAATGACCACTGGTTGATCCATATGTGGTTTGTAGAAAAGAACACACATGCAATGACCACTGGTTGATCCATATGTGGTTTGTGGAAAGAACACACATGCAATGACCACTGCTTGATCCATGTGTGGTTTGTGAAGAGAACACACATGCAATGAACACTAGAGGATCCATATATTGTTTGTGGAAAGAACACACATGTAATGAACACTGGTGGATCCATAAGTGGTTTGTGGAAAGAACACACATGCAATGACTCTAGTGCTAGTTTTAGTATAAGAACACACATGCAATGACTCTAATGGATCCATATGTGGTTTGTGAAAAGAACACACATGCAATGACCACTTGTTTATCCATGTGTGGTTTGTGGAAAGAACACGCATGCAATGAAAGTGGTGGATCCGTGTGTGGTTTTTGAAAAGAACACACATGCAATGACTCTAGTGTTGGTTTTAGTATAAGAACACACATGAATGACTCTAGTGGGTTCACATGTGGTTTGTGAAAAGAACACACACGCAATGACCACTGGTTGATCCATATGTGGTTTGTGGAAAGAACACACATGCAATGACAATGCTTGATCCATGTGTGGTTTGTGAAAAAGAACACACATGCAATGACTACTGGTTGATCCATGTGTGGTTTGTGAAAATAACACACATGCAATGCCACTGGTTGATCCATGTTTGGTTTGTGGATAGAACACACATGCAATGACTCTAGTGCTAGTTTTAGTATAAGAACACACATACAATGTCTCTAGTGGATCAACATGTAGTTTGTGAAAATACCACACATGCAATGACCACTAGTTGATCCATAACTTGTTTGTGGAAAAGACCACACACGCAATGAGTCTAGTGGATCCATGTGTGGTTTGTGGAAAAGAACACACATGGAATGAGTCTAGTGCTGGTTTTAGTATAAGAACACACATGCAATGACTCTAGTGGGTCCACATGTGGTTTGTGAAATGAACACACATGCAATGACCACTGGTTGATCCATATGTGGTTTTTGGAAAAGAACACACATGCGATGAACACTAGTGGATCCATGTGTGGTTTGTGGAAAGAACACACATGCAATGACCACTGGTTGATCCATAAGTGGTTTGGAAAAGAACACACATGCAATGACCAATTGTTGATCCATGTTTGGTTTGTGGATAGAACAGACATGCAATGAACACTGGTGGATCCATAAGTGGTTTGTGGAAAGAACACACATGCAATGACCACTGGTTGATCCATATGTGGTTTGTGGAAAGAACACACATGCTCTGAACACTTGTGGATCCATCTGTGGTTTGTGGAAAGAACACACATGCAATGACCACTGGTTGATCCATATCTGGTTTCTGGAAAGAACACACATTAAGTGAACACTGCTGGATCCATATGTTGTTTGTGAAAAGAACACACATGCAATGTCTCTAGTGCTGGTATTAGTATAAGAACACGCATGCAATGACTCTAGTGGGTCCACATGTAATTTGTGAAAAGAACACACATGCAATGCCACTGGTTGATCCATAAGTGGTTTCTGGAAAGAACACAGATCCAATGGCCCTTGGTTGATCCATAAGTCGTTTTGGAAAGAACACACATGCAATGACCACGCTTGATCCATAAGTGGTTTGTGGGAAGAACACACATGCAATGACCACTAGTTGATCCATCCATAAGTGGTTTGTGGAAAGAACACATGCACGGTGACCCTGGTGGATCCATATGTTGTTTGTGAAAAGAACACACATGCAATGAACACTGGTTGATCCATGTGTGGTTTCTGGAAAAGAACACACATGCAATGAGTCTAGTGCTGGTTTTAGTATAAGAACACACATGCAATGACTCTAGTGGGTCCACATGTGGTTTGTGAAAAGAACACACATGCAATGACCACTGGTTGATCCATGTGTGGTTTGTGGAAAGAACACACATGCAATGACAGTGGTGGATCCATGTGTGGTTTGTGAAAAGAACACACATGCAATGACTCTAGTGTTGGTTTTAGTATAAGAACACACATGCAATGACTCTAGTGGGTTCACATGTGGTTTGGGAAAAGAACACACATGCAATGACCACTAGTTGATCCATATGTGGTTTGTGGAAAGAACACACATGCAATGACACTGCTTGATCCATGTGTGGTTTGTGGAAAGAACACACATGCAACGACCTTGGTTGATCCATGTGTGGTTTGTGGAAGAACACACATGCAATGACCCTTTGGTTGATCCATATGTGGTTTGTAGAAAAGAACGCACATGCAATGACCACTGGTTGATCCATATGTGGTTTGTGGAAAGAACACACATGCAATGACCACTTGTTTATCCATGTGTGGTTTGTGGAAAGAACACGCATGCAATGAAAGCGGTGGATCCATGTGTGGTTTCTGAAAAGAACACACATGCAATGACTCTAGTGCTAGTTTTAGTATAAGAACACACATGCAATGACTCTAATGGATCCATATGTGGTTTGTGAAAAGAACACACATGCAATGACCACTTGTTGATCCATGTGTGGTTTGTGGAAAGAACACACATGCAATGACAGTGGTGGATCCATGTGTGGTTTGTGAAAAGAACACACATGCAATGACTCTAGTGTTGATTTTAGTATAAGAACACACATGCAATGACTCTAGTGGGTTCACATGTGGTTTGTGAAAAGAACACACATGCAATGACCACTGGTTGATCCATATGTGGTTTGTAGAAAAGAACACACATGCAATGACCACTGGTTGATCCATATGTGGTTTGTGGAAAGAACACACATGCAATGACCACTGCTTGATCCATGTGTGGTTTGTGAAGAGAACACACATGCAATGAACACTAGAGGATCCATATATTGTTTGTGGAAAGAACACACATGTAATGAACACTGGTGGATCCATAAGTGGTTTGTGGAAAGAACACACATGCAATGACTCTAGTGCTAGTTTTAGTATAAGAACACACATGCAATGACTCTAATGGATCCATATGTGGTTTGTGAAAAGAACACACATGCAATGACCACTTGTTTATCCATGTGTGGTTTGTGGAAAGAACACGCATGCAATGAAAGCTGTGGATCCGTGTGTGGTTTTTGAAAAGAACACACATGCAATGACTCTAGTGTTGGTTTTAGTATAAGAACACACATGAATGACTCTAGTGGGTTCACATGTGGTTTGTGAAAAGAACACACACGCAATGACCACTGGTTGATCCATATGTGGTTTGTGGAAAGAACACACATGCAATGACAATGCTTGATCCATGTGTGGTTTGTGAAAAAGAACACACATGCAATGACTACTGGTTGATCCATGTGTGGTTTGTGAAAATAACACACATGCAATGCCACTGGTTGATCCATGTTTGGTTTGTGGATAGAACACACATGCAATGACTCTAGTGCTAGTTTTAGTATAAGAACACACATACAATGTCTCTAGTGGATCAACATGTAGTTTGTGAAAATACCACACATGCAATGACCACTAGTTGATCCATAACTTGTTTGTGGAAAAGACCACACACGCAATGAGTCTAGTGGATCCATGTGTGGTTTGTGGAAAAGAACACACATGCAATGAGTCTAGTGCTGGTTTTAGTATAAGAACACACATGCAATGACTCTAGTGGGTCCACATGTGGTTTGTGAAATGAACACACATGCAATGACCACTGGTTGATCCATATGTGGTTTTTGGAAAAGAACACACATGCGATGAACACTAGTGGATCCATGTGTGGTTTGTGGAAAGAACACACATGCAATGACCACTGGTTGATCCATAAGTGGTTTGGAAAAGAACACACATGCAATGACCACTTGTTGATCCATGTTTGGTTTGTGGATAGAACAGACATGCAATGAACACTGGTGGATCCATAAGTGGTTTGTGGAAAGAACACACATGCAATGACCACTGGTTGATCCATATGTGGTTTGTGGAAAGAACACACATGCAGTGAACACTGGTGGATCCATAAGTGGTTTGTGGAAAGAACACACATGCAATGACCACTGGTTGATCCATATCTGGTTTCTGGAAAGAACACACATTAAGTGAACACTGCTGGATCCATATGTTGTTTGTGAAAAGAACACACATGCAATGTCTCTAGTGCTGGTATTAGTATAAGAACACGCATGCAATGACTCTAGTGGGTCCACATGTAATTTGTGAAAAGAACACACATGCAATGCCACTGGTTGATCCATAAGTGGTTTCTGGAAAGAACACAGATCCAATGGCCACTGGTTGATCCATAAGTCGTTTGCGGAAAGAACACACATGCAATGACCACTGCTTGATCCATAAGTGGTTTGTGGGAAGAACACACATGCAATGACCACTAGTTGATCCATCCATAAGTGGTTTGTGGAAAGAACACACATGCAGTGACCACTGGTGGATCCATATGTTGTTTGTGAAAAGAACACACATGCAATGAACACTGGTTGATCCATGTGTGGTTTCTGGAAAAGAACACACATGCAATGAGTCTAGTGCTGGTTTTAGTATAAGAACACACATGCAATGACTCTAGTGGGTCCACATGTGGTTTGTGAAAAGAACACACATGCAATGACCACTGGTTGATCCATGTGTGGTTTGTGGAAAGAACACACATGCAATGACAGTGGTGGATCCATGTGTGGTTTGTGAAAAGAACACACATGCAATGACTCTAGTGTTGGTTTTAGTATAAGAACACACATGCAATGACTCTAGTGGGTTCACATGTGGTTTGGGAAAAGAACACACATGCAATGACCACTAGTTGATCCATATGTGGTTTGTGGAAAGAACACACATGCAATGACACTGCTTGATCCATGTGTGGTTTGTGGAAAAGAACACACATGCAACGACCACTGGTTGATCCATGTGTGGTTTGTGGAAAGAACACACATGCAATGACCACTGGTTGATCCATATGTGGTTTGTAGAAAAGAACGCACATGCAATGACCCTTTGGTTGATCCATATGTGGTTTGTGGAAAGAACACACATGCAATGACCACTTGTTTATCCATGTGTGGTTTGTGGAAAGAACACGCATGCAATGAAAGCGGTGGATCCATGTGTGGTTTCTGAAAAGAACACACATGCAATGACTCTAGTGCTAGTTTTAGTATAAGAACACACATGCAATGACTCTAATGGATCCATATGTGGTTTGTGAAAAGAACACACATGCAATGACCACTTGTTGATCCATGTGTGGTTTGTGGAAAGAACACACATGCAATGACAGTGGTGGATCCATGTGTGGTTTGTGAAAAGAACACACATGCAATGACTCTAGTGTTGGTTTTAGTATAAGAACACACATGCAATGACTCTAGTGGGTTCACATGTGGTTTGTGAAAAGAACACACATGCAATGACCACTGGTTGATCCATATGTGGTTTGTGGAAACAACACACATGCAATGACATTGCTTGATCCATGTGTGGTTTGTGGAAAAGAACACACATGCAATGACCACTGGTTGATCCATGTGTGGTTTGTGGAAAAAACACACATGCAATGACCACTGGTTGATCCATATGTAGTTTGTAGAAAAGAACACACATGCAATGACCACTGGTTGATCCATATGTGGTTTGTGGAAAGAACACACATGCAATGACCACTGCTTGATCCATGTGTGGTTTGTGAAGAGAACACACATGCAATGAACACTGGAGGATCCATATATTGTTTGTGGAAAGAACACACATGTAATGAACACTGGTGGATCCATAAGTGGTTTGTGGAAAGAACACACATGCAATGACTCTAGTGCTAGTTTTAGTATAAGAACACACATGCAATGACTCTAATGGATCCATATGTGGTTTGTGAAAAAACACACATGCAATGACCACTTGTTTATCCATGTGTGGTTTGTGGAAAGAACACGCATGCAATGAAAGCGGTGGATCCATGTGTGGTTTCTGAAAGGAACACACATGCAATGACTCTAGTGCTAGTTTTAGTATAAGAACACACATGCAATGACTCTAATGGATCCATATGTGGTTTGTGAAAAGAACACACATGCAATGACCACTGGTTGATCCATGTGTGGTTTGTGGAAAGAACACACATGCAATGATAGTGGTGGATCCATGTGTGGTTTGTGAAAAGAACACACATGCAATGACTCTAGTGTTGGTTTTAGTATAAGAACACACATGCAATGACTCTAGTGGGTTCACATGTGGTTTGGGAAAAGAACACACATGCAATGACCACTAGTTGATCCATATGTGGTTTGTGGAAAGAACACACATGCAATGACACTGCTTGATCCATGTGTGGTTTGTGGAAAAGAACACACATGCAACGACCACTGGTTGATCCATGTGTGGTTTGTGGAAAGAACACACATGCAATGACCACTGGTTGATCCATATGTGGTTTGTAGAAAAGAACGCACATGCAATGACCACTGGTTGATCCATATGTGGTTTGTGGAAAGAACACACATGCAATGACCACTTGTTTATCCATGTGTGGTTTGTGGAAAGAACACGCATGCAATGAAAGCGGTGGATCCATGTGTGGTTTCTGAAAAGAACACACATGCAATGACTCTAGTGCTAGTTTTAGTATAAGAACACACATGCAATGACTCTAATGGATCCATATGTGGTTTGTGAAAAGAACACACATGAAATGACCACTTGTTGATCCATGTGTGGTTTGTGGAAAGAACACACATGCAATGACAGTGGTGGATCCATGTGTGGTTTGTGAAAAGAACACACATGCAATGACTCTAGTGTTGGTTTTAGTATAAGAACACACATGCAATGACTCTAGTGGGTTCACATGTGGTTTGTGAAAAGAACACACATGCAATGACCACTGGTTGATCCATATGTGGTTTGTGGAAACAACACACATGCAATGACATTGCTTGATCCATGTGTGGTTTGTGGAAAAGAACACACATGCAATGACCACTGGTTGATCCATGTGTGGTTTGTGGAAAAAACACACATGCAATGACCACTGGTTGATCCATATGTAGTCTGTGAAAAGAACACACATGCAATGACCACTGGTTGATCCATATGTGGTTTGTGGAAAGAACACACATGCAATGACCACTGCTTGATCCATGTGTGGTTTGTGAAGAGAACACACATGCAATGAACACTGGAGGATCCATATATTGTTTGTGGAAAGAACACACATGTAATGAACACTGGTGGATCCATAAGTGGTTTGTGGAAAGAACACACATGCAATGACTCTAGTGCTAGTTTTAGTATAAGAACACACATGCAATGACTCTAATGGATCCATATGTGGTTTGTGAAAATCACACATGCAATGACCACTTGTTTATCCATGTGTGGTTTGTGGAAAGAACACGCATGCAATGAAAGTGGTGGATCCATGTGTGGTTTGTGAAAAGAACACACATGCAATGACTCTAGTGTTGGTTTTAGTATAAGAACACACATGAATGACTCTAGTGGGTTCACATGTGGTTTGTGAAAAGAACACACACGCAATGACCACCGGTTGATCCATATGTGGTTTGTGGAAAGAACACACATGCAATGACAATGCTTGCTACATGTTTGGTTTGTTGTAAAGAACACACATGCAATGACTACTGGTTGATCCATGTGTGGTTTGTGAAAATAACACACATGCAATGCCACTGGTTGATCCATGTGTGGTTTGTGGATAGAACACACATGCAATGACTCTAGTGCTAGTTTTAGTATAAGAACACACATACAATGTCTCTAGTGGATCAACATGTAGTTTGTGAAAATACCACACATGCAATGACCACTAGTTGATCCATAACTTGTTTGTGGAAAGACCACACATAATGAGTCTAGTGGATCCATGTGTGGTTTGTGGAAAGAACACACATGCAATGAGTCTAGTGCTGGTTTTAGTATAAGAACACACATGCAATGACTCTAGTGGGTCCACATGTGGTTTGTGAAATGAACACACATGCAATGACCACTGGTTGATCCATATGTGGTTTTTGGAAAAGAACACACATGCGATGAACACTAGTGGATCCATGTGTGGTTTGTGGAAAGAACACACATGCAATGACCACTGGTTGATCCATAAGTGGTTTGTGGAAAAGAACACACTTGCAATGACCACTTGTTGATCCATGTTTGGTTTGTGGATAGAACAGACATGCAATGAACACTGGTGGATCCATAAGTGGTTTGTGGAAAGAACACACATGCAATGACCACTGGTTGATCCATATGTGGTTTGTGGAAAGAACACACATGCAGTGAACACTGGTGGATCCATAAGTGGTTTGTGGAAAGAACACACATGCAATGACCACTGGTTGATCCATATCTGGTTTCTGGAAAGGACACACATTAAGTGAACACTGGTGGATCCATATGTTGTTTGTGAAAAGAACACACATGCAATGTCTCTAGTGCTGGTATTAGTATAAGAACACGCATGCAATGACTCTAGTTGGTCCACATGTAATTTGTGAAAAGAACACACATGCAATGCCACTGGTTGATCCATAAGTGGTTTCTGGAAAGAACACAGATCCAATGGCCACTGGTTGATCCATAAGTCGTTTGCGGAAAGAACACACATGCAATGACCACTGGTTGATCCATAAGTGGTTTGGAAAAGAACACACATGCAATGACCACTAGTTGATCCATCCATAAGTGGTTTGTGGAAAGAACACATGCAGTGACCACTGGTGGATCCATATGTTGTTTGTGAAAAGAACACACATGCAATGAACACTGGTTGATCCATAAGTGGTTTGTGGAAAGAACACACATGCAATGACTCTATTGCTAGTTTTAGTATAAGAACACACATGCAATGACTCTAATGGATCCATATGTGGTTTGTGAAAAGAACACACATGCAATGACCACTTGTTGATCCATGTGTGGTTTGTGGAAAGAAAACACATGCAATGACAGTGGTGGATCCCTGTGTGGTTTGTGAAAAGAACACACATGCAATGACTCTAGTGTTGGTTTTAGTATAAGAACACACATGCAATGACTCTAGTGGGTTCACATGTGGTTTGGGAAAAGAACACACATGCAATGACCACTGGTTGATCCATATGTGGTTTGTGGAAAGAACACACATGCAATGACACTTGATCCATGTGGTTGTGGAAAGAACACACATGCAACGACCTGGTTGATCCATGTGTGGTTTGTGGAAAGAACACACATGCAATGACCACTGGTTGATCCATATGTGGTTTGTAGAAAAGAACGCACATGCAATGACCACTGGTTGATCCATATGTGGTTTGTGGAAAGAACACACATGCAATGACCACTTGTTTATCCATGTGTGGTTTGTGGAAAGAACACGCATGCAATGAAAGCGGTGGATCCATGTGTGGTTTCTGAAAAGAACACACATGCAATGACTCTAGTGCTAGTTTTAGTATAAGAACACACATGCAATGACTCTAATGGATCCATATGTGGTTTGTGAAAAGAACACACATGCAATGACCACTTGTTGATCCATGTGTGGTTTGTGGAAAGAACACACATGCAATGACAGTGGTGGATCCATGTGTGGTTTGTGAAAAGAACACACATGCAATGACTCTAGGGTTGGTATTTGTATAAGAACACACATGCAATGACTCTAGTGGGTTCACATGTGGTTTGTGAAAAGAACACACATGCAATGACCACTGGTTGATCCATATGTGGTTTGTGGAAACAACACATGCAATGACATTGCTTGATCCATGTGTGGTTTGTGGAAAAGAACACACATGCAATGACCACTGGTTGATCCATGTGTGGTTTGTGGAAAAAACACACATGCAATGACCACTGGTTGATCCATATGTAGTTTGTAGAAAAGAACACACATGCAATGACTCTAATGGATCCATATGTGGTTTGTGAAAAGAACACACATGCAATGACCACTGCTTGATCCATGTGTGGTTTGTGAAGAGAACACACATGCAATGAACACTGGAGGATCCATATATTGTTTGTGGAAAGAACACACATGTAATGAACACTGGTGGATCCATAAGTGGTTTGTGGAAAGAACACACATGCAATGACTCTAGTGCTAGTTTTAGTATAAGAACACACATGCAATGACTCTAATGGATCCATATGTGGTTTGTGAAAAGAACACACATGCAATGACCACTTGTTTATCCATGTGTGGTTTGTGGAAAGAACACGCATGCAATGAAAGTGGTGGATCCATGTGTGGTTTGTGAAAAGAACACACATGCAATGACTCTAGTGTTGGTTTTAGTATAAGAACACACATGAATGACTCTAGTGGGTTCACATGTGGTTTGTGAAAAGAACACACACGCAATGACCAGGTTGATCCATATGTGGTTTGTGGAAAGAACACACATGCAATGACAATGCTTGATCCATGTGTGGTTTGTGGAAAAGAACACACATGCAATGACTACTGGTTGATCCATGTGTGGTTTGTGAAAATAACACACATGCAATGCCACTGGTTGATCCATGTGTGGTTTGTGGATAGAACACACATGCAATGACTCTAGTGCTAGTTTTAGTATAAGAACACACATACAATGTCTCTAGTGGATCAACATGTAGTTTGTGAAAATACCACACATGCAATGACCACTAGTTGATCCATAACTTGTTTGTGGAAAAGACCACACATAATGAGTCTAGTGGATCCATGTGTGGT
This sequence comes from Avena insularis, assembly GCA_023614405.1. Classification (NCBI taxonomy): domain Eukaryota; kingdom Viridiplantae; phylum Streptophyta; class Magnoliopsida; order Poales; family Poaceae; genus Avena; species Avena insularis. The sequence goes on from CM042686.1 coordinate 95,930,060, forward strand.
TTGTGGAAAAGAACACACATGCAATGAGTCTAGTGCTGGTTTTAGTATAAGAACACACATGCAATGACTCTAGTGGGTCCACATGTGGTTTGTGAAATGAACACACATGCAATGACCACTGGTTGATCCATATGTGGTTTTTGGAAAAGAACACACATGCGATGAACACTAGTGGATCCATGTGTGGTTTGTGGAAAGAACACACATGCAATGACCACTGGTTGATCCATAAGTGGTTTGTGGAAAAGAACACACTTGCAATGTCCACTTGTTGATCCATGTTTGGTTTGTTGATAGAACAGACATGCAATGAACACTGGTGGATCCATAAGTGGTTTGTGGAAAGAACACACATGCAATGACCACTGGTTGATCCATATGTGGTTTGTGGAAAGAACACACATGAAGTGAATACTGGTGGATCCATAAGTGGTTTGTGGAAAGAACACACATGCAATGACCACTGGTTGATCCATATCTGGTTTCTGGAAAGGACACACATTAAGTGAACACTGGTGGATCCATATGTTGTTTGTGAAAAGAACACACATGCAATGTCTCTAGTGCTGGTATTAGTATAAGAACACGCATGCAATGACTCTAGTTGGTCCACATGTAATTTGTGAAAAGAACACACATGCAATGCCACTGGTTGATCCATAAGTGGTTTCTGGAAAGAACACAGATCCAATGGCCACTGGTTGATCCATAAGTCGTTTGCGGAAAGAACACACATGCAATGACCACTGCTTGATCCATAAGTGGTTTGTGGGAAGAACACACATGCAATGACCACTAGTTGATCCATCCATAAGTGGTTTGTGGAAAGAACACACATGCAGTGACCACTGGTGGATCCATATGTTGTTTGTGAAAAGAACACACATGCAATGAACACTGGTTGATCCATAAGTGGTTTGTGGAAAGAACACACATGCAATGACTCTAATGGATCCATATGTGGTTTGTGAAAAGAACACACATGCAATGACCACTTGTTGATCCATGTGTGGTTTGTGGAAAGAAAACACATGCAATGACAGTGGTGGATCCCTGTGTGGTTTGTGAAAAGAACACACATGCAATGACTCTAGTGTTGGTTTTAGTATAAGAACACACATGCAATGACTCTAGTGGGTTCACATGTGGTTTGGGAAAAGAACACACATGCAATGACCACTGGTTGATCCATATGTGGTTTGTGGAAAGAACACACATGCAATGACACTGCTTGATCCATGTGTGGTTTGTGGAAAAGAACACACATGCAACGACCACTGGTTTATCCATGTGTGGTTTGTGGAAAGAACACACATGCAATGTGTAACATCCCTAAAAATCATGTTTCAAAACTCATTCATATCATTCTTGCATCATTCATTCATATAGGGTTTTTCTCAAAAATCATTTAGAGGCAGAAGTTTGAGCTATGATTTCATGTGGGCATTTTATCTCAATTAGCCATCACCCTTTGAGATTTGAATGCTTAGGTACTTGTTTGCTTGCCTCCATGGTTGGAAAGATTAGGAGTAGCTTTTAAACCCAAGATTCCAATTTAGAAATATTTTCTAAACCCTATTCCAAATAATTGCAAAGAGACAAAGTCTCTGTTTATTTCAAAGACCCAAGCTTGACCAAGCCTTGCAAGGTGACCACATGGTTATTTGACTGCATTTGAACCCACAAGAACCCTGCAAAAATTCCCAAAGAAGTATGAATTCAAGAGGATTTGAATTCATATCAAATTCATTCCAGAAAATGAAATTAGAAAAAGAAAAAGGCTAAGGAAAAGAAAAGGGCCGATCGGCCAGAATCTGGCCCAGCAGCAGATCCAGCCCAGCAAGCCCACCCGGGATCTTCTTTTTCTTCTCTCACGCGCAGACGCCTTGCTGAGCCGTGACTAGCCGACCCACGCACTCGCGCTCCTCGGCTGAGCGGGCCGGTCCACGTCGCCTCGTCTTCCCAGATAGCGCTGCGACCACGTCGCCCAGCGATGAAAACGGTAATGGCGCGGCGTAAATGGGCATTAAACCCGGCGTTTCGTCGATTCCCGGCTATAAGATCCTCTGCTCCACGATCTTTTCCCCCAGACACCTCGCTCACTCCGCCACAGGCTGCCCTCAATCAGCTTTGCACCGCCATGACAGAACCTCTCCGGCGATCGATTCCGGTGAGCCAGTGTTCCCTGCCTCTCGTTCTTGCTATCCTTCTCGGTGAATCCTTGCGCATCTCGACCTCGCTAGTACATCTGTCTGTCTGCCCAGTCGCCGGTTCCACTTGACACCGCGAGCACCGGCGACATCAACTCCGACGAGCTCTAGTGGTAAGTCCGAGACCGCCGCGCCTCTAGTTCATGCTCACTACTTCGCCTTGACCACTGAACCTAACCGTGTCCTCGACTTGCCTTGGGGTGACCACAGCGGCGTCCCGGCGACCACCCGGCTTAAGCGCGCGCCACGAACTCGGTGAGAATAGCAGCCGTGCGGCGCCCCTTGACCAACCGCGAGTATGACGAAGCTTCGTGACCTCCTGAGCCCGGTAAGCCACTCCTCCTTCTTCCTCGCCGTGCGCATCGCGGCAACATCATCGACCGAGCGATTCCGCGCCGGTATACCAGCCGCCGCCCATCTGTGGCGAGGCGGTAGACCGTTAGATCTGGATCGAGCGCCTACGATAGATCACTTAAACCCGGCGATGCGCGATCTGAGCCGATTTCATTTAGATCCTACGGCTGTGGAGCTCGATCCAGCCTTGAACGATGCAGGCGAATCAGAACATGACGCGTGGCTAGGTTAGATCTGAGAATAGAATTTAAAACCAGAAATTTGATCCAAATTCAAATGCCTATATCTTTTGAATGCCACGTTGGAATTTTGCAAACTTTATACCGTTGGATTCAGAAAAACAAGACCTTTCTGCCTATCCTTTTTGTTTAGCATATAGTAACCATTAGATGTGCTAAAATTGCAGAGACTTGTTTGAGGCCATTTTAAGTATAGATTTAGTTTAGTATTTTTGTTTTAGGGTTAATTAAGTTGTCTTGGCTACTTTGTGACTAGTTTTAGTTTCTGTATTCATGCACTTGCTTGGTTGAAGTTTTCAAAAAAATCATCACTTGGTAGAATCATGCATGCATGCATTCATAATACTTTTGTTTGTATATATTTGTGTGTAATTGTATGCTACAACTTTGTGTGTAGATTTTGCTAGTGATTGTGATTGTGACGAGTGCTACTCTCCACACTACCAAGCCAAGTGATATCATCATGAATATTCCATTCCTATATTTTTATATATGCATTAGTATTATTTTTCTAAGTATAGGACTTGCATGGTTTTTAGCTAAGTACAAGCTATGCTTTGGGAAAACCTATTAGATTAAGCCTTAGTGAAATTTCCTAAGTCCAAATTCCTATTACTATCATGCTTAGCCTAGCTACTAGAAAACAAGGGTGGTTTATAAATTCACTATGGAAAAATTTCTAAGTCTAAGGACTTATGTTTTTGTAAAATAAAACAACTAAGTTAATGAACCACCTGGGTGGAATGGAAGGAATGGCTTATGTTGAGTGGTTCACAAGGCCAGGGACTGGCTTGTGTATCTCACTTGTGGATGGCCACCCAGGAAACAAAGAGATTTGAGATGTCAAATGTTGAAAAGCTTCAAGTGCAACCACTTGGCATTATGGGCTCTGCCATGATCTTAGGATGCTGGAACTTAGTCTTTTGGACAGTGGGTGGTAGATGGGATGATAGGTTGGAACGCGTCCATTTGAATAAGGAATGGCTAGTGAAGGTTGATCCTTGGGATACCAAGGGTTGTGGGAAAGTGCACCACCTCTGCAGTGTAAAACCTAAGTACTTAGCCATGTCACAGTAAAGGACAATTTGAGCATCAAGACATGGAAACTTCAAGAATCTCATCACTCAAATTTCTAAATAAAACTTGTGGGTGAACAAAGGGATAAAAGGATCTTCAGTCATTGATTGCTAGATGCCTTGAGTGGATCTAGAGTCTTTGTTGATAGATACCTTGGGTGTTTTTGCCAAGAAAGGATCTTCTATCTTTGAATTGTAGATGCCTTGAGAGGATCTTCAGTCTTGATGGATAGAAGTCTTGATTGGTTTTTGTCAACAAGTTTTAGTATTTTCAAAAGTTAAGGAAAAATCTATTTTTGAGCAATGCAAGCCTAAACTCCACCAGCCAAATGCATATAGTATTTTAGTCCACTTAAAATATATTAAGGTATCACTTGCCAATACTATTCCAAAGTATTGACCCTTGTGGCTGTAACTTATGATGTTGCAGGTTACTCTGATGATGATTAGGTGTCATGAGTCTACACTCAACATGCTTTCCTGTGGCACATGAAGATGAAGACTTATGTTTATTTACTTATTCCATAAACTCTTGTACTAGGCCTTTGGCCATGAGTTGTAAAAGACTATGTTTTATCTCTGGAATGACTGTAATAAACGACCTTTGTATCTGTGTACTTCATCTTAAACTGTGGATGCTAGCAATGATCCGAGGACTAGCATTGCAATCAGGGATCTTTTCCTTTAATAAGGAGGGATCTTAGATGGTATCGAACCTTTGTGTTGCTGTAGGATTATGACCCTAGGATTGGAAACCACTAAGGAAAATTTTAACTTCTTCTACACTTGTCTATTCTTCTCGTAAACTTTTCTAATCTTCTCCTTCTCATCTCTATTTGTAGATGAACTCCGTCAACGAAGCCGTGAAGAAAGGACCACTCATGACCATGACCTTGGAGTGTGAGACTGAGTTTCCCAAGATTCTCAAGGACCTCATGGAAACCATGGGAGTACATGGTGCAGCAGTGTACAAAGGCTTTCCAGTGATGGAGGATGGAGTGGAGTATTGGTGGGTGCAACTTCACTTGTACAAGAACAAGGAAGACAACCACAAAGAAAAAGGCTTCTGCATGTACACCAACACTTTTATGCACACCACATTCTTTGAGTCAGCAAAAGAAGCAGCTTGGAAGACTATCAAGGAACTAAGTGCTAGAGTCAAGTGCGGATGCTCAACCTCCAAAAGACTTAGAGAAGAAGGAACATACCCAAGAGTTGGAAGTCACCAACAAATCTTTAAGAGGAGATATTATAGACTTAGTGATAGAAGCATGTGAACAAGATAGGGTGATTGCCACTAGGAACATTGTGTTAGCCACGGATCAATGAGATAGGATTGTAAGCGCGCCGTTAGTTGACCACCACCTATCACCTTATTTTCCAAAATAAGACCTTAAATAAGTTTGAACCTCGGTTGATGTAATGAATTTATGTATGCATGACTTGTGTGATTTTTGTGTTCCATGGTTATGCTTGAATGTTTGACTTGTTAAATTTAAAATTGTGTTGTTCTAACTTTTCAATCCTATTGCCATCAGCACTGTTGAGGAGTTCCAGGCTACCCGTTTTGGTCCTCGTATCGTAGAGCTTACTACTTTACTCGATCTCCCTCTTCCTATCATTACGGTGCACCCACTCACCAAGTTTGAGAGGAAGGACCTTTGGGGCTTCAAGGTGAACCAGCAGGGGCCTTGAAGAGCCTACTACGGAGGCCATCGTCTTCAAGCTTATGCACGATGACAGGGAGAGAGGCATGGAGGTTGTCATGCAGGATTTGATAGGACGACTATTAGGACGTCACTCCCGACAGGTTAGAGGCACTCACTTCCACGCTTTCGGAAGGCGTGATGATGACGGAGAGTCCATTGACTTTGAGGACGACTCGAGGTCACAATGAGCCGATCGCTGTACCTCCAGGACTTAGAGACTCTTATTAGGCACGTGGATACCGATGGGACCAACGTCATGCTTAGTAATGACGAGCTCGGTGCAGCTTGGCGAGAAGGACAAGCTCTTGGCAGCGGACGAGATAGTCAAGGAGATGGAGGCAAAGTTCGAGACCCAAGACCGTAAGTTCAAGAGTCAAGAGAAGCGTGTCGGGATAGGAACAAGAGGATTCGTGATATGACCGAGGAACTATAGTCCAAGGACTTGAGTTAGAGCAGCGTGACACGGTGATTGAGAGGCCGTTCCCGAAGAGGGCTCTCAAGGCCAAGATCGACTCATTGACCACTACCATCGAGGAGAACAAGACCGCAATGGAAGCACGAGTCTTACCTTTGTCGAGGAGGAGATTGATGCTGATGAGTAGATTTGACTACTCAGTTATCTTTATTTTCCGCACTGGTTATTTGAGAACTTATTGTTGGACCATCCGACATGTGGATGGCTTGCCACTTGTATGTTTGTACTTTGAGATTTTGTTCTCTTGTTGTTTAGCTTTTATCCTAGCGTTGCTTGCTATGTGCTGGTTTGAGTAATGTATTGTGCATAAATCATATAAGGGTATCTCATTCTTATCTCTATATGAACAAACCACAGATGCCTCCCCGTCGCGCAAACACCAAACCCAACCCCCAACATTACCGGAAATGCAACAAATGATGAATCATAAAACACAGCTTATGCAAATGATGACGACGTTCATCGAGAACGAACAACAACAACCCCAATCCCAACAACAACAACAACAATAACAACAACAACAACCCTCCAGGTTTTGATATGCTCACCAGATTTCTGCGTCTAAGGCCAGCTAAGTTTTCGGGAACGACTGATCCCATGGTGGCCAATGATTGGCTACGTTACGTGAACAAAGACTTAGTGACCGTGGGATGCCAGATGCTGAAAAGGTCAGGTTTGCACATACATTGGAAGGACCAGCCCGCATGGTGGGACAACTTCAGTTACCGCCTATTGATGAGGTAACTTGGGCTATCTTTGAAGATGGATTTCAGACCACTCATATCTCACGGTATGATGAGCCTGAAAAAGAAGAATTTCACAACTGAGCGGCGCCACCACAGTGGCTGAATATATTGAAGAGTTCAACAATCTGGCGCTATGCAGGATGAGGTTGACACCGATGCCAAAAGGAAGGAAAAGTTTCGGAAGGCTTGAATGATGAGCTAAATCTACAGGTATGGCATATGTTCCAACTTATCGATCAACGTGTGACAAGGCTGTTATGGAGAATAAAATGAAGCAAGTCGAGAGTAAGAAGAGGAAACACTCCGACAAGCACAGCTCGGGATCATCTCATAAACGATCTCACCATGATGATAGTGTCAGCTCAGGATCCCACAAACATGAGAAGTTTAACAAACACCACCATCACAACCGTCATGACAACAAGCATCATCATGATCATGAAAATGATAAGTACAAGAACCACAAGAGTGGATATAAGAGCCACCACAGTGGAAGTGGAAGTCGACCTAAGACGGACATCATCCGGTCGAATGCTACAAATGCAAGAAGGCTGGGGCATTATGCTAATAAGTGCCACGAAAAGAAAGTTGAAGGACCTAACAAGCCAAATCCTTTTCAGAAAGGACAGGTTAACCACATCAATGTGGAGGAGGTCTTTGAAGAGCACGATCTGTTCTTTGGTAAGTTCGAGACTCAATTCCATCTCAGCATTTGTACTCTTTGACCTTTGGTGCATCTCATTCATTCATATCTAAAGCATTTGTCGAAAGAAATGAACTACGGTGGAAACCATTGGGTGTCCTATAAGAGTAAGTTCTCCTGGTGGAGAAATGATAGTAAACTCAGGATGCCATGATCTAGTCATAGAGATCGGAAAACATAAGTTTCCAGTGAACCTAATAATCCTAAATTCCCAAGGATTGGATGTGATTTTGGGAATGGATTGGATGACTAAGTATAAGGGAGTACTAGATTGTGAAAATCATACAGTTTCACTCACAACCCCTGAAGGTAAGAGGATAATATTTAAGTCTAACTTTAAATCAAAGGGAGTAAGCTGAATTCTCTTAAGGGGTTAGCATGGACATTGTGCCAATTGTGTGTGAGTATCCGGATGTGTTCGGAAGAGTTACAGAATGCCACCAGATAGAGATGTGGAGTTTATAATAGAATTGGTACCAGGATCTGGGCCAAGAGCAAAGAGACCTTATAAAATGTCAGTTGACGAACTTAAGGAACTCAAGAAACAACTTGGAGAACAATTGCAGAAAGGATTCATCCACCAAGTTCTTCATCTTGGGAGCTCAGTTTTGTTCGTAGAAAAGAGATAGAACTCAAAGATTATGCATAGATTACCGTTCTCTCAACGAGGTAACCATCAAGAACAAATATCCTTTGCCAAGAATCAATGACTTGTTTGATCAGCTAGAAGGAGCTTGTGTGTTCTTGAAGATTGATCTTCGGTCAGGCTATTTTCAAGTCAAGATAAGAGAGCAAGACATACCTAAAACAGCATTTACCACGAGGTATGGATTGTATGAGTACCTTTGTGATGCCTTTTGGATTAACCAACGCTCCAGCATACTTCATGAATATGATGAATAAAGTGTTCATGGAATTTCTCGACAAGTTTGTTGTCGTTTTCATCGATGACATCTTAGTTTACTCCAAGAGCAAGGAAGAACATGAAAGACATCTACGCTTGATACTTGAGAAACTAAGGGAACATAAACTTTATGCCAAGTTCAGCAAGTGTGAGTTTTGGTTAGAGGAAGTTGGATTTCTTGGTCATGTTATGACAAAGGATGGAGTAGCGATTGATCTGCTAAAGTTTCAGGTAATAACAGAATGGGAATCTCCTAAGAATGTAAAGAGGTTCGTAGTTTTCTTGGTTTAGCAGGTTACTCTGAAGGTTCATTGAAAATTTTTCAAAGGTTGCTAAACCAATGACAGAATTATTAAAGAAAGATAAGAAATTTGCTTGGTGCGAAGGATGTGAACTCAGCTTTCAAGAATTAAAGAAGAGACTTGTGTCAAGACATTACATGCCTACCAGATTTGGAAAAGGATTTCCAGGTATATTGTGATGCTTCTCATCAAGGATTAGGTGCCGTACTTATGCAAGGCGGAAAAGTTGTGGCTTATGCCTCGAGACAACTCAAAACTCATGAAGTAAATTATCCTACTCATGATTTAGAGTTAGCATTTGTCCATGCACTCAAAACATGGAGACATTACCTTTTGGGAAAAGCGTTGTGAAGTGTTCACGACCATAAGAGTTTGAAATATATCTTCACACAGAAGGAGATCAATATGAGACAAAGAAGATGGCTAGAACTTATCAAGGATTATGATTTGAGTTTGCAATACCACCCCGGTAAAGCAAATGTAGTAGCAGATGCTCTAAGTCGTAAAGCGTTTGTAAATGGTCTTACCAAAGGTGAATTGCCTGATGGTTTGTGTAAGCAATTCAAGGAACTCAGGTTGGAGATTGTGCCGGAAGGACATCTCATGTCTTTGGATGTTCAACCCACTCTGTTGGATAAGATTAAAGAAGCCCAAAAGACGGATAAAGAAATCGAAGAGATCAAGGAAAGGATTAGCCAAGGGAAAGCTAAAAGTTTCCATATGGACGAACAAGGTACTTTATGGCACGAGAAACGTATTTGTACCACAAGATCCGAATTGGAAACTGATTACGCAAGAAGCCCATAACTCTCCGTATTCTATTCACCCGGAAACACCAAAATGTACATGGATATGAAAGAAAGATTTTGGTGGAACAATCTTAAAGGGACATCGCGAACACATTGCCTTGTGTGGCGTGTGTAGTAGAGTGAAAGCGAGCATCGAAACCAGCAGGTTTGCTTCAACCAATGCCTATTCCTGAGTGGAAGTGGGAAAATATCGGTATGGATTTCATTACTGGATTACCAAGGACCAGGTCAGGGTATGATTCCATATGGGTAATAGTAGATCGCCTAACTAAAGTGGCTCATTTTATACCCGTAAAGACAACTTATACCAGTGCAAAGTTAGCCAAAATCTACATGAGCAGAATTGTATGCCTCCACGGTGTACCTAAGAGTATTGTGTCTGATAGAGGAACTCAGTTCACTTCTCACTTTTGGAGACAGCTTCATGAATCTCTAGGAACGAGGTTGGAATTCAGCACTGCTTTTCATCCTCAAACTGATGGACAAACAGAAAGGACTAATCAAATTCTTGAAGACATGTTGAGGGCATGTGCCCTAGACTATGGAGCAAGTTGGGATGAAAGTCTGCCTTCTGTGAGTTTTCTTACAACAACAGTCACCAATCTAGTATTGGGATGGCACCATTTGAGTTTCTATACGGAAGAAAGTGTACCACCCCACTGCTATGGAATGGTGTGGGAGAAAGAAGTTTGTTTGGACCAGACCTTATCAAAGACGCCGAAGAAAAGGTCAAATTGGTCAGAGACAGATTGAAGATAGCACAGTCTAGACAGAAAAGCTACGCAGATGCTAAGCGTAGAGAAGTCACTTACGAAGTTGGGGATAGAGCTTATCTTAGAGTATCACCACTTCGTGGAGTAAAAGATTTGGAGTCAAAGGAAAATTAGCACCAAGATATGTGGGACCATTCAACATTTTAAGTCGCAAGGAGAAGCTGCATATGAAATCGAGCCGACATCTTTACTAGAGTCCATAATGTTTTTCATGTGAGCCAGCTCAAGAAATGTCACGAAATGGAAGAAACATCTTTGAAAGATACCATATCTTTGGAAGAAGTTCAACTAGAAAGTGATCTCACCTATGAAGAAAACTCACAAGATACTTGAGACCACAGAAAGAGTCACGAGAACAAAGACTATCAAGTTTTGCAAAGTACAATGGAATCATCATTCCGAAGAAGAAGCAACATGGGAAAGAGAAGATGATCTTCGGAAAGACCACCCTCACCTATTTGCTAGCCAATCCGAATCTCGAGGAGATTCATTTTAAGGGTTAGATTTGTAACATCCTAAAAATCATGTTTCAAAACTCATTCGTATCATTCTTGCATCATTCATTCATATAGGGTTTTTCTCAAAAATCATTTAGAGGCAGAAGTTTGAGCTATGATTTCATGTGGGCATTTTATCTCAATTTGCCATCACCCTTTGAGATTTGAATGCTTAGGTACTTGTTTGCTTGCCTCCATGGTTGGAAAGATTAGGAGTAGCTTTTAAACCCAAGATTCCAATTTAGAAATATTTTCTAAACCCTATTCCAAATAATTGCAAAGAGACAAAGTCTCTGTTTATTTCAAAGACCCAAGCTTGACCAAGCCTTGCAAGGTGACCACATGGTTATTTGTTGCATTTGAACCCACAAGAACCTGCAAAATTCCCAAGAAGTATGAATTCAAGAGGATTTGAATTCATATCAAATTCATTCAGAAAATGAAATTAGAAAAGAAAAAGGCTAAGGAAAAGAAAAGGCCGATCGGCGAATCGCCCAAGCAGATCCAGCCAGAAGCCCACCCGGATCTTCTTTTTCTTCTCTCACGCAGCAGAAGCGCTTGACGGCCCGTGACTAGCCGACCCCACTGCTGCCTCGCCGCAGAACGGCAGGCCGGTCCACGTCGCCCTCGTCTTCCCAGACGCGCTGCGACCACGTCGCCCTTGGCGATGAAGGCCGGTAATGGCGCGGCGTAAATGGGCATTAAACCAGGCGTTTCGCCGATTCCCGGCTATAAGATCCTCTCGCTCCGATCTTTTCCCCAGACACCTCGCTCACTCGCCACCAGGCTGCCTCAATCAGCTTTGCACCACCGCGACGAACCTCTCCGGCGATCGATTCCGGTGAGCCCAGTGTTCCCCTGCCTCTCGTTCTTGCTATCCTTCTCGGTGAATCCTTGCGCATCTCCGGCCTCGCTAGTCTGTCTGTCTTGCCCAGTCGCCGGTTCCACTTGACACCGAGCACCGACGACATCAACTCCGACGAGCTCTAGTGGTAAGTCCAGACCGCGCCTCCTAGTTCATGCTCACTACCGCCTTGACCACGTGAACCTAACCGTGTCCTCGACTTGCCTTGGGGTGACCACGGCGGCGTCCCGACGACCACCGGCGCACCCGCCGCCACGAACTCCGGTGAGGAATAGCAGCCGTGCCCGAGCGCCCCTTGACCAACCGCGAGTACGACGAGCTTCGCCGTGACCTCCTGAGCCTGGTAAGCCACTCCTCCTTCTTCCTCGCCGTCTGCATCATCGGCAACGTCGTCGACCGAGCGATTCGCCCGCCCGCCGGTAGCCGGATCGAGCGCCTCGATAGATCACTTAACCCAGGCGATGCGCGATCTGAGCCGCCAGATTTCATTTAGATCCTACTGTGGAGCTCGATCCAGTGAACCGATGCTGGCGAATAAGAACATACGACGCGTGGCTAGGTTAGATCTGAGAATAGAATTTAAAACCAGAAATTTGATCCAAATTCAAATGCCTATATCTTTTGAATGCCACGTTGGAATTTTGCAAACTTTATACCGTTGGATTCAGAAAAACAAGACCTTTCTGCCTATCCTTTTTGTTTAGCATATAGTAACCATTAGATGTGCTAAAATTGCAGAGACTTGTTTGAGGCCATTTTAAGTATAGATTTAGTTTAGTATTTTTGTTTTAGGGTTAATTAAGTTGTCTTGGCTACTTTGTGACTAGTTTTAGTTTCTGTATTCATGCACTTGCTTGGTTGAAGTTTTCAAAAAAATCATCACTTGGTAGAATCATGCATGCATGCATTCATAATACTTTTGTTTGTATATATTTGTGTGTAATTGTATGCTACAACTTTGTGTGTAGATTTTGCTAGTGATTGTGATTGTGACAGTGCTACTCTCCACACTACCAAGCCAAGTGATATCATCATGAATATTCCATTCCTATATTTTATATATGCATTAGTATTATTTTTCTAAGTATAGGACTTGCATGGTTTTTAGCTAAGTACAAGCTATGCTTTGGGAAAACCTATTAGATTAAGCCTTAGTGAAATTTCCTAAGTCCAAATTCCTATTACTATCATGCTTAGCCTAGCTACTAGAAAACAAGGGTGGTTTATAAATTCACTATGGAAAAATTTCTAAGTCTAAGGACTTATGTTTTTGTAAAATAAAACAACTAAGTTAATGAACCACATGGGTGGAATGGAAGGAATGGCTTATGTTGAGTGGTTCACAAGGCCAGGGACTGGCTTGTGTATCTCACTTGTGGATGGCCACCCAGGAAACAAAGAGATTTGAGATGTCAAATGTTGAAAAGCTTCAAGTGCAACCACTTGGCATTATGGGCTCTGCCATGATCTTAGGATGCTGGAACTTAGTCTTTTGGACAGTGGGTGGTAGATGGGATGATAGGTTGGAACGCGTCCATTTGACTAAGGAAAGGCTACTGAAGGATCATCCTTGGGAAACCAAGGCTTGTGGGGAAAGTGCACCACCTCTGCAGAGTGTAAAACCTAAGTACTTAGCCATGTCCCTGGTAAAGGACAATTTGAGCATCAAGACATGGAAACTTCAAGAATCTCATCACTCAAATTTCTAAATAAAACTTGTGGGTGAACAAAGGGATAAAAGGATCTTCAGTCATTGATTGCTAGATGCCTTGAGTGGATCTAGAGTCTTTGTTGATAGATACCTTGGGTGTTTTTGCCAAGAAAGGATCTTCTATCTTTGAATTGTAGATGCCTTGAGAGGATCTTCAGTCTTGATGGATAGAAGTCTTGATTGGTTTTTGTCAACAAGTTTTAGTATTTTCAAAAGTTAAGGAAAAATCTATTTTTGAGCAATGCAAGCCTAAACTCCACCAGCCAAATGCATATAGTATTTTTAGTCCACTTAAAATATATTAAGGTATCACTTGCCAATACTATTCCAAAGTATTGACCCTTGTGGCTGTAACTTATGATGTTGCAGGTTACTCTGATGATGATTAGGTGTCATGAGTCTACACTCAACATGCTTGCCTGTGGCACATGAAGATGAAGACTTATGTTTATTTACTTATTCCATAAACTCTTGTACTAGGCCTTTGGCCATGAGTTGTAAAAGACTATGTTTTATCTCTGGAATGACTGTAATAAACGACCTTTGTATCTGTGTACTTCATCTTAAACTGTGGATGCTAGCAATGATCCAGGGACTAGCATTGCAATCACAGGGATCTTTTCCTTTAATAAGGAGGGATCTTACACAATGACCACTGGTTGATCCATATGTGGTTTGTAGAAAAGAACGCACATGCAATGACCACTGGTTGATCCATATGTGGTTTGTGGAAAGAACACACATGCAATGACCACTTGTTTATCCATGTGTGGTTTGTGGAAAGAACACGCATGCAATGAAAGCGGTGGATCCATGTGTGGTTTCTGAAAAGAACACACATGCAATGACTCTAGTGCTAGTTTTAGTATAAGAACACACATGCAATGACTCTAATGGATCCATATGTGGTTTGTGAAAAGAACACACATGCAATGACCACTTGTTGATCCATGTGTGGTTTGTGGAAAGAACACACATGCAATGACAGTGGTGGATCCATGTGTGGTTTGTGAAAAGAACACACATGCAATGACTCTAGTGTTGGTTTTAGTATAAGAACACACATGCAATGACTCTAATGGGTTCACATGTGGTTTGTGAAAAGAACACACATGCAATGACCACTGGTTGATCCATATGTGGTTTGTGGAAACAACACACATGCAATGACATTGCTTGATCCATGTGTGGTTTGTGGAAAAGAACACACATGCAATGACCACTGGTTGATCCATGTGTGGTTTGTGGAAAAAACACACATGCAATGACCACTGGTTGATCCATATGTAGTTTGTAGAAAAGAACACACATGCAATGACCACTGGTTGATCCATATGTGGTTTGTGGAAAGAACACACATGCAATGACCACTGGTTGTACCTTGTGTGGTTTGTGAAGAGTACACACATGCAATGAACACTGGAGGATCCATATATTGTTTGTGGAAAGAACACACATGTAATGAACACTGGTGGATCCATAAGTGGTTTGTGGAAAGAACACACATGCAATGACTCTAGTGCTAGTTTTAGTATAAGAACACACATGCAATGACTCTAATGGATCCATATGTGGTTTGTGAAAAGAACACACATGCAATGACCACTTGTTTATCCATGTGTGGTTTGTGGAAAGAACACGCATGCAATGAAAGTGGTGGATCCATGTGTGGTTTGTGAAAAGAACACACATGCAATGACTCTAGTGTTGGTTTTAGTATAAGAACACACATGAATGACTCTAGTGGGTTCACATGTGGTTTGTGAAAAGAACACACACGCAATGACCACTGGTTGATCCATATGTGGTTTGTGGAAAGAACACACATGCAATGACAATGCTTGATCCATGTGTGGTTTGTGGAAAAGAACACACATGCAATGACTACTGGTTGATCCATGTGTGGTTTGTGAAAATAGCACACATGCAATGCCACTGGTTGATCCATGTGTGGTTTGTGGATAGAACACACATGCAATGACTCTAGTGCTAGTTTTAGTATAAGAACACACATACAATGTCTCTAGTGGATCAACATGTAGTTTGTGAAAATACCACACATGCAATGACCACTAGTTGATCCATAACTTGTTTGTGGAAAAGACCACACACGCAATGAGTCTAGTGGATCCATGTGTGGTTTGTGGAAAAGAACACACATGCAATGAGTCTAGTGCTGGTTTTAGTATAAGAACACACATGCAATGACTCTAGTGGGTCCACATGTGGTTTGTGAAATGAACACACATGCAATGACCACTGGTTGATCCATATGTGGTTTTTGGAAAAGAACACACATGCGATGAACACTAGTGGATCCATGTGTGGTTTGTGGAAAGAACACACATGCAATGACCACTGGTTGATCCATAAGTGGTTTGTGGAAAAGAACACACTTGCAATGTCCACTTGTTGATCCATGTTTGGTTTGTTGATAGAACAGACATGCAATGAACACTGGTGGATCCATAAGTGGTTTGTGGAAAGAACACACATGCAATGACCACTGGTTGATCCATATGTGGTTTGTGGAAAGAACACACATGAAGTGAACACTGGTGGATCCATAAGTGGTTTGTGGAAAGAACACACATGCAATGACCACTGATTGATCCATATCTGGTTTCTGGAAAGGACACACATTAAGTGAACACTGGTGGATCCATATGTTGTTTGTGAAAAGAACACACATGCAATGTCTCTAGTGCTGGTATTAGTATAAGAACACGCATGCAATGACTCTAGTTGGTCCACATGTAATTTGTGAAAAGAACACACATGCAATGCCACTGGTTGATCCATAAGTGGTTTCTGGAAAGAACACAGATCCAATGGCCACTGGTTGATCCATAAGTCGTTTGCGGAAAGAACACACATGCAATGACCACTGCTTGATCCATAAGTGGTTTGTGGGAAGAACACACATGCAATGACCACTAGTTGATCCATCCATAAGTGGTTTGTGGAAAGAACACACATGCAGTGACCACTGGTGGATCCATATGTTGTTTGTGAAAAGAACACACATGCAATGAACACTGGTTGATCCATAAGTGGTTTGTGGAAAGAACACACATGCAATGACTCTATTGCTAGTTTTAGTATAAGAACACACATGCAATGACTCTAATGGATCCATATGTGGTTTGTGAAAAGAACACACATGCAATGACCACTTGTTGATCCATGTGTGGTTTGTGGAAAGAAAACACATGCAATGACAGTGGTGGATCCCTGTGTGGTTTGTGAAAAGAACACACATGCAATGACTCTAGTGTTGGTTTTAGTATAAGAACACACATGCAATGACTCTAGTGGGTTCACATGTGGTTTGGGAAAAGAACACACATGCAATGACCACTGGTTGATCCATATGTGGTTTGTGGAAAGAACACACATGCAATGACACTGCTTGATCCATGTGTGGTTTGTGGAAAAGAACACACATGCAACGACCACTGGTTGATCCATGTGTGGTTTGTAGAAAGAACACACATGCAATGACCACTGGTTGATCCATATGTGGTTTGTAGAAAAGAACGCACATGCAATGACCACTGGTTGATCCATATGTGGTTTGTGGAAAGAACACACATGCAATGACCACTTGTATATCCATGTGTGGTTTGTGGAAAGAACACGCATGCAATGAAAGCGGTGGATCCATGTGTGGTTTCTGAAAAGAACACACATGCAATGACTCTAGTGCTAGTTTTAGTATAAGAACACACATGCAATGACTCTAATGGATCCATATGTGGTTTGTGAAAAGAACACATGCAATGACCACTTGTTGATCCATATGTGGTTTGTGGAAAAGAACACACATGCAATGACAGTGGTGGATCCATGTGTGGTTTGTGAAAAGAACACACATGCAATGACTCTAGTGTTGGTTTTAGTATAAGAACACACATGCAATGACTCTAGTGGGTTCACATGTGGTTTGTGAAAAGAACACACATGCAATGACCACTGGTTGATCCATATGTGGTTTGTGGAAACAACACACATGCAATGACATTGCTTGATCCATGTGTGGTTTGTGGAAAAGAACACACATGCAATGACCACTGGTTGATCCATGTGTGGTTTGTGGAAAAAACACATGCAATGACCACTGGTTGATCCATATGTAGTTTGTAGAAAAGAACACACATGCAATGACCACTGGTTGATCCATATGTGGTTTGTGGAAAGAACACACATGCAATGACCACTGCTTGATCCATGTGTGGTTTGTGAAGAGAACACACATGCAATGAACACTGGAGGATCCATATATTGTTTGTGGAAAGAACACACATGTAATGAACACTGGTGGATCCATAAGTGGTTTGTGGAAAGAACACACATGCAATGACTCTAGTGCTAGTTTTAGTATAAGAACACACATGCAATGACTCTAATGGATCCATATGTGGTTTGTGAAAAGAACACACATGCAATGACCACTTGTTTATCCATGTGTGGTTTGTGGAAAGAACACGCATGCAATGAAAGTGGTGGATCCATGTGTGGTTTGTGAAAAGAACACACATGCAATGACTCTAGTGTTGGTTTTAGTATAAGAACACACATGAATGACTCTAGTGGGTTCACATGTGGTTTGTGAAAAGAACACACACGCAATGACCACTGGTTGATCCATATGTGGTTTGTGGAAAGAACACACATGCAATGACAATGCTTGATCCATGTGTGGTTTGTGGAAAAGAACACACATGCAATGACTACTGGTTGATCCATGTGTGGTTTGTGAAAATAACACATATGCAATGCCACTGGTTGATCCATGTGTGGTTTGTGGATAGAACACACATGCAATGACTCTAGTGCTAGTTTTAGTATAAGAACACACATACAATGTCTCTAGTGGATCAACATGTAGTTTGTGAAAATACCACACATGCAATGACCACTAGTTGATCCATAACTTGTTTGTGGAAAAGACCACACGCATAATGAGTCTAGTGGATCCATGTGTGGTTTGTGGAAAAGAACACACATGCAATGAGTCTAGTGCTGGTTTTAGTATAAGAACACACATGCAATGACTCTAGTGGGTCCACATGTGGTTTGTGAAATGAACACACATGCAATGACCACTGGTTGATCCATATGTGGTTTTTGGAAAAGAACACACATGCGATGAACACTAGTGGATCCATGTGTGGTTTGTGGAAAGAACACACATGCAATGACCACTGGTTGATCCATAAGTGGTTTGTGGAAAAGAACACACTTGCAATGACCACTTGTTGATCCATGTTTGGTTTGTGGATAGAACAGACATGCAATGAACACTGGTGGATCCATAAGTGGTTTGTGGAAAGAACACACATGCAATGACCACTGGTTGATCCATATGTGGTTTGTGGAAAGAACACACATGCAGTGAACACTGGTGGATCCATAAGTGGTTTGTGGAAAGAACACACATGCAATGACCACTGGTTGATCCATATCTGGTTTCTGGAAAGGACACACATTAAGTGAACACTGGTGGATCCATATGTTGTTTGTGAAAAGACCACGCAAGCAGTGTCTCTAGTGATGGTCTTATTATAAGAACACGCATGCAATGACTCTAGTTGGTCCACATGTAATTTGTGAAAAGAACACACATGCAATGCCACTGGTTGATCCATAAGTGGTTTCTGGAAAGAACACAGATCCAATGGCCACTGGTTGATCCATAAGTCGTTTGCGGAAAGAACACACATGCAATGACCACTGCTTGATCCATAAGTGGTTTGTGGGAAGAACACACATGCAATGACCACTAGTTGATCCATCCATAAGTGGTTTGTGGAAAGAACACACATGCAGTGACCACTGGTGGATCCATATGTTGTTTGTGAAAAGAACACACATGCAATGAACACTGGTTGATCCATAAGTGGTTTGTGGAAAGAACACACATGCAATGACTCTATTGATAGTTTTAGTATAAGAACACACATGCAATGATTCTAATGGATCCATATGTGGTTTGTGAAAAGAACACACATGCAATGACCACTTGTTGATCCATGTGTGGTTTGTGGAAAGAAAACACATGCAATGACAGTGGTGGATCCCTGTGTGGTTTGTGAAAAGAACACACATGCAATGACTCTAGTGTTGGTTTTAGTATAAGAACACACATGCAATGACTCTAGTGGGTTCACATGTGGTTTGCGAAAAGAACACACATGCA
The DNA here is from genome assembly GCA_023614405.1 of Avena insularis. Taxonomy (NCBI): domain Eukaryota; kingdom Viridiplantae; phylum Streptophyta; class Magnoliopsida; order Poales; family Poaceae; genus Avena; species Avena insularis. Next base: position 95,949,635 of record CM042686.1, read on the forward strand.
ATGACCGCTGGTTGATCCATATGTGGTTTGTGGAAAGAACACACATGCAATGACACTGCTTGATCCATGTGTGGTTTGTGGAAAAGAACACACATGCAATGACCACTGGTTGATCCATGTGTGGTTTGTGGAAAGAACACACATGCAATGACCACTGATTGATCCATATCTGGTTTGTAGAAAAGAACGCACATGCAATGACCACTGGTTGATCCATATGTGGTTAGTGGAAAGAACACACATGCAATGACCACTTGTTTATCCATGTGTGGTTTGTGGAAAGAACACGCAGGCAATGAAAGCGGTGGATCCATGTGTGGTTTGTGAAAATAACACACATGCAATGACTCTAGTGCTAGTTTTAGTATAAGAACACACATGCAATGACTCTAATGGATCCATATGTGGTTTGTGAAAAGAACACACATGCAATGACCACTTGTTGATCCATGTGTGGTTTGTGGAAAGAACACACATGCAATGACAGTGGTGGATCCATGTGTGGTTTGTGAAAAGAACACACATTCAATGACTCTAGTGTTGGTTTTAGTATAAGAACACACATGCAATGACTCTAGTGGGTTCACATGTGGTTTGTGAAAAGAACACACATGCAATGACCACTGGTTGATCCATATGTGGTTTGTGGAAACAACACACATGCAATGACATTGCTTGATCCATGTGTGGTTTGTGGAAAAGAACACACATGCAATGACCACTGGTTGATCCATGTGTGGATTGTGGAAAAAACACACATGCAATGACCACTGCTTGATCCATATGTGGTTTGTAGAAAAGAACACACATGCAATGACCACTGGTTGATCCATATGTGGTTTGTGGAAAGAACACACATGCAATGACCACTGCTTGATCCATGTGTGGTTTGTGAAGAGAACACACATGCAATGAACACTGGAGGATCCATATATTGTTTGTGGAAAGAACACACATGTAATGAACACTGGTGGATCCATAAGTGGTTTGTGGAAAGAACACACATGCAATGCCTCTAGTGCTAGTTTTAGTATAAGAACACACATGCAATGACTCTAATGGATCCATATGTGGTTTGTGAAAAGAAGACACATGCAATGACCACTTGTTTATCCATGTGTGGTTTGTGGAAAGAACACGCATGCAATGAAAGTGGTGGATCCATGTGTGGTTTGTGAAAAGAACACACATGCAATGACTCTAGTGTTGGTTTTAGTATAAGAACACACATGAATGACTCTAGTGGGTTCACATGTGGTTTGTGAAAAGAACACACGCAATGACCACTGGTTGATCCATATGTGGTTTGTGGAAAGAACACACATGCAATGACAATGCTTGATCCATGTGTGGTTTGTGGAAAAGAACACACATGCAATGACTACTGGTTGATCCATGTGTGGTTTGTGAAAATAACACACATGCAATGCCACTGGTTGATCCATGTGTGGTTTGTGGATAGAACACACATGCAATGACTCTAGTGCTAGTTTTAGTATAAGAACACACATACAATGTCTCTAGTGGATCAACATGTAGTTTGTGAAAATACCACACATGCAATGACCACTAGTTGATCCATAACTTGTTTGTGGAAAAGACCACACACGCAATGAGTCTAGTGGATCCATGTGTGGTTTGTGGAAAAGAACACACATGCAATGAGTCTAGTGCTGGTTTTAGTATAAGAACACACATGCAATGACTCTAGTGGGTCCACATGTGGTTTGTGAAATGAACACACATGCAATGACCACTGGTTGATCCATATGTGGTTTTTGGAAAAGAACACGCATGCGATGAACACTAGTGGATCCATGTGTGGTTTGTGGAAAGAACACACATGCAATGACCACTGGTTGATCCATAAGTGGTTTGTGGAAAAGAACACACATGCAATGACCACTTGTTGATCCATGTTTGGTTTGTGGATAGAACAGACATGCAATGAACACTGGTGGATCCATAAGTGGTTTGTGGAAAGAACACACATGCAATGACCCTTTGGTTGATCCATATGTGGTTTGTGGAAAGAACACACATGCAGTAAACACTGGTGGATCCATAAGTGGTTTGTGGAAAGAACACACATGCAATGACCACTGGTTGATCCATATCTGGTTTCTGGAAAGAACACACATTAAGTGAACACTGGTGGATCCATATGTTGTTTGTGAAAAGAACACACATGCAATGTCTCTAGTGCTGGTATTAGTATAAGAACACGCATGCAATGACTCTAGTGGGTCCACATGTAATTTGTGAAAAGAACACACATGCAATGCCACTAGTTGATCCATAAGTGGTTTCTGGAAAGAACACAGATCCAATGGCCACTGGTTGATCCATAAGTCGTTTGCGGAAAGAACACACATGCAATGACCACTGCTTGATCCATAAGTGGTTTGTGGGAAGAACACACATGCAATGACCACTAGTTGATCCATCCATAAGTGGTTTGTGGAAAGAACACACATGCAGTGACCACTGGTGGATCCATATGTTGTTTGTGAAAAGAACACACATGCAATGAACACTGGATGATCCATAAGTGGTTTGTGGAAAGAACACACATGCAATGACTCTATTGCTAGTTTTAGTATAAGAACACACATGCAATGACTCTAATGGATCCATAAGTGGTTTGTGGAAAGAACACACATGCAATGACTCTATTGCTAGTTTTAGTATAAGAACACACATGCAATGACTCTAATGGATCCATATGTGGTTTGTGAAAAGAACACACATGCAATGACCACTTGTTGATCCATGTGTGGTTTGTGGAAAGAAAACACATGCAATGACAGTGGTGGATCCCTGTGTGGTTTGTGAAAAGAACACACATGCAATGACTCTAGTGTTGGTTTTAGTATAAGAACACACATTCAATGACTCTTGTGGGTTCACATGTGGTTGGGAAAAGAACACACATGCAATGACCACTGGTTGATCCATATGTGGTTTGTGGAAAGAACACACATGCAATGACACTGCTTGATCCATGTGTGGTTTGTGGAAAAGAACACACATGCAATGACCACTGGTTGATCCATGTGTGGTTTGTGGAAAGAACACACATGCAATGACCACTGGTTCATCCATATCTGGTTTGTAGAAAAGATCGCACATGCAATGACCACTGGTTGATCCATATGTGTTTTGTGGAAAGAACACACATGCAATGACCACTTGTTTATCCATGTGTGGTTTGTGGAAAGAACACGCATGCAATGAAATCGGTGGATCCATGTGTGGTTTGTGAAAAGAACACACATGCAATGACTCTAGTGCTAGTTTTAGTATAAGAACACACATGCAATGACTCTAATGGATCCATATGTGGTTTGTGAAAAGAACACACATGCAATGACCACTTGTTGATCCATGTGTGGTTTGTGGAAAGAACACACATGCAATGACAGTGGTGGATCCATGTGTGGTTTGTGAAAAGAACACACATGCAATGACTCTAGTGTTGGTTTTAGTATAAGAACACACATGCAATGACTCTAGTGGGTTCACATGTGGTTTGTGAAAAGAACACACATGCAATGACCACTGGTTGATCCATATGTGGTTTGTGGAAACAACACACATGCAATGACATTGCTTGATCCATGTGTGGTTTGTGGAAAAGAACACACATGCAATGACCACTGGTTGATCCATGTGTGGTTTGTGGAAAAAACACACATGCAATGACCACTGGTTGATCCATATGTGGTTTGTAGAAAAGAACACACATGCAATGACCACTGGTTGATCCATATGTGGTTTGTGGAAAGAACACACATGCAATGACCACTGCTTGATCCATGTGTGGTTTGTGAAGAGAACACACATGCAATGAACACTGGAGGATCCATATATTGTTTGTGGAAAGAACACACATGTAATGAACACTGGTGGATCCATAAGTGGTTTGTGGAAAGAACACACATGCAATGACTCTAGTGCTAGTTTTAGTATAAGAACACACATGCAATGACTCTAATGGATCCATATGTGGTTTGTGAAAAGAAGACACATGCAATGACCACTTGTTTATCCATGTGTGGTTTGTGGAAAGAACACGCATGCAATGAAAGTGGTGGATCCATGTGTGGTTTGTGAAAAGAACACACATGCAATGACTCTAGTGTTGGTTTTAGTATAAGAACACACATGAATGACTCTAGTGGGTTCACATGTGGTTTGTGAAAATAACACACGCAATGACCACTGGTTGATCCATATGTGGTTTGTGGAAAGAACACACATGCAATGACAAATCTTTATCCATTTGTGGTTTGTGGAAAGAACACACATGCAATGACACTGGTTGATCCATGTGTGGTTTGTGAAAATAACACACATGCAATGCCACTGGTTGATCCGGTGTGTGGTTTGTGGATAGAACACATGCAATGACTCTAGTGCTAGTTTTAGTATAAGAACACACATACAATGTCTCTAGTGGATCAACATGTAGTTTGTGAAAATACCACACATGCAATGACCACTAGTTGATCCATAACTTGTTTGTGGAAAAGACCACACACGCAATGAGTCTAGTGGATCCATGTGTGGTTTGTGGAAAAGAACACACATGCAATGAGTCTAGTGCTGGTTTTAGTATAAGAACACACATGCAATGACTCTAGTGGGTCCACATGTGGTTTGTGAAATGAACACACATGCAATGACCACTGGTTGATCCATATGTGGTTTTTGGAAAAGAACACGCATGCGATGAACACTAGTGGATCCATGTGTGGTTTGTGGAAAGAACACACATGCAATGACCACTGGTTGATCCATAAGTGGTTTGTGGAAAAGAACACACATGCAATGACCACTTGTTGATCCATGTTTGGTTTGTGGATAGAACAGACATGCAATGAACACTGGTGGATCCATAAGTGGTTTGTGGAAAGAACACACATGCAATGACCACTGGTTGATCCATATGTGGTTTGTGGAAAGAACACACATGCAGTGAACACTGGTGGATCCATAAGTGGTTTGTGGAAAGAACACACATGCAATGACCACTGGTTGATCCATATCTGGTTTCTGGAAAGAACACACATTAAGTGAACACTTGTGGATCCATATATTGTTTGTGAAAAGAACACACATGCAATGTCTCTAGTGCTGGTATTAGTATAAGAACATGCATGCAATGACTCTAGTGGGTCCACATGTAATTTGTGAAAAGAACACACATGCAATGCCACTGGTTGATCCATAAGTGGTTTCTGGAAAGAACACAGATCCAATGGCCACTGGTTGATCCATAAGTCGTTTGCGGAAAGAACACACATGCAATGACCACTGCTTGATCCATAAGTGGTTTGTGGGAAGAACACACATGCAATGACCACTAGTTGATCCATCCATAAGTGGTTTGTGGAAAGAACACACATGCAGTGACCACTGGTGGATCCATATGTTGTTTGTGAAAAGAACACACATGCAATGAACACTGGTTGATCCATAAGTGGTTTGTGGAAAGAACACACATGCAATGACTCTATTACTAGTTTTAGTATAAGAACACACATGCAATGACTCTAATGGATCCATATGTGGTTTGTGAAAAGAACACACATGCAATGACCACTTGTTGATCCATGTGTGGTTTGTGGAAAGAAAACACATGCAATGACTGTGGTGGATCCATGTGTGGTTTGTGAAAAGAACACACATTCAATGACTCTAGTGTTGGTTTTAGTAGAAGAACACACATGCAATGACTCTAGTCGGTTCACATGTGTTTTGTGAAAAGAACACACATGCAATGACCACTGGTTGATCCATATGTGGTTTGTGGAAAGAACACACATGCAATGACACTTCTTGATCCATGTGTGGTTTGTGGAAAAGAACACACATGCAATGACCACTGGTTGATCCATGTGTGGTTTCTGGAAAGAACACACATGCAATGACCACTGGTTGATCCATATGTGGTTTGTGGAAAAGAACGCACATGCAATGACCATTGGTTGATCCATGTGTGGTTTGTGGAAAGAACACACATGCAATAACAGTGGTGGATCCATGTGTGGTTTGTGAAAAGAACACACATGCAATGACTCTAGTGTTGGTTTTAGTATAAGAACACACATGCAATGACTCTAGTGGGTTCACATGTGGTTTGGGAAAAGAACACACATGCAATGACCACTGGTTGATCAATATGTGGTTTGTGGAAAGAACACACATGCAATGACACTGCTTCATCCATGTGTGGTTTGTGGAAAAGAACACACATGCAATGACCACTGGTTGATCCATGTGTGGTTTGTGGAAAGCACACACATGCAATGACCACTGGTTGATCCATATGTGGTTTGTAGAAAAGAACGCACATGCAATGACCACTGGATGATCCATATGTGGTTTGTGGAAAGAACACACATGCAATGACCACTTGTTTATCCATGTGTGGTTTGTGGAAAGAACACGCATGCAATGAAAGCGGTGGATCCATGTGTGGTTTGTGAAAAGAACACACATGCAATGACTCTAGTGCTAGTTTTAGTATAAGAACACACATGCAATGACTCTAATGGATCCATATGTGGTTTGTGAAAAGAACACACATGCAATGACCACTTGTTGATCCATGTGTGGTTTGTGGAAAGAACACACATGCAATGACAGTGGTGGATCCATGTGTGGTTTGTGAAAAGAACACACATGCAATGAATCTAGTGTTGGTTTTAGTATAAGAACACACATGCAATGACTCTAGTAGGTTCACATGTAATTTGTGAAAAGAACACACATGCAATGCCACTGGTTGATCCATAAGTGGTTTCTGGAAAGAACACACATGCAATGACCACTGCTTGATCCATATGTGGTTTGTAGAAAAGAACACACATTCAATGACCACTGGTTGATCCATATGTGGTTTGTGGAAAGAACACACATGCAATGACCACTGCTTGATCCATGTGTGGTTTGTGAAGAGAACACACATGCAATGAACACTGGAGGATCCATATATTGTTTGTGGAAAGAACACACATGTAATGAACACTGGTGGATCCATAAGTGGTTTGTGGAAAGAACACACATGCAATGACTCTAGTGCTAGTTTTAGTATAAGAACACACATGCAATGACTCTAATGGATGCATATGTGGTTTGTGAAAAGAACACACATGCAATGACCACTTGTTTATCCATGTGTGGTTTGTGGAAAGAACACGCATGCAATGAAAGTGGTGGATCCATGTGTGGTTTGTGAAAAGAACACACATGCAATGACTCTAGTGTTGGTTTTAGTATAAGAACACACATGCAATGACTCTAGTGGGTTCACATGTGGTTTGTGAAAAGAACACACACGCAATGACCACAAGTTGAACCATATGTGGTTTGTGGAAAGAACACACATGCAATGACAATGCTTGATCCATGTGTGGTTTGTGGAAAAGAACACACATGCAATGACTCTAGTGCTAGTTTTAGTATAAGAACACACATGCAATGACTCTAATGGATCCATATGTGGTTTGTGAAAAGAACACACATGCAATGACCACTTGTTGATCCATGTGTGGTTTATGGAAAGAACACACATGCAATGACAGTGGTGGATCCATGTGTGGTTTGTGAAAAGAACACACATGCAATGCATCTAGTGTTGGTTTTAGTATAAGAACACACATGCAATGACTCTAGTGGGTTCACATGTAATTTGTGAAAAGAACACACATGCAATGCCACTGGTTGATCCATAAGTGGTTTCTGGAAAGAACACACATGCAATGACCACTGCTTGATCCATATGTGGTTTGTAGAAAAGAACACACATTCAATGACCACTGGTTGATCCATATGTGGTTTGTGGAAAGAACACACATGCAATGACCACTGCTTGATCCATGTGTGGTTTGTGAAGAGAACACACATGCAATGAACACTGGAGGATCCATATATTGTTTGTGGAAAGAACACACATGTAATGAACACTGGTGGATCCATAAGTGGTTTGTGGAAAGAACACACATGCAATGACTCTAGTACTAGTTTTAGTATAAGAACACACATGCAATGACTCTAATGGATGCATATGTGGTTTGTGAAAAGAACACACATGCAATGACCACTTGTTTATCCATGTGTGGTTTGTGGAAAGAACACGCATGCAATGAAAGTGGTGGATCCATGTGTGGTTTGTGAAAAGAACACACATGCAATGACTCTAGTGTTGGCTTTAGTATAAGAACACACATGCAATGACTCTAGTGGGTTCACATGTGGTTTGTGAAAAGAACACACACGCAATGACCACTGGTTGATCCATATGTGGTTTGTGGAAAGAACACACATGCAATGACAATGCTTGATCCATGTGTGGTTTGTGGAAAAGAACACACATGCAATGCCACTGGTTGATCCATGTGTGGTTTGTGGAAAAGAATACACATGCAATGACCACTGGTTGATCCATGTGTGGTTTGTGGAAAGAACACACATGCAATGACCACTGGTTTATCAATATGTGGTTTGTGGAAAAGAACGCACATGCAATGACCACTGGTTGATCCATATGTGGTTTGTGGAAAGAACACAGGTGCAATGACCACTGGTTGATCCATGTGTGGTTTGTGAAAAGAACACACATGCAATGAACAATGGAGGATCCATATGTTGTTTGTGAAAAGAACACACATGCAATGAACACTAGTGGATCCATAAGTGGCTTGTGGAAAGAACACACATGCAATGACTCTAGTGCTAGTTTTAGTATAAGAACACACATGCAATGACTCTAATGGATCCATATGTGGTTTGTGAAAAGAACACACATGCAATGACCACTTGTTTATCCATGTGTGGTTTGTGGAAAGAACGCGCATGCAATGACAGTGGTGGATCCATGTGTAGTTTATGAAAAGAGCACACATGCAATCACTCTAGTGTTGGTTTTAGTATAAGAACACACATGCAATGACTCTAGTGGGTTCACATGTGGTTTGTGAAAAGAGAACACACGCAATGACCACTGGTTGATCCATATGTGGTTTGTGGAAAGAACACTCATGCAATGACACTGCTTGATCCATGTGTGGTTTGTGGAAAAGAACACACATGCAATGACCACTGGTTGATCCATGTGTGGTTTGTGAAAAGAACACACATGCAATGCCACTGGTTGATCCATGTGTGGTTTGTGGATAGAACACACATGCAATGACTCTAGTGCTAGTTTTAGTATAAGAACACACATACAATGACTCTAGTGGATCCACATGTAGTTCATGAAAAGAACACACATGCAATGACCACTAGTTGATCCATAACTTGTTTGTGGAAAAGACCACACACGCAATGAGTCTAGTGGATCCATGTGTGGTTTGTGGAAAAGAACACACATGCAATGAGTCTAGTGCTGGTTTTAGTATAAGAACACACATGCAATGACTCTAGTGGGTCCACATGTGGTTTGTGAAAAGAACACACATGCAATGGCCACTGGTTGATCCATATGTGGTTTTTGGAAAAGAACACACATGCAATGAACACTGTTGGTTCCATGTGTGGTTTGTGGAAAGAACACACATGCAAAGACCACTGGTTGATCCATAAGTGGTTTGTGGAAAAGAACACACATGTAATGACCACTGGTTGATCCATGTTTGGTTTGTGGATAGAACACACATGCAATGAACACTGGTGGATCCGTAAGTGGTTTGTGGAAAGAACACACATGCAATGACCACTGGTTGATCCATATGTGGTTTGCTGAAAGAACACACATGCAGTGAACACTGGTGGATCCATAAGTGGTTTGTGGAAAGAACACACATGCAATGACCACTGGTTGATCCATATGTGGTTTGTGCAAAGAACACACATGCGGTGAACACTAGTGGATCCATATGTTGTTTGTGAAAAGAACACGCATGCAATGACTCTAGTGCTGGTTTTAGTATAAGAACACAAATGCAATGACTCTAGTGGGTCCACATGTAGTTTGTGAAAAGAACACACATGCAATGCCACTGGTTGATCCATAAGTGGTTTGTGGAAAGAACACACATGCAATGGCCACTGGTTGATCCATAAGTCCTTTGTGGAAAGAACACACATGCAATGCCCACTGGTTGATCCATAAGTGGTTTCTGGAAAGAACACACATGCAATAACCACTGGTTGATCCATAAGTGGTTTATGGAAAGAACACACATGCAGTGACCACTGGTGGATCCATATGTTGTTTGTGAAAAGAACACACATGCAATGAACACTGGTGGATCCATATGTGGTTTGTGGAAAGAACACACATGCAATGACTCTAGTGCTAGTTTTAGTATAAGAACACACATGCAATGACTCTAATGGATCCATATGTGGTTTGTGAAAAGAACACACATGCAATGACCACTTGTTGATCCATGTGTGGTTTGTGGAAAGAACACACATGCAATGACAGTGGTGGATCCATGTGTGGTTTGTGAAAAGAACACACATGCAATGACTCTAGTGTTGGTGTTAGTATAAGAACACACATGCAATGGCTCTAGTTGGTTCACATGTGGTTTGTAAAAAGAACACACATGCAATGACCACTGGTTGATCCATATGTGGTTTGTGGAAAGAACACACATGCAATGACACTACTTGATCCATGTGTGGTTTGTGGAAAGAACACACATTCAATGACCACTGGTTGATCCATAAGTTGTTTGTGGAAAAGACCACACATGCAATGAGTCTAGTGGATCCATGTGTGGTTTGTGGAAAAGAACACACATGCAATGAGTCTAGTGCTGGTTTTAGTATAAGAACACACATGATATGACTCTAGTGGGTCCACATGTGGTTTGTGAAAAAACACACATGCAATGACCACTGGTTGATCCACATGTGGTTTTTGGAAAAGAACACACATGCAATGAACACTAGTGGATCCATGTGTGGTTTGTGGAAAGAACACACATGCAATGACCACTGGTTGATCCATAAGTTTTTTGTGGAAAAGAACGCACATGCAATGACCACTAGTTGATCCATGTTTGGTTTGTGGATAGAACACACATGCAATGAACACTGGTGGATCCATAAGTGGTTTGTGGAAAGAACACACATGCAATGACCACTGGTTGATCCATATGTGGTTCGTGGAAAGAACACACATGTAGTGAACACTAGTGGATCCATAAGTGGTTGGTGGAAAGAACACACATGCAATGACCACTAGTTGATCCATATGTGGTTTGTGGAAAGAACACACATGCAGTGAACACTGGTGGATCAATATGTTGTTTGTGAAAAGAACACACATGCAATGACTCTAGTGTTGGTTTTATTGTAAGAATACACATGCAATCACTCTAGTGGGTCCACATGTAGTTTGTGAAAAGAACACACCTGCAATGCCACTGGTTGATCCATAAGGGGTTTGGGGAAAGAACACACATGCAATGGCCACTGGTTGATCCATAAGTCGTTTGTGGAAAGAACACACATGCAATGGCCACTGGTTGATCCATAAGTCGTTTGTGGAAAGAACACACATGCAATGACCACTGGTTGATCCATAAATGGTTTGTGGAAAGAACACACATGCAATGACCACTGGTTGATCCATAAGTGGTTTGTGGAAAGAACACACATGAAGTGACCACTTGTGGATCCAAATGTTGTTTGTGAAAAGAACACACATGCAATGAACACTGGTGGATCCATAAGTGGCTTGTGGAAAGAACACACATGCAATGACTCTAGTGCTAGTTTTAGTATAAGAACACACATGAAATGACTCTAATTTATCCATATGTGGTTTGTGAAAAGAACACACATGCAATGACCACTTGTTTATCCATGTGTGGTTTGTGGAAAGAACGCGCATGCAATGACAGTGGTGGATCCATGTGTAGTTTGTGAAAAGAGCACACATGCAATCACTCTAGTGTTGGTTTTAGTATAAGAACACACATGCAATGACTCTAGTGGGTTCACATGTGGTTTGTGAAAAGAGAACACACGCAATGACCACTGGTTGATCCATATGTGGTTTGTGGAAAGAACACACATGCAATGACACTGCTTGATCCATGTGTGGTTTGTGGAAAAGAACACACATGCAATGACCACTGGTTGATCCATGTGTGGTTTGTGAAAAGAACACACATGCAATGCCACTGGTTGATCCATGTGTGGTTTGTGGATAGAACACACATGCAATGACTCTAGTGCTAGTTTTAGTATAAGAACACACATACAATGACTCTAGTGGATCCACATGTAGTTCATGAAAAGAACACACATGCAATGACCACTAGTTGATCCATAACTTGTTTGTGGAAAAGACCACACACGCAATGTGTAACATCCCTAAAAATCATGTTTCAAAACTCATTCATATCATTCTTGCATCATTCATTCATATAGGGTTTTTCTCAAAAATCATTTAGAGGCAGAAGTTTGAGCTATGATTTCATGTGGGCATTTTATCTCAATTAGCCATCACCCTTTGAGATTTGAATGCTTAGGTACTTGTTTGCTTGCCTCCATGGTTGGAAAGATTAGGAGTAGCTTTTAAACCCAAGATTCCAATTTAGAAATATTTTCTAAACCCTATTCCAAATAATTGCAAAGAGACAAAGTCTCTGTTTATTTCAAAGACCCAAGCTTGACCAAGCCTTGCAAGGTGACCACATGGTTATTTGACTGCATTTGAACCCACGAGAACCCTGCAAAAATTCCCAAAGAAGTTTGAATTCAAGAGGATTTGAATTCATATCAAATTCATTCCAGAAAATGAAATTAGAAAAAGAAAAAGGCTAAGGAAAAGAAAAGGGCGGCGAGAATCGCCCAGCAGATCCAGCAAAGAAGCCCACGGGATCTTCTTTTTCTTCTCTCACATAGCGCAGCTGCGCTGAGCATTGACTAGCCGACCCACCTGCACTCCGCGCTCCTCGGCGTAACGGGCCGGTCCACGTCGCCTCGTCTTCCCAGACGCGCTGCGACCACGTCGCCATGGCCGAAGGCGGTAATGGCGCGTAAATGGGCATTAAACCGGCGTTTCTGTCGATTCCCGGCTATAAGATCCTCTCTGCTCCACGATCTTTTTCCCCCAGACACCTCGCTCACTCCGCCACCAGGCTGCCCTCAATCAGCTTTGCACCGCCGCGGACAGAACCTCTCCGGCGATCGATTCCGGTGAGCCCAGTGTTCCCCTCTGCCTCTCGTTCTTGCTATCCTTCTCAGTGAATCCTTGCGCATCTACTGACCTCGCTAGTCTGTCCTGTACTGCCCCAGGTCGCCGGTTCCACTTAACACCGCGAGCACCGACGGCGACATCAACTCCGACGAGCTCTAGTGGTAAGTCCAGACCGCCCCGCGCCTCCTAGTTCATGCTCACTACTTCGCCTTGACCCTGTGAACCTAACCGTGTCCTCGACTTGCCTTGGGGTGACCCACGCGGCGTCCCGACGACCACCCGACGCCGCCACGAACTCCGGTGAGGAATAGCAGCCGTGCCCGAGCGCCCCTTGACCAACCGCGAGTACGACGAGCTTCGCCGTGACCTCCTGAGCCCGGTAAGCCACTCCTCCTTCTTCCTCGCCGTCTGCATCATCGGCAACATCATCGACCGACGATTCCGCCACGGTAGACCGTATGCCCATCGCCGCCATCTGTGGCGAAGGTGGCGTTAGATCTGGATCGAACGCCTACGATAGATCACTTAACCCCGAAGCGGTACGCGATCTGAGCCGCCAGATTTCATTTAGATCCTACGGCTGTGGAGCTCGATCCAGCGCGAACCGGTACGAGCGAATCAGAACATGACGCGTGGCTAGGTTAGATCTGAGAATAGAATTTAAAACCAGAAATTTGATCCAAATTCAAATGCCTATATCTTTTGAATGCCACGTTGGAATTTTGCAAACTTTATACCGTTGGATTCAGAAAAACAAGACCTTTCTGCCTATCCTTTTTGTTTAGCATATAGTAACCATTAGATGTGCTAAAATTGCAGAGACTTGTTTGAGGCCATTTTAAGTATAGATTTAGTTTAGTATTTTTGTTTTAGGGTTAATTAAGTTGTCTTGGCTACTTTGTGACTAGTTTTAGTTTCTGTATTCATGCACTTGCTTGGTTGAAGTTTTCAAAAAAATCATCACTTGGTAGAATCATGCATGCATGCATTCATAATACTTTTGTTTGTATATATTTGTGTGTAATTGTATGCTACAACTTTGTGTGTAGATTTTGCTAGTGATTGTGATTGTGACGAGTGCTACTCTCCACACTACCAAGGCAAGTGATATCATCATGAATATTCCATTCCTATATTTTTATATATGCATTAGTATTATTTTTCTAAGTATAGGACTTGCATGGTTTTTAGCTAAGTACAAGCTATGCTTTGGGAAAACCTATTAGATTAAGCCTTAGTGAAATTTCCTAAGTCCAAATTCCTATTACTATCATGCTTAGCCTAGCTACTAGAAAACAAGGGTGGTTTATAAATTCACTATGGAAAAATTTCTAAGTCTAAGGACTTATGTTTTTGTAAAATAAAACAACTAAGTTAATGAACCACACGGGTGGAATGGAAGGAATGGCTTATGTTGAGTGGTTCACAAGGCCAGGGACTGGCTTGTGTATCTCACTTGTGGATGGCCACCCAGGAAACAAAGAGATTTGAGATGTCAAATGTTGAAAAGCTTCAAGTGCAACCACTTGGCATTATGGGCTCTGCCATGATCTTAGGATGCTGGAACTTAGTCTTTTGGACAGTGGGTGGTAGATGGGATGATAGGTTGGAGCAACGTCCATTTGACTAAGGAAAGGCTCTTGAAGGATCATCCTTGGGAAACCAAGGCTTGTGGGAAAGTGCACCACCTGCAGAGTAAAACCTAAGTACTTAGCCATGTCCCGTAAAGGACAATTGGAGCATCAAGACATGGACACTTCAAGAATCTCATCACTCAAATTTCTAAATAAAACTTGTGGGTGAACAAAGGGATAAAAGGATCTTCAGTCATTGATTGCTAGATGCCTTGAGTGGATCTAGAGTCTTTGTTGATAGATACCTTGGGTGTTTTTGCCAAGAAAGGATCTTCTATCTTTGAATTGTAGATGCCTTGAGAGGATCTTCAGTCTTGATGGATAGAAGTCTTGATTGGTTTTTGTCAACAAGTTTTAGTATTTTCAAAAGTTAAGGAAAAATCTATTTTTGAGCAATGCAAGCCTAAACTCCACCAGCCAAATGCATATAGTATTTTTAGTCCACTTAAAATATATTAAGGTATCACTTGCCAATACTATTCCAAAGTATTGACCCTTGTGGCTGTAACTTATGATGTTGCAGGTTACTCTGATGATGATTAGGTGTCATGAGTCTACACTCAACATGCTTTCCTGTGGCACATGAAGATGAAGACTTATGTTTATTTACTTATTCCATAAACTCTTGTACTAGGCCTTTGGCCATGAGTTGTAAAAGACTATGTTTTATCTCTGGAATGACTGTAATAAACGACCTTTGTATCTGTGTACTTCATCTTAAACTGTGGATGCTAGCAATGATCCAGGGACTAGCATTGCAATCACAGGGATCTTTTCCTTTAATAAGGAGGGATCTTACAGATGGTATCAGAGCACTGTGTTGCCTGTAGGATTATGACCCTAGGATTGGAAACCACTAAGGAAAATTTTAACTTCTTCTACACTTGTCTATTCTTCTCGTAAACTTTTCTAATCTTCTCCTTCTCATCTCTATTTGTAGATGAACTCCGTCAACGAAGCCGTGAAGAAAGGACCACTCATGACCATGACCTTGGAGTGTGAGACTGAGTTTCCCAAGATTCTCAAGGACCTCATGGAAACCATGGGAGTACATGGTGCAGCTGTGTACAAAGGCTTTCCAGTGATGGAGGATGGAGTGGAGTATTGGTAGGTGCAACTTCACTTGTACAAGAACAAGGAAGACAACCACAAAGAAAAAGGCTTCTGCATGTACACCAACACTTTTATGCACACCACATTCTTTGAGTCAGCAAAAGAAGCAGCTTGGAAGACTATCAAGGAACTAAGTGCTAGAGTCAAGTGCAGGATGCTCAACCTCCAAAAAGACTTAGAGAAAGAGAAGGAACATACCCAAGAGTTGGAAGTCACCAACCAATCTTTAAGAGGAGATATTATAGACTTAGTGATAGAAGCATGTGAACAAGATAGGGTGATTGCCACTAGGAACATTGTGTTAGCCACCAGATCCAATGAGATAGGATTGTAGCGCGCCGTTAGTTGACCACCACCTATCACCTTATTTTCCAAAATAAGACCTTAAATAAGTTTGAACCTCGGTTGATGTAATGAATTTATGTATGCATGACTTGTGTGATTTTTGTGTTCCATGGTTATGCTTGAATGTTTGACTTGTTAAATTTAAAATTGTGTTGTTCTAACTTTTCAATCTTATAAATAGATGCCTATTGCCATCAAGCCTTTGTTGAGGAGTTCAGGCTACCCGTTTTGGTCCTCGGATCGTAGCGCTTCCGACTTGACGCGATCTCCCTCTGCCTATCCTTACGGGGCACCCACTCACCAAGTTTGAGAGGAAGGACCTTTGGGGCTTCAAGGTGAACCAGCCAGGACGCCAGGCAGAGCCTACTACAGAGGCCATCGTCTTCAAGCTTATGCACGATGACAGGAAGAGAGGCATGGAGGTTGTCATGCAGGATTTGATAGGACGACTATTAGGACGTCACTCCCGACAGGTTAGAGGCACTCACTTCCACGCTTTCGGAAGGCGTGATGATGACGGAGAGTCCATTGACTTTGAGGACGACTCGAGGGTCACAGCAGAGCCGATACGCCTGTACCTCCAGGACTTAGAGACTCTTATTAGGCACGTGGATACCGATAGGACCAACGTCATGCTTAGTAATGACGAGCTCCAGGTGCAGCTTCGCGAGAAGGACAAGCTCTTCGCGCAGCAGGACGAGATAGTCAAGGAGATGGAGGCAAAGTTCGAGACCCAAGACCGTAAGTTCAAGAGTCAAGAGAAGCGTGTCCAGGATAGGAACAAGAGGATTCGTGATATGACCGAGGAACTACAGTCCAAGGACTTCGAGTTAGAGCAGCAGCAGACAGTGATTGAGAGGCTTCATTCCCAGAAGAGGGCTCTCAAGGCCAAGATCGACTCATTGACCACTACCATCGAGGAGAACAAGACCGCAATGGAGAACGCAGGTCTTACCTTTGTCGAGGAGGAGATTGATGCTGATGAGTAGATTTGACTACTCAGTTATCTTTATTTTCCGCACTGGTTATTTGAGAACTTATTGTTGGACCATCCGACATGTGGATGGCTTGCCACTTGTATGTTTGTACTTTGAGATTTTGTTCTCTTGTTGTTTAGCTTTTATCCTAGCGTTGCTTGCTATGTGTTGGTTTGAGTAATGTATTGTGCATAAATCATATAAGGGTATCTCATTCTTATCTATATATGAACAAACCACAGATGCCTCCCCGTCGCGCAAACAACAACCCCAATCCCAACAACAACAACAACAACAATAACAACAACAACAACCCTCCAGGTTTTGATATGCTCACCAGATTTCTGCGTCTAAGGCCAACTAAGTTTTC
Source organism: Avena insularis (assembly GCA_023614405.1). Taxonomy (NCBI): domain Eukaryota; kingdom Viridiplantae; phylum Streptophyta; class Magnoliopsida; order Poales; family Poaceae; genus Avena; species Avena insularis. The sequence continues at coordinate 95,967,248 of CM042686.1, forward strand.
GGGAACGACTGATCCCATGGTGGCCAATGATTGGCTACGTTCTGTGAACAAAGACTTAGTGACCGTAGGATGCACAGATGCTGAAAAGGTCAGGTTTGCAGCACATCTGTTGGAAGGACCAGCCGCAGCATGGTGGGACAACTTCCAGATTACCACGCCTATTGATGAGGTAACTTGGGCTATCTTTGAAGATGGATTTCGTACCACTCATATCTCACCAGGTATGATGAGCCTGAAAAAGAAGGAATTTCACAACCTGAAGCGGCGCCACCACAGTGATGAATATATTGAAGAGTTCAACAATCTGGCGCGCTATGCACCGGATGAGGTTGACACTGATGCCAAAAGGAAGGAAAAGTTTCTGGAAGGCTTGAATGATGAGCTAAATCTACAGCTGTCTGTGGCATATGTTCCAACTTATCAGTCACTGTGTGACAAGGCTGTTATTGTGGAGAATAAAATGAAGCAAGTCGAGAGTAAGAAGAGGAAACACTTCGACAAGCACAGCTCGGGATCATCTCATAAACGATCTCACCATGATGATAGTGTCAGCTCAGGATCCCACAAACATGAGAAGTTTAACAAACACCACCATCACAACCGTCATGACAACAAGCATCATCGCAGTCATGAAAATGATAAGTACAAGAACCACAAGAGTGGATATAAGAGCCACCACAGTGGAAGTGGAAGTCAGCCTAAGACGGACATCAGCCAGGTCGAATGCTACAAATGCAAGAAGCTGGGGCATTATGCTAATAAGTGCCCTGAAAAGAAAGTTGAAGGACCTAACAAGCCAAATCCTTTTCAGAAAGGACAGGTTAACCACATCAATGTGGAGGAGGTCTTTGAAGAGCCTGATGCTGTTGCTGGTAAGTTCAGACTCAATTCCATCTCAGCATTTGTACTCTTTGACACTGGTGCATCTCATTCATTCATATCTAAAGCATTTGTCGAAAGAAATGAACTACCGGTGGAAACCATTGGGTGTCCTATAAGAGTAAGTTCTCCTGGTGGAGAAATGATAGTAAACTCAGGATGCCATGATCTAGTCATAGAGATCGGAAAACATAAGTTTCCAGTGAACCTAATAATCCTAAATTCCCAAGGATTGGATGTGATTTTGGGAATGGATTGGATGACTAAGTATAAGGGAGTACTAGATTGTGCAAATCATACAGTTTCACTCACAACCCCTGAAGGTAAGAGGATAATATTCAAGTCTAACTTTAAATCAAAAGGGAGTAAGCTGAATTCTCTTAAGGGGGTTAGCATGGACAGTGTGCCAATTGTGTGTGAGTATCCGGATGTGTTCCCGGAAGAGTTACCAGGAATGCCACCAGATAGAGATGTGGAGTTTATAATAGAATTGGTACCAGGATCTGGGCCAAGAGCAAAGAGACCTTATAAAATGTCAGTTGACGAACTTAAGGAACTCAAGAAACAACTTGGAGAACAATTGCAGAAAGGATTCATCCAGCCAAGTTCTTCATCTTGGGGAGCTCGGTTTTGTTAAGAAAAGAGATAGAACTCAAAGATTATGCATAGATTACCGTTCTCTCAACGAGGTAACCATCAAGAACAAATATCCTTTGCCAAGAATCAATGACTTGTTTGATCAGCTAGAAGGAGCTTGTGTGTTCTCAAAGATTGATCTTCGGTCAGGCTATTTTCAACTCAAGATAAGAGAGCAAGACATACCTAAAACAGCATTTACCACGAGGTATGGATTGTATGAGTACACTGTGATGCCTTTTGGATTAACCAACGCTCCAGCATACTTCATGAATATGATGAATAAAGTGTTCATGGAATTTCTCGACAAGTTTGTTGTCGTTTTCATCGATGACATCTTAGTTTACTCCAAGAGCAAGGAAGAACATGAAAGACATCTACGCTTGATACTTGAGAAACTAAGGGAACATAAACTTTATGCCAAGTTCAGCAAGTGTGAGTTTTGGTTAGAGGAAGTTGGATTTCTTGGTCATGTTATGACAAAGGATGGTGTAGCGATTGATCTGCTAAAGTTTCAAAATAACAGAATGGGAATCTCCTAAGAATGTAAAAGAGGTTCGTAGTTTTCTTGGTTTAGCAGGTTACTACAGAAGGTTCATTGAAATTTTTTCAAAGGTTGCTAAACCAATGACAGAATTATTAAAGAAAGATAAGAAATTTGCTTGGTCTGAAGGATGTGAACTCAGCTTTCAAGAATTAAAGAAGAGACTTGTGTCAAGACTGCCTACAGATTGGAAAAGGATTTCCAGGTATATTGTGATGCTTCTCATCAAGGATTAGGTGCCGTACTTATGCAAGGCGGAAAAGTTGTGGCTTATGCCTCGAGACAACTCAAAACTCATGAAGTAAATTATCCTACTCATGATTTAGAGTTAGTCATTGTCCATGCACTCAAAACATGGAGACATTACCTTTTGGGAAAACGTTGTGAAGTGTTCACCGACCATAAGAGTTTGAAATATATCTTCACACAGAAGGAGATCAATATGAGACAAAGAAGATGGCTAGAACTTATCAAGGATTATGATTTGAGTTTGCAATACCACCCCGGTAAAGCAAATGTAGTAGCAGATGCTCTAAGTCGTAAAGCGTTTGTAAATGGTCTTACCAAAGGTGAATTGCCTGATGGTTTGTGTAAGCAATTCAAGGAACTCAGGTTGGAGATTGTGCCAGAAGGACATCTCATGTCTTTGGATGTTCAACCCACTCTGTTGGATAAGATTAAAGAAGCCCAAAAGACGGATAAAGAAATCGAAGAGATCAAGGAAAGGATTAGCCAAGGGAAAGCTAAAAGTTTCCATATGGACGAACAAGGTACTTTATGGCACGAAAGCGATTTGTGTACCACAAGATCCGAATTGCGAAACTGATTCGCAAGAAGCCCATAACTCTCCGTATTCTATTCACCCGGGAAACACCAAAATGTACATGGATATGAAAGAAAGATTTTGGTGGAACAATCTTAAAAGGGACATCGCCGAACACATTGCCTTGTGTGACGTGTGTAGTAGAGTGAAAGCGGAGCATCAGAAACCAGCAGGTTTGCTTCAACCAATGCCTATTCCTGAGTGGAAGTGGGAAAATATCGGTATGGATTTCATTACTGGATTACCAAGGACCAGGTCAGGGTATGATTCCATATGGGTAATAGTAGATCGCCTAACTAAAGTGGCTCATTTTATACCCGTAAAGACAACTTATACCAGTGCAAAGTTAGCCAAAATCTACATGAGCAGAATTGTATGCCTCCACGGTGTACCTAAGAGTATTGTGTCTGATAGAGGAACTCAGTTCACTTCTCACTTTTGGAGACAGCTTCATGAATCTCTAGGAACGAGGTTGGAATTCAGCACTGCTTTTCATCCTCAAACTGATGGACAAACAGAAAGGACTAATCAAATTCTTGAAGACATGTTGAGGGCATGTGCCCTAGACTATGGAGCAAGTTGGGATGAAAGTCTGCCTTACGCAGAGTTTTCTTACAACAACAGTCACCAATCTAGTATTGGGATGGCACCATTTGAGTTTCTATCGGAAGAAAGTGTACCACCCCATTGCTATGGAATGGTGTGGGAGAAAGAGGTTTGTTTGGACCAGACCTTATCAAAGACGCGAAGAAAAGGTCAAATTGGTGAGAGAGATTGAAGATAGCAGTCTAGATGGAAAAGCTACGCAGATGCTAAGCGTAGAGAAGTCACTTACGAAGTTGGGGATAGAGCTTATCTTAGAGTATCACCACTCGTGGAGTAAAAGATTTGGAGTCAAAGGAAAGTTAGCACCAAGATATGTGGGACCATTCAACATTTTAAGTCGCAAGGAGAAGCTGCATATGAAATCGAATCGCCAAAGATCTTTACTAGTAGTCCATAATGTTTTTCATGTGAGCCACTCAAGAAATGTCACCTGAAATGGAAGAAACATCTTTGAAAGATACCATATCTTTGGAAGAAGTTCAACTAGAAAGTGATCTCACCTATGAAGAAAAGCCTGTCAAGATACTTGAGACCACGTAAAGAGTCACGAACAAAGACTATCAAGTTTTGCAAAGTACAATGGAATCATCATTCCGAAGAAGAAGCAACATGGGAAAGAGAAGATGATCTTCGGAAAGACCACCCTCACCTATTTGCTAGCCAATCCGAATCTCGAGGGCGAGATTCATTTTAAGGGGGTTAGATTTGTAACATCCCTAAAAATCATGTTTCAAAACTCATTCATATCATTCTTGCATCATTCATTCATATAGGGTTTTTCTCAAAAATCATTTAGAGGCAGAAGTTTGAGCTATGATTTCATGTGGGCATTTTATCTCAATTAGCCATCACCCTTTGAGATTTGAATGCTTAGGTACTTGTTTGCTTGCCTCCATGGTTGGAAAGATTAGGAGTAGCTTTTAAACCCAAGATTCCAATTTAGAAATATTTTCTAAACCCTATTCCAAATAATTGCAAAGAGACAAAGTCTCTGTTTATTTCAAAGACCCAAGCTTGACCAAGCCTTGCAAGGTGACCACATGGTTATTTGACTGCATTTGAACCCACGAGAACCCTGCAAAAATTCCCAAAGAAGTTTGAATTCAAGAGGATTTGAATTCATATCAAATTCATTCCAGAAAATGAAATTAGAAAAAGAAAAAGGCTAAGGAAAAGAAAAGGGCCGATCGGCCAGAATCTGGCCAATGACAGATCCAGCCAAAGCCCACCCGGGATCTTCTTTTCTTCTCTCACGCATAGCGCCTTGCTGAGCCGCTGACTAGCCGACCCCACCTGCACTCCGCGCTCCTCGCTGACGAACGGGCCCGGTCCACGTCGCCCTCGTCTTCCCCAGACCGCGCCTGCGACCACGTCGCCGCGGCAGTGAAGGCCGGTAATGGCGCGGCGTAAATGGGCATTAAACCCGAGCGTTTCCTGTCGATTCCCCGGCTATAAGATCCTCTCTGCTCCACGATCTTTTTCCCCCAGACACCTCGCTCACTCCGCCACCAGGCTGCCCTCAATCAGCTTTGCACCGCCATGGACGTAACCTCTCCGCGATCGATTCCGGTGAGCCCAGTGTTCCCCTCGCTCTCGTTCTTGCTATCCTTCTCGGTGAATCCTTGCGCATCTCGACCTCGCTAGTCTGTCTGTCTTGCCCAGTCGCGGTTCCACTTAACACCGCGAGCACCGACGGCGACATCAACTCCGACGAGCTCTAGTGGTAAGTCCAGACCGCCCCGCGCCTCCTAGTTCATGCTCACTACTTCGCCTTGACCCTGTGAACCTAACCGTGTCCTCGACTTGCCTTGGGGTGACCCACAGCGACGTCCCCGACGACCACCCGACGCACCCGACGCCGCCACGAACTCCGGTGAGGAATAGCAGCCGTGCGGCGCCCTTGACCAACCATGTACGACGAGCTTCGTGACCTCCTGAGCCAGGTAAGACACTCCTCCTTCTTCCTCGCCGTCTGCATCTTCGGCAACATCATCGACCGACGATTCCGCCGCCGGTAGCCACCGCTTAGCAATGGCCGTTAGATCTGGATCGAACGCCTCGATAGATCACTTAACCCCGGCGATGCAGCGATCTGAGCCGCCAGATTTCATTTAGATCCCACGGCTGTGGAGCTCGATCCAGTAGCGAACAGTGCAAGCGAATCAGAACATGACGCGTGGCTAGGTTAGATCTGAGAATAGAATTTAAAACCAGAAATTTGATCCAAATTCAAATGCCTATATCTTTTGAATGCCACGTTGGAATTTTGCAAACTTTATACCGTTGGATTCAGAAAAACAAGACCTTTCTGCCTATCCTTTTTGTTTAGCATATAGTAACCATTAGATGTGCTAAAATTGCAGAGACTTGTTTGAGGCCATTTTAAGTATAGATTTAGTTTAGTATTTTTGTTTTAGGGTTAATTAAGTTGTCTTGGCTACTTTGTGACTAGTTTTAGTTTCTGTATTCATGCACTTGCTTGGTTGAAGTTTTCAAAAAAATCATCACTTGGTAGAATCATGCATGCATGCATTCATAATACTTTTGTTTGTATATATTTGTGTGTAATTGTATGCTACAACTTTGTGTGTAGATTTTGCTAGTGATTGTGATTGTGACGAGTGCTACTCTCCACACTACCAAGGCAAGTGATATCATCATGAATATTCCATTCCTATATTTTTATATATGCATTAGTATTATTTTTCTAAGTATAGGACTTGCATGGTTTTTAGCTAAGTACAAGCTATGCTTTGGGAAAACCTATTAGATTAAGCCTTAGTGAAATTTCCTATGTCCAAATTCCTATTACTATCATGCTTAGCCTAGCTACTAGAAAACAAGGGTGGTTTATAAATTCACTATGGAAAAATTTCTAAGTCTAAGGACTTATGTTTTTGTAAAATAAAACAACTAAGTTAATGAACCACAGGTGGAATGGAAGGAATGGCTTATGTTGAGTGGTTCACACCAGGGACTGGCTTGTGTATCTCACTTGTGGATGGCCACCCAGGAAACAAAGAGATTTGAGATGTCAAATGTTGAAAAGCTTCAAGTGCAACCACTTGGCATTATGGGCTCTGCCATGATCTTAGGATGCTGGAACTTAGTCTTTTGGACAGTGGGTGGTAGATGGGATGATAGGTTGGAACGCGTCCATTTGACTAAGGAAAGGCTACTGAAGGATCATCCTTGGGAAACCAAGGCTTGTGGGGAAAGTGCACCACCTCTGCAGAGTGTAAAACCTAAGTACTTAGCCATGTCCCTGGTAAAGGACAATTTGAGCATCAAGACATGGAAACTTCAAGAATCTCATCACTCAAATTTCTAAATAAAACTTGTGGGTGAACAAAGGGATAAAAGGATCTTCAGTCATTGATTGCTAGATGCCTTGAGTGGATCTAGAGTCTTTGTTGATAGATACCTTGGGTGTTTTTGCCAAGAAAGGATCTTCTATCTTTGAATTGTAGATGCCTTGAGAGGATCTTCAGTCTTGATGGATAGAAGTCTTGATTGGTTTTTGTCAACAAGTTTTAGTATTTTCAAAAGTTAAGGAAAAATCTATTTTGAGCAATGCAAGCCTAAACTCCACCAGCCAAATGCATATAGTATTTTTAGTCCACTTAAAATATATTAAGGTATCACTTGCCAATACTATTCCAAAGTATTGACCCTTGTGGCTGTAACTTATGATGTTGCAGGTTACTCTGATGATGATTAGGTGTCATGAGTCTACACTCAACATGCTTGCCTGTGGCACATGAAGATGAAGACTTATGTTTATTTACTTATTCCATAAACTCTTGTACTAGGCCTTTGGCCATGAGTTGTAAAAGACTATGTTTTATCTCTGGAATGACTGTAATAAACGACCTTTGTATCTGTGTACTTCATCTTAAACTGTGGATGCTAGCAATGATCCAGGGACTAGCATTGCAATCACAGGGATCTTTTCCTTTAATAAGGAGGGATCTTACACAATGAGTCTAGTGGATCCATGTGTGGTTTGTGGAAAAGAACACACATGCAATGAGTCTAGTGCTGGTTTTAGTATAATAACACACATGCAATGACTCTAGTGGGTCCACATGTGGTTTGTGAAAAGAACACACATGCAATGACCACTGGTTGATGCATATGTGGTTTTTGGAAAAGAACACACATGCAATGAACACTGTTGGTTCCATGTGTGGTTTGTGGAAAGAACACACATGCAAAGACCACTGGTTGATCCATAAGTGGTTTGTGGAAAACAACACACATGTAATGACCACTGGTTGATCCATGTTTGGTTTGTGGATAGAACACACATGCAATGAACACTGGTGGATCCGTAAGTGGTTTGTGGAAAGAACACACATGCAATGACCACTGGTTGATCCATATGTGGTTTGTTGAAAGAACACACATGCAGTGAACACTGGTGGATCCATAAGTGGTTTGTGGAAAGAACACACATGCAATGACCACTGGTTGATCCATATGTGGTTTGTGCAAAGAACACACATGCGGTGAACACTAGTGGATCCATATGTTGTTTGTGAAAAGAACACGCATGCAATGACTCTGGTGCTGGTTTTAGTATAAGAACACAAATGCAATGACTCTAGTGGGTCCACATGTAGTTTGTGAAAAGAACACACATGCAATGCCACTGGTTGATCCATAAGTGGTTTGTGGAAAGAACACACATGCAATGGCCACTGGTTGATCCATAAGTCCTTTGTGGAAAGAACACACATGCAATGCCCAATGGTTGATCCATAAGTGGTTTCTGGAAAGAACACACATGCAATAACCACTGGTTGATCCATAAGTGGTTTATGGAAAGAACACACATGCAGTGACCACTGGTGGATCCATATGTTGTTTGTGAAAAGAACACACATGCAATGAACACTGGTGGATCCATATGTGGTTTGTGGAAAGAACACACATGCAATGACTCTAGTGCTAGTTTTAGTATAAGAACACACATGCAATGACTCTAATGGATCCATATGTGGTTTGTGAAAAGAACACACATGCAATGACCACTTGTTGATCCATGTGTGGTTTGTGGAAAGAACACACATGCAATGACAGTGGTGGATCCATGTGTGGTTTGTGAAAAAGAACACATGCAATGACTCTAGTGTTGGTGTTAGTATAAGAACACACATGCAATGACTCTAGTGGGTTCACATGTGGTTTGTGCAAAGAACACACATGCAATGTCCACTGGTTGATCCATATGTGGTTTGTGGAAAGAACACACATGCAATGACACTACTTGATCCATGTGTGGTTTGTGGAAAAGAACACACATGCAATGACCACTAGTTGATCCATGTGTGGTTTGTGGAAAGAACACACATTCAATGACCACTGGTTGATCCATAAGTTGTTTGTGGAAAAGACCACACATGCAATTAGTCTAGTGGATCCATGTGTGGTTTGTGGAAAAGAACACACATGCAATGAGTCTAGTGCTGGTTTTAGTATAAGAACACACATGATATGACTCTAGTGGGTCCACATGTGGTTTGTGAAAAAACACACATGCAATGACCACTGGTTGATCCACATGTGGTTTTTGGAAAAGAACACACATGCAATGAACACTAGTGGGTCCATGTGTGGTTTGTGGAAAGAACACACATGCGATGACCACTGATTGATCCATAAGATGTTTGTGGAAAAGAACACACATTCAATGACCACTAGTTGATCCATGTTTGGTTTGTGGATAGAACACACATGCAATGAACACTGGTGAATCCATAAGTGGTTTGTGGAAAGAACACACATGCAATGACCACTGGTTGATCCATATGTGGTTCGTGGAAAGAACACACATGCAGTGAACACTAGTGGATCCATAAGTGGTTGGTGGAAAGAACACACATGCAATGACCACTAGTTGATCCATATGTGGTTTGTGGAAAGAACACACATGCAGTGAACACTGGTGGATCCATATGTTGTTTGTGAAAAGAACACACATGCAATGACTCTAGTGTTGGTTTTAGTGTAAGAACACACATGCAATGACTCTAGTGGGTCCACATGTAGTTTGTGAAAAGAACACACCTGCACTGCCACTGGTTGATCCATAAGGGGTTTGGGGAAAGAACACACATGCAATGGCCACTGGTTGATCCATAAGTCGTTTGTGGAAAGAACACACATGCAATGGCCACTAGTTGATCCATAAGTCGTTTGTGGAAAGAACACACATGCAATGACCACTGGTTGATCCATAAATGGTTTGTGGAAAGAACACACATGCAATGACCACTGGTTGATCCATAAGTGGTTTGTGGAAAGAACACACATGAAGTGACCACTGGTGGATCCATATGTTGTTTGTGAAAAGAACACACATGCAATGAACACTAGTGGATCCATAAGTGGCTTGTGGAAAGAACACACATGCAATGACTCTAGTGCTAGTTTTAGTATAAGAACACACATGCAATGACTCTAATGGATCCATATGTGGTTTGTGAAAAGAACACACATGCAATGACCACTTGTTTATCCATGTGTGGTTTGTGGAAAGAACGCGCATGCAATGACAGTGGTGGATCCATGTGTAGTTTGTGAAAAGAGCACACATGCAATCACTCTAGTGTTGGTTTTAGTATAAGAACACACATGCAATGACTCTAGTGGGTTCACATGTGGTTTGTGAAAAGAGAACACACGCAATGACCACTGGTTGATCCATATGTGGTTTGTGGAAAGAACACACATGCAATGACACTGCTTGATCCATGTGTGGTTTGTGGAAAAGAACACACATGCAATGACCACTGGTTGATCCATGTGTGGTTTGTGAAAAGAACACACATGCAATGCCACTGGTTGATCCATGTGTGGTTTGTGGATAGAACACACATGCAATGACTCTAGTGCTAGTTTTAGTATAAGAACACACATACAATGACTCTAGTGGATCCACATGTAGTTCATGAAATCAACACACATGCAATGACCACTAGTTGATCCATAACTTGTTTGTGGAAAAGACCAAACACGCAATGAGTCTAGTGGATCCATGTGTGGTTTGTGGAAAAGAACACACATGCAATGAGTCTAGTGCTGGTTTTAGTATAAGAACACACATGCAATGACTCTAGTGGGTCCACATGTGGTTTGTGAAAAGAACACACATGCAATGACCACTGGTTGATCCATATGTGGTTTTGGAAAAGAACACACATGCAATGAACACTGTTGGTTCCATGTGTGGTTTGTGGAAAGAACACACATGCAAAGACCACTGGTTGATCCATAAGTGGTTTGTGGAAAAGAACACACATGTAATGACCACTGGTTGATCCATGTTTGGTTTGAGGATAGAACACACATGCAATGAACACTGGTGGATCCGTAAGTGGTTTGTGGAAAGAACACACATGCAATGACCACTGGTTGATCCATATGTGGTTTGTTGAAAGAACACACATGCAGTGAACACTGGTGGATCCATAAGTGGTTTGTGGAAAGAACACACATGCAATGACCACTGGTTGATCCATATGTGGTTTGTGCAAAGAACACACATGCGGTGAACACTAGTGGATCCATATGTTGTTTGTGAAAAGAACACGCATGCAATGACTCTGGTGCTGGTTTTAGTATAAGAACACAAATGCAATGACTCTAGTGGGTCCACATGTAGTTTGTGAAAAGAACACACATGAAATGCCACTGGTTGATCCATAAGTGGTTTGTGGAAAGAACACACATGCAATGGCCACTGGTTGATCCATAAGTCCTTTGTGGAAAGAACACACATGCAATGCCCACTGGTTGATCCATAAGTGGTTTCTGGAAAGAACACACATGCAATAACCACTGGTTGATCCATAAGTGGTTTATGGAAAGAACACACATGCAGTGACCACTGGTGGATCCATATGTTGTTCGTGAAAAGAACACACATGCAATGAACACTGGTGGATCCATATGTGGTTTGTGGAAAGAACACACATGCAATGACTCTAGTGCTAGTTTTAGTATAAGAACACACATGCAATGACTCTAATGGATCCATATGTGGTTTGTGAAAAGAACACACATGCAATGACCACTTGTTGATCCATGTGTGGTTTGTGGAAAGAACACACATGCAATGACAGTGGTGGATCCATGTGTGGTTTGTGAAAAGAACACACATGCAATGACTCTAGTGTTGGTGTTAGTATAAGAACACACATGCAATGACTCTAGTGGGTTCACATGTGGTTTGTGCAAAGAACACACATGCAATGACCACTGGTTGATCCATATGTGGTTTGTGGAAAGAACACACATGCAATGACACTACATGATCCATGTGTGGTTTGTGGAAAAGAACACACATGCAATGACCACTAGTTGATCCATGTGTGGTTTGTGGAAAGAACACACATTCAATGACCACTGGTTGATCCATAAGTTGTTTGTGGAAAAGACCACACATGCAATGAGTCTAGTGGGTCCATGTGTGGTTTGTGGAAAATAACACACATGCAATGAGTCTAGTGCTGGTTTTAGTATAAGAACACACATGATATGACTCTAGTGGGTCCACATGTGGTTTGTGAAAAAACACACATGCAATGACCACTGGTTGATCCACATGTGGTTTTTGGAAAAGAACACACATGCAATGAACACTAGTGGGTCCATGTGTGGTTTGTGGAAAGAACACACATGCGATGACCACTGATTGATCCATAAGTTGTTTGTGGAAAAGAACACACATACAATGACCACTAGTTGATCCATGTTTGGTTTGTGGATAGAACACACATGTAATGAACACTGGTGGATCCATAAGTGGTTTGTGGAAAGAACACACATACAATGACCACTGGTTGATCCATATGTGGTTCGTGGAAAGAACACACATGCAGTGAACACTAGTGGATCCATAAGTGGTTGGTGGAAAGAACACACATGCAATGACCACTAGTTGATCCATATGTGGTTTGTGGAAAGAACACACATGCAGTGAACACTGGTGGATCCATATGTTGTTTGTGAAAAGAACACACATGCAATGACTCTAGTGTTGGTTTTAGTGTAAGAACACACATGCAATGACTCTAGTGGGTCCACATGTAGTTTGTGAAAAGAACACACCTGCACTGCCACTGGTTGATCCATAAGGGGTTTGGGGAAAGAACACACATGCAATGGCCACTGGTTGATCCATAAGTCGTTTGTGGAAAGAACACACATGCAATGGCCACTAGTTGATCCATAAGTCGTTTGTGGAAAGAACACACATGCAATGACCACTGGTTGATCCATAAATGGTTTGTGGAAAGAACACACATGCAATGACCACTGGTTAATCCATAAGTGGTTTGTGGAAAGAACACACATGAAGTGACCACTGGTGGATCCATATGTTGTTTGTGAAAAGAACACACATGCAATGAACACTGGTGGATCCATAAGTGGCTTGTGGAAAGAACACACATGCAATGACTCTAGTGCTAGTTTTAGTATAAGAACACACATGCAATGACTCTAATGGATCCATATGTGGTTTGTGAAAAGAACACACATGCAATGACCACTTGTTTATCCATGTGTGGTTTGTGGAAAGAACGCGCATGCAATGACAGTGGTGGATCCATGTGTAGTTTGTGAAAAGAGCACACATGCAATCACTCTAGTGTTGGTTTTAGTATAAGAACACACATGCAATGACTCTAGTGGGTTCACATGTGGTTTGTGAAAAACAGAACACACGCAATGACCACTGGTTGATCCATATGTGGTTTGTGGAAAGAACACACATGCAATGACACTGCTTGATCCATGTGTGGTTTGTGGAAAACAAACACACATGCAATGACCACTGGTTGATCCATGTGTGGTTTGTGAAAAGAACACACATGCAATGCCACTGGTTGATCCATGTGTGGTTTGTGGATAGAACACACATGCAATGACTCTAGTGCTAGTTTTAGTATAAGAACACACATACAATGACTCTAGTGGATCCACATGTAGTTCATGAAAAGAACACACATGCAATGACCACTAGTTGATCCATAACTTGTTTGTGGAAAAGACCACACACGCAATGAGTCTAGTGGATCCATGTGTGGTTTGTGGAAAAGAACACACATGCAATGAGTCTAGTGCTGGTTTTAGTATAAGAACACACATGCAATGACTCTAGTGGGTCCACATGTGGTTTGTGAAAAGAACACACATGCAATGACCACTGGTTGATCCATATGTGGTTTTTGGAAAAGAACACACATGCAATGAACACTGTTGGTTCCATTTGTGGTTTGTGGAAAGAACACACATGCAAAGACCACGGGGTGATCCATAAGTGGTTTGTGGAAAAGAACACACATGTAATGACCACTGGTTCATCCATGTTTGGTTTGTGGATAGAACACACATGCAATGAACACTGGTGGATCCGTAAGTGGTTTGTGGAAAGAACACACATGCAATGACCACTGGTTGATCCATATGTGGTTTGTTGAAAGAACACACATGCAGTGAACACTGGTGGATCCATAAGTGGTTTGTGGAAAGAACACACATGCAATGACCACTGGTTGATCCATATGTGGTTTGTGCAAAGAACACACATGCGGTGAACACTAGTGGATCCATATGTTGTTTGTGAAAAGAACACGCATGCAATGACTCTAGTGCTGGTTTTAGAATAAGAACACAAATGCAATGACTAGTGGGTCCACATGGAGTTTGTGAAAAGAACACACATGCAATGCCACTGGTTGATCCATAAGTGGTTTGTGGAAAGAACACACATGCAATGGCCGATGGTTGATACATAAGTCCTTTGTGGAAAGAACACACATGCAATGCCCACTGGTTGATCCATAAGTGGTTTCTGGAAAGAACACACATGCAATAACCACTGGTTGGTCCATAAGTGGTTTATGGAAAGAACACACATGCAGTGACCACTGGTGGATCCATATGTTGTTTGTGAAAAGAACACACATGCAATGAACACTGGTGGATCCATATGTGGTTTGTGGAAAGAACACACATGCAATGACTCTAGTGCTAGTTTTAGTATAAGAACACACATGCAATGACTCTAATGGATCCATATGTGGTTTGTGAAAAGAACACACATGCAATGACCACTTGTTGATCCATGTGTGGTTTGTGGAAAGAACACACATGCAATGACAGTGGTGGATCCATGTGTGGTTTGTGAAAAGAACACACATGCAATGACTCTAGTGTTGGTGTTAGTATAAGAACACACATGCAATGACTCTAGTGGGTTCACATGTGGTTTGCGAAAAGAACACACATGCAATGACCACTGGTTGATCCATATGTGGTTTGTGGAAAGAACACACATGCAATGACACTACTTGATCCATGTGTGGTTTGTGGAAAAGAACACACATGCAATGACCACTAGTTGATCCATGTGTGGTTTGTGGAAAGAACACACATTCAATGACCACTGGTTGATCCATAAGTTTTTTGTGGAAAATACCACACATGCAATGAGTCTAGTGGATCCATGTGTGGTTTGTGGAAAAGAACACACATGCAATGAGTCTAGTGCTGGTTCTAGTATAAGAACACACATGATATGACTCTAGTGGGTCCACATGTGGTTTGTGAAAAAACACACATGCAATGACCACTGGTTGATCCACATGTGGTTTTTGGAAAAGAACACACATGCAATAAACACTAGTGGGTCCATGTGTGGTTTGTGGAAAGAACACACATGCGATGACCACTAGTTGATCCATAACTTGTTTGTGGAAAAGACCAAACACGCAATGAGTCTAGTGGATCCATGTGTGGTTTGTGGATAGAACACACATGCAATGAACACTGGTGGATCCATAAGTGGTTTGTGGAAAGAACACACATGCAATGACCACTGGTTGATCCATATGTGGTTCGTGGAAAGAACACACATGCAGTGAATACTAGTGGATCCATAAGTGGTTGGTGGAAAGAACACACATGCAATGACCACTAGTTGATCCATATGTGGTTTGTGGAAAGAACACACATGCAGTGAACACTGGTGGATCCATATGTTGTTTGTGAAAAGAACACACATGCAATGACTCTAGTGTTGGTTTTAGTGTAAGAACACACATGCAATGACTCTAGTGGGTCCACATGTAGTTTTCGAAAAGAACACACCTGCACTGCCACTGGTTGATCCATAAGGGGTTTGGGGAAACAACACACATGCAATGGCCACTGGTTGATCCATAAGTCGTTTGTGGAAAGAACACACATGCAATGACCACTGGTTGATCCATAAATGGTTCGTGGAAAGAACACACATGCAATGACCACTGGTTGATCCATAAGTGGTTTGTGGAAAGAACACATATGAAGTGACCACTGGTGGATCCATATGTTGTTTGTGAAAAGAACACACATGCAATGACTCTAGTGTTGGTTTTAGTGTAAGAACACACATGCAATGACTCTAGTGGGTCCACATGTAGTTTGTGAAAAGAACACACCTGCACTGCCACTGGTTGATCCATAAGGGGTTTGGGGAAAGAACACACATGCAATGGCCACTGGTTGATCCATAAGTCGTTTGTGGAAAGAACACACATGCAATGGCCACTAGTTGATCCATAAGTCGTTTGTGGAAAGAACACACATGCAATGACCACTGGTTGATCCATAAATGGTTTGTGGAAAGAACACACATGCAATGACCACTGGTTGATCCATAAGTGGTTTGTGGAAAGAACACACATGAAGTGACCACTGGTGGATCCATATGTTGTTTGTGAAAAGAACACACATGCAATGAACACTGGTGGATCCATAAGTGGCTTGTGGAAAGAACACACATGCAATGACTCTAGTGCTAGTTTTAGTATAAGAACACACATGCAATGACTCTAATGGATCCATATGTGGTTTGTGAAAAGAACACACATGCAATGACCACTTGTTTATCCATGTGTGGTTTGTGGAAAGAACGCGCATGCAATGACAGTGGTGGATCCATGTGTAGTTTGTGAAAAGAGCACACATGCAATCACTCTAGTGTTGGTTTTAGTATAAGAACACACATGCAATGACTCTAGTGGGTTCACATGTGGTTTGTGAAAAGAGAACACACGCAATGACCACTGGTTGATCCATATGTGGTTTGTGGAAAGAACACACATGCAATGACACTGCTTGATCCATGGGTGGTTTGTGGAAAACAAACACACATGCAATGACCACTGGTTGATCCATGTGTGGTTTGTGAAAAGAACACACATGCAATGCCACTGGTTGATCCATGTGTGGTTTGTGGATAGAACACACATGCAATGACTCTAGTGCTAGTTTTAGTATAAGAACACACATACAATGACTCTAGTGGATCCACATGTAGTTCATGAAAAGAACACACATGCAATGACCACTAGTTGATCCATAACTTGTTTGTGGAAAAGACCACACACGCAATGAGTCTAGTGGATCCATGTGTGGTTTGTGGAAAAGAACACACATGCAATGAGTCTAGTGCTGGTTTTAGTATAAGAACACACATGCAATGACTCTAGTGGGTCCACATGTGGTTTGTGAAAAGAACACACATGCAATGACCACTGGTTGATCCATATGTGGTTTTTGGAAAAGAACACACATGCAATGAACACTGTTGGTTCCATTTGTGGTTTGTGGAAAGAACACACATGCAAAGACCACGGGGTGATCCATAAGTGGTTTGTGGAAAAGAACACACATGTAATGACCACTGGTTCATCCATGTTTGGTTTGTGGATAGAACACACATGCAATGAACACTGGTGGATCCGTAAGTGGTTTGTGGAAAGAACACACATGCAATGACCACTGGTTGATCCATATGTGGTTTGTTGAAAGAACACACATGCAGTGAACACTGGTGGATCCATAAGTGGTTTGTGGAAAGAACACACATGCAATGACCACTGGTTGATCCATATGTGGTTTGTGCAAAGAACACACATGCAATGACTCTAGTGCTGGTTTTAGAATAAGAACACAAATGCAATGACTCTAGTGGGTCCACATGGAGTTTGTGAAAAGAACACACATGCAATGCCACTGGTTGATCCATAAGTGGTTTGTGGAAAGAACACACATGCAATGGCCGATGGTTGATCCATAAGTCCTTTGTGGAAAGAACACACATGCAATGCCCACTGGTTGATCCATAAGTGGTTTCTGGAAAGAACACACATGCAATAACCACTGGTTGGTCCATAAGTGGTTTATGGAAAGAACACACATGCAGTGACCACTGGTGGATCCATATGTTGTTTGTGAAAAGAACACACATGCAATGAACACTGGTGGATCCATATGTGGTTTGTGGAAAGAACACACATGCAATGACTCTAGTGCTAGTTTTAGTATAAGAACACACATGCAATGACTCTAATGGATCCATATGTGGTTTGTGAAAAGAACACACATGCAATGACCACTTGTTGATCCATGTGTGGTTTGTGGAAAGAACACACATGCAATGACAGTGGTGGATCCATGTGTGGTTTGTGAAAAGAACACACATGCAATGACTCTAGTGTTGGTGTTAGTATAAGAACACACATGCAATGACTCTAGTGGGTTCACATGTGGTTTGTGAAAAGAACACACATGCAATGACCACTGGTTGATCCATATGTGGTTTGTGGAAAGAACACACATGCAATGACACTACTTGATCCATGTGTGGTTTGTGGAAAAGAACACACATGCAATGACCACTAGTTGATCCATGTGTGGTTTGTGGAAAGAACACACATTCAATGACCACTGGTTGATCCATAAGTTTTTTGTGGAAAATACCACACATGCAATGAGTCTAGTGGATCCATGTGTGGTTTGTGGAAAAGAACACACATGAAATGAGTCTAGTGCTGGTTCTAGTATAAGAACACACATGATATGACTCTAGTGGGTCCACATGTGGTTTGTGAAAAAACACACATGCAATGACCACTGGTTGATCCACATGTGGTTTTTGGAAAAGAACACACATGCAATGAACACTAGTGGGTCCATGTGTGGTTTGTGGAAAGAACACACATGCGATGACCACTGGTTGATCCATAAGTTGTTTGTGGAAAAGAACACACATGCAATGACCACTAGTTGATCCATGTTTGGTTTGTGGATAGAACACACATGCAATGAACACTGGTGGATCCATAAGTGGTTTGTGGAAAGAACACACATGCAATGACCACTGGTTGATCCATATGTGGTTCGTGGAAAGAACACACATGCAGTGAATACTAGTGGATCCATAAGTGGTTGGTGGAAAGAACACACATGCAATGACCACTAGTTGATCCATATGTGGTTTGTGGAAAGAACACACATGCAGTGAACACTGGTGGATCCATATGTTGTTTGTGAAAAGAACACACATGCAATGACTCTAGTGTTGGTTTTAGTGTAAGAACACACATGCAATGACTCTAGTGGGTCCACATGTAGTTTGTGAAAAGAACACACCTGCACTGCCACTGGTTGATCCATAAGGGGTTTGGGGAAACAACACACATGCAATGGCCACTGGTTGATCCATAAGTCGTTTGTGGAAAGAACACACATGCAATGGCCACTAGTTGATCCATAAGTCGTTTGTGGAAAGAACACACATGCAATGACCACTGGTTGATCCATAAATGGTTCGTGGAAAGAACACACATGCAATGACCACTGGTTGATCCATAAGTGGTTTGTGGAAAGAACACATATGAAGTGACCACTGGTGGATCCATATGTTGTTTGTGAAAAGAACACACATGCAATTAACACTGGTGGATCCATAAGTGGCTTGTGGAAAGAACACACATGCAATGACTCTAGTGCTAGTTTTAGTGTAAGAACACACATGCAATGACTCTCATGGATCCATATGTGGTTTGTGAAAAGAACACACATGCAATGACCACTTGTTTATCCATGTGTGGTTTGTGGAAAGAACGCGCATGCAATGACAGTGGTGGATCCATGTGTAGTTTGTGAAAAGAGCACACATGCAATCACTCTAGTGTTGGTTTTAGTATAAGAACACACATGCAATGACTCTAGTGGGTTCACATGTGGTTTGTGAAAAGAGAACACAAACAATGACCACTGGTTGATCCATATGTGGTTTGTGGAAAGAACACACATGCAATGACACTGCTTGATCCATGTGTGGTTTGTGGAAAAGAACACACATGCAATGACCACTGGTTGATCCATGTGTGGTTTGTGAAAAGAACACACATGCAATGCCACTGGTTGATCCATGTGTGGTTTGTGGATAGAACACACATGCAATGACTCTAGTGCTAGTTTTAGTATAAGAGCACACATACAATGACTCTAGTGGATCCACATGTAGTTCATGAAAAGAACACACATGCAATGACCACTAGTTGATCCATCACTTGTTTGTGGAAAAGACCACACACGCAATGAGTCTAGTGGATCCATGTGTGGTTTGTGGAAAAGAACACACATGCAATGAGTCTAGTGCTGGTTTTAGTATAAGAACACACATGCAATGACCACTAGTTGATCCATATGTGGTTTTTGGAAAAGAACACACATGCAATGAACACTGTTGGTTCCATGTGTGGTTTGTGGAAAGAACACACATGCAAAGACCACTGGTTGATCCATAAGTGGTTTGTGGAAAAGAACACACATGTAATGACCACTGGTTGATCCATGTTTGGTTTGTGGATAGAACACACATGCAATGAACACTGGTGGATCCGTAAGTGGTTTGTGGAAAGAACACACATGCAATGACCACTGGTTGATCCATATGTGGTTTGTTGAAAGAACACACATGCAGTGAACACTGGTGGATCCATAAGTGGTTTGTGGAAAGAACACACATGCAATGACCACTGGTTGATCCATATGTGGTTTGTGCAAAGAACACACATGCGGTGAACACTAGTGGATCCATATGTTGTTTGTGAAAAGAACACGCATGCCATGACTCTAGTGCTGGTTTTAGTATAAGAACACAAATGCAATGACTCTAGTGGGTCCACATGTAGTTTGTGAAAAGAACACACATGCAATGCCACTGGTTGATCCATAAGTGGTTTGTGGAAAGAACACACATGCAATGGCCACTGGTTGATCCATTAGTCCTTTGTGGAAAGAACACACATGCAATGCGCACTGGTTGATCCATAAGTGGTTTCTGGAAAGAACACACATGCAATAACCACTGGTTGATCCATAAGTGGTTTATGGAAAGAACACACATGCAGTGACCACTGGTGGATCCATATGTTGTTTGTGAAAAGAACACACATGCAATGAACACTGGTGGATCCATATGTGGTTTGTGGAAAGAACACACATGCAATGACTCTAGTGCTAGTTTTAGTATAAGAACACACATGCAATGACTCTAATGGATCCATATGTGGTTTGTGAAAAGAACACACATGCAATGACCACTTGTTGACCCATGTGTGGTTTGTGGAAAGAACACACATGCAATGACAGTGGTGGATCCATGTGTGGTTTGTGAAAAGAACACACATGCAATGACTCTAGTGTTGGTGTTAGTATAAGAACACACATGCAATGAATCTAGTGGGTTCACATGTGGTTTGTGAAAAGAACACACATGCAATGACCACTGGTTGATCCATATGTGGTTTGTGGAAATAACACACATGCAATGACACTACTTGATCCATGTGTGGTTTGTGGAAAAGAACACACATGCAATGACCACTAGTTGATCCATGTGTGGTTTGTGGAAAGAACACACATTCAATGACCACTGGTTGATCCATAAGTTATTTGTGGAAAAGACCACACATGCAATGAGTCTAGTGGATCCATGTGTGGTTTGTGGAAAAGAACACACATGCAATGAGTCTAGTGCTGGTTTTAGTATAAGAACACACATGATATGACTCTAGTGGGTCCACATGTGGTTTGTGAAAAAACACACATGCAATGACCACTGGTTGATCCACATGTGGTTTTTGGAAAAGAACACACATGTAATGAACACTAGTGGGTCCATGTGTGGTTTGTGGAAAGAACACACATGCGATGACCACTAGTTGATCCATAAGTTGTTTGTGGTAAAGAACACACATGCAATGACCACTAGTTGATCCATGTTTGGTTTGTGGATAGAACACACATGCAATGAACACTAGTGGATCCATAAGTGGTTTGTGGAAAGAACACACATGCAATGACCACTGGTTGATCCATATGTGGTTCGTGGAAAGAACACACATGCAGTGAACACTAGTGGATCCATAAGTGGTTGGTGGAAAGAACACACATGCAATGACCACTAGTTGATCCATATGTGGTTTGTGGAAAGAACACACATGCAGTGAACACTGGTGGATCCATATGTTGTTTGTGAAAAGAACACACATGCACTGCCACTGGTTGATCCATAAGGGGTTTGGGGAAAGAACACACATGCAATGGCCACTGGTTGATCCATAAGTCGTTTGTGGAAAGAACACACATGCAATGGCCACTAGTTGATCCATAAGTCGTTTGTGGAAAGAACACACATGCAATGACCACTGGTTGATCCATAAATGGTTTGTGGAAAGAACACACATGCAATGACCACTGGTTGATCCATAAGTGGTTTGTGGAAAGAACACACATGAAGTGACCACTGGTGGATCCATATGTTGTTTGTGAAAAGAACACACATGCAATGAACACTGGTGGATCCATAAGTGGCTTGTGGAAAGAACACACATGCAATGACTCTAGTGCTAGTTTTAGTATAAGAACACACATGCAATGAATCTAATGGATCCATATGTGGTTTGTGAAAAGAACACACATGCAATGACCACTTGTTTATCCATGTGTGGTTTGTGGAAAGAACGCGCATGCAATGACAGTGGTGGATCCATGTGTAGTTTGTGAAAAGAGCACACATGCAATCACTCTAGTGTTGGTTTTAGTATAAGAACACACATGCAATGACTCTAGTGGGTTCACATGTGGTTTGTGAAAAGAGAACACACGCAATGACCACTGGTTGATCCATATGTGGTTTATGGAAAGAACACACATGCAATGACACTGCTTGATCCATGTGTGGTTTGTGGAAAAGAACACACATGCAATGACCACTGGTTGATCCATGTGTGGTTTGTGAAAAGAACACACATGCAATGCCACTGGTTGATCCATGTGTGGTTTGTGGATATAACACACATGCAATGACTCTAGTTCTAGTTTTAGTATAAGAACACACATACAATGACTCTAGTGGATCCACATGTAGTTCATGAAAAGAACACACATGCAATGACCACTAGTTGATCCATAACTTGTTTGTGGAAAAGACCACACACGCAATGAGTCTAGTGGATCCATGTGTGGTTTGTGGAAAAGAACACACATGCAATGAGTCTAGTGCTGGTTTTAGTATAAGAACACACATGCAATGACTCTAGTGGGTCCACATGTGGTTTGTGAAAAGAACACACATGCAATGACCACTGGTTGATCCATATGTGGTTTTTGGAAAAGAACACACATGCAATGAACACTGTTGGTTCCATGTGTGGTTTGTGGAAAGAACACACATGCAAAGACCACTGGTTGATCCATAAGTGGTTTGTGGAAAAGAACACACATGTAATGACCACTGGTTAATCCATGTTTGGTTTGTGGATAGAACACACATGCAATGAACACTGGTGGATCCGTAAGTGGTTTGTGGAAAGAACACACATGCAATGACCACTGGTTGATCCATATGTGGTTTGTTGAAAGAACACACATGCAGTGAACACTGGTGGATCCATAAGTGGTTTGTGGAAAGAACACACATGCAATGCCACTGGTTGATCCATATGTGGTTTGTGCAAAGAACACACATGCGGTGAACACTAGTGGATCCATATGTTGTTTGTGAAAACAACACGCATGCAATGACTCTAGTGCTGGTTTTAGTATAAGAACACAAATGCAATGACTCTAGTGGGTCCACATGTAGTTTGTGAAAAGAACACACATGCAATGCCACTGGTTGATCCATAAGTGGTTTGTGGAAAGAACACACATGCAATGGCCACTAGTTGATCCATAAGTCCTTTGTGGAAAGAACACACATGCAATGCCCACTGGTTGATCCATAAGTGGTTTCTGGAAAGAACACACATGCAATAACCACTGGTTGATCCATAAGTGGTTTATGGAAAGAACACACATGCAGTGACCACTGGTGGATCCATATGTTGTTTGTGAAAAGAACACACATGCAATGAACACTGGTGGATCCATATGTGGTTTGTGGAAAGAACACACATGCAATGACTCTAGTGCTAGTTTTAGTATAAGAACACACATGCAATGACTCTAATGGATCCATATGTGGTTTGTGAAAAGAACACACATGCAATGACCACTTGTTGATCCATGTGTGGTTTGTGGAAAGAACACACATGCAATGACAGTGGTGGATCCATGTGTGGTTTGTGAAAAGAACACACATGCAATGACTCTAGTGTTGGTGTTAGTATAAGAACACACATGCAATGACTCTAGTGGGTTCACATGTGGTTTGTGAAAAGAACACACATGCAATGACCACTGGTTGATCCATATGTGGTTTGTGGAAAGAACACACATGCAATGACACTACTTGATCCATGTGTGGTTTGTGGAAAAGAACACACATGCAATGACCACTAGTTGATCCATGTGTGGTTTGTGGAAAGAACACACATTCAATGACCACTGGTTGATCCATAAGTTGTTTGTGGAAAAGACCACACATGCAATGAGTCTAGTGGATCCATGTGTGGTTTGTGGAAAAGAACACACATGCAATGAGTCTAGTGTTGGTTTTAGTATAAGAACACACATGATATGACTCTAGTGGGTCCACATGTGGTTTGTGAAAAAACACACATGCAATGACCACTGGTTGATCCACATGTGGTTTTTGGAAAAGAACACACATGCAATGAACACTAGTGGATCCATGTGTGGTTTGTGGAAAGAACACACATGCAATGACCACTGGTTGATCCATAAGTTGTTTGTGGAAAAGAACACACATGCAATGACCACTAGTTGATCCATGTTTGGTTTGTGGATAGAACACACATGCAATGAACACTGGTGGATCCATAAGTGGTTTGTGGAAAGAACACACATGCAATGACCACTGGTTGATCCATATGTGGTTCGTGGAAAGAACACACATGCAGTGAACACTAGTGGATCCATAAGTTGTTGGTGGAAAGAACACACATGCAATGACCACTAGTTGATCCATATGTGGTTTGTGGAAAGAACACACATGCAGTGAACACTGGTGGATCCATATGTTGTTTGTGAAAAGAACACACATGCAATGACTCTAGTGTTGGTTTTAGTATAAGAACACACATGCAATGAATCTAGTGGGTCCACATGTAGTTTGTGAAAAGAACACACCTGCAATGCCACTGGTTGATCTATAAGGGGTTTGGGGAAAGAACACACATGCAATGGCCACTGGTTGATCCTTAAGTCGTTTGTGGAAAGAACACACATGCAATGGCCACTAGTTGATCCATAAGTCGTTTGTGGAAAGAACACACATGCAATGACCACTGGTTGATCCATAAATGGTTTGTGGAAAGAACACACATGCAATGACCACTGGTTGATCCATAAGTGGTTTGTGGAAAGAACACACATGCAGTGACCACTGGTGGATCCATATGTTGTTTGTGAAAAGAACACACATGAAATGAACACTGGTGGATCCATAAGTGGTTTGTGGAAAGAACACACATGCAATGACTCTAGTGCTTGTTTTAGTATAAGAACACACATGCAATGACTCTAATGGATCCATATGTGGTTTGTGAAAAGAACACACATGCCATGACCACTTGTTGATCCATGTGTGGTTTGTGGAAAGAACACACATGCAATGACAGTGGTGGATCCATGTGTGGTTTGTGAAAAGAACACACATGCAATGACTCTAGTGTTGGTTTTAGTATAAGAACACACATGCAATGACTCTAGTGGGTTCACATGTGGTTTGGGAAAAGAACACACATGCAATGACCACTGGTTGATCCATATGTGGTTTGTGGAAAGAACACACATGCAATGACACTGCTTGATCCATGTGTGGTTAGTGGAAAAGAACACACATGCAATGACCACCAGTTGATCCATGTGTGGTTTGTGGATAGAACACACATGCAATGACCACTGGTTGATCGATAAGTTGTTTGTGGAAAATACCACACATGGTATGAGTCTAGTGGATCCATGTGTGGTTTGAGGAAAAGAACAGACATGCAATGAGTCTAGTGTTGGTTTTAGTATAAGAATACACATGCAATGACTCTAGTGGGTCCACATGTGGTTTGTGAAAAGAACCCACATGCAATGACCACTAGTTGATCCATATGTGGTTTTTGGAAAAGAACACACATGCAATGAACACTAGTGGATCCATGTGTGGTTTGTGGAAAGAACACACATGCAATGACCACAGATTGATCCATATGTGGTTTGTGGAAAAGAATACACATGCAATGACCACTGGTTGATCCATGTTTGGTTTGTGGATAGAACACACATGCAATGAATACTGGTGGATCCATCAGTTGTTTGTGGAAAGAACACACATGCAATGACCACTGGTTGATCCATATGTGGTTTGTGGAAAGAACACGCATGCAGTGAACACTAGTGGATCCATAAGTGGTTTGTGGAAAGAACACACATGCAATGACCACTGATTGATCCATATGTGGTTTGTGGAAAGAACACACATGTAGTGAACACTGGTGGGTCCATATGTTGTTTGTGAAAAGAACACACTTGCAATGACTCTAGTGTTGGTTTTATTATAAGAACACACATGCAATGACTCTAGTGGGTTCACATGTGGTTTGTGAAAGGAACACACATGCAATGACCATTGGTTGATCCATATGTGGTTTGTGGAAAGAACACACATGCAATGACACTGCTTGATCCATGCGTGGTTATAGGAAAAGAACACACATGCAATGACCACTAGTTGATCCATGTGTGGTTTGTGGAAAGAACACACATGCAATGACCACTGGTTGATCCATAAGTTGTTTGTGGAAAATACCACACATGCAATGAGTCTAGTGGATCCATGTGTGGTTTGAGGAAAAGAACAAACATGAAATGAGTCTAGTGTTGGTTTTAGTATAAGAACACACATGCAATGACTCTAGTGGGTCCACATGTGGTTTGTGAAAAGAACACACATGCAATGACCACTGGTTGATCCATATGTGGTTTTTGGAAAAGAACACACATGCAATGAACACTGGTGGATCCATGTGTGGTTTGTGGAAAGAAAACACATGTAGTGACCACAGGTTGATCCATAAGTGGTTTGAGGAAAAGAATACACATGCAATGACCACTGGTTGATCCATGTTTGGTTTGTGGATAGAACACACATGCAATGAATACTAGTGGATCCATAAGTGGTTTGTGGAAAGAACACACATGCAATGACCACTGGTTGATCCATATGTGGTTTGTGGAAAGAACACACATGCAGTGAACACTGGTGGATCCATAAGTGGTTTGTGGAAAGAACACACATGCAATGACCACTGGTTGATCCATATGTGGTTTGTGGAAAGAACACACATGCAGTGAACACTGGTGGATCCATATGTTTTTTGTGAAAAGAACACACATGCAATGACTGTAGTGTTGGTTTTAGTATAAGAACACACATGCAATGACTCTAGTGGGTCCACATGTAGTTTGTGAAAAGAACACACATGCAATGACCACTGGTTGATCCATCAGTTGTTTGTGAAAAAGACCACACATACAATGATTCTAGTGCATCCATGTGTGGTTTGTGGAAAAGAACACGCATGCAATGAGTCTAGAGCTGGTTTTAGTATAAGAACACACATGCAATGACTCTAGTGGGTCCACATGTGGTTTATGAAAAGAACACACATGCAATGACCACTGGTTGATCCATATGTGGTTTTTGGAAAACAACACACATGCAATGAACAGTGGTGGATCCATGTGTGGTTTGTGGAAAGAACACACATGCAATGACCACTTATTGATCCATAAGTGGTTTGTTGAAAAGAATACACATGCAATGACCACTGGTTGATCCATGTTTGGTTTGTGGATAGAACACACATGCAATGAATACTGGTGGATGCATAAGTTGTTTGTGGAAAGAACACACATGCAATGACCACTGGTTGATCCATATGTGGTTTGTGGAAAGAACACGCATGCAGTGAACACTAGTGGATCCATAAGTGGTTTGTGGAAAGAACACACATGCAATGACAATTGATTGATCCATATGTGGTTTGTGCAAAGAACACACATGTAGTCAACACTGGTGGGTCCATATGTTGTTTGTGAAAAGAACACACTTGCAATGACTCTAGTGTTGGTTTTATTATAAGAACACACATGCAATGACTCTAGTGGGTCCACATGTAGTTTGTGAAAAGAACACACATGCAATGCCACTGGTTGATCGATAAGTGGTTTGTGGAAAGAACACACATGCAATGGCCACTAGTTGATCCATAAGTCGTTTGTGGAAAGAACACACATGCAATGACCACTGGTTGATCCATAAGTGGTTTGTTGAAAGAACACACATGCAATGACCACTGGTTGATCCATAAGTGGTTTGTGAAAATAACACACATGCAATGAACACTGGTGGATCCATAAGTGGTTTGTGGAAAGAACACGCATGCAATGACTCTAGTGCTAGTTTTAGTATAAGAACACACATGCAATGACTCTAATGGATCCATATGTGGATTGTGAAAAGAACACACATGCAATCACCACTTGTTGATCCATGTGTGGTTTGTGGAAAGAACACACATGCAATGACACTGGTGGATCCATGTGTGGTTTGTGAAAAGAACACACATGCAATGACTCTAGTGTTGGTTTTAGTATAAGAACACACATGCAATGACTCTAGTGGGTTCGCATGTGGTTTGTAAAAAGAACACACATGCAATGACCACTGGTTGATCCATATGTGGTTTGTGGAAAGAACACACATGCAATGACACTTCTTGATCCATGTGTGGTTTGTGGAAAAGAACACACATGCAATGACCACTGGTTGATCCATCTGTGGTTTGTGGAAAGAACACACATGCAATGACCACTGGTTGATCCATATGTGGTTTGTGGAAAGAAGACACATGCAATGACCACTGGTTGATCCATGTGTGGTTTGTGAAAAGAACACACATGCAATGAACACTGGTGGATCCATATGTTGTTTGTGAAAAGAACACACATGCAATGAACACTGGTGGATCCATAAGTGGTTTGTGGAAAGAACACACATGCAATGACCCCTGGTTGATCCATACGTGGTTTGTGGAAAGAACACACATGTAGTGAACAGTGGTGGATCCATATGTTGTTTGTGAAAAGAACACACATGCAATGACTCTAGTGGGCCCACATGTAGTTTGTGAAAAGAACACGCATGCAATGCCACTGGTTGATCCATAAGTGGTTTGTGGAAAGAACACACATGCAATGGCCACTAGTTGATCCATAAGTCATTTATGGAAAGAACACACATACAATGACCACTGGTTGATCCATAAGTGGTTTGTTGAAAGAACACAAATGCAATGACCACTGGTTGATCCATAATTGGTTTGTGGAAAGAACACACATGAAGTGACCTATGGTGGATCCATATGTTGTTTGTGAAAAGAACACACATGCAATGAACACTGGTGGATCCGTAAGTGGTTTGTGGAAAGAACAGACATGCAATGACTCTAGTGCTAGTTTTAGTATAAGAACACACATGCAATGACTCTAATGGATCCATATGTGGTTTGTGAAAAGAACACACATGCAATGACCACTCGTTGATCCATGTGTGGTTTGTGAAAAGAACACACATGCAATGACAGTGGTGGATCCATGTGTGGTTTGTGAAAAGAACACACATGAATGACTCTAGTGTTGGTTTTAGTATAAGAACACACATGAAATGACTCTAGTGGGTTCACATGTGGTTTGTGAAAAGAACACACATGCAATGACCACTGGTTGATCCATATGTGGTTTGTGGAAAGAACACACATGCAATGACACTACTTGATCCATGTGTGGTTTGTGGAAAAGAACACACATGCAATGACCACTGGTTGATCCATGTGTGGTTTGTGGAAAGAACACACATGCAATGACCACTGGTTGATCCATATGTGGTTTGTGGAAAGAACACGCATGCAATGACCACTGGTTGATCCATGTGTGGTTTGTGAAAAGAACACACATGCAATGAACACTGGTGGATCCATATGTTGTTTGTGAAAAGAACACACATGCAATGAACACTGGTGTATCCATAAGTGGTTTGTGGAAAGAACACACATGCAATGACTCTAGTGCTAGTTTTAGTATAAGAACACACATGCAATGACTCTAATGGATCCATATGTGGTTTGTGAAAAGAACACACATGCAATGACCACTTGTTTATCCATGTGTGGTTTGTGGAAAGAACACACATGCAATGACAGTGGTGGATCCATGTGTGGTTTGTGAAAAGAACACACATGCAATGACTCTAGTGTTGGTTTTAGTATAAGAACACACATGCAATGACTCTAGTGGGTTCACATGTGGTATGTGAAAAGAACACACACACAATGACCACTGGTTGATCCATATGTGGTTTGTGGAAAGAACACACATGCAATGACACTGCTTGCTCCATGTGTGGTTTGTGGAAAAGAACACACATGCAATGACCACTGGTTGATCCATGTGTGGTTTGTGAAAAGAACACACACGCAATGCCACTGGTTGATCCATGTGTGGTTTGTGGATAGAACACACATGCAATGACTCTAGTGCTAGTTTTAGTATAAGAACACACATACAATGACTCTAGTGGATCCACAAGTAGTTTGTGAAAAGAACACACATGCAATGACCACTAGTTGATCCATAACTTGTTTGTGGAAAAGACCACACACGCAATGAGTCTAGTGGATCCATGTGTGGTTTGTGGAAAAGAACACACATGCAATGAGTCTAGTGCTGGTTTTAGTATAAGAACACACATGCAATGACTCTAGTGGGTCCACATGTGGTTTGTGACAAGAACACACATGCAATAACCACTAGTTGATCCATATGTTGTTTTTGGAAAAGAACACACATGCAATGAACACTGGTGGATCCATGTATGGTTTGTGGAAAGAACACACATGCAATGACCACTGGTTGATCCATAAGTGGTTTGTGGAAAAGAACACACATGCAATGACCACTGGTTGATCCATGTTTTTTTTGTGGATATAACACACATGCAATGAACATGTCACATCCCAAGATTTTCCAAATCTTGTAATGTGAAAATAAATGAATAAAATAAAAACTTTGTTGATTTTCAGGGCCAGAAGAAACTTTTTGTATTCCAATAAGAATCTTCAAACCTATTTTGAACAATTAAATCCTAAAGGGATTTATAAAGATAAACATTTATTAAAGGAAATTAAAATATTTTGGTGTTACTATTTTGGATCTTTTAATAAAAGACTTTGTTTTCAAATGAAAAGGTGGATTTATAAATAAAGATTATATTTTAAAGAGCCAAATTAATCCTTGGCCAATAATTTTGAAACAAAAGGTTTTGCTTTGATTAAAATAGTAAAGGTTTATTTAAAATAAAATAAAAAGGATTTAGATATCCAAGTTTCATTAATAAAGGTTTTACTATTTTCAAAACATCCAAAACTTATTATTTATTTAAAATAAGTTTTCCAAATGTTTTATATTCTCAAATAAAACCTACTGAAGTGTTTTGGTTTTATTCTAGATTTTCAAAATAAAGATTTAATAAAACAAATCCCATATGGATTAATAACTAAGGTCCATTTTATTTAATTATTAATGGACCCTAAAAATAAAAGGTTATTTTGTCTTAAACAAGCTTTCCAAATATTCTTTATTTTCAAATAAAACCTACTGATTTGGTTTTGAAAATATTTGGATTTCAAATGGAGATTCTATTAATTAAATCAAACCCTATTTTTTTGATTAAATAACTATGGTCTATTTTATTTAAATATTGAATAGATCCTAAAATGAATAAAAATATTTTATTTTGAGATTTGGTTTATGTTGATAAACAGAACCAAAAACTTATTTAAGTGTGGTGATTGTTTGAATCAATTTGAATGTTGTTTGATAGTTTGAAATTCAAAACAGAAATTAGATTTAGAAAAGAAAAGGAATCAAAGAAAAAAAATAAGAAAAGGTCGGACCAAAGAGCCCACTAAGGCCCGTAAGCCTCAGCTTATTCTCCCGAACAGTAAAACGTTTAAGACTCGGTTATAAACCCACAGTGACAATGACCAGTGGACCCTCCCCCTCATTTCTTTTCCCACTGCCAGGTAGACCCTGCTTCGCTCATCGCCCCCACCCACGACTGTTCTTCCTCCCTCGCGCCGCAGTGCTTTGATTTTATGCATCAATTCGCCTTTAACACGCCACCTTAACTCGCAGCGACCAGGCACATTTAAACGCCAAAGGATCGCTCTGCTTTTCCCTCTGCCTCCTCCCCCAAGCACGCCCCCAGGCCGCCCTAATTTCTCGCCGAGCAACTCTGTCTCTGACGAGCTTCCGCCATTGAATCCGGCCGAGCCACACCACCTCCTGCCTCCTCGAACACACGAGCACGCTCACAGCATCCTGGCGCATCTTTCCGTTCCAGTCATTCATCCGCGGGTGCCCTGTAACCTCGGCTTCAACGACGACCTGCAGCACCGCCGTCTGCCTCTTTCTCCGACGAAGCCTCCAGGTAGTAACTGGCCACCCCTTGTCCTTCCGATGATACGCCTGTGTCCAGTGCACTCGCCGGCATCTAACCCTACCATTCTCTTGCTTTCTGGTGGACTACAGCCCCGTCCCCGTCAACAAACAGAAGCTCCTGGCGCCAGCCCTAACTCCGGTGAGGAATCCCGCCCGTCCGCGTGCTCCCCTTCACCGACCAAGGGCAGGTTGAGCATACCCGTGCCACGGCGATCACAGTGAGCCACCTCTCCTCCTTCCTCGCTTCCTGTAACATCGACTCCGCCACCGTCTGGCCGCTCCGCCACTAGACGCCGCCGCCAGCGCCGCTGCTTTTTGGCCAAGCAATAGGAATCGTTAGATGCAGATCCACTGGCTAGGATAGAGTCACTTATCGAAGGGGTGTGAGAGCATCTGCGCTGTAATATTTACTTTAGATCCAGCAGCCCACGTTGGTGATCCACACCGAACCGGTACCGGCGAATTAAAACATGACAAGTGGCACCAAACGATCTGAAATAGAATTTGAAATCAGAATTTGATGCCATTTTGAAACCCTTGTAACTTTCAAACCACACGTCCAAATTTTACCAATTTTATATCAATGGATTCAGTGGAACAAGCCCTAGCCAACCATGCCTTTGGTTTAGCAAATAGTATCTGTTAGTTTGCTTGTTTTTGCAGATTCTTTTGTGAGCTTGTTTAGAGTAGAAAAATTGTTGAAAAATGATTTTAGGGTTAAAATCTTTGGAAAATGGTTTGTTGTGAACTTACTGACCCTACAAACCAACCCATGGAGTTAAAAATGAATTTGGTGAAATTTAGGATAAGTTAATTGATTTAGCCCATTTCTAGCCAAATGGAAATAAAAGATTTTTGGTTATGAAAATACTTTTATAAAGAAAACTTTGGGAAAATATTTTGGACCAAACCTACTGACCCTAGGAAACACTTTGTGGACTCAAAAATGTATTGGGTGAAATAAAAATATGATTCTTTGATTTAAAACCATTTCTAGTCAAATAGAAATGTGGTTTATTTATTAAAATTGGTTTTGGAAGAAAACCTTTGGAAAATGTTTTGTTTTAAACTCTCTGACCCCAAACACCAAGTTTTTTGGTTGAAAACATATTTTGTGAACCCTAGAGACTAAAGCCTTAGTAAAAATATTTCTACACCACATAAATAATACTTTGTTTTGAAAAAGGTTTTTGTAGTGAAACCATTTGCGAATGACTTTGCCATTTTGGTAAATGACCAATTTGGAACATACAAAGTTTAGAAGCCTAGTGGAGACCATACTTACAATAGAACCAACCTTTGCATGCTTATGCATGACTTAGATTCCATTACTTTGTGTGTGAAAAATTGTTTGTTTGACTTTGGTTTGGAATGCTTGTTGAATTTGTGTTTGCTTAATTGACTTGTAGTGAAGTGTGAGACTAGCAAGATCAAGGAGTGAACCATCATTCCCTACCAAAAAGGCGAGTTACACTATCATACAAAAGTCCTACTATTTTCATTATACTCAGTGGATTTTGAAAACATGCATGAAAAGAATTTCTATACTTATGCTATGCTAAATCCTAATAGGATACCCCTATACATTCCTTAGTGAAAACAATGTAGTTGATACATGCTTAGCCATGCTATATTTTGAAAAGAGTTACATGTTGATATTTTATGAGATTGAGAAAAGACTTATGTTTTATATAATAAAACAAGGACTCAATGAACCACCTGGGTGGACAAGGATACTCAAGCTTTTGGACAAGGTGGCAACAAAAGGAACCATGTTTATATGGCAATCCCTTTTGTTGTGCACTAAAAGAAAACCACCCAGGGACTTAGAGATTGAACATGTTTCTCGTACAGTGGCTTCCGTGTACAGCCACATGCTAAATGGGCTCTGGCTTAGTCAACTACATAGTGGAAGTCCCATGCATTGGCATCTTCAGGTTAACTAGATTTGTGTAAGGGAACAACCCTACATTTGTGCCTGGTAGACAAGCTAGCATTTTGTATTGGGAGGACTCCCATGGAAAGACTTTGTCACATTCTCGATCTGCCGGTACTCCATTTTGGTGAGTACTTATCCAGCGGCCACTGGTGGCGTCGAGATTGTGTCATGTGGGTAAAGTGTACAACTTCTGCAGAAGATAAAAATCTAAGTACTTAGCCGTGTCCCCGGTTATGGACAATACGGAGCAATTAAGGCCTGAAGCTATGGAAGATCTCGACACTCTAATTTCTAAAAGAAAACTTTTAAAACTTGATGCACTTGGGGTTACCAAGGTGCTCAAGAGATTTTGACAAGGACTTGAACACTTGACTTTTTTTTACCAAGGAGTTCAAGGGATTTTGAAAGGAGATTTGACAAAGGACCAAAACCATTTTGAAAAGATAGGATAAAATATTGCTTTATGCAAATGAGCCTGAAACTCTACTTAGCCAAATTTGCATGTAATTATAGGATCCACTTATATTATACTTAGTAGTGAAACTTGCCAATACAATTCAAATGTATTGACCCTTGTGGCTGTAACTTGTAATGTTGCAGGTTGATTGTTTTTAGTGAAGAATGTTTGATTAGGATTACAAAGTCTACAACCAACATCTGCCTGTGGCACTTTGAAGATGAAGGACCCCATGACTATAGTTATTCCGCTGCAATGTAATGTAATAGCCAAATGAGCTATGTTTGATGTAATAAACTTATGTTATTCCTGGTTATAAAGTTATATTATGACCTTTGTTTCTTGATATTACATCTTAACTGTGGATGCTAGCTATTGATCCAGGGACTAGCATTGTAAACACAGGGATCTCTACCTTATTAAAGGTTGGGGACTCTATAGATGGTATCATAGCATTATGTTGCCTGTAGGATTTGTAAACCTAGGATTGGACAAAAACCCTTAGAAAAATAGGAGTTGTTTTGTTCCAAAGCTTATTTACAAAACACTTGTAAACTCTTTCCTCAACCATTTTGGTTTCAACTCTACATCTCATCTATCTCAAACTTGATGGAAAGACCTACCCCATGGCCAAAGACTACACCATGTGCAAAGGACTTCTTCAACATCTTCAACTCTAATGACTTCGACTTCAACATCATCAAAGACTTCAACTTTATTTGCACCAAGGACTTCAACCTTGGATATCACTAAGGACTACAAGTGGGAACCAAGAGACATTAGATTGCCTACCAAAGACATTGATATCAAGTTAGAGTATGGATCATATTGTCCTATGAGGTATGATTATACTAAGTTGTTATTTTCAAGAAAACTTGTTGTTTCCTTCAACTCATGAGTTAAGCTCATAAGTTGTTAAGTGATTGGTTGCTTGTTGAATGTTTGATGGTTTGATTGTTTGATTGAACTTGATTGTTTTGAGTTGTGTGTTAGGACTTCTTAAAAACCTATCCACCAATACTTATCCCTATCAAACCAACAGATGCCTCCCCGTCGTGCCAACCCCAACCAAAACAACAACATCACCCCGAGATGCAGATATGATGGCAGCTCGTATACGCTTGATGCAGCAGATGACCACATTCATACAGAATTTGAATAACAACAACAACAACAATCAGAATAATCCTCCAGCACTAGACATGCTCACCAAGTTTCTGAAACTTAGGCCTGCAAGGTTCTCTAGAACAACTGATCCAATGGAAGCTGATGATTGGTTACGTTCAGTAAACAAAGACTTAGTGACTGTTGGTTGCACTGATGAAGAAAAAGTAAGGTTTGCAGCATTTCTGCTTGAAGGACCAGCAGCAACATGGTGGGACAACTTTCAAATCACCACTCCCCTTGAAGATGTGACCTGGGATATTTTTGAAGATGGATTCAGAACCACTCACATCTCACCTGGAGTAATGTACTTGAAGAAAAAGGAGTTTCACAATCTGAAACAACATCACCTCAGTGTGGCTGAGAATATTGAAGAATTCAACAATCTGGCACGCTATGCACCGGATGAAGTTGATACAGATGCTAAGAGAAAAGAAAAATTTCTTGAAGGACTTAATGATGAGTTGAACCTACAGCTAGTGGTTGCCTATGTCCCAACTTATCAATCACTCTGTGATAAAGCCATCATTTTGGAAAACAAGATGAATCAAGTTGAGAACAGAAAGAGGAAGCATAAACTCAAGAACTATTCAGGATCATCAAAGAAGAAGCATTCATTCAAAAGGAACAATGAATATTCTGAACCACATCAGTATCACCACAACAACAATGGAAGTGAGAATAATGGAAATGATACTAACAATGGAGATGACCTTGGTCAAAATTAACAAGACAATTTCAGGAAGAAAGACATTAGCCAGTTGCAGTGCTATAACTGCAAGGAACTTGGACACTATGCATCAGACTGTCCTGAGAAGAAAAAGAAAAAGGATGCTAGAAGAGCCAATGGAAATGACTCCAAAGTGACCCAGAAAGGACATGTGAACCACATTGACATGGATGGAAACGTTGAAGAGATAGAAGAAGTGGATGTCAGTATTTAGATAACTCAGTTGAGTCAAATAAGGATTCCTTGTCTGAATATCAAGTGTTGAACCTATAGTCAAGAGAACCATCAATGTAACCCTATAAGACTTTATTTTAAGGGTGGTAGTACCCTAGTTGCCTTGAAGCCAACTTGTAACCCTAGCCTTCCCAAATCTCGGGGCGAGATTTATTTTAAGGGTGGTAGCCTGTCACATCCCAAGATTTTCCAAATCTTGTAATGTGAAAATAAATGAATAAAATAAAAACTTTGTTGATTTTTAGGGCCAGAAGAAACTTTTTGTATTCCAATAAGAATCTTCAAACCTATTTTGAACAATTAAATCCTAAAGGGATTTATAAAGATAAACATTTATTAAAGGAAATTAAAATATTTTGGTGTTACTATTTTGGATCTTTTAATAAAAGACTTTGTTTTCAAATGAAAAGGTGGATTTATAAATAAAGATTATATTTTAAAGAGCCAAATTAATACTTGGCCAATAATTTTGAAACAAAAGGTTTTGCTTTGATTAAAATAGTAAAGGTTTATTTAAAATAAAATAAAAAGGATTTAGATATCCAAGTTTCATTAATAAAGGTTTTACTATTTTCAAAACATCCAAAACTTATTATTTATTTAAAATAAGTTTTCCAAATGTTTTATATTCTCAAATAAAACCTACTGAAGTGTTTTGGTTTTATTCTAGATTTTCAAAATAAAGATTTAATAAAACAAATCCTATATGGATTAATAACTAAGGTCCATTTTATTTAATTATTAATGGACCCTAAAAATAAAAGGTTATTTTGTCTTAAACAAGCTTTCCAAATATTCTTTATTTTCAAATAAAACCTGATTTGGTTTTCAAAATATTTGGATTTCAAATGGAGATTCTATTAATTAAATCAAACCCTATTTTTTGATTAAATAACTATGGTCTATTTTATTTAAATATTGAATAGATCCTAAAATGAATAAAAATATTTTATTTTGAGATTTGGTTTATGTTGATAAACAGAACCAAAAACTTATTTAAGTGTGGTGATTGTTTGAATCAATTTGAATGTTGTTTGATAGTTTGAAATTCAAAACAGAAATTAGATTTAGAAAAGAAAAAGGAATCGAAATGTAAAAAAATAAGAAAAGGTCGGCCCAAACAGCCCACTAAGGCCCGAAGTTCAGCTTATTCTTCCCAATGTAAAACGTTGCACTTTTCGGGTTATAAACCCACAATGACAATGACCAGGACCTCCCCTCATTTATTTTCCCACCGCTGTAATTCTGCCTCTGTTCATCGCCCCCACCCCATGACCTGTTCTTCCTCCCTCGCCGACCGTTGTAGGCTTTGATTTCGCGGCATCAATTCGCCTTAACACGGCCACCTTAACTCGCAGCGACCAGGCACATTTAAACACCGGATCGCCTCCGCTTTCTCTCGCCTCCTCCCAAGCACGCCTCAGCCGCCTAATTTCTCCTCGAGCAACTCGTCTCCGACGAGCTTCGCCATTGAATTCGCCGAGCCACACCACCTCCCGCCTCCCGAACACACGAGCACGCCACAAGATCTGGCGCATCTTTCCGTTCCAGTCATTCATCCGCGGGTGCCCTGTAACCTTGGCTTCGACGACGACCTGCAGCACCGCCGTCTGCCTCTTTCTCTGACGAAGCCTCCATGTAGTAACTGGCCACCCCTTGTCCTTCCGATGATACCGTGTCCAGTTCACTCGCCGCATCTAACCTACCATTCTCTTGCTTTCGGTGGACTACAGCCCGCCCGTCACAACAAGCGAAGCTCGGCGCCATTCTAACTCGTGAGGAATCCCGCCGTCGCTGCTCCCCTTCACCGACCAAGGGCAGGTTGAGCATACCCGTGCACGGCGATCACGTGAGCCACCTCTCCTCCTTCCTCGCCGTAATCGCCGACTCCGCCACTAGACGCCGCCGCCAGCGCCGCTGCTTTTTGGCCAAGCAATAGGAATCGTTAGATGCAGATCCACTGGCTAGGATAGAGTCACTTATCGAAGGTGTGAGAGCATCTACGCCAGTAAGATTTACTTTAGATCCAGCCCACGTTGGTGATCCACACCGAACCGTGCCGCGTAATTAAAACATGACGCGTGGCACCGCATTTATCTAAAATAGAATTTGAAATCAGAATTTGATGCCATTTTGAAACCCTTGTAACTTTCAAACCACACGTCCAAAGTTTACCAATTTTATATCAATGGATTCAGTGGAACAAGCCCTAGCCAACCATGCCTTTGGTTTAGCAAATAGTATCTGTTAGTTTGCTTGTTTTTGCAGATTCTTTTGTGAGCTTGTTTAGAGTAGAAAAATTGTTTAAAAATGATTTTAGGGTTAAAACCTTTGCAAAATGGTTTGTTGTGAACTTACTGACCCTAGAAACCAACCCATGGAGTTAAAAATGAATTTGGTGAAATTTAGGATAAGTTAATTGATTTAGCCCATTTCTAGCCAAATGGAAATAAAAGATTTTTGGTTATGAAAATACTTTTATAAAGAAAACTTTGGCAAAATATTTTGGACCAAACCTACTGACCCTAGGAAACACTTTGTGGACTCAAAAATGTACTGGGTGAAATAAAAATATGATTCTTTGATTTAAAACCATTTCTAGTCAAATAGAAATGTATTTTATTTATTAAAATTGGTTTTGGAAGAAAACCTTTGGAAAATGTTTTGTTTTAAACTCTCTGACCCCAAACACCAAGTTTTGTGGTTGAAAACATATTTTGTGAACCCTAGAGACTAAAGCCTTAGTAAAAATATTTCTACACCACATAAATAATACTTTGTTTTGAAAAAGGTTTTTGTAGTGAAACCATTTGCGAATGACTTTGCCATTTTGGTAAATGACCAATTTGGAACATACAAAGTTTAGAAGCCTAGTGGAGACCATACTTACAATAGAACCAACCTTTGCATGCTTATGCATGACTTAGATTCCATTACTTTGTGTGTGAAAAATTGTTTGTTTGACTTTGGTTTGGAATGCTTGTTGAATTTGTGTTTGCTTAATTGACTTGTAGTGAAGTGTGAGACTAGAAAGTTCAAGGAGTGAACCATCATTCCCTACCAAAAAGGCAAGTTACACTATCATACAAAAGTCCTACTATTTTCATTATACTCAGTGGATTTTGAAAACATGCATGAAAAGAATTTCTATACTTATGCTATGCTAAATCCTAATAGGATACCCCTATACATTCCTTAGTGAAAACAATGTAGTTGATACATTCTTAGCCATGCTATATTTTGAAAAGAGTTACATGTTGATATTTTATGAGATTGAGAAAAGACTTATGTTTTATATAATAAAACAAGGACTCAATGAACCACCTGGGTGGACAAGGATACTCAAGCTTTTGGACAAGGTGGCAACAAAAGGAACCATGTTTATATGGCAATCCCTTTTGTTGTGCACTAAAAGAAAACCACCTGGGACTTAGAGATTGAACATGTTTCTCGACAAGTGGCTTCCGTGTACAGCCACATGCTAAATGGGCTCTGGCTTAGTCAACTACATAGTGGAAGTCCCATGCATTGGCATCTTCAGGTTAACTAGATTTGTGTAAGGGAACAACCCTACATTTGTGCCTGGTAGACAAGCTAGCATTTTGTATTGGGAGGACTCCTATGGAAAGACTTTGTCACATTCTCGATCTCCCGGTACTCCATTTTGGTGAGTACTTATCCAGCGGCCACTGGTGGCGTCAAGACGAGATTGTGTCATGTGGGTAAAGTGTACAACTTCTGCAGAAGATAAAAATCTAAGTACTTAGCCGTGTCCCCGGTTATGGACAATACTGAGCAACTAAGGCCTGAAGCTATGGAAGATCTCGACACTCTAATTTCTAAAAGAAAACTTTTAAAACTTGATGCACTTGGGGTTACTAAGGTGCTCAAGAGATTTTGACAAGGACTTGAACACTTGACTTTTTTTTACCAAGGAGTTCAAGGGATTTTGAAAGGAGATTTGACAAAGGACCAAAACCATTTTGAAAACATAGGATAAAATATTGCTTTATGCAAATGAGCCTGAAACTCTACTTAGCCAAATTTGCATGTAATGATAGGATCCACTTATATTATACTTAGTAGTGAAACTTGCCAATACAATTCAAATGTATTGACCCTTGTGGCTGTAACTTGTAATGTTGCAGGTTGATTGTTTTTAGTGAAGAATGTTTGATTAGGATTACAAAGTCTACAACCAACATCTGCCTGTGGCACTTTGAAGATGAAGGACCCCATGACTATAGTTATTCATTGCAATGTAATGTAATAGCCAAATGAGCTATGTTTGATGTAATAAACTTATGTTATTCCTGGTTATAAAGTTATATTATGACCTTTGTTTCTTGATATTACATCTTAACTGTGGATGCTAGCTATTGATCCAGGGACTAGCATTGTAAACACAGGGATCTCTACCTTATTAAAGGTTGGGGACTCTATAGATGGTATCATAGCATTATGTTGCCTGTAGGATTTGTAAACCTAGGATTGGACAAAAACCCTTAGAAAAATAGGAGTTGTTTTGTTCCAAAGCTTATTTACAAAACACTTGTAAACTCTTTCCTCAACCATTTTGGTTTCAACTCTACATCTCATCTATCTCAAACTTGATGGAAAGACCTACCCCATGGCCAAAGACTACACCATGTGCAAAGGACTTCTTCAACATCTTCAACTCTAATGACTTCGACTTCAACATCATCAAAGACTTCAACTTTATTTGCACCAAGGACTTCAACCTTGGATATCACTAAGGACTACAAGTGGGAACCAAGAGACATTAGATTGCCTACCAAAGACATTGATATCAAGTTAGAGTATGGATCATATTGTCCTATGAGGTATGATTATACTAAGTTGTTATTTTCAAGAAAACTTGTTGTTTCCTTCAACTCATGAGTTAAGCTCATAAGTTGTTAAGTGATTGGTTGCTTGTTGAATGTTTGATGGTTTGATTGTTTGATTGAACTTGATTGTTTTGAGTTGTGTGTTAGGACTTCTTAAAAACCTATCCACCAATACTTATCCCTATCAAACCAACAGATGCCTCCCCGTCGTGCCAACCCCAACCAAAACAACAACATCACCCCTGAGATGCAGCATATGATGGCAGCTCAGACACAGTTGATGCAGCAGATGACCACATTCATACAGAATTTGAATAACAACAACAACAACAATCAGAATAATCCTCCAGCACTAGACATGCTCACCAAGTTTCTGAAACTTAGGCCTGCAAGGTTCTCTAGAACAACTGATCCAATGGAAGCTGATGATTGGTTACGTTCAGTAAACAAAGACTTAGTGACTGTTGGTTGCACTGATGAAGAAAAAGTAAGGTTTGCGATTTCGCTTGAAGGACCAAAGACAACATGGTGGGACAACTTTCAAATCACCACTCCCCTTGAAGATGTGACCTGGGATATTTTTGAAGATGGATTCAGAACCACTCACATCTCACCTGGAGTAATGTACTTGAAGAAAAAGGAGTTTCACAATCTGAAACAACATCACCTCAGTGTGGCTGAGAATATTGAAGAATTCAACAACTGCACGCTATGCACCGGATGAAGTTGATACAGATGCTAAGAGAAAAGAAAAATTTCTTGAAGGACTTAATGATGAGTTGAACCTACAGCTAGTGGTTGCCTATGTCCCAACTTATCAATCACTCTGTGACAAAGCCATCATTTTGGAAAACAAGATGAATCAAGTTGAGAACAGAAAGAGGAAGCATAAACTCAAGAACTATTCAGGATCATCAAAGAAGAAGCATTCATTCAAAAGGAACAATGAATATTCTGAACCACATCAGTATCACCACAACAACAATGGAAGTGAGAATAATGGAAATGATACTAACAATGGAGATGACCTTGGTCAAAATTAACAAGACAATTTCAGGAAGAAAGACATTAGCCGATTGGTGATTATATAGCGCAAGGAACTTGGACACTATGCATCAGACTGTCCTGAGAAGAAAAAGAAAAAGGATGCTAGAAGAGCCAATGGAAATGACTCCAAAGTGACCCAGAAAGGACATGTGAACCACATTGACATGGATGGAAACGTTGAAGAGATAGAAGAAGTGGATGTCAGTATTTAGATAACTCAGTTGAGTCAAATAAGGATTCCTTGTCTGAATATCAAGTGTTGAACCTATAGTCAAGAGAACCATCAATGTAACCCTATAAGACTTTATTTTAAGGGTGGTAGTACCCTAGTTGCCTTGAAGCCAACTTGTAACCCTAGCCTTCCCAAATCTCGGGGCGAGATTTATTTTAAGGGTGGTAGCCTGTCACATCCCAAGATTTTCCAAATCTTGTAATGTGAAAATAAATGAATAAAATAAAAACTTTGTTGATTTTCAGGGCCAGAAGAAACTTTTTGTATTCCAATAAGAATCTTCAAACCTATTTTGAACAATTAAATCCTAAAGGGATTTATAAAGATAAACATTTATTAAAGGAAATTAAAATATTTTGGTGTTACTATTTTGGATCTTTTAATAAAAGACTTTGTTTTCAAATGAAAAGGTGGATTTATAAATAAAGATTATATTTTAAAGAGCCAAATTAATCCTTGGCCAATAATTTTGAAACAAAAGGTTTTGCTTTGATTAAAATAGTAAAGGTTTATTTAAAATAAAATAAAAAGGATTTAGATATCCAAGTTTCATTAATAAAGGTTTTACTATTTTCAAAACATCCAAAACTTATTATTTATTTAAAATAAGTTTTCCAAATGTTTTATATTCTCAAATAAAACCTACTGAAGTGTTTTGGTTTTATTCTAGATTTTCAAAATAAAGATTTAATAAAACAAATCCTATATGGATTAATAACTAAGGTCCATTTTATTTAATTATTAATGGACCCTAAAAATAAAAGGTTATTTTGTCTTAAACAAGCTTTCCAAATATTCTTTATTTTCAAATAAAACCTACTGATTTGGTTTTCAAAATATTTGGATTTCAAATGGAGATTCTATTAATTAAATCAAACCCTATTTTTTTGATTAAATAACTATGGTCTATTTTATTTAAATATTGAATAGATCCTAAAATGAATAAAAATATTTTATTTTGAGATTTGGTTTATGTTGATAAACAGAACCAAAAACTTATTTAAGTGTGGTGATTGTTTGAATCAATTTGAATGTTGTTTGATAGTTTGAAATTCAAAACAGAAATTAGATTTAGAAAAGAAAAAGGAATCAG
Organism: Avena insularis; assembly: GCA_023614405.1. Classification (NCBI taxonomy): domain Eukaryota; kingdom Viridiplantae; phylum Streptophyta; class Magnoliopsida; order Poales; family Poaceae; genus Avena; species Avena insularis. Next base: position 96,011,354 of record CM042686.1, read on the forward strand.
AAACAGAAAAAAATAAGAAAAAGGTCGGCCCAGCCCAGCAGCCCACTAAGGCCCAGAAGCAGCCCAGTTATTCTCCCCGAACAGAAAACGTTTCGCACTCGGTTATAAACCCACAATGACAATGACCAGTGGACCCTCCCCCTCATTTCTTTTCCCACTGCCAGGTAGACCCCGCTTCCCTGTTCATCGCCCCCACCCCATGACCTGTTCTTCCTCCCTCGCCGACCGTTGTAGGCTTTGATTTCGCGGCATCAATTCGCCTTAACACGGCCACCTTAACTCGCAGCGACCAGGCACATTTAAACGCCAGTGACTGCTCTCCGTTTTCCCTCTGCCTCCTCCCCCAAGCACGCCCCCAGGCCGCCCTAATTTCTCCCCGAGCAACTCTGTCTCCGACGAGCTTCCGCCATTGAATTCGGCCGAGCCACACCACCTCCTGCCTCCCCGAACACACGAGCACGCTCACAGCATCCTGGCGCATCTTTCCGTTCCAGTCATTCATCCGCGGGTGCCCTGTAACCTCGGCTTCGACGACGACCTGCAGCACCGCCGTCTGCCTCTTTCTCTGACGAAGCCTCCATGTAGTAACTGGCCACCCCTTGTCCTTCCGATGATACGCCTGTGTCCAGTTCACTCGCCCGCATCTAACCCTACCATTCTCTTGCTTTCTGGTGGACTACAGCCCCGTCCCCGTCAACAAACAGAAGCTCCTGGCGCCAGCCCTAACTCTGGTGAGGAATCCCGCCCGTCCGCGTGCTCCCCTTCACCGACCAAGGGCAGGTTGAGCATACCCGTGCCACGGCGATCACAGTGAGCCACCTCTCCTCCTTCCTCGCTTCCTGTAACGTCGACTCCGCCGCCGTCTGGCCGCTCCGCCACCAGACACCGCCGCCAGCGCCGCTGCTTTTTGGCCAAGCAATAGGAACCGTTAGATGCAGATCCACTGGCTAGGATAGAGTCACTTATCGAAGGGGTGTGAGAGCATCTGCACCGTAAGATTTACTTTAGATCCAGTGGCCCATGTTGGTGATCCACACCAAACCGGTACCGGCGAATTAAAACATGACGCGTGGCACCAGACGATCTGAAATAGAATTTGAAATCAGAATTTGATGCCATTTTGAAACCCTTGTAACTTTCAAACCACACGTCCAAATTTTACCAATTTTATATCAATGGATTCAGTGGAACAAGCCCTAGCCAACCATGCCTTTGGTTTAGCAAATAGTATCTGTTAGTTTGCTTGTTTTTTCAGATTCTTCTGTGAGCTTGTTTAGAGTAGAAAAATTGTTTAAAAATGATTTTAGGGTTAAAACCTTTGCAAAATGGTTTGTTGTGAACTTACTGACCCTAGAAAGCAACCCATGGAGTTAAAAATGAATTTGGTGAAATTTAGGATAAGTTAATTGATTTAGCCCATTTCTAGCCAAATGGAAATAAAAGATTTTTGGTTATGAAAATACTTTTATAAAGAAAACTTTGGGAAAATATTTTGGACCAAACCTACTGACCCTAGGAAACACTTTGTGGACTCAAAAATGTATTGGGTGAAATAAAAATATGATTCTTTGATTTAAAACCATTTCTAGTCAAATAGAAATGTGGTTTATTTATTAAAATTGGTTTTGGAAGAAAACCTTTGGAAAATGTTTTGTTTTAAACTCTCTGACCCCAAACACCAAGTTTTGTGGTTGAAAACATATTTTGTGAACCCTAGAGACTAAATCCTTAGTAAAAATATTTCTACACCACATAAATAATACTTTGTTTTGAAAAAGGTTTTTGTGGTGAAACCATTTGCGAATGACTTTGCCATTTTGGTAAATGACCAATTTGGAACATACAAAGTTTAGAAGCCTAGTGGATACCATACTTACAATAGAACCAACCTTTGCATGCTTATGCATGACTTAGATTCCATTACTTTGTGTGTGAAAAATTGTTTGTTTGACTTTGGTTTGGAATGCTTGTTGAATTTGTGTTTGCTTAATTGACTTGTAGTGAAGTGTGAGACTAGCAAGATCAAGGAGTGAACCATCATTCCCTACCAAAAAGGCAAGTTACACTATCATACAAAAGTCCTACTATTTTCATTATACTCAGTGGATTTTGAAAACATGCATGAAAAGAATTTCTATACTTATGCTATGCTAAATCCTAATAGGATACCCCTATACATTCCTTAGTGAAAACAATGTAGTTGATACATGCTTAACCATGCTATATTTTGAAAAGAGTTACATGTTGATATTTTATGAGATTGAGAAAAGACTTATGTTTTATATAATAAAACAAGGACTCAATGAACCACCTGGGTGGACAAGGATACTCAAGCTTTTGGACAAGGTGGCAACAAAAGGAACCATGTTTATATGGCAATCCCTTTTGTTGTGCACTAAAAGAAAACCACCCAGGGACTTAGAGATTGAACATGTTTCTCGTACAGTGGCTTCCGTGTACAGCCACATGCTAAATGGGCTCTGGCTTAGTCAACTACATAGTGGAAGTCCCATGCATTGGCATCTTCAGGTTAACTAGATTTGTGTAAGGGAACAACCCTACATTTGTGCCTGGTAGACAAGCTAGCATTTTGTATTTGGAGGACTCCTATGGAAAGACTTTGTCACATTCTCGATATGCCGGTACTCCATTTTGGTGAGTACTTATCCAGCGGCCACTTGTGGCGTCAAGACGAGATTGTGTCATGTGGGTAAAGTGTACAACTTCTGCAGAAGATAAAAATCTAAGTACTTAGCCGTGTCCCCGGTTATGGACAATACTGAGCAACTAAGGCCTGAAGCTATGGAAGATCTCGACACTCTAATTTCTAAAAGAAAACTTTTAAAACTTGATGCACTTGGGGTTACCAAGGTGCTCAAGAGATTTTGACAAGGACTTGAACACTTGACTTTTTTTTACCAAGGAGTTCAAGGGATTTTGAAAGGAGATTTGACAAAGGACCAAAACCATTTTGAAAAGATAGGATAAAATATTGCTTTATGCAAATGAGCATGAAACTCTACTTAGCCAAATTTGCATGTAATGATAGGATCCACTTATATTATACTTAGTAGTGAAACTTGCCAATACAATTCAAATGTATTGACCCTTGTGGCTGTAACTTGTAATGTTGCAGGTTGATTGTTTTTAGTGAAGAATGTTTGATTAGGATTACAAAGTCTACAACCAACATCTGCCTGTGGCACTTTGAAGATGAAGGACCCCATGACTATAGTTATTCCGCTGCAATGTAATGTAATAGCCAAATGAGCTATGTTTGATGTAATAAACTTATGTTATTCCTGGTTATAAAGTTATATTATGACCTTTGTTTCTTGATATTACATTTTAACTGTGGATGCTAGCTATTGATCCAGGGACTAGCATTGTAAACACAGGGATCTCTACCTTATTAAAGGTTGGGGACTCTACAGATGGTATCATAGCATTATGTTGCCTGTAGGATTTGTAAACCTAGGATTGGACAAAAACCCTTAGAAAAATAGGAGTTGTTTTATTCCAAAGCTTATTTACAAAACACTTGTAAACTCTTTCCTCAACCATTTTGGTTTCAACTCTACATCTCATCTATCTCAAACTTGATGGAAAGACCTACCCCATGGCCAAAGACTACACCATGTGCAAAGGACTTCTTCAACATCTTCAACTCTAATGACTTCGACTTCAACATCATCAAAGACTTCAACTTTATTTGCACCAAGGACTTCAACCTTGGATATCACTAAGGACTACAAGTGGGAACCAAGAGACATTAGATTGCCTACCAAAGACATTGATATCAAGTTAGAGTATGGATCATATTGTCCTATGAGGTATGATTATACTAAGTTGTTATTTTCAAGAAAACTTGTTGTTTCCTTCAACTCATGAGTTAAGCTCATAAGTTGTTAAGTGATTGGTTGCTTGTTGAATGTTTGATGGTTTGATTGTTTGATTGAACTTGATTGTTTTGAGTTGTGTGTTAGGACTTCTTAAAAACCTATCCACCAATACTTATCCCTATCAAACCAACAGATGCCTCCCCGTCGTGCCAACCCCAACCAAAACAACAACATCACCCCTGAGATGCAGCATATGATGGCAGCTCAGCAGTTGATGCAGCAGATGACCACATTCATACAGAATTTGAATAACAACAACAACAATCAGAATAATCCTCCACCACTAGACATGCTCACCAAGTTTCTGAAACTTAGGCCTGCAAGGTTCTCTGGAACAACTGATCCAATGGAAGCTGATGATTGGTTACGTTCAGTAAACAAAGACTTAGTGACTGTTGGTTGCACTGATGAAGAAAAAGTAAGGTTTGCAGCATTTCTGCTTGAAGGACCAGCAGCAACATGGTGGGACAACTTTCAAATCACCACTCCCCTTGAAGATGTGACCTGGGATATTTTTGAAGATGGATTCAGAACCACTCACATCTCACCTGGAGTAATGTACTTGAAGAAAAAGGAGTTTCACAATCTGAAACAACATCACCTCAGTGTGGCTGAGTATATTGAAGAATTCAACAATCTGGCACGCTATGCACCGGATGAAGTTGATACAGATGCTAAGAGAAAAGAAAAATTTCTTGAAGGACTTAATGATGAGTTGAACCTACAGCTAGTGGTTGCCTATGTCCCAACTTATCAATCACTCTGTGACAAAGCCATCATTTTGGAAAACAAGATGAATCAAGTTGAGAACAGAAAGAGGAAGCATAAACTCAAGAACTATTCAGGATCATCAAAGAAGAAGCATTCATTCAAAAGGAACAATGAAGATTCTGAACCACATCAGTATCACCACAACAACAATGGAAGTGAGAATAATGGAAATGATACTGACAATGGAGATGACCTTGGTCAGAATCAACAAGACAATTTCAGGAAGAAAGACATTAGCCAGTTGCAGTGCTATAACTGCAAGGAACTTGGACACTATGCATCAGACTGTCCTGAGAAGAAAAAGAAAAAGGATGCTAGAAGAGCCAATGGAAATGACTCTAGAGTGACCCAGAAAGGACATGTGAACCACATTGACATGGATGGAAACGTTGAAGAGATAGAAGAAGTGGATGTCAGTATTTAGATAACTCAGTTGAGTCAAATAAGGATTCCTTGTCTGAATATCAAGTGTTGAACCTATAGTCAAGAGATCCATCAATGTAACCCTATAAGACTTTATTTTAAGGGTGGTAGTACCCTAGTTGCCTTGAAGCCAACTTGTAACCCTAGCCTTCCCAAATCTCGGGGTGAGATTTATTTTAAGGGTGGTAGCCTGTCACATCCCAAGATTTTCCAAATCTTGTAATGTGAAAATAAATGAATAAAATAAAAACTTTGTTGATTTTCAGGGCCAGAAGAAACTTTTTGTATTCCAATAAGAATCTTCAAACCTATTTTGAACAATTAAATCCTAAAGGGATTTATAAAGATAAACATTTATTAAAGGAAATTAAAATATCTTGGTGTTACTATTTTGGATCTTTTAATAAAAGACTTTGTTTTCAAATGAAAAGGTGGATTTATAAATAAAGATTATATTTTAAAGAGCCAAATTAATCCTTGGCCAATAATTTTGAAACAAAAGGTTTTGCTTTGATTAAAATAGTAAAGGTTTATTTAAAATAAAATAAAAAGGATTTAGATATCCAAGTTTCATTAATAAAGGTTTTACTATTTTCAAAACATCCAAAACTTATTATTTATTTAAAATAAGTTTTCCAAATGTTTTATATTCTCAAATAAAACCTACTGAAGTGTTTTGGTTTTATTCTAGATTTTCAAAATAAAGATTTAATAAAACAAATCCTATATGGATTAATAACTAAGGTCCATTTTATTTAATTATTAATGGACCCTAAAAATAAAAGGTTATTTTGTCTTAAACAAGCTTTCCAAATATTCTTTATTTTCAAATAAAACCTACTGATTTGGTTTTGAAAATATTTGGATTTCAAATGGAGATTCTATTAATTAAATCAAACCCTATTTTTTTGATTAAATAACTATGGTCTATTTTATTTAAATATTGAATAGATCCTAAAATGAATAAAAATATTTTATTTTGAGATTTGGTTTATGTTGATAAACAGAACCAAAAACTTATTTAAGTGTGGTGATTGTTTGAATCAATTTGAATGTTGTTTGATAGTTTGAAATTCAAAACAGAAATTAGATTTAGAAAAGAAAAAGGAATCAAATGAAAAAATAAGAAAAGGTCATTGACCCAGCTGACCCACTAAGGCCCGTATAGCCCGATTATTCTCCCTTAAAGCGAAACGCTTTTCGGTTATAAACCCACAGTGACAATGACCAGTGGACCCTCCCCCTCATTTCTTTTCCCACTGCCAGGTAGACCCCGCTTCCCTGTTCATCGCCCCCACCCCACGACCTGTTCTTCCTCCCTCGCCGGCCGTTGCAGGCTTTGATTTCGCGGCATCAATTCGCCTTAACACGGCCACCTTAACTCGCAGCGACCAGGCACATTTAAACGCCAGTGACTGCTCTCCGTTTTCCCTCTGCCTCCTCCCCCAAGCACGCCCCCAGGCCGCCCTAATTTCTCCCCGAGCAACTCTGTCTCCGACGAGCTTCCGCCATTGAATCCGGCCGAGCCACACCACCTCCTGCCTCCCCGAACACACGAGCACGCTCACAGCATCCTGGCGCATCTTTCCATTCCAGTCATTCATCCGCGGGTGCCCTGTAACCTCGGCTTCGACGACGACCTGCTGGCCGTCGCCTCTTTCTCCGGAAGCCTCCGGTAGTAATCGCCACCTTGTCCTTCCGATGATACGCCTGTGTCCAGTGCACTCGCCCGCATCTAACCCTACCATTCTCTTGCTTTCTGGTGGACTACAGCCCCGTCCCCGTCAACAAACAGAAGCTCCTGGCGCCAGCCCTAACTCCGGTGAGGAATCCTGCCCGTCCGCGTGCTCCCCTTCACCGACCAAGGGCAGGTTGAGCATACCCGTGCCACGGCGATCACAGTGAGCCACCTCTCCTCCTTCCTCGCTTCCTGTAACGTCGACTCCTTGCCGTCGGCGCTCCGCCACGAACACCGCTGCCGTTGCTTTTTGGCCAAGCAATAGGAACCGTTAGATGCAGATCCACTGGCTAGGATAGAGTCACTTATCGAAGGGGTGTGAGAGCATCTGCGCCGTAAGATTTACTTTAGATCCAGTGGCCCACGTTGGTGATCCACACCGAACCGGTACCGGCGAATTAAAACATGACGCGTGGCACCAGACGATCTGAAATAGAATTTGAAATCAGAATTTGATGCCATTTTGAAACCCTTGTAACTTTCAAACCACACGTCCAAATTTTACCAATTTTATATCAATGGATTCAGTGGAACAAGCCCTAGCCAACCATGCCTTTGGTTTAGCAAATAGTATCTGTTAGTTTGCTTGTTTTTTCAGATTCTTCTGTGAGCTTGTTTAGAGTAGAAAAATTGTTTAAAAATGATTTTAGGGTTAAAACCTTTGCAAAATGGTTTGTTGTGAACTTACTGACCCTAGAAAGCAACCCATGGAGTTAAAAATGAATTTGGTGAAATTTAGGATAAGTTAATTGATTTAGCCCATTTCTAGCCAAATGGAAATAAAAGATTTTTGGTTATGAAAATACTTTTATAAAGAAAACTTTGGGAAAATATTTTGGACCAAACCTACTGACCCTAGGAAACACTTTGTGGACTCAAAAATGTATTGGGTGAAATAAAAATATGATTCTTTGATTTAAAACCATTTCTAGTCAAATAGAAATGTGGTTTATTTATTAAAATTGGTTTTGGAAGAAAACCTTTGGAAAATGTTTTGTTTTAAACTCTCTGACCCCAAACACCAAGTTTTGTGGTTGAAAACATATTTTGTGAACCCTAGAGACTAAATCCTTAGTAAAAATATTTCTGCACCACATAAATAATACTTTGTTCTGAAAAAGGTTTTTGTGGTGAAACCATTTGCGAATGACTTTGCCATTTTGGTAAATGACCAATTTGGAACATACAAAGTTTAGAAGCCTAGTGGATACCATACTTACAATAGAACCAACCTTTGCATGCTTATGCATGACTTAGATTCCATTACTTTGTGTGTGAAAAATTGTTTGTTTGACTTTGGTTTGGAATGCTTGTTGAATTTGTGTTTGCTTAATTGACTTGTAGTGAAGTGTGAGACTAGCAAGATCAAGGAGTGAACCATCATTCCCTACCAAAAAGGCAAGTTACACTATCATACAAAAGTCCTACTATTTTCATTATACTCAGTGGATTTTGAAAACATGCATGAAAAGAATTTCTATACTTATGCTATGCTAAATCCTAATAGGATACCCCTATACATTCCTTAGTGAAAACAATGTAGTTGATACATGCTTAGCCATGCTATATTTTGAAAAGAGTTACATGTTGATATTTTATGAGATTGAGAAAAGACTTATGTTTTATATAATAAAACAAGGACTCAATGAACCACCTGGGTGGACAAGGATACTCAAGCTTTTGGACAAGGTGGCAACAAAAGGAACCATGTTTATATGGCAATCCCTTTTGTTGTGCACTAAAAGAAAACCACCAGCACTTAGAGATTGAACATGTTTCTCGTCTGTGGCTTCCGTGTGACCACATGCTAAATGGGCTCTGGCTTAGTCAACTACATAGTGGAAGTCCCATGCATTGGCATCTTCAGGTTAACTAGATTTGTGTAAGGGAACAACCCTACATTTGTGCCTGGTAGACAAGCTAGCATTTTGTATTGGGAGGACTCCTATGGAAAGACTTTGTCACATTCTCGATCTCCCGGTACTCCATTTTGGTGAGTACTTATCCAGCTGACCAGGTGGCGTCAAGGCAGATTGTGTCATGTGGGTAAAGTGTACAACTTCTGCAGAAGATAAAAATCTAAGTACTTAGCCGTGTCCCCGGTTATGGACAATACTGAGCAACTAAGGCCTGAAGCTATGGAAGATCTCGACACTCTAATTTCTAAAAGAAAACTTTTAAAACTTGATGCACTTGGGGTTACCAAGGTGCTCAAGAGATTTTGACAAGGACTTGAACACTTGAATTTTTTTTACCAAGGAGTTCAAGGGATTTTGAAAGGAGATTTGACAAAGGACCAAAACCATTTTGGAAAGATAGGATAAAATATTGCTTTATGCAAATGAGCCTGAAACTCTACTTAGCCAAATTTGCATGTAATGATAGGATCCACTTATATTATACTTAGTAGTGAAACTTGCCAGTACAATTCAAATGTATTGACCCTTGTGGCTGTAACTTGTAATGTTGCAGGTTGAATGTTTTTAGTGAAGAATGTTTGATTAGGATTACAAAGTCTACAACCAACATCTGCCTGTGGCACTTTGAAGATTAAGGACCACATGACTATAGTTATTCTGCTGCAATGTAATGTAATAGCCAAATGAGCTATGTTTGATGTAATAAACTTATGTTATTCCTGGTTATAAAGTTATATTATGACCTTTGTTTCTTGATATTACATCTTAACTGTGGATGCTAGCTATTGATCCAGGGACTAGCATTGTAAACACAGGGATCTCTACCTTATTAAAGGTTGGGGACTCTACAGAACACTGGTGGATCCATAAGTGGTTTGTGGAAAGAACACACATGCAATGACCACTGGTTGATCCATATGTGGTTTGTGGAAAGAACACACATGCAGTGAACATTGGTGGATCGATAAGTGGTTTGTGGAAAGAACACAGATGCAATGACCACTGGTTGATCCATATGTGGTTTGTTGAAAGAACACACATGTAGTGAACACTGGTGGATCCATATGTTGTTTGTGAAAAGAACACACATGCAATGACACTGCTTGATCCATGTGTGGTTTGTGGAAAAGAACACACATGCAATGACCACTGGTTGATCCATGTGTGGTTTGTGGAAAGAACACACATGCAGTGAACACTGGTGGATCCATAAGTGGTTTGTGGAAAGAACACACATGCAATGACCACTGGTTGATCCATATGTGGTTTGTGGAAAGAACACACATGCAGTGAACACTGGTGGATCCATATGTTTTTTTGTGAAAAGAACACACATGCAATGACTGTAGTGTTGGTTTTAGTATAAGAACACACATGCAATGACTCTAGTGGGTCCACATGTAGTTTGTGAAAAGAACACACATGCAATGACCACTGGTTGATCCATCAGTTGTTTGTGAAAAGACCACACATGCAATGATTCTAGTGGATCCAGGTGTGGTTTGTGGAAAAGAACACACATGGAATGAGTCTAGTGCTGGTTTTAGTATAAGAACACACATGCAATGACTCTAGTGGGTCCACATGTGGTTTATGAAAAGAACACAGATGCAATGACCACTGGTTGATCCATATGTGGTTTTTGGAAAACAACACACATGCAATGAACACTGGTGGATTCATGTGTGGTTTGTGGAAAGAACACACATCCAATGACCACTGGTTGATCCATAAGTGGTTTGTGGAAAAGAACACACATCCAATGACCACTGGTTGATCCATAAGTGGTTTGTGGAAAAGAACACACTTGCAATTACCACTGGTTGATCCATGTTTGGTTTGTGGATAGAACACACATGCAATGAACACTGGTGGATCCATAAGTGGTTTGTGGAAAGAACACACATGCAGTGACCACTTGTTGATCCATATGTGGTTTGTGGAAAGAACACACATGAAGTGAACACTGGTGGATCCATAAGTGGTTTGTGGAAAGAACACAAATGCAATGACCCCTGGTTGATCCATACGTGGTTTGTGGAAAGAACACACATGTAGTGAACACTGGTGGATCCATATACTGTTTGTGAAAAGAACACACATGCAATTACTCTAGTGCTAGTTTTAGTATAAGAACACACATGCAATGACTCTAGTGGTTCCACATGTAGTTTGTGAAAAGAACACACATGCAATGCCACTGGTTGATCCATAAGTGGTTTGTGGAAAGAACACACATGCAATGTCCACTAGTTGATCCATAAGTCGTTTGTGGAAAGAACACACATGCAATGACCACTCGTTGATCCATAAGTGGTGTAGCATCCCAATTGTCTAACAATTGCAATGCTACTAGCCTAGTCTATATAGATGCTACCTTCATACATATAATTGTTGCATCATAATTACATCATGCTCATGTCATCATGCCACCTTGCATTTGAGCATCATATAAAACCCTTTTCATTTGGTTGTTATCTCATATGCATTATTAATTGTATTTTGCCTCTTGATATTGTATTTGGTTCTTGATATATTGTTTAAATGCCCAAGTTGAGTTGGGGGCATATCTCTTATTAACTCCACCACCTTTCTTTCACCACCTTATAATTCCACCATCCAACTAAATATGAGCTAGGCACTTATTGGTTTTTCCTCTAGCTCATGTGGGTTGGGATGGATCCAATTCTTTTTCCACATGCTCTCATCTTAGCATCATATTGTTTTCACATTATTGATATATGAGAGCCACATGGCCACTTTTGCATGCCTTGTGAGTGGAACCTTTTCCTAGCTTCCATATGGGTTGTTTTGGGGTTATTATCATGTTGGGATATCTTTGGGACTATTAAACATCTAGTGGAACATACACACTAGCATGTCCCATTTTATTTCAAATATGGTCATCTCCATCTATTCCACATGGGGCATCCTTTTAAATTCTTTTGTTTGGCTTATTCCAAATGCTATGGTTATTTATGTTGTTATCACAAGATGAAAACATGGCATTTAATGCATTTGCATGGGCCATGCAACCTTCACCATCTTTGGTCCTCCTTTGTTTTTTTTTGGATTTTTGAGTGGATCATCTCTATATCTCTCTCTCTCTCCTTCTCCTTGGGCTTGATCTATGCTTGATCTTGCTCACACCCTATCATCACATCCCTATCCCTTCTTTGCTTGATCTTGTCAAAAGGACCTCTCCATCTTATCCCTCTATCTCTCTCTAAAACCCTAAGCTAACCCTAAGCCTACCTCTCCATCTCCTCTAATCTACCCATGCCCCATCTAAGCGAAACCCTAACCCTAGCATGCCACACCTCCCTCTCTCGGCCTCTCTCTCTCTCACCTAGCTCGGCGCCACATAGCTACCCCTCTCCCTGGCCCCACACCCTATCTACTCCCTCTCTCTCTACCTCCTCCTAACCAAGCATAGCCCGAGCCCCAACCAAACCCTACCCGATAACCTCCCCTTCCCTTTTGCAAAAGTGCACCACCACCCCATGTGCCTCCCTCCTCTCTCCTTATCTTCCCAACCACCCCCACCTTAGATCCATCCAGAAGGCGCCCAGGTCCCTCTCTCCCTCCCTTTCTTCCTCTCCTTGCAGCCTCCCTTGGCCATGGCCACCTCCATGTCACCTCAAACCCTAGCCTCGGCCACCTCTCCCTCTAGAAGTTCCCGAACACGCCAAGGTTATACAGGAGCACCCAGGGCGTCCCCTGCTTCCTCTTCGACGACTAGGACCGCTGGAACCTCGCCGGAGCGCCGCTGTCGCCACCATGCCGAGAGAGAGCCAAGGAAACCGTCCATGAGCCCGACGCCGGATCCCCTCCACCTCAGCACGAGCCACAACGCCAGCGAGTTCCTGGTGAGCCCCTCCATCTCCTAGACATCCTCTTCCTCCCTCTCTCGCCGTAGAACATCGTCGGCTCGTCCGAACACCCTGCCATTGCCGCCGCCCGCAGCTCTTGTTTCGCGTTTTCGGCGCCATTGAGGCCTCCTTCGCGAAATCCCCAAACACCAAAAGTGTAGCCCTAGTTTCCCTCGTCAAAACGCCTACCCATACGCCCAAAACCGTCCACCGTAACCCTCGCCATCATCGTCGAAAGTCCGCCAGATCCGCGCGTCGATTGTCGCGTCCGTCGTGACAATGACCATTGGCCGTTTTATAGAAACCCCGGCCTTTTTCCGCCTAAACCCGCCTCCCGATTGCCCTTTGTCACCATGGAGTGCTTTTGCAAATAAACCCGCGGAAGACCCAGTCCACCACAGATCAGTCCCTCCCCGCGCCTGGGATCGCCCACGTGTCACGCCCCGGCTGGGCGACGCGTGCGCGTGGCCCCGCTGCACCCGGCCCCACTTGTCATCGGTGCGGCTAGGTAGGACCCGAGTGAGAATAGCCCTGCAACCCGCTGCGCCCCACCTGCTGCCCAGTCAGCACTGCGGCCCACCTGTCATTCTCTACGGGTAGAAAGCCAGCGAGTAACAAAAGCTTTTCTGTAATCTGTTTAAATTCAAATCTTTTCAAAATAAATTCAAATTCAAAATTAATTCTGTTTTTAAATATATTTTAAAATACAAATCCAAATAATGCAAATAATATATGTTTTCAAATCAGAAAAATATGAGGAATTCAAATATGACCTTCAAAACATATTTTGAACATTTAAAATTCCAAGTTTATTTAAATTACAATAAAATGCCCTTTTGACTTAACAAATTAATAACTTTTGTTTTATAAGTCCAAATTTAACAAATGATATGTCTAAAATGATTAGCTCGACGAGACCTTTCTGTTTATGCATTCCATGTTTTGATTTGAAGCATGCATCATATAAATATAATGGGTACAGCAACTAATATGAGTATAAAATGGGCCCAAAACTCAATAAAATGATTTAATCTTGTATCTCACACCTCACCCATGCCATGCTACCTTATTGCCATGCAAATTGTGCATCATTCATCATGGCATGATTGTTTGCTAGTCGCATTTATTCATATGCTTGTGCACTTTATTTATGTTGGCCCTTGTTTGTTTGGTTCTTCTTCGAATAGACGCTGAGCAGGGGATATATCAAGAGAACCAGGAGCACTACCCAGATCCATTCCTTGCTTCAACTGAGCTGCCAGGCAAGCACTACCACATGCTTGCATACATATAGTACCTATTGCCTCTATCTTGTTCTTGCATCATTGAGTCGCGATTGCATTAAACTGAATCCCAAGTATTGCATAGCCTTTACTTTTAAACCCCACCGAAGCTTGTTCCTCCATCCCATGAGCCATTACTACAGGAGTTGTTTGAGCCATGCTAGTCGTAGAACAGCATGTGTAGGGTATGTGAGTGTCTGATGGATAACGAGGTACCTAAACAACTTAACCTGAGTAGTAATGGGATAACTAATGAAAGTGGCATCGGTGAGCCATATTCGCTATTTGGTTTTTCAGGCTCACTTGTGCCCCGTAAGACCCCGAGTACTTGATTCCTGTTCCAAGAATATTCGCGCTATCCACATCCGGGAAGCTTATGAACCCCCCTGAGCCAGAGCTTGATTCATTCTTATTTCTTGGGGCCACAAACTAGTTTGAGGTTTTATTTACTATCCTGTACTTATGCCATGCTTTACTGCTTTATTTAAAATTGTGCGAGGAGCACCTTTATTTAGGTAATGCTGAGTGTTTTCGTGTCGACAAGCCCAGTCACATTTTCGGGTTCCCGATCGTTCACAGCCATGGCGCAAACCTTGAGGCCGTCTCGGTCGCTAACCGTTCGCGGGTAGCTCAATGGGGTGGCCCCAATATTTCTGAATCCTGTAATTGCTTTGTCGTGGATCGCCTCGTTGGGTTTTGATTTGGTTTTTCGAGGCATATCGAGTGTGTGTTGCTATTTGTGCACCCTTAGGTAAAACTTTCAAAGCCGTGTCCGCGGTTATGGGCGACTTGGACAGTTTCTCGATCATAGACAAGCATAACTAAAGTACCGCTTTTAATTTGACTAGACTAGGTACCTGACTAGTAAATAGTACAACACTCATGGAATGGATAATAAAACTGCCAACGGATGGGGGGTTGTTCGTCCGCTTCCTCATCGGTAAGCGAGGAGGAGGATGGATCTGTTAAAATTACCATTATAACTGTTATAACTGCTGTTATTAATTCACGGACCTCCGTCTATCTTTGGTTAGGCGGATGGTTAGCGAGTATCTCTAGAATTGTTAAGGTTTATCTTTTGCTGCAATTGCGTCACCCCAGGTTGTGTCCCCTTTAGAGGCATAAAGACTTGCTGAGTACCCCTAGGGTCTCACACGATAAATTGTTTGATTCAGATGAACAGGTAAACTCGCAAGATGGATACTGGGTGGAAGAGACGGACGATGTGGGCAACGATCATTCGGTGTAGAGATTCCGGGAATGGGGATCCGTGAGATCTGTGGGCGGGATGTGCTTATTTATGGGGCTTCTTATGCCGATTTGCTTCTTATCCGTACTCGGATTTTGTCTTCCGCTTCCGCTTGATACTCTGTTGATTGATGTATGAGGAGATATCCTAAACTATTATATCTATCTAGGATATTTGGATCTTGCCGTATGGCGTTGCTATATTTCCTTTCTTTTTAGATGGAATGGCTCTGATGTACTATTGTATGGTGGCTTGCATACATACTCATTTGTGTATGTAGTTGATCCTTCGCTTTGCCGATTCGCCGCCCGTTCTTGTCCCGATGTTTGGAAATGGTTGGACGGCGAAAGGTCTACTGTGAGTGGCATTTGGGCCCCACCGTACTATTTCAACCATTTCTGATCATCCAGGCTTGTACTAGGAGCGTAATTCACCGAGGTAGTTACAATTGGTATCAGAGCCATCCCGACCTTCAGGGTCTCAGCCAAATGGTCGTTGTCAGTCTAGCAAATATTTTAGTAGCTATGTATACTAGGGAAAAACAAAACGCGAGAGTAGGACTGCTTCCACTTTTCTTCTTACCCAACCACCACCTTTTTCTGGTAAGGAAGTGTAACGTTTTCATTTCTCTTCTCAAATTCAAACCAGGATTCACGTGTTCGGGGTTTCCGTAGTACCATAGATTGTGTATCTGTGTGTGTGTGTGTAAATTCCTTGTCTATCTGTTGCATCCTTTTTGTTATCATAATCTGCCTTTGGTCATCAACTGTTGGTACATTCCATATTGACAGGCTTTTGAAAACCGGCGCGATCTATCTGACTCCTTGTTGACCGGTGCCATCTTCTTAAAGGGTGTTCTTCCTTCCAGCAAGCATCAGTTGCTAATCCCTATCTGCTAAGTGATTTTGCGCATCTATTGGTATTTTAATGCCGAAAAATGCGGAAATTTTTTCTTTGATACATCTGTGTTTCCACACTCCTTTTCAGTCGTGTGTGAAACATTATCTATCTCCTTTTATCAGCATGTCCATGCTAACTCCTTCTTTTGACACCGGCGCTTAATCCTGGAGTTTTCACTTCATCTTCAATTCTCTTGGGCTAATTACATAACATGTGTCGATCCGATGCTGGTGATTGTAAATTAGTTCTCGGCATAGCTATATGACACTCATCGTGAGTGTAATATGGAAAAATGCTATCAACCGTCACCATCTGGAGGATAAGGTTATCTCCTGTGATTTTGAGTACACCGTGATCATATCTATGCATATTCAAGCATCTTTGGCAATCCGGAGTTTCTCAAGGCACTACGGCGGTCTATCATCTGTTCATCATGCTGCACATCTTTTTGAACTCCATATCTGCACAATTCTCCTGGATACGAGGGAATTGCATCTTTTTCGTCTCTGATAGCTCATACCATAAGCAAAGCTATATCATCGTTTCTTTATCGAATATCCCTTTATCTTTGTAACCGGTGATCCGATCGACAATGTGAACCAGGTGTCATCTCTTTTTCTTCCGAAGGACCAGCTAATCTATTCTGCCAGTGCATCTCTTTCGACACGAACCCGTGCTCTTAATATTGATCTTTCTAAGGGCGTCGAGCTCAGAAAGTGTTTCGAGCATTTGTTCGTTTCTCCCGCCTCTTGAACTTGATATTCTGAGAATATCCTGTTCATCCATGGTGGTATATGTTGATAATATGCTTACCTATTCCATATCAATGGAAGGACATGGAAGATCATCTGTGTCTCTTTCTCTCAAGCTTCGTGAGCACTGCCTGTGTGCAAAGTTCACAAAGCGTGAATTCTGGCTTCTTGAAGTCACCTATCTCGGCCACGTCCTTCTGCTAAATATATCACTTCAATTCTGGAATCAGCAAGTTCATTGTTAATGCCATCCCCCATCTTCAACCAATCCGGAGTTGTTCCTTGTTGGCGAGTTATCATCGTCGTTCCGCCGAAGTTTTCCTCAAGACTGCTAAATCTCTCTCAATCATTTCAAGAAGAACATGGAGTTCTATCACCTCAGTCTCGTCAAGTGATCCTTTGAAAACCTCTCGCTCTATCGTTTATGCTCAATCCACCGGAGGCCATGAAGACTTTTCAGATCTTTCGTAATCCTTCTGTTCAAGTTGGTGTTATCTTTTTCTTTATCTGTGGAATCTTGCAGTTGTCTCCAGATCTTCCTTCATATCTTTCCGGTGGCTTGTTACTTCTGACATGACGATAACATCATCATCTTTATCTATCTATGAATCCGGCGAATCGTTTGCATATATCCTTGTTTTCTAACGGAGTTCCATGAGCTCTTCTTGTCAATACCTTCAGTCTGTTTCGGTAGTTGGGTTGCATGGTTTTCTTATTCATGTGCGGAGTAATGCTTTGAGTGCGGGATGGAGTAGCTACCATACCACTACTCTTATCATTCTCTCTTGTACAGTGAATTGGTGAATTAATGCGATTTCACTCATTCCACGGAAGTTAGAAGTGGCCTTTATCCCTCGATACTTTTACTTCCGTCCTTGTTTTTCCGGAGTGCTCGCTCGAAGAAAGTAATCAATAATCTCTTGTGGTGATCTCACCCTTTCTACACGGAGCAAATCTACCATTATCTGGTGGGAACAAACGCAAACTCTTTTCTGTCCTCGTCTTTCTACCGGTGCTCGACATCCCCAAACAAGGTGAAAGGAAACTATATCTCTCTTTGTTCATCAATTCTTTTCCTGTGGTAAAGCCATTTATGGTTGATGCCATCAGCCGCGAATCTATTGCGTTAGCCTCAAGGCTAAAGAAAGCAATAAGTACCTCTACAATAAACCCCAGATCCTCCCTATTCTTTGCTTCTCGGGATTCCACCATGATCTGGCTTCACATCAATCTCTGGAAGTTATATCCGCGCACCTCAATTGCGTGATCCTTTGGTTCTTACCGGCGCAACAAGAATCTAATCCGACGATGTCTATCTAAATCTTTCTGTTGATATCAAGGGACTCTATTGTTTGAAGGCAATAGTGTTTCCAAAATTCATTTCTAAAATCCGAGAGAAGATACGATGCTATTGTCATAGTGCTTCAAAACCTCTCCAATCTAGCTCTTTTCTTCCGGCGAGACAAAGATTCATCCTCTCTAGTATCGGTAAATCTTTAATCCTAATGGTGTGTCTTTCTTTATCCATGATACATCATCTTTTCCTTTTCTCTCACAAGTGGTTCTATTCTTTTATCATGTTTCTTGAGAAAGCCGGAGCTATGTCCATCCTATTTTTCTTGTCTAACGACAATCCTTCAGCTCTTCTAACCCATTGTTTCTCAAGCAAAATGCGAGACTCGCAACAAGTCTAGCAAGTTTTGCAAGGTGTAGTGGTCGCACCATTCCGTTCTTCACCATCTTGGGAACGTGAGGGTCACCTTCATTCCGAACACCCGCCTCTCTTGGTGTTGTTTTTCTTTTTCCTAGGAATCTCGGGGCGAGATTCTTGTTTAGTGGGGGAGAGTTGTAGCATCCCAATTGTCTAACAATTGCAATGCTACTAGCCTAGTCTATATAGATGCTACCTTCATACATATAATTATTGCATCATAATTACATCATGCTCATGTCATCATGCCACCTTGCATTTGAGCATCATATAAAACCCTTTTCATTTCGTTCTTATCTCATATGCATTATTAATTGTATTTTGCCTCTTGATATTGTATTTGGTTCTTGATATATTGTTTAAATGCCCAAGTTGAGTTGGGGGCATATCTCTTATTAACTCCACCACCTTTCTTTCACCACCTTATAATTCCACCATCCAACTAAATATGAGCTAGGGACTTATTGGTTTTACCTCTAGCTCATGTGGGTTGGGATGGATCCAATTCTTTTTCCACATGCTCTCATCTTAGCATCATATTGTTTTCACATTATTGATATATGAGAGCCACATGGCCACTTTTGCATGACTTGTGAGTGGAACCTTTTCCTAGCTTCCATATGGGTTGTTTTGGGGTTATTATCATGTTGGGATATCTTTGGGACTATTAAACATCTAGTGGAACATACACACTAGCATGTCCCATTTTATTTCAAATATGGGCATCTCCATCTATTCCACATGGGGCATCCTTTTAAATTCTTTTGTTTGGCTTATTCCATATTTTTGGAGTGCATATGTACAAATGCTATGGTTATTTATGTTGTTATCACAAGATGAAAACATGGCATTTAATGCATTTGCATGGGCCATGCAACCTTCACCATCTTTGGTCCTCCTTTGTTTTTTTTTGGATTTTTGAGTGGATCATCTCTATATCTCTCTCTCTCTCCTTCTCCTTGGGCTTGATCTAAGCTTGATCTTGCTCACACCCTATCATCACATCCCTATCCCTTATTTGCTTGATCTTGTCAAAAGGACCTCTCCATCTTATCCCTCTATCTCTCTCTAAAACCCTAAGCTAACCATAAGCCTACCTCTCCATCTCCTCTAATCTACCCATGCCCCATCTAAGCGAAACCCTAACCCTAGCATGCCACACCTCCCTCTCTCGGCCTCTCTCTCTCTCTCACCTAGCTCGGCCCCACATAGCTACCCCTCTCCCTGGCTCCACACCCTATCTACTCCCTCTCTCTCTCTACCTCCTCCTAACCAAGCATAGCCCGAGCCCCAACCAAACCCTACCCGATCACCTCCCCTTCCCTTTTGCAAAAGTGCACCACCACCCCATGTGCCTCCCTCCTCTCTCCTTATCTTCCCAACCACCCCCCACCTCAGATCCATCCAGAAGGCGCCCAGGTCCCTCTCTCCCTCCCTTTCTTCCTCTCCTTGCAGCCTCCCTTGGCCATGGCCACCTCCATGTCACCTCAAACCCTAGCCTCGGCCACCTCTCCCTCTAGAAGTTACCGAACACGCCAAGGTTATCCAGGAGCACCCAGGGCGTCCCCTGCTTCCTCTTCGACGACTAGGACCTGGAACTCTGGAACCTGCCGAGCGCCGCCGTCGCCACCATGCCGAGAGAGAGCCAAGGAAACCGTCCATGAGCCCGACGCCGGATCCCCTCCACCTCAGCACGAGCCACCACGCCAGCGAGTTCCTGGTGAGCCCCTCCATCTCCTAGACATCCTCTTCCTCCCCCTCTCGCCGTAGAACGTCGTCGCGCTCCGTCGAACACCCTGCGTGCTGCCGCCGCCGCCCGCTGTATCTGTGCGCGCCGGAGCCTCTGTTCTTCGCGTTTTCCCCGGCGCTGGAGGCCTCCTTCGCGAAATCCCCAAACACCAAAAGCGTAGCCCTAGTTTCCCTCGTCAAAACGCCTACCCATACGCCCGAAACCGTCCACCGTAACCCTCGCCATCATCGTCGAAAGTCCGCCAGATCAACGCCCGTCGATTGTCGCGTCCGTGGCACGATGAGCCATTGGCTGTTTGTTTTGGCGCAGAGCCTCCTGGCCTTTTTCCCGCCTAAACCCGCTGTCCCCAGTGCCCCACCTGACAGCCGCGGAGTGCTTTTGCAAATAAACCCGCGGAAGACCCAGTCCACCACAGATCAGTCCTCCTCGCTGGGATCGCCACGTGTCACGCCCGGTGACGCGTCTTGTGTCTTCCCCGCAACCCATGCGCCCCACTGGCTCCCCCGGTCACTCACGCCCCACCTGTCATTCTCTCTACGGTAGAAAGCCAATAGTAACAAAAGCTTTTCAGAATTGCTTAAATTCAAATCTTTTCAAAATAAATTCAAATTCAAAATTAATTCTGTTTTTAAATATATTTTAAAATACAAATCCAAATAATGCAAATAATATATGTTTTCAAATCAGAAAAATATGAGGAATTCAAATATGACCTTCAAAACATATTTTGAACATTTCAAATTCCAAGTTTATTTAAATTACAATAAAATGCCCTTTTGACTTAACAAATTAATAACTTTTGTTTTATAAGTCCAAATTTAACAAATGATATGTCTAAAATGATTAGCTCGACGAGACCTTTCTGTTTATGCATTCCATGTTTTGATTTGAAGCATGCATCATATAAATATAATGGGTACAGCAACTAATATGAGTATAAAATGGGCCCAAAACTCAATAAAATGATTTAATCTTGTATCTCACACCTCACCCATGCCATGCTACCTTATTGCCATGCAAATTGTGCATCATTCATCATGGCATGATTGTTTGCTTGTCGCATTTATTCATATGCTTGTGCACTTTATTTATGTTGGCCCTTGTTTGTTTGGTTCTTCTTGAATAGATGACGGGGATATATCAAGAGAACCGTGAGCACTCACGCAGATCCATTCCTTGCTTCAATCGAGCTGCCAGCAAGCACTACCACATGCTTGCATACATATAGTACCTATTGCCTCTATCTTGTTCTTGCATCATTGAGTCGCGATTGCATTAAATCAATCCCAAGTATTGCATAGCCTTTACTTTTAAACCCCAATCAAGCTTGGTCCTCCATCCCATGAGCCATTACTACATGAGTTGTTTGAGCCATGCTAGTCGTAGAACAGCATGTGTAGGGTATGTGAGTGTCTGATGGATAACGAGGTACCTAAACAACTTAACCTGAGTAGTAATGGGATAACTAATGAAAGTGGCATCGGTGAGCCATATTCGCTATTTGGTTTTTCAGGCTCACTTGTGTCCCGTAAGACCCCGAGTACTTGATTCCTGTTCCAAGAATATTCGCGCTATCCACATCCGGGAGGCTTATGAACCCCCCTGAGCCAGAGCTTGATTCATTCTTATTTCTTGGGGCCACAAACTAGTTTGAGGTTTTATTTACTATCCTGTACTTATGCCATGCTTTACTGCTTTATTTAAAATTGTGCGAGGAGCACACTGATCTTGTTAGGTACGGAGTGTTTTTGTGTCGACAAGCCCACCACATTTTGGGTTCCCGCTCGTTCCCAAATCGCAAACCTTGAGGCCGTCTCGAGTCACTAACTTCGCTATGGTAGCTCAATGGGTGGCCCCTCAAATATTTCTGAATCCTGTAATTGCTTTGTCGTGGATCGCCTCGTTGGGTTTTGATTTGGTTTTTCCGAGGCATATCGGTGTGTGTTGCTATTTGTGCACCCTGTGGTAAAACTTTCAAAGCCGTGTCCGCGTTATGGACGACTTGGAGCACAGTTTCCGATCATAGACAAGCATAACTAAAGTACCGCTTTTAATTTGACTAGACTAGGTACCGACTAGTAAATAGTACAACACTCATGGAATGGATAATAAACCGCCAACGGATGGGGGTTGTTCGTCCGCTTCTCATCGGGTATGGCGAGGAGGAGGATGGATCTGTTAAAATTACCATTATAATCGTTATAACTCGCTGTTATTAATTCACGGACCTCCGTCTATCTTTGGTTAGGCGGATGGTTAGCGAGTATCTCTAGAATTGTTAAGGTTTATCTTTTGCTGCAATTGCGTCACCCCAGGTTGTGTCCCCTTTAGAGGCATAAAGACTTGCTGAGTACCCCTAGGGTCTCACACGATAAATTGTTTGATTCAGATGAACAGGTAAACTCGCAAGATGGATACTGGGTGGAAGAGACGGACGATGTGGGCAACGATCATTCGGTGTAGAGATTCCGGGAATGGGGATCCGTGAGATCTGTGGGCGGGATGTGCTTATTTATGGGGCTTCTTATGCCGATTTGCTTCTTATCCGTACTCGGATTTTGTCTTCCGCTTCCGCTTGATACTCTGTTGATTGATGTATGAGGAGATATCCTAAACTATTATATCTATCTAGGATATTTGGATCTTGCCGTATGGCGTTGCTATATTTCCTTTCTTTTTAGATGGAATGGCTCTGATGTACTATTGTATGGTGGCTTGCATACATACTCATTTGTGTATGTAGTTGATCCTTCGCACCGATTCGCCGCCCGTTCTTGTCCCGATGTTTGGAAATGGTTGGGACGGCCGAAAGGTCTACCTGTGAGTGGCATTTGGGCCCCACCGTACTATTTCAACCATTTCTGATCATCCAGGCTTGTACTAGGAGCGTAATTCACCGAGGTAGTTACAATTGGTATCAGAGCCATCCCGACCTTCAGGGTCTCAGCCAAATGGTCGTTGTCAGTCTAGCAAATATTTTAGTAGCTATGTATACTAGGGAAAAACAAAACGCGAGAGTAGGACTGCTTCCACTTTTCTTCTTACCCAACCACCACCTTTTTCTGGTAAGGAAGTGTAACGTTTTCATTTCTCTTCTCAAATTCAAACCAGGATTCACGTGTTCGGGGTTTCCGTAGTACCATAGATTGTGTATCTGTGTGTGTGTGTGTAAATTCCTTGTCTATCTGTTGCATCCTTTTTGTTATCATAATCTGCCTTTGGTCATCAACTGTTGGTACATTCCATATTGACAGGCTTTTGAAAACCGGCGCGATCTATCTGACTCCTTGTTGACCGGTGCCATCTTCTTAAAGGGTGTTCTTCCTTCCAGCAAGCATCAGTTGCTAATCCCTATCTGCTAAGTGATTTTGCGCATCTATTGGTATTTTAATGCCGAAAAATGCGGAAATTTTTCTTTGATACATTCGTGTTTCCACACTCCTTTTCACCGTGTGAAACATTATCTATCTCCATTTATCAGCATGTCCATGCTAACTCCTTCTTTTGACACCGGCGCTTAATCCTGGAGTTTTCACTTCATCTTCAATTCTCTTGGGCTAATTACATAACATGTGTCGATCCGATGCTGGTGATTGTAAATTAGTTCTCAGATAGCTATATGACACTCATCGTGAGTGTAATATGGAAAATGCTATCAACCGTCACCATCCGGAGGATAAGGTTATCTCCTGTGATTTTGAGTACACCGTGATCATATCTATGCATATTCAAGCATCTTTGGCAATCCTGAGTTTCTCAAGGCACTACGGGCTCTATCATCTGCTCATCATGCTGCACATCTTTTTGAACTCCATATCTGCACAATTCTCCTGGATACGAGGGAATTGCATCTTTTTCGTCTCTGATAGCTCATACCATAAGCAAAGCTATATCATCGTTTCTTTATCGAATATCCCTTTATCTTTGTAACCGGTGATCCGATCGACAATGTGAACCAGGTGTCATCTCTTTTTCTTCCGAAGGACCAGCTAATCTATTCTCGCTGCATCTCTTTCTTACGAACCCGTGCTCTTAATATTGATCTTTCTAAGGCGCCGAGCTCGAAAGTGTTTCGAGCATTTGTTCGCTTTCTCCGCTCTTGAACTTGATATTCTGAGAATATCCTGTTCATCCATGGTGGTATATGTTGATAATATGCTTACCTATTCCATATCAATGGAAGGACATGGAAGATCATCTGTGTCTCTTTCTCTCAAGCTTCGAGCACCGCCTCAGGTGCAAAGTTCACAAAGCGTGAATTCGCTTCTTGAAGTCACCTATCTCGCCACGCCCTTCGCTAAATATATCACTTCAATTCGAATCAGCAAGTTCATTGTTAATGCCATCCCCATCTTCAACCAATCCGGAGTTGTTCCTTGTTGGCGAAGTTATCATCGCCGTTACCAAGTTTTCCTCAAGACGCTAAATCTCTCAATCATTTCAAGAAGAACATGGAGTTCTATCACCTCGCCTCGTCAAGTGATCCTTTGAAAACCTCTCGCCTATCGTTTATGCTCAATCCACCGGAGGCCATGAAGACTTTTCAGATCTTTCGTAATCCTTCGCTCAAGTTGGTGTTATCTTTTCTTTATCCGTGGAATCTTGCGCTTGTCTCCGTGATCTTCCTACATATCTTTCCGGTGGCTTGTTACTTCTGACATGACGATAACATCATCATCTTTATCTATCTATGAATCCGGCGAATCGTTTGCATATATCCTTGTTTTCTAACGGAGTTCCATGAGCTCTTCTTGTCAATACCTTCAGTCTGTTTCGGTAGTTGGGTTGCATGGTTTTCTTATTCATGTGCGGAGTAATGCTTTGAGTGCGGGATGGAGTAGCTACCATACCACTACTCTTATCATTCTCTCTTGTACAGTGAATTGGTGAATTAATGCGATTTCACTCATTCCACGGAAGTTAGAAGTGGCCTTTATCCCTCGATACTTTTACTTCCGTCCTTGTTTTTCCGGAGTGCTCGCTCGAAGAAAGTAATCAATAATCTCTTGTGGTGATCTCACCCTTTCTACACGGAGCAAATCTACCATTATCTGGTGGGAACAAACGCAAACTCTTTTCTGTCCTCGTCTTTCTACCGGTGCTCGACATCCCCAAACAAGGTGAAAGGAAACTATATCTCTCTTTGTTCATCAATTCTTTTCCTGTGGTAAAGCCATTTATGGTTGATGCCATCAGCCGCGAATCTATTGCGTTAGCCTCAAGGCTAAAGAAAGCAATAAGTACCTCTACAATAAACCCCAGATCCTCCCTATTCTTTGCTTCTCGGGATTCCACCATGATCTGGCTTCACATCAATCTCTGGAAGTTATATCCGCGCACCTCAATTGCGTGATCCTTTGGTTCTTACCGGCGCAACAAGAATCTAATCCGACGATGTCTATCTAAATCTTTCTGTTGATATCAAGGGACTCTATTGTTTGAAGGCAATAGTGTTTCCAAAATTCATTTCTAAAATCCGAGAGAAGATACGATGCTATTGTCATAGTGCTTCAAAACCTCTCCAATCTAGCTCTTTTCTTCCGGCGAGACAAAGATTCATCCTCTCTAGTATCGGTAAATCTTTAATCCTAATGGTGTGTCTTTCTTTATCCATGATACATCATCTTTTCCTTTTCTCTCACAAGTGGTTCTATTCTTTTATCATGTTTCTTGAGAAAGCCGGAGCTATGTCCATCCTATTTTTCTTGTCTAACGACAATCCTTCAGCTCTTCTAACCCATTGTTTCTCAAGCAAAATGCGAGACTCGCAACAAGTCTAGCAAGTTTTGCAAGGTGTAGTGGTCGCACCATTCCGTTCTTCACCATCTTGGGAACGTGAGGGTCACCTTCATTCCGAACACCCGCCTCTCTTGGTGTTGTTTTTCTTTTTCCTAGGAATCTCGGGGCGAGATTCTTGTTTAGTGGGGGAGAGTTGTAGCATCCCAATTGTCTAACAATTGCAATGCTACTAGCCTAGTCTATATAGATGCTACCTTCATACATATAATTATTGCATCATAATTACATCATGCTCATGTCATCATGCCACCTTGCATTTGAGCATCATATAAAACCCTTTTCATTTCGTTCTTATCTCATATGCATTATTAATTGTATTTTGCCTCTTGATATTGTATTTGGTTCTTGATATATTGTTTAAATGCCCAAGTTGAGTTGGGGGCATATCTCTTATTAACTCCACCACCTTTCTTTCACCACCTTATAATTCCACCATCCAACTAAATATGAGCTAGGGACTTATTGGTTTTACCTCTAGCTCATGTGGGTTGGGATGGATCCAATTCTTTTTCCACATGCTCTCATCTTAGCATCATATTGTTTTCACATTATTGATATATGAGAGCCACATGGCCACTTTTGCATGACTTGTGAGTGGAACCTTTTCCTAGCTTCCATATGGGTTGTTTTGGGGTTATTATCATGTTGGGATATCTTTGGGACTATTAAACATCTAGTGGAACATACACACTAGCATGTCCCATTTTATTTCAAATATGGTCATCTCCATCTATTCCACATGGGGCATCCTTTTAAATTCTTTTGTTTGGCTTATTCCATATTTTTGGAGTGCATATGTACAAATGCTATGGTTATTTATGTTGTTATCACAAGATGAAAACATGGCATTTAATGCATTTGCATGGGCCATGCAACCTTCACCATCTTTGGTCCTCCTTTGTTTTTTTTGGATTTTTGAGTGGATCATCTCTATATCTCTCTCTCTCTCCTTCTCCTTGGGCTTGATCTATGCTTGATCTTGCTCACACCCTATCATCACATCCCTATCCCTTATTTGCTTGATCTTGTCAAAAGGACCTCTCCATCTTATCCCTCTATCTCTCTCTAAAACCCTAAGCTAACCATAAGCCTACCTCTCCATCTCCTCTAATCTACCCATGCCCCATCTAAGCGAAACCCTAACCCTAGCATGCCACACCTCCCTCTCTCGGCCTCTCTCTCTCTCTCACCTAGCTCGGCCCCACATAGCTACCCCTCTCCCTGGCCCCACACCCTATCTACTCCCTCTCTCTCTCTACCTCCTCCTAACCAAGAATAGCCCGAGCCCCAACCAAACCCTACCCGATCACCTCCCCTTCCCTTTTGCAAAAGTGCACCACCACCCCATGTGCCTCCCTCCTCTCTCCTTATCTTCCCAACCACCCCCCACCTCAGATCCATCCAGAAGGCGCCCAGGTCCCTCTCTCCCTCCCTTTCTTCCTCTCCTTGCAGCCTCCCTTGGCCATGGCCACCTCCATGTCACCTCAAACCCTAGCCTCGGCCACCTCTCCCTCTAGAAGTTAACGAACACGCCAAGGTTATCCAGGAGCACCCAGGGCGTCCCCTGCTTCCTCTTCGACGACTAGGACCGCTGGAACCCGCTGGAACCTCGCCGGAGCGCCGCCGTCGCCACCATGCCGAGAGAGAGCCAAGGAAACCGTCCATGAGCCCGACGCCGGATCCCCTCCACCTCAGCACGAGCCACCACGCCAGCGAGTTCCTGGTGAGCCCCTCCATCTCCTAGACATCCTCTTCCTCCCCCTCGGCCAGAACGCCGTCCGCTCCGTCGAACACCTCTTGCCGCCGCCGCCCAGATTCAGGCGCACGGAGCCTCTGTTTTCAGCGTTTTCCCGGCCATTGAGGCCTCCTTCGCGAAATCCCCAAACACCAAAAGCGTAGCCCTAGTTTCCCTCGTCAAAACGCCTACCCATACGCCCGAAACCGTCCACCGTAACCCTCGCCATCATCGTCGAAAGTCCGCCAGATCCAACGCCGTCAGTGTCGCGTCCGTCAGCGATGAGAGGTACCGGGTTGTTTTCGCAGCCTCCGGCCTTTTTTTCCCGCTTAAACCCGCTTGTCCCCAAGGTGCCCACCCGACACCAGGAGTGCTTTTGCAAATAAACCCGCTAAGACCCAGTCCACCAGATCAGTCCCTCCTCTGGCTGATCGCCCACGTGTCACGCCCGGCTGGGCGCTGCGGGTCTCACGCCTACCACCCCACTTGTCATCGGTGCGGCTAGGTAGGACCCGAGTGAGAATAACAAGAACTGCAACCACTGGCCGCCTGGCCAAGATCATGGCCCACCATTCTCTACGGGTAGAAAGCCAGCGAGTAACAAAAGCTTTTCTGTAATCTGTTTAAATTCAAATCTTTTCAAAATAAATTCAAATTCAAAATTAATTCTGTTTTTAAATATATTTTAAAATACAAATCCAAATAATGCAAATAATATATGTTTTCAAATCAGAAAAATATGAGGAATTCAAATATGACCTTCAAAACATATTTTGAACATTTCAAATTCCAAGTTTATTTAAATTACAATAAAATGCCCTTTTGACTTAACAAATTAATAACTTTTGTTTTATAAGTCCAAATTTAACAAATGATATGTCTAAAATGATTAGCTCGACGAGACCTTTCTGTTTATGCATTCCATGTTTTGATTTGAAGCATGCATCATATAAATATAATGGGTACAGCAACTAATATGAGTATAAAATGGGCCCAAAACTCAATAAAATGATTTAATCTTGTATCTCACACCTCACCCATGCCATGCTACCTTATTGCCATGCAAATTGTGCATCATTCATCATGGCATGATTGTTTGCTTGTCGCATTTATTCATATGCTTGTGCACTTTATTTATGTTGGCCCTTGTTTGTTTGGTTCTTCTTCGAATAGACGCTGAGCAGGGGATATATCAAGAGAACCAGGAGCACTACGCAGATCCATTCCTTGCTTCAACTGAGCTGCCAGGCAAGCACTACCACATGCTTGCATACATATAGTACCTATTGCCTCTATCTTGTTCTTGCATCATTGAGTCGCGATTGCATTAAACTGAATCCCAAGTATTGCATAGCCTTTACTTTTAAACCCCACCGAAGCTTGTTCCTCCATCCCATGAGCCATTACTACATGAGTTGTTTGAGCCATGCTAGTCGTAGAACAGCATGTGTAGGGTATGTGAGTGTCTGATGGATAACGAGGTACCTAAACAACTTAACCTGAGTAGTAATGGGATAACTAATGAAAGTGGCATCGGTGAGCCATATTCGCTATTTGGTTTTCAGGCTCACTTGTGTCGTAAGACCCCGAGTACTTGATTCCTGTTCCAAGAATATTCGCTATCCACATCCGGAGGCTTATGAACCCCCGAGCGAGCTTGATTCATTCTTATTTCTTGGGGACACAAACTAGTTTGAGGTTTTATTTACTATCCTGTACTTATGCCATGCTTTATCGCTTTATTTAAAATTGTGCGAGGAGCACATCTGCATCGCTTAGGTACGGAGTGTTTTCGGTGTCGACAAGCCAGTCACATTTTCGGGTTCCCATTGCTCACCGGGCCATCGCGCAAACCTTGAGGCCGTCTCGAGTCAGCTAACTTCTTGGGTAGCTCAATGGGTGGCCCCTGAAATATTTCTCAATCTGTAATTGCTTTGTCGTGATTGCCTCGTTGGGTTTTGATTTGGTTTTTCCGAGGCATATCGAGTGTGTTGCTATTTGTGCACCTCGCAGGTAAAACTTTCTGAAAGCCATGTCCGGTTATGGACGACTTGGAGCATTTCCGATCATAGACAAGCATAACTAAAGTACCGCTTTTAATTTGACTAGACTAGGTACCTGACTAGTAAATAGTACAACACTCATGGAATGGATAATAAAACTGCCAACGGATGGGGGGTTGTTCGTCCGCTTCCTCGTCGGTAAGCGAGGAGGAGGATGGATCTGTTAAAATTACCATTATAACTGTTATAACTGCTGTTATTAATTCACGGACCTCCGTCTATCTTTGGTTAGGCGGATGGTTAGCGAGTATCTCTAGAATTGTTAGGGTTTATCTTTTGCTGCAATTGCGTCACCCCAGGTTGTGTCCCCTTTAGAGGCATAAAGACTTGCTGAGTACCCCTAGGGTCTCACACGATAAATTGTTTGATTCAGATGAACAGGTAAACTCGCAAGATGGATACTGGGTGGATCCATGTGTGGTTTGTGAAAAGAACACACATGCAATGACTCTAGTGTTGGTTTTAGTATAAGAACACACATGCAATGACTCTAGTGGGTTCACATGTGGTTTGTGAAAAGAACACACATGCAATGACCACTGGTTGATCCATATGTGGTTTGTGGAAAGAACACACATGCAATGACACTGCTTGATCTATGTGTGGTTTATGGAAAAGAACACACATGCAATGACTACTGGTTGATCCATGTGTGGTTTGTGGAAAGAACACACATGCAATGACCACTGGTTGATCCATATGTGGTTTGTGGAAAGAACACACATGCAATGACCACTAGTTGATCCATGTGTGGTCTGTGAAAAGAACACACATGCAATGAACACTGGTGGATCCATATGTTGTTTGTGAAAAGAATACACATGCAATGAACACTGGTGGATCCATAAGTGATTTGTGGAAAGAACACACATGCAATGACTCTAGTGCTAGTTTTAGTATAAGAACACACATGCAATGACTCTAATGGATCCATATGTGGTTTGTGAAAAGAACACACATGCAATGACCACTTGTTTATCCATGTGTGGTTTGTGGAAAGAACACACATGCAATGACAATGGTGGATCCATGTGTGGTTTGTGAAAAGAACACACATGCAATGACTCTAGTGTTGGTTTTAGTATAAGAACACACATGCAATGACTCTAGTGGGTTCACATGTGGTTTGTGAAAAGAACACACACACAATGACCACTGGTTGATCCATATGTGGTTTGTGGAAAGAACACACATGCAATGACATTGCTTGCTCCATGTGTGGTTTGTGGAAAAGAACACACATGCAATGACCACTGGTTGATCCATGTGTGGTTTGTGAAAAGAACACACATGCAATGCCACTGGTTGATCCATGTGTGGTTTGTGGATAGAACACACATGCAATGACTCTAGTGCTAGTTTTAGTATAAGAACACACATACAATGACTCTAGTGGATCCACAAGTAGTTTGTAAAAAGAACACACATGCAATGACCACTAGTTGATCCATAACTTGTTTGTGGAAAAGACCACACACGCAATGAGTCTAGTGGATCCATGTGTGGTTTGTGGAAAAGAACACACATGCAATGAGTGTAGTGCTGGTTTTAGTATAAGAACACACATGCAATGACTCTAGTGGGTCCACATGTGGTTTGTGAAAACAACACACATGCAATGACCACTGGTTGATCCATATGTTGTTTTTGGAAAAGAACACACATGCAATGAACACTGGTGGATCCATGTATGTTTTGTGGAAAGAACACACATGCAATGACCACTGGTTGATCCATAAGTGGTTTGTGGAAAAGAACACACATGCAATGACCACTGATTGATCCATGTTTTTTGTGTGGATAGAACACACATGCAATGAACACTGGTGGATCCATAAGTGGTTTGTGGAAAGAACACACATGCAATGACCACTGGTTGATCCATAAGTGGTTTGTGGAAAAGAACACACATGCAATGACCACTGGTTGATCCATGTTTTTTTTGTGGATAGAACACACATGCAATGAACACTGGTGGATCCATAAGTGGTTTGTGGAAAGAACACACATGCAATGACCACTGGTTGATCCATATGTGGTTTGTGGGAAGAACACACATGTAGTGAACATTGGTGGATCGATAAGTGGTTTGTGGAAAGAACACAGATTCAATGACCACTGGTTGATCCATATGTGGTTTGTTGAAAGAACACACATGTAGTGAACACTGGTGGATCCATATGTTGTTTGTGAAAAGAACACACATGCAATGACACTGCTTGATCCATGTGTGGTTTGTGGAAAAGAACACACATGCAATGACCACTGGTTGATCCATGTGTGGTTTGTGGAAAGAACACACATGCAGTGAACACTGGTGGATCCATAAGTGGTTTGTGGAAAGAACACACATGCAATGACCACTGGTTGATCCGTATGTGGTTTGTGGAAAGAACACACATGCAGTGAACACTGATGGATCCATATGTTTTTTGTGAAAAGAACACACATGCAATGACTGTAGTGTTGGTTTTAGTATAAGAACACACATGCAATGACTCTAGTGGGTCCACATGTAGTTTGTGAAAAGAACACACATGCAATGACCACTAGTTGATCCATCAGTTGTTTGTGAAAAAGACCACACATGCAATGATTCTAGTGGATCCATGTGTGGTTTGTGGAAAAGAACACACATGCAATGAGTCTAGTGCTGGTTTTAGTATAAGAACATACATGCAATGACTCTAGTGGGTCCACATGTGGTTTATGAAAAGAACACACATGCAATGACCACTGGTTGATCCATATGTGGTTTTTGGAAAACAACACACATGCAATGAACACTGGTGGATCCATGTGTGGTTTGTGGAAAGAACACACATGCAATGACCACTGGTTGATCCATAAGTGGTTTGTGGAAAAGAACACACTTGCAATTACCACTAGTTGATCCATGTTTGGTTTGTGGATAGAACACACATGCAATGAACACTGGTGGATCCATAAGTGGTTTGTGGAAAGAACACACATGCAATGACCACTGGTTGATCCATATGTGGTTTGTGGAAAGAACACACATGCAGTGAACACTGGTGGATCCATAAGTGGTTTGTGGAAAGAACACAAATGCAATGACCCCTGGTTGATCCATACGTGGTTTGTGGAAAGAACACACATGTAGTGAACACTAGTGGATCCATATACTGTTTGTGAAAAGAACACACATGCAATTACTCTAGTGCTAGTTTTAGTATAAGAACACACATGCAATGACTCTAGTGGTTCCACATGTAGTTTGTGAAAAGAACACACATGCAATGCCACTGGTTGATCCATAAGTGGTTTGTGGAAAGAACACACATGCAATGGCCACTAGTTGATCCATAAGTCGTTTGTGGAAAGAACACACATGCAATGACCACTGGTTGATCCATAAGTGGTTTGTTCAAAGAACAAACATGCAATGACCACTGGTTGATCCATAAGTGGTTTGTGAAAAGAACACACATGCAATGAACACTGGTGGATCCATAAGTGGTTTGTGGAAAGAACACACATGCAATGACTCTAGTGCTAGTTTTAGTATAAGAACACACATGCAATGACTCTAATGGATCCAGATGTGGATTGTGAAAAGAACACACATGCAATGACCACTGGTTGATCCATATGTGGTTTGTGGAAAGAACACACATGCAATGACACTGCTTGATCCATGTGTGGTTTGTGGAAAAGAACACACATGCAATGACCACTGGTTGATCCATGTGTGGTTTGTTGAAAGAACACAAATGCAATGAACACTGGTTGATCCATAAGTGGTTTGTGGAAAGAACACACATGAAGTGACCACTGGTGGATCCATATGTTGTTTGTGAAAAGAACACAGATGCAATGAACACTGGTGGATCCGTAAGTGGTTTGTGGAAAGAACAGACATGCAATGACTCTAGTGCTAGTTTTAGTATAAGAACACACATGCAATGACTCTAATGGATCCATATGTGGTTTGTGAAAAGAACACACATGCAATGACCACTTGTTGATCCATGTGTGGTTTGTGAAAAGAACACACATGCAATGACAGTGGTGGATCCACGTGTGGTTTGTGAAAAGAATACACATGCAATGACTCTAGTGTTGGTTTTAGTATAAGAACACACATGCAATGACTCTAGTGGATTAACATGTGGTTTGTGAAAAGAACACACATGCAATGACCACTGGTTGATCCATATGTGGTTTGTGGAAAGAACACACATGCAATGACACTGCTTGATCCATGTGTGGTTTGTGGAAAAGAACACACATGCAATGACCACTGGTTGATCCATGTGTGGTTTGTGGAAAGAACACACATGCAATGACCACTGGTTGATCCATATGTGGTTTGTGGAAAGAACACACATGCAATGACCACTGGTTGATCCATGTGTGGTTTGTGAAAAGAACACACATGCAACGAACACTGGTGGATCCATATGTTGTTTGTGAAAAGAACACACATGCAATGAACACTGGTGTATCCATAAGTGGTTTGTGGAAAGAACACACATGCAATGACTCTAGTGCTAGTTTTAGTATAAGAACACACATGCAATGACTCTAATGGATCCATATGTGGTTTGTGAAAAGAACACACATGCAATGACCACTTGTTTATCCATGTGTGGTTTGTGGAAAGAACACACATGCAATGACAGTGGTGGATCCATGTGTGGTTTGTGAAAAGAACACACATGCAATGCCACTGGTTGATCCATGTGTGGTTTGTGGATAGAACACACATGCAATGACTCTAGTGCTAGTTTTAGTATAAGAACACACATACAATGACTCTAGTGGATCCACAAGTAGTTTGTGAAAAGAACACACATGCAATGACCACTAGTTGATCCATAACTTGTTTGTGGAAAAGACCACACACGCAATGAGTCTAGTGGATCCATGTGTGGTTTGTGGAAAAGAACACACATGCAATGAGTCTAGTGCTGGTTTTAGTATAAGAACACACATGCAATGACTCTAGTGGGTCCACATGTGGTTTGTGAAAAGAACACACATGCAATGACCACTGGTTGAACCATATGTTGTTTTTGGAAAAGAACACACATGCAATGAACACTGGTGGATCCATGTATGGTTTGTGGAAAGAACACACATGCAATGACCACTGGTTGATCCATAAGTGGTTTGTGGAAAAGAACACACATGCAATGACCACTGGTTGATCCATGTTTATTTTGTGGATAGAACACACATGCAATGAACACTGGTGGATCCATAAGTGGTTTGTGGAAAGAACACACATGCAATGACCACTGGTTGATCCATATGTGGTTTGTGGAAAGAACACACATGCAGTGAACATTGGTGGATCGATAAGTGGTTTGTGGAAAGAACACAGATGCAATGAACACTGGTTGATCCATATGTGGTTTGTTGAAAGAACACACATGTAGTGAACACTGGTGGATCCATATGTTGTTTGTGAAAAGAACACACATGCAATTACACTGCTTGATCCATGTGTGGTTTGTGGAAAAGAACAAACATGCAATGACCACTGGTTGATCCATGTGTGGTTTGTGGAAAGAACACACATGCAATGACCACTGGTTGATCCGTATGTGGTTTGTGGAAAGAACACACATGC
Source organism: Avena insularis (assembly GCA_023614405.1). Taxonomy (NCBI): domain Eukaryota; kingdom Viridiplantae; phylum Streptophyta; class Magnoliopsida; order Poales; family Poaceae; genus Avena; species Avena insularis. Next base: position 96,046,820 of record CM042686.1, read on the forward strand.
AGTGAACACTGATGGATCCATATGTTTTTTGTGAAAAGAACACACATGCAATGACTGTAGTGTTGGTTTTAGTATAAGAACACACATGCAATGACTCTAGTGGGTCCACATGTAGTTTGTGAAAAGAACACACATGCAATGACCACTGGTTAATCCATCAGTTGTTTGTGAAAAAGACCACACATGCAATGATTCTAGTGGATCCATGTGTGGTTTGTGGAAAAGAACACACATGCAATGAGTCTAGTGCTGGTTTTAGTATAAGAACACACATGCAATGACTCTAGTGGGTCCACATGTGGTTTATGAAAAGAACACACATGCAATGACCACTTGTTGATCCATATGTGGTTTTTGGAAAACAACACACATGCAATGAACACTGGTGGATCCATGTGTGGTTTGTGGAAAGAACACACATGCAATGACCACTGGTTGATCCATAAGTGGTTTGTGGAAAAGAACACACTTGCAATTACCACTGGTTGATCCATGTTTGGTTTGTGGATAGAACACACATGCAATGAACACTGGTGGATCCATAAGTGGTTTGTGGAAAGAACACACATGCAATGACCACTGGTTGATCCATATGTGGTTTGTGGAAAGAACACACATGCAGTGAACACTGGTGGATCCATAAGTGGTTTGTGGAAAGAACACAAATGCAATGACCCCTGGTTGATCCATACGTGGTTTGTGGAAAGAACACACATGTAGTGAACACTGGTGGATCCATATACTGTTTGTGAAAAGAACACACATGCAATTACTCTAGTGCTAGTTTTAGTATAAGAACACACATGCAATGACTCTAGTGGTTCCACATGTAGTTTGTGAAAATAACACACATGCAATGCCACTGGTTGATCCATAAGTGGTTTGTGGAAAGAACACACATGCAATGGCCACTAGTTGATCCATAAGTCGTTTGTGGAAAGAACACACATGCAATGACCACTGGTTGATCCATAAGTGGTTTGTTCAAAGAACAAACATGCAATGACCACTGGTTGATCCATAAGTGGTTTGTGAAAAGAACACACATGCAATGAACACTGGTGGATCCATAAGTGGTTTGTGCAAAGAACACACATGCAATGACTCTAGTGCTAGTTTTAGTATAAGAACACACATGCAATGACTCTAATGGATCCATATGTGGATTGTGAAAAGAACACACATGCAATAACCACTTGTTGATCCATGTGTGGTTTGTGGAAAGAACACACATGCAATGACAGTGGTGGATCCATGTGTGGTTTGTGAAAAGAACACACATGCAATGACTCTAGTGTTGGTTTTAGTATAAGAACACACATGCAATGACTCTAGTGGGTTCACATGTGGTTTGTGAAAAGAACACACATGCAATGACCACTGGTTGATCCATATGTGGTTTGTGGAAAGAACACACATGCAACAAACACTGGTGGATCCATATGTTGTTTGTGAAAAGAACACACATGCAATGAACACTGGTGTATCCATAAGTGGTTTGTGGAAAGAACACACATGCAATGACCACTGGTTTATCCATATGTGGTTTGTGGAAAGAACACACATGCAATGACCACTGGTTGATCCATGTGTGGTTTGTGAAAAGAACACACATGCAATGAACACTGGTGGATCCATATGTTGTTTGTGAAAAGAATACACATGCAATGAACACTAGTGGATCCATAAGTGGTTTGTGGAAAGAACACACATGCAATGACCCCTGGTTGATCCATACGTGGTTTGTGGAAAGAACACACATGTAGTGAACACTGGTGGATCCATATGTTGTTTGTGAAAAGAACACACATGCAATGACTCTAGTGCTGTTTTAGTATAAGAACACACATGCAATGACTCTAGTGGGTCCACATGTAGTTTGTGAAAAGAACACACATGCAATGCCACTGGTTGATCCATAAGTGGTTTGTGGAAAGAACACACATGCAATGGCCACTAGTTGATCCATAAGTCGTTTGTGGAAAGAACACACATGCATGACCACTGGTTGATCCATAAGTGGTTTGTTGAAAGAACACACATGCAATGACCACTGGTTGATCCATAAGTGGTTTGTGGAAAGAACACACATGAAGTGACCACTTGTGGATCCATATGTTGTTTGTGAAAAGAACACACATGCAATGAACACTGGTGGATCCATAAGTGGTTTGTGGAAAGAACACACATGCAATGACTCTAGTGCTAGTTTTAGTATAAGAACACACATGCAATGACTCTAATGGATCGATATGTGGATTGTGAAAAGAACACACATGCAATCACCACTTGTTGATCCATGTGTGGTTTGTGGAAAGAACACACATGCAATGACAGTGGTGGATCCATGTGTGGTTTGTGAAAAGAACACACATGCAATGACTCTAGTGTTGGTTTTAGTATAAGAACACACATGCAATGACTCTAGTGGGTTCACATGTGGTTTATGAAAAGAACACACATGCAATGACCACTGGTTGATCCATATGTGGTTTGTGGAATGAACACACATGCAATGACACTGCTTGATCCATGTGTGGTTTGTGGAAAAGAACACACATGCAATGACCACTGGTTGATCCATGTGTGGTCTATGGAAAGAACACACATGCAATGACCACTGGTTAATCCATATGTGGTTTGTGGAAAGAACACACATGCAATGACCACTGGTTGATCCATGTGTGGTTTGTGAAAAGAACACACATGCAATGAACACTGGTGGATCCATATGTTGTTTGTGAAAAGAACACACATGCAATGAACACTGGTGTATCCATATGTGGTTTGTGGAAAGAACACACATGCAATGACTATAGTGCTAGTTTTAGTATAAGAACACACATGCAATGACTCTAATGGATCCATATGTGGTTTGTGAAAAGAACACAGATGCAATGACCACTTGTTTATCCATGTGTGGTTTGTGGAAAGAACACACATGCAATGATAGTGGTGGATCCATGTGTGGTTTGTGAAAAGAACACACATGCAATGACTCACTGCTGATCCACGGTGGTTTGTGAAAGAAACACATGCAATGAAACTGGTTGATCCATGTGTGGTTTGTGAAAAGAACACACATGCAATGACCACTGCTGATCCACTGGTTTATCCATTTGTGGTTTGTGGATAGAACACACATGCAATGAGTCTAGTGCTAGTTTTAGTATAAGAACACAAATGCAATGACTCTAATGGATCCATATGTGGTTTGTGAAAAGAACACACATGCAATGACCACTTGTTTATCCATGTGTGGTTTCTGGAAAGAACACACATGCAATGACAGTGGTGGATCCACGTGTGGTTTGTGAAAAGAACACACATGCAATGACTCTAGTGTTGGTTTTAGCATAAGAACACACATGCAATGACTCTAGTGGGTCCACATGTAGTTTGTGAAAAGAACACACATGCAATGCCACTGGTTGATCCATAAGTGGTTTGTGGAAAGAACACACATGCAATGGCCACTAGTTGATCCATAAGTCGTTTGTTGAAAGAACACACATGCAATGACCACTGGTTGATCCATAAGTGGTTTGTGGAAAGAACACACATGAAGTGACCACTTGTGGATCCATATGTTGTTTGTGAAAAGAACACACATGCAATGAACACTGGTGGATCCATAAGTGGTTTGTGGAAAGAACACACATGCAATGACTCTAGTGCTAGTTTTAGTATAAGAACACACATGCAATGACTCTAATGGATCGATATGTGGATTGTGAAAAGAACACACATGCAATCACCACTTGTTTATCCATGTGTGGTTTGTGGAAAGAACACACATGCAATGATAGTGGTGGATCCATGTGTGGTTTGTGAAAAGAACACACATGCAATGACTCTAGTGTTGGTTTTAGTATAAGAACACACATGCAATGACTCTAGTGGGTTCACATGTGGTTTGTGAAAAGAACACACACGCAATGACCACTGGTTGATCCATATGTGGTCTGTGGAAAGAACACACATGCAATGAAACTGCTTGATCCACGTGTGGTTTGTGGAAAAGAACACACATGCAATGACCACTGGTTGATCCATGTGTGGTTTGTGAAAAGAACACACATGCAATGCCACTGGTTGATCCATGTGTGGTTTGTGGATAGAACACACATGCAATGAGTCTAGTGCTAGTTTTAGTATAAGAACACAAATGCAATGACTCTAATGGATCCATATGTGGTTTGTGAAAAGAACACACATGCAATGACCACTTGTTTATCCATGTGTGGTTTCTGGAAAGAACACACATGCAATGACAGTGGTGGATCCATGTGTGGTTTGTGAAAAGAACACACATGCAATGACTCTAGTGTTGGTTTTAGCATAAGAACACACATGCAATGACTCTAGTGGGTCCACATGTAGTTTGTGAAAAGAACACACATGCAATGCCACTGGTTGATCCATAAGTGGTTTGTGGAAAGAACACACATGCAATGGCCACTAGTTGATCCATAAGTCGTTTGTTGAAAGAACACACATGCAATGACCACTGGTTGATCCATAAGTGGTTTGTGGAAAGAACACACATGAAGTGACCACTTGTGGATCCATATGTTGTTTGTGAAAAGAACACACATGCAATGAACACTGGTGGATCCATAAGTGGTTTGTGGAAAGAACACACATGCAATGACTCTAGTGCTAGTTTTAGTATAAGAACACACATGCAATGACTCTAATGGATCGATATGTGGATTGTGAAAAGAACACACATGCAATCACCACTTGTTGATCCATGTGTGGTTTGTGGAAAGAACACACATGCAATGACAGTGGTGGATCCATGTGTGGCTTGTGAAAAGAACACACATGCAATGACTCTAGTGTTGGTTTTAGTATAAGAACACACATGCAATGACTCTAGTGGGTTCACATGTGGTTTGTGAAAAGAACACACATGCAATGACCACTGGTTGATCCATATGTGGTTTGTGGAATGAACACACATGCAATGACACTGCTTGATCCATGTGTGGTTTGTGGAAAAGAACACACATGCAATGACCACTGGTTGATCCATGTGTGGTCTATGGAAAGAACACGCATGCAATGACCACTGGTTGATCCATATGTCGTTTGTGGAAAGAACACACATGCAATGACCACTGGTTGATCCATGTGTGGTTTGTGAAAAGAACACACATGCAATGAACACTGGTGTATCCATATGTTGTTTGTGAAAAGAACACACATGCAATGAACACTGGTGTATCCATATGTGGTTTGTGGAAAGAACACACATGCAATGACTATAGTGCTAGTTTTAGTATAAGAACACACATGCAATGACTCTAATGGATCCATATGTGGTTTGTGAAAAGAACACAAATGCAATGACCACTTGTTTATCCATGTGTGGTTTGTGGAAAGAACACACATGCAATGATAGTGGTGGATCCATGTGTGGTTTGTGAAAAGAACACACATGCAATGACTCTAGTGTTGGTTTTAGTATAAGAACACACATGCAATGACTCTAGTGGGTTCACATGTGGTTTGTGAAAAGAACACACACGCAATGACCACTGGTTGATCCATATGTGGTCTGTGGAAAGAACACACATGCAATGACACTGCTTGATCCACGTGTGGTTTGTGGAAAAGAACACACATGCAATGACCACTGGTTGATCCATGTGTGGTTTGTGAAAAGAACACACATGCAATGCCACTGGTTGATCCATGTGTGGTTTGTGGATAGAACACACATGCAATGAGTCTAGTGCTAGTTTTAGTATAAGAACACAAATGCAATGACTCTAATGGATCCATATGTGGTTTGTGAAAAGAACACACATGCAATGACCACTTGTTTATCCATGTGTGGTTTCTGGAAAGAACACACATGCAATGACAGTGGTGGATCCATGTGTGGTTTGTGAAAAGAACACACATGCAATGACTCTAGTGTTGGTTTTAGCATAAGAACACACATGCAATGACTCTAGTGGGTCCACATGTAGTTTGTGAAAAGAACACACATGCAATGCCACTGGTTGATCCATAAGTGGTTTGTGGAAAGAACACACATGCAATGGCCACTAGTTGATCCATAAGACGTTTGTGGAAAGAACACACATGCATGACCACTGGTTGATCCATAAGTGGTTTGTTGAAAGAACACACATGCAATGACCACTGGTTGATCCATCAGTGGTTTGTGGAAAGAACACACATGAAGTGACCACTTGTGGATCCATATGTTGTTTGTGAAAAGAACACACATGCAATGAACACTGGTGGATCCATAAGTGGTTTGTGGAAAGAACACACATGCAATGACTCTAGTGCTAGTTTTAGTATAAGAACACACATGCAATGACTCTAATGGATCGATATGTGGATTGTGAAAAGAACACACATGCAATCACCACTTGTTGATCCATGTGTGGTTTGTGGAAAGAACACACATGCAATGACAGTGGTGGATCCATGTGTGGTTTGTGAAAAGAACACACATGCAATGACTCTAGTGTTGGTTTTAGTATAAGAACACACATGCAATGACTCTGGTGGGTTCACATGTGGTTTGTGAAAAGAACACACACACAATGACCACTGGTTGATCCATATGTGGTTTGTGGAAAGAACACACATGCAATGACATTGCTTGCTCCATGTGTGGTTTGTGGAAAAGAACACACATGCAATGACCACTGGTTGATCCATGTGTGGTTTGTGAAAAGAACACACATGCAATGCCACTGGTTGATCCATGTGTGGTTTGTGGATAGAACACACATGCAATGACTCTAGTGCTAGTTTTAGTATAAGAACACACATACAATGACTCTAGTGGATCCATATGTGGTTTGTGAAAAGAACACACATGCAATGACCACTTGTTTATCCATGTGTGGTTTCTGGAAAGAACACACATGCAATGACAGTGGTGGATCCATGTGTGGTTTGTGAAAAGAACACACATGCAATGACTCTAGTGTTGGTTTTAGCATAAGAACACACATGCAATGACTCTAGTGGGTTCACATGTGGTTTGTGAAAAGAACACACATGCAATGACCACCGGTTGATCCATATATGGTTTGTGGAAAGAACACACATGCAATGACACTGCTTGATCCATGTGTGGTTTGAGGAAAAGAACACACATGCACGGACCACTGGTTGATCCATGTGTGGTTTGTGAAAAGAACACACATGCAATGCCACTGGTTGATCCATGTGTGGTTTGTGGATAGAACACACATGCAATGACTCTAGTGCTAGTTTTAGTATAAGAACACACATACAATGACTCTAGTGGATCCACATGTAGTTTGTGAAAAGAACACACATGTAATGACCACTGGTTGATCCATAACTTATTTTTGGAAAAGACCACACACGCAATGAGTCTAGTGGATCCATGTGTGGTTTGTGGAAAAGAACACAGATGCAATGAGTCTAGTGCTGGTTTAGTATAAGAACACACATGCAATGACTCTAGTTGGTCCACATGTGGTTTGTGAAAAGAACAGACATGCAATGACCACTGGTTGATCCGTATGTGGTTTTTGGAAAAGAACACACATGCAATGAACACTGGTGGATCCATGTGTGGTTTGTGCAAAGAACACACATGCGATGACCACTGGTTGATCCATAAGTGGTTTGTGGAAAGAACACACATGCAATGACCACTGGTTGATCCATATGTGGTTTGTGGAAAGAACACACATGCAGTGAACATTGATGGATCCATATGTTTTTTGTGAAAAGAACACACATGCAATGACTGTAGTGTTGGTTTTAGTATAAGAACACAGATGCAATGACTCTAGTGGGTCCACATGTAGTTTGTGAAAAGAACACACATGCAATGACCACTGGTTGATCCATCAGTTGTTTGTGAAAAAGACCACACATGCAATGATTCTAGTGGATCCATGTGTGGTTTGTGGAAAAGAACACTCATGCAATGAGTCTAGTGCTGGTTTAAGTATAAGAACACACATGCAATGACTCTAGTGGGTCCACATGTGGTTTATGAAAAGAACACACATGCAATGACCACTGGTTGATCCATATGTGGTTTTTGGAAAACAACACACATGCAATGAACACTGGTGGATCCATGTGTGGTTTGTGGAAAGAACACACATGCAATGACCACTGGTTGATCCATAAGTGGTTTGTGGAAAAGAACACACTTGCAATTACCACTGGTTGATCCATGTTTGGTCTGTGGATAGAACACACATGCAATGAACACTGGTGGATCCATAAGTGGTTTGTGGAAAGAACACCAATGACCACTGGTTGATCCATATGTGGTTTGTGGAAAGAACACACATGCAGTGAACACTGGTGGATCCATAAGTGGTTTGTGGAAAGAACACAAATGCAATGACCCCTGGTTGATCCATACGTGGTTTGTGGAAAGAACACACATGTAGTGAACACTGGTGGATCCATATACTGTTTGTGAAAAGAACACACATGCAATTACTCTAGTGCTAGTTTTAGTATAAGAACACACATGCAATGACTCTAGTGGTTCCACATGTAGTTTGTGAAAAGAACACACATGCAATGCCACTGGTTCATCCATAAGTGGTTTGTGGAAAGAACACACATGTAATGTAGCGTCCCCAACCTTTAATAAGATTGAGTCCCCTGTGTTTACAATGCTAGTCCCTGGATCAATAGCTAGCATCCACAGTTCAGATGTAATATCAAGAAACAAAGGTCATAATTCAACTTTATAACCAGGAATAAAATAGTTTTATTACATCAAACATAGCTCATATGGCTAATTACATTACATTGCAGCGGAATAACTATAGTCATGGGTCCTTCATCTTCAATGTGCCACAGGCAGATGTTGGTTGTAGACTTTGTAATCCTAATCAATCAATCTTCACTAAATCAATCAAACCTGCAACATCATAAGTTACAGCCACAAGGGTCAATACATTTGAATTGTATTGGCAAGTGATACCTTAGTATATTTTAAGTGGACTATAATACTATATGCATTTGGCTGGTGGAGCTTAGGCTTGCTTTGCTCAAAATAGATTTTTCCCTAACTTTTGAAAATACTAAGTTTTTGTTTGGCAAGACTATCCCAAGGTATCTACCAATCAAAGACTGAAGATCCACTCAGGGCATCTACCAATCAAAGACTGAAGATCCTTTAACCCTTGTTCACCCACAAGTTTTATTCAGAAATTGGAGTGATGAGATTCTTGAAGTTTCCATGTCTTGATGCTCAAATTGTCCTTTACCAGGGACATGGCTAAGTACTTAGGTTTTACACTCTGCAGAGGTGGTGCACTTTCCCCACAAGCCTTGGTTTCCCAAGACATGATCCTTCAGTAGCCTTTCCTTAGTCAAATGGACGCGCTCCAACCTATCATCCCATCTACCACCCACTGTCCAAGAGACTAAGTTCCAGCATCCTAAGATCATGGCAGAGCCCATATTACCAAGTGGTTGCACTTGAAGCTTCTCAACATTTGACATCTCAAATCTCTTTGTTTCCTGGGTGGCCATCCACAAGTGAGATACACTACGGTAAACCATAAACATGGGTCTTGTGAACCACTCAACCAAAAACCACCAAGCAAGTCCATTCCACCCAGGAGATTCATTAACTTAGTTGTTTTGTTAAATAAAACTCAAGTCCTTAGACTTAGAATAATTTTTCCATAGTGTATATATAAACCACCCTTGTTTTCTAGTAGCTAGGCTAAGCATGGCATGGCAACTTATCCTTAGGGAAATTTCCTAGAAACTCTAGCATTCTATCGTCAATAGGATTTCCCATCATCAATTGACAAAAGTAGCATGCAAGTCCTAACAAAAATATATCTAATGCATGTATAAAATATAGGAATGGAATATTCATGAAGATATCACTTGCCTTTTTGGTAGAGGGTATAGGTTCACTCCTTGTCCTTGCAACACTCACACTCTTCAAGTCACTACAATTCAATCAAGCAAGGCACAAACTTAATCTACCAATCAAGCAAAACTACACACATAAAATAACAAAGTCAAACAAACAATTTTTCACACACAAAGTAATGGGATCTAAGTCATGCATAAGCATGCAAAGGTTGGTTCTATTGTAAGGATGGTCTTCACTAGTCTTCTAACTTTGTAAGTTCCAAATTGGTCATTTACCAAAATGGCAAAGTCATTTGCAAAGAGGGTCTCTATTAGATTCCTAAACTTTGTAAGATCCAAATTGGTCATTTACCAAAGTGGCAAAGTTCAAGTAATGCATGCAAGCATGCCAAGCTTTGATTTGTTTGAAAAAGGGGTTCCTAATGGGTCATAGACATTTGGGCACACCTATTGGTCATTTTGTGAAGTGGCTAAGTCATTTGCAAAAGGTTTCACTATAAAACCATTTGCAAAACAAAGTGTCATTCTATGTGGTTTAGAAACATTTCTACTAGGGTATTAACCTATAGGTTTCACCAAATGAGTTGCTATTGCAAAACTTGGTGTTTTGGGTCAGTAGGTTTGGTTCAAAACATTTTCTCCAAAGTTTTCTTTATGAAAGCATTTTCATAAACAAAACAAATAGTTTTAGTTAGCTAGAAATGGACTAAACTAATTAATCCATCCTATTCATTTCCAAAATCACTTTCCAAACTATGGGTTGGTTCCTAGGGTCAGTAAGGTCACAACAAACCAATTTGCAAAGGTTTTAACCTAAGAATCATTTTTAAATGATTTTTCTAATGTTAGCACACAAAAGAATCTGCAAAATCAAACAAGCTAACAAATACTATTTGCTAAACTAAGGGCAGGGTTGGTTAGAGCTTGTCTTGCTGATTCCAACGACATCAAATTTGTAAAATTTGGACGTGTGGATCCAAAGATACAAGGGTTTGAAGTTTGCAAAAGTTTCTGTTTTCAAATTCTGTTTTAACCTAACAAAGTACACGGCGTGATATCATTGGTCGATACCGTTCGGCCGGATCGCATGACAGACCGTAGGATCTCATTTAGATCGAGCGGCGCAGAGAACGTACCCCTTCGGTGTTAAGTGATCTAATCCTGTTCGCTCAAACTAGATCCTATGGTTGCTCATTGCTGGCAGAGATGCTGGCCAGCAAGGCAGCGGCGCTCAAGCGGTGGAGTTCCGCTAACACAGGCGAGAGAGAGGAGGTGGCTCACAAGGATCGCCGAGGCACGGGATGCTCAACCTCCTCGCCGGTCGAAGGCGCACGGCCGTCTAGATTGCTCGCCGGAGTTGGCGGCGGCGGTTGGCTCGGTTCGCCGAGGACGTTGCTGTGGTTCTCTTCGAAGCGAAAAGAAGGCTCGGTTAGATGCGCAAGATCGATACGGAGTCGTGTGCGTGAACGAGAGGGGTCGGGGTGGTCTTGTGCTTACCAGAAGAGTCGCCGGAGAAGAAGCAGACGGCGGCGCTCACTGTCGACAATGGAGGCGACGCTACGGTGCGAGCTAGGTCACGAGAACGACGGCGTTAGTTGCGGAAGAAGTCACTGGTCTTAGGCGCATCATTGAAAAGAAGAGGGGCGGCTGGAAGCTACCTGTGGAGTTCGCCGGAGAGGAAGCGAAGCGGCAGCAGTCTTGGTCGTCGTTAGGCGAAGGTTTCAGGCACTTGCGCGAAGTTTGATGTACTTGCAGATTCTTTGAGTGGGGAAGCTATGAGCTTGGTCGGGGAGGAGAGGCGGCGAGGCTTTGTCGGAATTTCTCGGGACGGTGGTCGAACAGGAGCTCGAGGAGAAATTGGGGCGCCTAAGGCGTGCCGTCAAGGTGTCAGAGGGGAATTATAGAGGAGAGGGAGGCGTTACCATCTGCGTGATCACTGCAGGTTTTACTCGCGTCATTAAGGTGAATTGAACTGGAGGAATCAACGGCAGAACGAGGAGAAGAACTGGTCGCGCGGGTGGGGAAGGAGAACAGGAGCAGTGGGGTCCAACGGTCAGTGGAAAAAGAAAGGAAAGATGGGTCCACTTGTCATCGCGTGGGTTCATTCATGAGAAAAGCAGTTCGTTTGTCTCGGGCCTACTGGTCAGTGGGGTGAGGGAGGGAGAAGAGGGGCCAGGTTGTCAGTCTCTGAGTGGGTCAGTTTCTGAGTAAGAAAAGGTTTCCTTCGGGGAGTGAAAAGGCTGGGCTGGTACTGGGCTGCTGTTGGGCCTCTATTTTTTTCTGTCTAAATCTTTTTCTTTTTCTAATTCTTTTTCTGTTTTGAATTTCAAACAATTAATCAAACAAACTCAAACAAATCAAACAAACAACAACTTTTCATTTGAATTTGGTTCTGTTTTTCAACATATTCCAAATCTCAAAATGAAATAATATTTCTATTTATTTTAGGATCCATTTAATAATTAAATAAAATGGATCTTTGATTTATTAATAGTGTTTGATTTATTTAAATAAAATTTCCATTTGAAATCCAATTATTTTCAAAACCAAACCAGAAGGTTTTATTTGAAAAAAATAAAAGAATACTTGGAAACTTATTTAAATAAATAAATAAGTTTTGGTGTTTTAATTAAAATGGGAAAGCCTTTACTTAAATAAAATTGGATATTTAAATCCTTTTATTTTATTTAAATAATCCTTTACTCATTTTAATCAAAGCAAAACCTTTTAATAAAAGATTGCAAAGTAGTAATAAAATACTTGGTGTTCATTTAAAATGGGAAAAGCTTTTACTTAAATAAAATTGGATATTTAAATCCTTTATTTTATTTAAATAAACCTTTACTCACTTTATCAAAACAAAATATTTTATTTCAAAAGTTTGGCCAAATTAATTTGGCTTATCTTTTCATTTGAAACCAAAGTCTTTTATTAAAAGATCTAAAACAGTGTTTCCAAAACAATTTATTTTCCTTTGATAAATGTTTATCTTTATAAATCCCTTTAGGATTATTGATCACCAATTGGTATGGCTTTTGGTAAGGGCTTTATTAGCTTTTGGAAATTCAATTTCCTTATCTTAATATATTCACAAGATTTTGTCTATGGTTCCAAACTAAGTGAAACCAATCTCTAAGGTCTTTCTTGATCCTTTGTGATTATTTGTTGATCAAATTTGGTATGGATCAAATCCATGGATTTGGAGATACTTTGGAAAATGATTTCCTTCCATTAGGGTCTAGGGATTTGGATTTATTTTCCAGGTGTTCAAATTTCCAGATACATTCATTGAGGAATGCATTTCCCTTGATTTGGATTTTTGTTGAATTCAAACTTCTGCCAAAGTTTGTTCAAGATGGGATTTCAAGTCTCCTTTTAGAAACAAAAGTTTCTTTTCACCCTGATTTTCAACAAAAATTTATTTTGTTATTTTATTTTTCACATTACAAGATTTGGAAAATCTTGGGATGTGACAATTACCTTAAAATAAATCTCGTCCCGAGATTTGGGGAGGCTAGGGTTACAAGTCGGCTCAAACAGCTAGGGTACTACCACCCTTAAAAACTTTCAAACTAAACTACATGTTGGCTTGCTTGGAATCTTGGAAAACTTCTTGGAAAACTTCTGCATAGTGCCCTTGTTTTCCTACTTGACTCATGGGCCAAGGTTAAGTTTCTCCATAGGCTTGTTCAACTTGTTCTTCATCTTTTCTGGACAGTTGCTTGCATAGTGTCCTGGGTTCTTGCAATTGAAACAGTGGATATCTTGGAGTTCTTTACGTTGCTCTTGTGGACAAATTGCTACATAATGGCCTAGCTCTTTGCAGTTGTTGCACACTACTTGGCCGATCTCTTTATTCTTCGGGTTCTCTGGGCATCCACTAGGGTAGTGTCCCATTTCTTTACATTTACGACATTGCACAAGGCTCATGTCTTGCTTTGGTTTCTTGGGCTTCTTTGATCCTTTGAATTGGGTTGTCTTGTTTGGAGGTATGAGTGGTCCTTTTCCCTTGTCATCAACATTCTTGGCATACTTGGATCCTTCTTGTTTCCTTTGTTCAATAATGGCATAGATGGGGCATTGAGTAGGTACATGGTCGTTTCCTTCACAAAGGTAACAAGTAACTTGAGATGTGGGGCATTGGCTAACTGGATGTTCCTCTTCACAATTGGGGCATTGATATTCATGTTCCTTGGAAGTGTGATCCTTGTCTCCACAAATAATGCAAGCTGGTGATCCATCTAGAATAATATTCTTGTCATCCTTGTTGTCATACACTCTTTTGGGATAGTTTTCTTCCATGCTGATCATTTGATTAGTCACCTTAAGCATCAGTTGGGATTGTTCTTCCAAAAACATTTGCAAGGTAGGGTCTTTATCACTATTGTTAGCTATGAACTGAGTTGTTAGTTGGTTCAACTGGTGCTGGGTTGCTAGGAGTTCTCTCATGTTGTCCTCTTGGTTGTTGTTGTCACCATCCTTGATGTTGGAGTTTCTTGGAGAAGTCATCTGTTTGGGGTTGGATTGGGATTAGAATAGGCAAAAGATTTTCTAGGGAATCAATTCTAATCACACACATCACAATTTACACAAGCAATGTGCAAGCAATCACAAACCAAACATTTCACTCAAACAACAAAGTTCAAGCACATACTTAGGCAACAAAATATTTTTGTTACACCACATAAGTTGGTGGGTTTGACTTAACTAAAATATGGTGGTCCATCTATATGGTTCACTTGTGATCTTTCCATCCTTCTTGATTGATTCTTCTTGCTTGAGATCATGGTTCCTTTGGGAAAAACTCTTGGTCACAAAACTTCAAAAGTGTTCATGGTTTCTTCTAAGTTGTTTTCCTTAGTCTTCAAGTCTTTGAGCATGATTTCTTTGTCTCACTTGTAGTCCTTGGTAACATCTAAGTTGGGAGTCCTTGTTGAGAATAAGGTTGAAATCACTTGAAGATGTTGAAGTCATTGGAGTTGAAGGAGTTGAAGTCATTAGAGTTGATGAAGCCCCTTGCACATGATGAAGTCTTTGGTCATGGGGTAGGCTTTCCATCAAGTTGAAATAGAAGAGAGGTAGAGTTGAAACCAAAATGATTGAGGAAAGAGTTTACAAGATTGTTTGTAAATAGTTTTTGAAATAAATTGCATCTCCTATTTTTATAAGGGTTTTTGTCCAATCCTAGGGTTACAAATCCTACAGGCAACACAATGCTCTGATACCATTCTGTAGCGTCCCCAACCTTTAATAAGATTGAGTCCCCTGTGTTTACAATGCTAGTCCCTGGATCAATAGCTAGCATCCACAGTTCATATGTAATATCAAGAAACAAAGGTCATAATTCAACTTTATAACCAGGAATAAAATAGTTTTATTACATCAAACATAGCTCATATGGCTAATTACATTACATTGCAGCGGAATAACTATAGTCATGGGTCCTTCATCTTCAAAGTGCCACAGGCAGATGTTGGTTGTAGACTTTGTAATCCTAATCAATCAATCTTCACTAAATCAATCAAACCTGCAACATCATAAGTTACAGCCACAAGGGTCAATACATTTGAATTGTATTGGCAAGTGATACCTTAGTATATTTTAAGTGGACTATAATACTATATGCATTTGGCTGGTGGAGCTTAGGCTTGCTTTGCTCAAAATAGATTTTTCCCTAACTTTTGAAAATACTAAGTTTTTGTTTGGCAAGACTATCCCAAGGTATCTACCAATCAAAGACTGAAGATCCACTCAGGGCATCTACCAATCAAAGACTGAAGATCCTTTAACCCTTGTTCACCCACAAGTTTTATTCAGAAATTGGAGTGATGAGATTCTTGAAGTTTCCATGTCTTGATGCTCAAATTGTCCTTTACCAGGGACATGGCTAAGTACTTAGGTTTTACACTCTGCAGAGGTGGTGCACTTTCCCCACAAGCCTTGGTTTCCCAAGACATGATCCTTGAGCCTTTCCTTAGTCAAATGGACGCTCCAACCTATCATCCCATCTACCACCCACTGTCCAAGAGACTAAGTTCCAGCATCCTAAGATCATGGCAGAGCCCATATTACCAAGTGGTTGCACTTGAAGCTTCTCAACATTTGACATCTCAAAACTCTTTGTTTCCTGGGTGGCCATCCACAAGTGAGATACACTACGGTAAACCATAAACATGGGCCTTGTGAACCACTCAACCAAAAACCACCAAGGAAGTCCATTCCACCCAGGAGATTCATTAACTTAGTTGTTTTGTTAAATAAAACTCAAGTCCTTAGACTTAGAATAATTTTTCCATAGTGTATATATAAACCACCCTTGTTTTCTAGTAGCTAGGCTAAGCATGGCATGGCAACTTATCCTTAGGGAAATTTCCTAGAAACTCTAGCATTCTATCGTAAATAGGATTTCCCATCATCAATTGACAAAAGTAGCATGCAAGTCCTAACAAAAATATATCTAATGCATGTATAAAATATAGGAATGGAATATTCATGAAGATATCACTTGCCTTTTTGGTAGAGGGTATAGGTTCACTCCTTGTCCTTGCAACACTCACACTCTTCAAGTCACTACAATTCAATCAAGCAAGGCACAAACTTAATCTACCAATCAAGCAAACTACACACATAAAATAACAAAGTCAAACAAACAATTTTTCACACACAAAGTAATGGGATCTAAGTCATGCATAAGCATGCAAAGGTTGGTTCTATTGTAAGGATGGTCTTCACTAGGCTTCTAACTTTGTAAGTTCCAAATTGGTCATTTACCAAAATGGCAAAGTCATTTGCAAAGAGGGTCTCTATTAGATTCCTAAACTTTGTAAGATCCAAATTGGTCATTTACCAAAGTGGCAAAGTTCAAGTAATGCATGCAAGCATGCCAAGCTTTGATTTGTTTTAAAAAGGGGTTCCTAATGGGTCATAGACATTTGGGCACACCTATTGGTCATTTTGTGAAGTGGCTAAGTCATTTGCAAAAGGTTTCACTATAAAACCATTTGCAAAACAAAGTGTCATTCTATGTGGTGTAGAAACATTTCTACTAGGGTATTAACCTATAGGTTTCACCAAATGAGTTGCTATTGCAAAACTTGGTGTTTTGGGTCAGTAGGTTTGGTTCAAAACATTTTCTCCAAAGTTTTCTTTATGAAAGCATTTTCATAAACAAAACAAATAGTTTTAGTTAGCTAGAAATGGACTAAACTAATTAATCCATCCTATTCATTTCCAAAATCACTTTCCAAACTATGGGTTGGTTCCTAGGGTCAGTAAGGTCACAACAAACCAATTTGCAAAGGTTTTAACCTAAGAATCATTTTTAAATGATTTTTCTAATGTTAGCAAGCACACAAAAGAATCTGAAAAATCAAACAAGCTAACAAATACTATTTGCTAAACTAAGGGCAGGGTTGGTTAGATCTTGTCTTGCTGATTCCAACGACATCAAATTTGTAAAATTTGGACGTGTGGATCCAAAGATACAAGGGTTTGAAGTTTGCAAAAGTTTCTGTTTTCAAATTCTGTTTTAAACCTAACAGGCGACACGCGGCGTGATATCATTGGTCGATACCGGTTCGGCCGGATCGCGTGACACAGACCGTAGGATCTCATTTAGATCGAGCGGCGCAGAGAACGTACCCCTTCGGTGTTAAGTGATCTAATCCTGTTCGCTCAAACTAGATCCTATGGTTCCATTGTTCGTCACAGATGGCGGCTTGGCAGCGAGCAGCAGCGGCGCTCTGGCGGTGGAGTTCCGGCTAACACAGGAAGCGAGAGAGAGGGAGGAGTGGCTCACAGTGATCGCCGAGGCACGGGGATGCTCAACCTGCTCGCTTCGGTCGAAGGGGCGCACGGGGCTGTCCTAGATTGCTCGCCGGAGTTGCTGCGGGCGGCGGTTGGCTCCGGTTGCTGTCGAGGACGTTGCTGTGGTTCTCTCCGAAGCGAAAAGAAGGCTCGGTTAGATGCGCAAGATCGAGACGGAGTCGTGTGCGTGAACGAGAGGGGTCGGGGTGGTCTTGTGCTTACCAGAAGAGTCGCCGGAGAAGAAGCAGACGGCGGCGCTCACTGTCGACAATGGAGGCGACGCCTTCTGAAAGGCTAGGTCACGAAACGAGCGTTAGTGCGGAAGAAGTCACTGGTCTTAGGCGCATCATTGAAAAGAAGAGGGGCGGCTGGAAGCTACCTATGGAGTTCGCCGGAGGAGGCAGAACTGCGGTGTCGTCGCGTCGGCGAGGTTTCGTGGCACTTACAGGCGAGTTTGATGTCTTGGCGATTCTGAGTGGGGAAGCTATGAGCTTGGTCGGGGAGGAGAGGGGCGGCGAGGCTTTGTCGGAATTGCTCGGGGACGGTGGTCGGAACAGAGGAGCTCGAGGAGAAATTGGGGGCAGTCTAAGGCGTGCCAGTGCGGGGTGTCAGAGGGGAATTATAGAGGAGAGGGAGGCGTTACCATCTGCGTGATCACTGCAGGTTTTACTCGCGTCATTAAGGTGAATTGAACTGGAGGAATCAACGGCAGAACGAGGAGAAGAACTGGTCGCGCGGGTGGGGAAGGAGAACAGGAGCAGTGGGGTCCAACGGTCAGTGGAAAAAGAAAGGAAAGAGGGGTCCACTTGTCATCGGCTGCGTGGGTTCAGTCCGCGGTAAGAAAACGGTTCGCTCGGGTTTGTCAGACCTCTTGGTGATGGGGTGAGGAGGAGAAGAGGGGCCAGGTTGTCGGGGTCTCGAGTGGGGTTTACGTAAGAAAAGGTTTCCTTGAGGAGTGAAAAGGTAGGTCTTGGGCTTCTTGTTGGGCCTCTATTTTTTTCTGTCTAAATCTTTTTCTTTTTCTAATTCTTTTTCTGTTTTGAATTTCAAACAATTAATCAAACAAACTCAAACAAATCAAACAAACAACAACTTTTCATTTGAATTTGGTTCTGTTTTTCAACATATTCCAAATCTCAAAATGAAATAATATTTCTATTTATTTTAGGATCCATTTAATAATTAAATAAAATGGATCTTTGATTTATTAATAGTGTTTGATTTATTTAAATAAAATTTCCATTTGAAATCCAATTATTTTCAAAACCAAACCAGAAGGTTTTATTTGAAAAAAATAAAAGAATACTTGGAAACTTATTTAAATAAATAAATAAGTTTGGGTGTTTTAATTAAAATGGGAAAGCCTTTACTTAAATAAAATTGGATATTTAAATCCTTTTATTTTATTTAGATAATCCTTTACTCATTTTAATCAAAGCAAAACCTTTTAATAAAAGATTTCAAAGTAGTAATAAAATACTTGGTGTTCATTTAAAATGGGAAAAGCTTTTACTTAAATAAAATTGGATATTTAAATCCTTTATTTTATTTAAATAAACCTTTACTCACTTTATCAAAACAAAATATTTTATTTCAAAAGTTTGGCCAAAATTAATTTGGCTTATCTTTTCATTTGAAACCAAAGTCTTTTATTAAAAGATCTAAAACAGTGTTTCCAAAACAATTTATTTTCCTTTGATAAATGTTTATCTTTATAAATCCCTTTAGGATTATTGATCACCAATTGGTATGGCTTTTGGTAAGGGCTTTATTAGCTTTTGGAAATTCAATTTCCTTATCTTAATATATTCACAAGATTTTGTCTATGGTTCCAAACTAAGTGAAACCAATCTCTAAGGTCTTTCTTGATCCTTTGTGATTATTTGTTGATCAAATTTGGTATGGATCAAATCCATGGATTTGGAGATACTTTGGAAAATGATTTCCTTCCATTAGGGTCTAGGGATTTGGATTTATTTTCCAGGTGTTCAAATTTCCAGATACATTCATTGAGGAATGCATTTCCCTTGATTTGGATTTTTGTTGAATTCAAACTTCTGCCAAAGTTTGTTCAAGATGGGATTTCAAGTCTCCTTTTAGAAAAAAAAGTTTCTTTTCACCCTGATTTTCAACAAAAATTTATTTTGTTATTTTATTTTTCACATTACAAGATTTGGAAAATCTTGGGATGTGACATGTAATGACCACTGGTTGATCCATGTTTGGTTTGTGGATAGAACACACATGCAATGAACACTGGTGGATCCATAAGTGGTTTGTGGAAAGAACACACATGCAATGACCACTGGTTGATCCATATGTGGTTTGTGGAAAGAACACACATGAAGTGAACACTGGTGGATCGATAAGTGGTTTGTGGAAAGAACACAGATGCAATGACCACTGGTTGATCCATATGTGGTTTGTGGAAAGAACACACTTGAAGTGAACACTGGTGGATCCATATGTTGTTTGTGAAAAGAACACACATGCAATGACTCTAGTGTTGGTTTTAGTATAAGAACACACATGCAATGACTCTAGTGGGTTCACATGTGGTTTGTGAAAAGAACACACACGCAATGACCACTGGTTGATCCATATGTGGTTTGTGGAAATAACACACATGCAATGACACTGCTTAATCCATGTGTGGTTTCTGGAAAAAAAACACATGCAATAACCACTGGTTGATCCATGTGTGGTTTGTGAAAAGAACACACATGCAATGCCACTGGTTGATCCATGTGTGGTTTGTGGATAGAACACACATGCAATGACTCTAGTGCTAGTTTTAGTATAAGAACACACATACAATGACTCTAGTGGGTCCACATGTAGTTTGTGAAAAGAACACACATGCAATGACCACTGGTTGATCCATAAGTTGTTTGTGGAAAAGGCCACACATGCAATGAGTCTAGTGGTGGTTTGTGGAAAAGAACACACATGCAATGAGTCTAGTGCTGGTTTTAGTATAAGAACACACATGCAATGACTCTAGTGGGTCCACATGTGGTTTGTGAAAAGAACAGACATGCAATGACCACTGGTTGATCCATATGTGGTTTTTGGAAAAGAACACACATGCAATGAACACTGGTGGATCCATGTGTGGTTTGTGGAAAGAACACACATGCAATGACCACTGGTTGATCCATAAGTGGTTTGTGGAAAAGAACACACATGCAATGACCACTGGTTGATCCATGTTTGGTTTGTGGATAGAACACACATGCAATGACCACTGGTTGATCCATAAGTGGTTTGTGGAAAGAACACACATGCAATGAACACTGGTGGATCCATATGTTGTTTGTGAAAAGAATACACATGCAATGAACACTGGTGGATCCATAAGTGGTTTGTGGAAAGAACACACATGCAATGATCCCTGGTTGATCCATACGTGGTTTGTGGAAAGAACACACATGTAGTGAACAGTGGTGGATCTATATGTTGTTTGTGAAAAGAACACACATGCAATGACTCTAGTGCTGGTTTTAGTATAAGAACACACATGCAATGACTCTAGTGGGTCCACATGTAGTTTGTGAAATGAACACACATGCAATGCCACTGGTTGATCCATAAGTGGTTTGTGGAAAGAACACACATGCAATGGCCACTAGTTGATCCATAAGTCATTTGTGGAAAGAACACACATGCAATGACCACTGGTTGATCCATAAGTGGTTTGTTGAAAGAACACAAATGCAATGACCACTGGTTGATCCATAAGTGGTTTGTGGAAAGAACACACATGAAGTGACCACTGGTGGATCCATATGTTGTTTGTGAAAAGAACACACATGCAATGAACACTGGTGGATCCATAAGTGGTTTGTGGAAAGAACAGACATGCAATGACTCTAGTGCTAGTTTTAGTATAAGAACACACATGCAATGACTCTAATGGATCCATATGTGGTTTGTGAAAAGAACACACATGCAATGACCACTTGTTGATCCATGTGTGGTTTGTGGATAGAACACACATGCAATGACTCTAGTGCTAGTTTTAGTATAAGAACACACATACAATGACTCTAGTGGATCCACATGTAGTTTGTGAAAAGAACACACAAGCAATGACCACTGGTTGATCCATAACTTATTTGTGGAAAAGACCACACACGCAATGAGTCTAGTGGATCCATGTGTGGTTTGTGGAAAAGAACACACATGCAATGAGTCTAGTGCTGGTTTAGTATAAGAACACACATGCAATGAGTCTAGTTGGTCCACATGTGGTTTGTGAAAAGAACACACCTGCAATGACCACTGGTTGATCCATATGTTGTTTTTGGAAAAGAACACACATGCAATGAACACTGGTGGATCCATGTGTGGTTTGTGGAAAGAACACACATGCAATGACCACTGGTTGATCCATAAGTGGTTTGTGGAAAAGAACACACATGTAATGACCACTGGTTGATCCATGTGTGGTTTGTGGATAGAACACACATGCAATGAACACTGGTGGATCCATAAGTGGTTTGTGGAAAGAACACACATGCAATGACCACTAGTTGATCCATATGTGGTTTGTGGAAAGAACACACATGCAGTGAACACTGGTGGATCGATAAGTGGTTTGTGGAAAGAACATGATGCAATGACTCTAGTGCTAGTTTTAGTATAAGAACACATACAATGACTCTAGTGGATCCACATGTAGTTTGTGAAAAGAACACACATGCAATGACCACTGGTTGATCCATAACTTATTTGTGGAAAAGACCACACACGCAATGAGTCTAGTGGATCCATGTGTGGTTTGTGGAAAAGAACACACATGCAATGAGTCTAGTGCCGGTTTAGTATAAGAACACACATGCAATGACTCTAGTTGGTCCACATGTGGTTTGTGAAAAGAACACACATGCAATGACCAATCGTTGATCCATATGTTGTTTTGGAAAGAACACACATGCAATGTACACTGGTGGATCCATGTGTGGTTTGTGGAAAGAACACACATGCAATGACCACTGGTTGATCCATAAGTGGTTTGTGGAAAAGAACACACATGTAATGACCACTGGTTGATCCATGTTTGGTTTGTGGATAGAACACACATGCAATGAACACTGGTGGATCCATAAGTGGTTTGTGGAAAGAACACACATGCAATGACCACTGGTTGATCCATATGTGGTTTGTGGAAAGAACACACATGCAGTGAACACTGGTGGATCGAGAAGTGGTTTGTGGAAAGAACACAGATGCAATGACTCTAGTGCTAGTTTTAGTATAAGAACACACATACAATGACTCTAGTGGATCCACATGTAGTTTGTGAAAAGAACACACATGCAATGACCACTGGTTGATCCATAACTTATTTGTGGAAAAGACCACACACGCAATGAGTCTAGTGGATCCATGTGTGGTTTGTGGAAAAGAACACACATGCAATGAGTCTAGTGCTGGTTTAGTATAAGAACACACATGCAATGACTCTAGTTGGTCCACATGTGGTTTGTGAAAAGAACACACATGCAATGACCAATCGTTGATCCATATGTTGTTTTTGGAAAAGAACACACATGCAATGTACACTGGTGGATCCATGTGTGGTTTGTGGAAAGAACACACATGCAATGACCACTGGTTGATCCATAAGTGGTTTGTGGAAAAGAACACACATGTAATGACCACTGGTTGATCCATGTTTGGTTTGTGGATAGAACACACATGCAATGAACACTGGTGGATCCATAAGTGGTTTGTGGAAAGAACACACATGCAATGACCACTGGTTGATCCATATGTGGTTTGTGGAAAGAACACACATGCAGTGAACACTAGTGGATTGATAAGTGGTTTGTGGAAAGAACACAGATGCAATGACTCTAGTGCTAGTTTTAGTATAAGAACACACATACAATGACTCTAGTGGATCCACATGTAGTTTGTGAAAAGAACACACATGCAATGACCACTGGTTGATCCATAACTTATTTGTGGAAAAGACCACACACGCAATGAGTCTAGTGGATCCATGTGTGGTTTGTGGAAAAGAACACACATGCAATGAGTCTAGTGCTAGTTTAGTATAAGAACACACATGCAATGACTCTAGTTGGTCCACATGTGGTTTGTGAAAAGAACACACATGCAATGACCAATCGTTGATCCATATGTTGTTTTTGGAAAAGAACACACATGCAATGTACACTGGTGGATCCATGTGTGGTTTGTGGAAAGAACACACATGCAATGACCACTGGTTGATCCATAAGTGGTTTGTGGAAAAGAACAGACATGTAATGACCACTGGTTGATCCATGTTTGGTTTGTGGATAGAACACACATGCAATGAACACTGGTGGATCCATAAGTGGTTTGTGGAAAGAACACACATGCAATGACCACTAGTTGATCCATATGTGGTTTGTGGAAAGAACACACATGCAGTGAACACTGGTGGATCGATAAGTGGTTTGTGGAAAGAACACAGATGCAATGACTCTAGTGCTAGTTTTAGTATAAGAACACACATACAATGACTCTAGTGGATCCACATGTAGTTTGTGAAAAGAACACACATGCAATGACCACTGGTTGATCCATAACTTATTTGTGGAAAAGACCACACACGCAATGAGTCTAGTGGATCCATGTGTGGTTTGTGGAAAAGAACACACATGCAATGAGTCTAGTGCTGGTTTAGTATAAGAACACACATGCAATGACTCTAGTTGGTCCACATGTGGTTTGTGAAAAGAACACACATGCAATGACCAATCGTTGATCCATATGTTGTTTTTGGAAAAGAACACACATGCAATGTACACTGGTGGATCCATGTGTGGTTTGTGGAAAGAACACACATGCAATGACCACTGGTTGATCCATAAGTGGTTTGTGGAAAAGAACACACATGTAATGACCACTGGTTGATCCATGTTTGGTTTGTGGATAGAACACACATGCAATGAACACTGGTGGATCCATAAGTGGTTTGTGGAAAGAACACACATGCAATGACCACTGGTTGATCCATATGTGGTTTGTGGAAAGAACACACATGTAGTGAACACTGGTGGATCGATAAGTGGTTTGTGGAAAGAACACAAATGCAATGACTCTAGTGCTAGTTTTAGTATAAGAACACACATACAATGACTCTAGTGGATCCACATGTAGTTTGTGAAAAGAACACACATGCAATGACCACTGGTTGATCCATAACTTATTTGTGGAAAAGACCACACACGCAATGAGTCTAGTGGATCCATTTGTGGTTTGTGGAAAAGAACACACATGCAATGAGTCTAGTGCTGGTTTAGTATAAGAACACACATGGAATGACTCTAGTTGGTCCACATGTGGTTTGTGAAAAGAACACACATGCAATGACCACTCGTTGATCCATATGTTGTTTTTGGAAAAGAACACACATGCAATGAACACTGGTGGATCCATGTGTGGTTTGTGGAAAGAACACACATGCAATGACCACTGGTTGATCCATAAGTGGTTTGTGGAAAAGAGCACACATGTAATGACCACAGGTTGATCCATGTTTGGTTTGTGGATAGAACACACATGCAATGAACACTGGTGGATCCATAAGTGGTTTGTGGAAAGAACACACATGCAATGACCACTGGTTGATCCATATGTGGTTTGTGGAAAGAACACACATGCAGTGAACACTGGTGGATCGATAAGTGGTTTGTGGAAAGAACACAGATGCAATGACTCTAGTGCTAGTTTTAGTATAAGAACACACATACAATGACTCTAGTGGATCCACATGTAGTTTGTGAAAAGAACACACGTGCAATGACCACTGGTTGATCCATAACTTATTTGTTGAAAAGACCACACACGCAATGAGTCTAGTGGATCCATGTGTGGTTTGTGGAAAAGAACACACATGCAATGAGTCTAGTGCTGGTTTAGTATAAGAACACACATGCGATGACTCTAGTTGGTCCACATGTGGTTTGTGAAAAGAACACACATGCAATGACCAATCGTTGATCCATATGTTGTTTTTGCAAAAGAACACACATGCAATGAACACTGGTGGATCCATGTGTGGTTTGTGGAAAGAACACACATGCAATGACCACTGGTTGATCCATAAGTGGTTTGTGGAAAAGAACACACATGTAATGACCACTGGTTGATCCATGTTTGGTTTGTGGATAGAACACACATGCAATGAACACTGGTGGATCCATAAGTGGTTTGTGGAAAGAACACACATGCAATGACCACTGGTTGATCCATATGTGGTTTGTGGAAAGAACACACATGCAGTGAACACTGGTGGATCGATAAGTGGTTTGTGGAAAGAACACAGATGCAATGACTCTAGTGCTAGTTTTAGTATAAGAACACACATACAATGACTCTAGTGGATCCACATGTAGTTTGTGAAAAGAACACACATGCAATGACCACTGGTTGATCCATAACTTATTTGTGGAAAAGACAACACACGCAATGAGTCTAGTGGATCCATGTGTGGTTTGTGGAAAAGAACACACATGCAATGAGTCTAGTGCTGGTTTAGTATAAGAACACACATGCAATGACTCTAGTTGGTCCACATGTGGTTTGTGAAAAGAACACACATGCCATGACCACTCGTTGATCCATATGTTGTTTTTGGAAAAGAACACACATGCAATGAACACTGGTGGATCCATGTGTGGTTTGTGGAAAGAACACACATGCAATGACCACTGGTTGATCCATAAGTGGTTTGTGGAAAAGAACACACTTGTAATGACCACTGGTTGATCCATGTTTGGTTTGTGGATAGAACACACATGCAATCAACACTGGTGGATCCATAAGTGGTTTGTGGAAAGAACACACATGCAATGACCACTGGTTGATCCATATGTGGTTTGTGGAAAGAACACACATGCAGTGAACACTGGTGGATCGATAAGTGGTTTGTGGAAAGAACACAGATGCAATGACTCTAGTGCTAGTTTTAGTATAAGAACACACATACAATGACTCTAGTGGATCCACATGTAGTTTGTGAAAAGAACACACATGCAATGACCACTGGTTGATCCATAACATATTTGTGGAAAATACCACACACGCAATGAGTCTAGTGGATCCATGTGTGGTTTGTGGAAAAGAACACACATGCAATGAGTCTAGTGCTGGTTTAGTATAAGAACACACATGCAATGACTCTAGTTGGTCCACATGTGGTTTGTGAAAAGAACACACATGCAATGACCACTCGTTGATCCATATGTTGTTTTTGGAAAAGAACACACATGCAATGAACACTGGTGGATCCATGTGTGGTTTGTGGAAAGAACACACATGCAATGACCACTGGTTGATCCATAAGTGGTTTGTGGAAAAGAACACACATGTAATGACCACTGGTTGATCCATGTTTGGTTTGTGGATAGAACACACATGCAATGAACACTGGTGGATCCATAAGTGGTTTGTGGAAAGAACACACATGCAATGACCACTGGTTGATCCATATGTGGTTTGTGGAAAGAACACACATGCAGTGAACACTGGTGGATCGATAAGTGGTTTGTGGAAAGAACACAGATGCAATGACCACTGGTTGATCCATAGGTGGTTTGTGGAAAGAACACACATGCAGTGAACACTGGGGGATCCATATGTTGTTTGTGAAAAGAACACACATGCAATGACACTAGTGTTGGTTTTAGTATAAGAACACACATGCAATGACTCTAGTGGGTTCACATGTGGTTTGTGAAAAGAACACACACGCAATGACCACTGGTTGATCCATATGTGTTTTGTGGAAAGAACACACATGCAATGACACTGCTTAATCCATGTGTGGTTTCTGGAAAAAAAACACATGCAATAACCACTGGTTGATCCATGTGTGGTTTGTGAAAAGAACACACATGCAATGCCACTGGTTGATCCATGTGTGGTTTGTGGATAGAACACACATGCAATGACTCTAGTGCTAGATTTAGTATACGAACACACATATAATGACTCTAGTGGATCCACATGTAGTTTGTGAAAAGAACACACATGCAATGACCACTGGTTGATCCATAACTTATTTGTGGAAAAGACCACACACACAATGAGTCTAGTGGATCCATGTGTGGTTTGTGTAAAAGAACACACATGCAATGAGTCTAGTGCTGGTTTAGTATAAGAACACACATGCAATGACTCTAGTTGGTCCACATGTGGTTTGTGAAAAGAACACACATGCAATGACCACTGGTTGATCCATATGTTGTTTTTGGAAAAGAACACACATGCAATGAACACTGGTGGATCCATGTGTGGTTTGTGGAAAGGACACACATGCAATGACCACTGGTTGATCCATAAGTGGTTTGTGGAAAAGAACACACATGTAATGACCACTGGTTCATCCATGTTTGGTTTGTGGATAGAACACACATGCAATGAACACTGGTGGATCCATAAGTGGTTTGTGGAAAGAACACACATGCAATGGCCACTGGTTGATCCATATGTGGTTTGTGGAAAGAACACACATGCAGTGAACACTGGTGGATCGATAAGTGGTTTGTGGAAAGAACACAGATGCAATGACCACTGGTTGATCCATATGTGGTTTATGGAAAGAACACACATGCAGTGAACACTGGAGGATCCATATGTTGTTTGTGAAAAGAACACACATGCAATGACTCTAGTGTTGGTTTTAGTATAAGAACACACATGCAATGACTCTAGTGGGTTCACATGTGGTTTGTGAAAAGAACACACACGCAATGACCACTGGTTGATCCATATGTGGTTTGTGGAAAGAACACACATGCAATGACACTGCTTAATCCATGTATGGTTTCTGGAAAAAAACACATGCAATAACCACTGGTTGATCCATGTGTGGTTTGTGAAAAGAACACACATGCAATGCCACTGGTTGATCCATGTGTGGTTTGTGGATAGAACACACATGCAATGACTCTAGTGCTAGTTTTAGTATAAGAACACACATACAATGACTCTAGTGGGTCCACATGTAGTTTGTGAAAAGAACACACATGCAATGACCACTGGTTGATCCATAAGTTGTTTGTGGAAAAGGCCACACATGCAATGAGTCTAGTGGATCCATGTGTGGTTTGTGGAAAAGAACACACATGCAATGAGTCTAGTGCTGGTTTTAGTATAAGAACACACATGCAATGACTCTAGTGGGTCCACATGTGGTTTGTGAAAAGAATAGACATGCAATGACCACTGGTGGATCCATATGTGGTTTTTGGAAAAGAACACACATGCAATGAACACTGGTGGATCCATGTGTGGTTTGTGGAAAGAACACACATGTAATGACCACTGGTTGATCCATAAGTGGTTTGTGGAAAAGAACACACATGCAATGACCACTGGTTGATCCATGTTTGGTTTGTGGATAGAACACACATGCAATGAACACTGGTGGATCCATAAGTGGTTTGTGGAAAGAACACGCATGCAATGACCACTGGTTGATCCATATGTGGTTTGTGGAAAGAACACACATGTAGTGAACACTAGTGGATCCATAAGTGGTTTGTGGAAAGAACACACATGCAATGACCACTAGTTGATCCATATGAGGTTTGTGGAAAGAACACACATGCAGTGAACACTGGTGGATCCATATGTTGTTTGTGAAAAGAACACACGTGCAATGACTCTAGTGCTGGTTTTAGTATAAGAACACACATGCAATGACTCTAGTGGGTCCACATGTAGTTTGTGAAAAGAACACACATGCAATGCCACTGGTTGATCCATAAGTGGTTTGTGGAAAGAGCACACATGCAATGCCCACTAGTTGATCCGTAAGTCGTTTTTGGAAATAACACACATGCAGTGACCACTGGTTGATCCATAAGTGGTTTGTGGAAATAAGACACATGCAATGACCACTAGTTGATCCATAAGTGGTTTGTAAAGAACACACATGCAATGACCACTGGTGGATCCATAAGTGGTTTGTGGAAAGAACACACATGCAATGACTCTAGTGCTAGTTTTAGTATAAGAACACACATGCAATGACTCTAATGGATCCATATGTGGTTTGTGGAAAGAACACACATGCAATGAACACTTGTTGATCCATGTGTGGTTTGTGAAAAGAACACACATGCAATGACTCTAGTGTTGGTTTTAGTATAAGAACACACATGCAATGACTCTAGTGGGTTCACATGTGGTTTGTGAAAGGAACACACATGCAATGACCACTGGTTGATCCATATGTGGTTTGTGGAAAGCACACACATGCAATGACCACTGGTGGATCCATGTGTGGTTTGTGGAAAAGAACACACATGCAATGACTCTAGTACTGGTTTGTGGTTTTAGTCTAAGAACACACATGCAATGACCACTGGTTGATCCATGTGTGGTTTGTGGAAATACCACACATGCAATGACCACTGGTTGGTCCATATGTGGTTTGTGGAAAAGAACGCACATGCAATGACCACTGGTTGATCCATATGTGGTTTGTGGAAAGAACACACATGCAATGACCACTGGTTGATCCATGTGTTTTTTGTGAAAGAAACACATGCCATGAACACTTGAGGATCAATATGTTGTTTGTGAAAAGAACACACATGCAATGAACACTGGTGGATCCATAAGTGGTTTGTGGAAAGAACACACATGCAATGACTCTAGTGCTAGTTTTAGTATAAGAACACACATGCAATGACTCTAATGGATCCATATGTGGTTTGTGAAAAGAACACACATGCAATGACCACTTGTTTATCCATGTGTGGCTTGTGGAAAGAACACACATGCAATGACAGTGGTGGATCCATGTGTGGTTTGTGAAAAGAACACACATGCAATGACTCTAGTGTTGGTTTTAGTATAAGAACACACATGCAATGAATCTAGTGGGTTCACCTGTGTTTTATGAAAAGAACACACATGCAATGACCACTGGTTGATCCATATGTCGTTTGTGGAAAGAACACACATCCAATGACACTGCTTGATCCATGTGTGGTTTGTGGAAAAGAACACACATGCAATGACTCTCGTGGGTTCACATGTGGTTTGTGAAAGAACACACACAATGACCACTGGTTGATCCATATGTGGTTTGTGGAAAGAACACACATGCAATGACACTGCTTGATCTATGTGTGGTTTGTGGAAAAGAACACACATGCAATGACCACTAGTTGATCCATGTGTGGTTTGTGAAAAGAACACACATGCAATGCCACTGGTTGATCCATGTGTGGTTTGTGGATAGAACATACATGCAATGACTCTAGTGCTAGTTTTATTATAAGAACACACATACAATGACTCTAGTGGATCCACATGTAGTTTGTGAAAAGAACACACATGCAATGACCACTAGTTGATCCATAAATTGTTTGTGGAAAAGACCACACACACAATGAGTCTAGTGGATCCATGTGTGGTTTGTGGAAAAGAAAACACGTGCAATGATCCTAGTGCTAGTTTTAGTATAAGAATACACATGCAATGACTCTAGTGGGTCCACATGTGGTTTGTGAAAAGAACACACATGCAATGACCACTGGTTGATCCATATGTGGGTTTTGGAAAAGAACACACATGCAATGAACACTGGTGGATCCATGTGTGGTTTGTGCAAAGAACACACATGCGATGACCACTGGTTGATCCATAAGTGGGTTGTGGAAAGAACACACATGCAATGACCACTAGTTGATCCATATGTGGTTTGTTGAAAGAACACACATGCAGTGAACACTAGTGGATCCATAAGTGGTTTGTGGAAAGAACACACATGCAGTGAACACTGGTGGATCGATAAGTGGTTTGTGGAAAGAACACAGATGCAATGACTCTAGTGCTAGTTTTAGTATAAGAACACACATACAATGACTCTAGTGGATCCACATGTAGTTTGTGAAAAGAACACACATGCAATGCCACTGGTTGATCCATAAGTGGTTTGTGGAAAGAACACACATGCAATGGCCACTGGTTGATCCATAAGTCGTTTGTGGAAAGAACACACATGCAATGACCACTGGTTGATCCATAAGTGGTTTCCGGAAAGAACACACATGCAATGACCACTGGTTGATCCATAAGTGGTTTGTGGAAAGAACACACATGAAGTGACCACTGGTGGATCCATATGTTGTTTGTGAAAAGAACACACATGCAATGAACACTGGTGGATCCATAAGTGGTTTGTGGAAAGAACACACATGCAATGACTCTAGTGCTAGTTTTAGTATAAGAACACACATGCAATGACTCTAGTTGGTCCACATGTGGTTTGTGAAAAGAACACACATGCAATGACCACTGGTTGATCCACATGTGGTTTTTGGAAAAGAACACACATGCAATGAACACTAGTGGATCCATGTGTGGTTTGTGGAAAGAACACACATGCGATGACCACTGGTTGATCCATAAGTGGTTTGTGGAAAAGAACACACATGCAATGACCACTGGTTGATCCATGTTTTGTTTATGGAAAGAACACACATGCAATGGCCACTAGTTGATCCATAAGTCGTTTGTGGAAATAACACACATGCAATGACCATTGGTTGATCCATAAGTGGTTTGTGGAAAGAACACACATGAAATGACCACTGGTTGATCCATAAGTGGTTTGTGGAAAGAACACACATGAAGTGACCACTGGTGGATCCATATGTTGTTGGTGAAAAGAACACACATGCAATGAACACTGGTGGATCCATAAGTGGTTTATGGAAAGAACACACATGCAATGACTCTAGTGCTAGTTTTAGTATAAGAACACACATGCAATGACTCTAATGGATCCATATGTGGTTTGTGAAAAGAACACACATGCAATGAACACTTGTTGATCCAAGTGTGGTTTGTGGAAATAACACACATGCAATGACAGTGGTGGATCCATGTGTGGTTTGTGAAAAGAACACACATGCAATGACTCTAGTGTTGGTTTTAGTATAAGAACACACATGCAATGACTCTAGTGTTGGTTTAAGTATAAGAACACACATGCAATGACTCTAGTGGGTTCACGTGTGGTTTGTGAAAATAACACACATGCAATGACCACTGGTTGATCCATATGTGGTTTGTGGAAAGAACACACATGCAATGACACTGCTTGATCCATGTGTGGTTTGTGGAAAAGAACACACATGCAATGACCACTGGTTGATCCATGTGTGGTTTGTGGAAAGAAAACACATGCAATGACCACTGGTTGGTCCATATGTGGTTTGTGGAGAAGAACGCACATGCAATGACCACTGGTTGATCCATATGTGGCTTGTGGAAAGAACATACATGCAATGACCTGGTTGATCCATGTGTGGTTTGTGAAAAGAACACACATGCAATGAACATTGGAGGATCAATATGTTGTTTGTGAAAAGAACACACATGCAATGAACACTGGTGGATCCATAAGTGGTTTGTGGAAAGAACACACATGCAATGGACACTAGTTGATCCATAAGTCGTTTGTGGAAATAACACACATGCAATGACCACTGGTTGATCCATAAGTGGTTTGTTGAAAGAGCACACATGCAGTGAACACTGGTTGATCCATAAGTGGTTTGTGGAAAGAACCCACATGCAATGACCACTGGTTGATCCATATGTGGTTTGTGGAAAGAACACACATGCAGTGAACACTGGTGGATCCATATGTTGTTTGTGAAAAGAACACACATGCAATGACTCTAGTGCTGGTTTTAGTATAAGAACACACATGCAATCACTCTAGTGGGTCCACATGTAGTTTGTGAAAAGAACACACATGCAATGCCACTGGTTGATCCATAAGTGGTTTGTGGAAAGAACACACATGCAATGCCTGGTTGATCCATAAGTGGTTTGTGGAAAGAACACACATGCAATGACACTGCTTGATCCATCTGTGGTTTGTGGAAAAGAACACACATGCAATGACCACTGGTTGATCCATGTGTGGTTTGTGGAAAGAACACACATGCAGTGACCATTGGTGGATCCATATGTTGTTTGTGAAAAGAACACACATGCAATGAACACTGGTGGATCCATAAGTGGTTTGTGGAAAGAACACACATGCAATGACTCTAGTGCTAGTTTTAGTATAAGAACACACATGCAATGAATCTAGTGGGTCCACATGTGGTTTGTGAAAAGAATAGACATGCAATGACCACTGGTGGATCCATATGTGGTTTTTGGAAAAGAACACACATGCAATGAACACTGGTGGATCCATGTGTGGTTTGTGGAAAGAACACACATGTAATGACCACTGGTTGATCCATAAGTGGTTTGTGGAAAAGAACACACATGCAATGACCACTGGTTGATCCATGTTTGGTTTGTGGATAGAACACACATGCAATGAACACTGGTGGATCCATAAGTGGTTTGTGGAAAGAACACGCATGCAATGACCACTGGTTGATCCATATGTGGTTTGTGGAAAGAACACACATGTAGTGAACACTAGTGGATCCATAAGTGGTTTGTGGAAAGAACACACATGCAATGACCACTAGTTGATCCATATGAGGTTTGTGGAAAGAACACACATGCAGTGAACACTGGTGGATCCATATGTTGTTTGTGAAAAGAACACACGTGCAATGACTCTAGTGCTGGTTTTAGTATAAGAACACACATGCAATGACTCTAGTGGGTCCACATGTAGTTTGTGAAAAGAACACACATGCAATGCCACTGGTTGATCCATAAGTGGTTTGTGGAAAGAGCACACATGCAATGCCCACTAGTTGATCCGTAAGTCGTTTGTGGAAATAACACACATGC
Organism: Avena insularis; assembly: GCA_023614405.1. NCBI lineage: Eukaryota > Viridiplantae > Streptophyta > Magnoliopsida > Poales > Poaceae > Avena > Avena insularis. Next base: position 96,081,296 of record CM042686.1, read on the forward strand.
AGTGACCACTGGTTGATCCATAAGTGGTTTGTGGAAATAAGACACATGCAATGACCACTAGTTGATCCATAAGTGGTTTGCGGAAAGAACACACATGCAGTGACCACTGGTGGATCCATAAGTGGTTTGTGGAAAGAACACACATGCAATGACTCTAGTGCTAGTTTTAGTATAAGAACACACATGCAATGACTCTAATGGATCCATATGTGGTTTGTGAAAAGAACACACATGCAATGAACACTTGTTGATCCATGTGTGGTTTGTGAAAAGAACACACAGGCAATGACTCTAGTGTTGGTTTTAGTATAAGAACACACATGCAATGACTCTAGTGGGTTCACATGTGGTTTGTGAAAAGAACACACATGCAATGACCACTGATTGATCCATATGTGGTTTGTGGAAAGCACACACATGCAATGACCACTGGTGGATCCATGTGTGGTTTGTGGAAAAGAACACACATGCAATGACTCTAGTACTGGTTTGTGGTTTTAGTCTAAGAACACACATGCAATGACCACTGGTTGATCCATGTGTGGTTTGTGGAAATACCACACATGCAATGACCACTGGTTGGTCCATATGTGGTTTGTGGAAAAGAACGCACATGCAATGACCACTGGTTGATCCATATGTGGTTTGTGGAAAGAACACACATGCAATGACCACTGGTTGATCCATGTGTTTTTTGTGAAAAGAACAGACATGCAATGAACACTGGAGGATCAATATGTTGTTTGTGAAAAGAACACACATGCAATGAACACTGGTGGATCCATAAGTGGTTTGTGGAAAGAACACACATGCAATGACTCTAGTGCTAGTTTTAGTATAAGAACACACATGCAATGACTCTAATGGATCCATATGTGGTTTGTGAAAAGAACACACATGCAATGACCACTTGTTTATCCATGTGTGGCTTGTGGAAAGAACACACATGCAATGACAGTGGTGGATCCATGTGTGGTTTGTGAAAAGAACACACATGCAATGACTCTAGTGTTGGTTTTAGTATAAGAACACACATGCAATGAATCTAGTGGGTTCACATGTGTTTTATGAAAAGAACACACATGCAATGACCACTGGTTGATCCATATGTCGTTTGTGGAAAGAACACACATCCAATGACACTTGATCCATGTGTGGTTTGTGGAAAAGAACACACATGCAATGACTCTAGTGGGTTCACATGTGGTTTGTGAAAAGAACACACACACAATGACCACTGGTTGATCCATATGTGGTTTGTGGAAAGAACACACATGCAATGACACTGCTTGATCTATGTGTGGTTTGTGGAAAAGAACACACATGCAATGACCACTAGTTGATCCATGTGTGGTTTGTGAAAAGAACACACATGCAATGCCACTGGTTGATCCATGTGTGGTTTGTGGATAGAACATACATGCAATGACTCTAGTGCTAGTTTTAGTATAAGAACACACATACAATGACTCTAGTGGATCCACATGTAGTTTGTGAAAAGAACACACATGCAATGACCACTAGTTGATCCATAAATTGTTTGTGGAAAAGACCACACACACAATGAGTCTAGTGGATCCATGTGTGGTTTGTGGAAAAGAAAACACGTGCAATGATTCTAGTGCTAGTTTTAGTATAAGAATACACATGCAATGACTCTAGTGGGTCCACATGTGGTTTGTGAAAAGAACACACATGCAATGACCACTGGTTGATCCATATGTGGGTTTTGGAAAGAACACACATGCAATGAACACGGTGGATCCATGTGTGGTTTGTGCAAAGAACACACATGCGATGACCACTGGTTGATCCATAAGTGGGTTGTGGAAAGAACACACATGCAATGACCACTAGTTGATCCATATGTGGTTTGTTGAAAGAACACACATGCAGTGAACACTAGTGGATCCATAAGTGGTTTGTGGAAAGAACACACATGCAATGACCACTGGTTGATCCATATGTGGTTTGTGGAAAGAACACACATGCAGTGAACACTGGTGGATCGATAAGTGGTTTGTGGAAAGAACACAGATGCAATGACTCTAGTGCTAGTTTTAGTATAAGAACACACATACAATGACACTAGTGGATCCACATGTAGTTTGTGAAAAGAACACACATGCAATGCCACTGGTTGATCCATAAGTGGTTTGTGGAAAGAACACACATGCAATGGCCACTGGTTGATCCATAAGTCGTTTGTGGAAAGAACACACATGCAATGACCACTGGTTGATCCATAAGTGGTTTCCGGAAAGAACACACATGCAATGACCACTGGTTGATCCATAAGTGGTTTGTGGAAAGAACACACATGAAGTGACCACTGGTGGATCCATATGTTGTTTGTGAAAAGAACACACATGCAATGAACACTGGTGGATCCATAAGTGGTTTGTGGAAAGAACACACATGCAATGACTCTAGTGCTAGTTTTAGTATAAGAACACACATGCAATGACTCTAGTTGGTCCACATGTGGTTTGTGAAAAGAACACACATGCAATGACCACTGGTTGATCCACATGTGGTTTTTGGAAAAGAACACACATGCAATGAACACTAGTGGATCCATGTGTGGTTTGTGGAAAGAACACACATGCGATGACCACTGGTTGATCCATAAGTGGTTTGTGGAAAAGAACACACATGCAATGACCACTGGTTGATCCATGTTTTGTTTATGGAAAGAACACACATGCAATGGCCACTAGTTGATCCATAAGTCGTTTGTGGAAATAACACATGCAATGACCATTGGTTGATCCATAAGTGGTTTGTGGAAAGAACACACATGAAATGACCACTGGTTGATCCATAAGTGGTTTGTGTGGAAAGAACACACATGAAGTGACCACTGGTGGATCCATATGTTGTTGGTGAAAAGAACACACATGCAATGAACACTGGTGGATCCATAAGTGGTTTATGGAAAGAACACACATGCAATGACTCTAGTGCTAGTTTTAGTATAAGAACACACATGCAATGACTCTAATGGATCCATATGTGGTTTGTGAAAAGAACATACATGCAATGAACACTTGTTGATCCAAGTGTGGTTTGTGGAAATAACACACATGCAATGACAGTGGTGGATCCATGTGTGGTTTGTGAAAAGAACACACATGCAATGACTCTAGTGTTGGTTTTAGTATAAGAACACACATGCAATGACTCTAGTGTTGGTTTTAGTATAAGAACACACATGCAATGACTCTAGTGGGTTCACATGTGGTTTGTGAAAGGAACACACATGCAATGACCACTGGTTGATCCATATGTGGTTTGTGGAAAGAACACACATGCAATGACACTGCTTGATCCATGTGTGGTTTGTGGAAAAGAACACACATGCAATGACCACTGGTTGATCCATGTGTGGTTTGTGGAAAGAAAACACATGCAATGACCACTGGTTGGTCCATATGTGGTTTGTGGAGAAGAACGCACATGCAATGACCACTGGTTGATCCATATGTGGCTTGTGGAAAGAACACACATGCAATGACCACTGGTTGATCCATGTGTGGTTTGTGAAAAGAACACACATGCAATGAACATTGGAGGATCAATATGTTGTTTGTGAAAAGAACACACATGCAATGAACACTGGTGGATCCATAAGTGGTTTGTGGAAAGAACACACATGCAATGGACACTAGTTGATCCATAAGTCGTTTGTGGAAATAACACACATGCAATGACCACTGGTTGATCCATAAGTGGTTTGTTGAAAGAGCACACATGCAGTGAACACTGGTTGATCCATAAGTGGTTTGTGGAAAGAACCCACATGCAATGACCACTGGTTAATCCATATGTGGTTTGTGGAAAGAACACACATGCAGTGAACACTGGTGGATCCATATGTTGTTTGTGAAAAGAACACACATGCAATGACTCTAGTGCTGGTTTTAGTATAAGAACACACATGCAATCACTCTAGTGGGTCCACATGTAGTTTGTGAAAAGAACACACATGCAATGCCACTGGTTGATCCATAAGTGGTTTGTGGAAAGAACACACATGCAATGCCCACTGGTTGATCCATAAGTGGTTTGTGGAAAGAACACACATGCAATGACCTTTGCTTGATCCATCTGTGGTTTGTGGAAAAGAACACACATGCAATGACCACTGGTTGATCCATGTGTGGTTTGTGGAAAGAACACACATGCAGTGACCATTGGTGGATCCATATGTTGTTTGTGAAAAGAACACACATGCAATGAACACTGGTGGATCCATAAGTGGTTTGTGGAAAGAACACACATGCAATGACTCTAGTGCTAGTTTTAGTATAAGAACACACATGCAATGAATCTAGTGGGTCCACATGTGGTTTGTGAAAAGAATAGACATGCAATGACCACTGGTGGATCCATATGTGGTTTTTGGAAAAGAACACACATGCAATGAACACTGGTGGATCCATGTGTGGTTTGTGGAAAGAACACACATGTAATGACCACTGGTTGATCCATAAGTGGTTTGTGGAAAAGAACACACATGCAATGACCACTGGTTGATCCATGTTTGGTTTGTGGATAGAACACACATGCAATGAACACTGGTGGATCCATAAGTGGTTTGTGGAAAGAACACGCATGCAATGACCACTGGTTGATCCATATGTGGTTTGTGGAAAGAACACACATGTAGTGAACACTAGTGGATCCATAAGTGGTTTGTGGAAAGAACACACATGCAATGACCACTAGTTGATCCATATGAGGTTTGTGGAAAGAACACACATGCAGTGAACACTGGTGGATCCATATGTTGTTTGTGAAAAGAACACACGTGCAATGACTCTAGTGCTGGTTTTAGTATAAGAACACACATGCAATGACTCTAGTGGGTCCACATGTAGTTTGTGAAAAGAACACACATGCAATGCCACTGGTTGATCCATAAGTGGTTTGTGGAAAGAGCACACATGCAATGCCCACTAGTTGATCCGTAAGTCGTTTGTGGAAATAACACACATGCAGTGACCACTGGTTGATCCATAAGTGGTTTGTGGAAATAAGACACATGCAATGACCACTAGTTGATCCATAAGTGGTTTGTGGAAAGAACACACATGCAGTGACCACTGGTGGATCCATAAGTGGTTTGTGGAAAGAACACACATGCAATGACTCTAGTGCTAGTTTTAGTATAAGAACACACATGCAATGACTCTAATGGATCCATATGTGGTTTGTGAAAAGAACACACATGCAATGAACACTTGTTGATCCATGTGTGGTTTGTGAAAAGAACACACAGGCAATGACTCTAGTGTTGGTTTTAGTATAATAACACACATGCAATGACTCTAGTGGGTTCACATGTGGTTTGTGAAAAGAACACACATGCAATGACCACTGATTGATCCATATGTGGTTTGTGGAAAGCACACACATGCAATGACCTGGTGGATCCATGTGTGGTTTGTGGAAAGAACACACATGCAATGACTCTAGTACTGGTTTGTGGTTTTAGTCTAAGAACACACATGCAATGACCACTGGTTGATCCATGTGTGGTTTGTGGAAATACCACACATGCAATGACCACTGGTTGGTCCATATGTGGTTTGTGGAAAAGAACGCACATGCAATGACCACTGGTTGATCCATATGTGGTTTGTGGAAAGAACACACATGCAATGACCACTGGTTGATCCATGTGTTTTTTGTGAAAAGAACAGACATGCAATGAACACTGGAGGATCAATATGTTGTTTGTGAAAAGAACACACATGCAATGAACACTGGTGGATCCATAAGTGGTTTGTGGAAAGAACACACATGCAATGACTCTAGTGCTAGTTTTAGTATAAGAACACACATGCAATGACTCTAATGGATCCATATGTGGTTTGTGAAAAGAACACACATGCAATGACCACTTGTTTATCCATGTGTGGCTTGTGGAAAGAACAAACATGCAATGACAGTGGTGGATCCATGTGGTTTGTGAAAAGAACACACATGCAATGACTCTAGTGTTGGTTTTAGTATAAGAACACACATGCAATGAATCTAGTGGGTTCACATGTGTTTTATGAAAAGAACACACATGCAATGACCACTGGTTGATCCATATGTCGTTTGTGGAAAGAACACACATCCAATGACACTGCTTGATCCATGTGTGGTTTGTGGAAAAGAACACACATGCAATGACTCTAGTGGGTTCACATGTGGTTTGTGAAAAGAACACACACACAATGACCACTGGTTGATCCATATGTGGTTTGTGGAAAGAACACACATGCAATGACACTGCTTGATCTATGTGTGGTTTGTGGAAAAGAACACACATGCAATGACCACTAGTTGATCCATGTGTGGTTTGTGAAAAGAACACACATGCAATGCCACTGGTTGATCCATGTGTGGTTTGTGGATAGAACATACATGCAATGACTCTAGTGCTAGTTTTAGTATAAGAACACACATACAATGACTCTAGTGGATCCACATGTAGTTTGTGAAAAGAACACACATGCAATGACCACTAGTTGATCCATAAATTGTTTGTGGAAAAGACCACACACACAATGAGTCTAGTGGATCCATGTGTGGTTTGTGGAAAAGAAAACACGTGCAATGATTCTAGTGCTAGTTTTAGTATAAGAATACACATGCAATGACTCTAGTGGGTCCACATGTGGTTTGTGAAAAGAACACACATGCAATGACCACTGGTTGATCCATATGTGGGTTTTGGAAAAGAACACACATGCAATGAACACTGGTGGATCCATGTGTGGTTTGTGCAAAGAACACACATGCGATGACCACTGGTTGATCCATAAGTGGGTTGTGGAAAGAACACACATGCAATGACCACTAGTTGATCCATATGTGGTTTGTTGAAAGAACACACATGCAGTGAACACTAGTGGATCCATAAGTGGTTTGTGGAAAGAACACACATGCAATGACCACTGGTTGATCCATATGTGGTTTGTGGAAAGAACACACATGCAGTGAACACTGGTGGATCGATAAGTGGTTTGTGGAAAGAACACAGATGCAATGACTCTAGTGCTAGTTTTAGTATAAGAACACACATACAATGACACTAGTGGATCCACATGTAGTTTGTGAAAAGAACACACATGCAATGCCACTGGTTGATCCATAAGTGGTTTGTGGAAAGAACACACATGCAATGGCCACTGGTTGATCCATAAGTCGTTTGTGGAAAGAACACACATGCAATGACCACTGGTTGATCCATAAGTGGTTTGAGGAAATAACACACATGCAATGACCACTGGTTGATCCATAAGTGGTTTGTGGAAAGAACACACATGAAGTGACCACTGGTGGATCCATATGTTGTTTGTGAAAAGAACACACATGCAATGAACACTGGTGGATCCATAAGTGGTTTGTGGAAAGAACACACATGCAATGACTCTAGTGCTAGTTTTAGTATAAGAACACACATGCAATGACTCTAGTTGGTCCACATGTGGTTTGTGAAAAGAACACATGCAATGACCACTGGTTGATCCACATGTGGGTTTTGGAAAAGAACACACATGCAATGAACACTAGTGGATCCATGTGTGGTTTGTGGAAAGAACACACATGCGATGACCACTGGTTGATCCATAAGTGGTTTGTGGAAAAGAACACACATGCAATGACCACTGGTTGATCCATGTTTTGTTTATGGAAAGAACACACATGCAATGGCCACTAGTTGATCCATAAGTCGTTTGTGGAAATAACACACATGCAATGACCATTGGTTGATCCATAAGTGGTTTGTGGAAAGAACACACATGAAATGACCACTGGTTGATCCATAAGTGGTTTGTGGAAAGAACACACATGAAGTGACCACTGGTGGATCCATATGTTGTTGGTGAAAAGAACACACATGCAATGAACACTGGTGGATCCATAAGTGGTTTATGGAAAGAACACACATGCAATGACTCTAGTGCTAGTTTTAGTATAAGAACACACATGCAATGACTCTAATGGATCCATATGTGGTTTGTGAAAAGAACACACATGCAATGAACACTTGTTGATCCAAGTGTGGTTTGTGGAAATAACACACATGCAATGACAGTGGTGGATCCATGTGTGGTTTGTGAAAAGAACACACATGCAATGACTCTAGTGTTGGTTTTTGTATAAGAACACACATGCAATGACTCTAGTGTTGGTTTTAGTATAAGAACACACATGCAATGACTCTAGTGGGTTCACATGTGGTTTGTGAAAGGAACACACATGCAATGACCACTGGTTGATCCATATGTGGTTTGTGGAAAGAACACACATGCAATGACACTGCTTGATCCATGTGTGGTTTGTGGAAAAGAACACACATGCAATGACCACTGGTTGATCCATGTGTGGTTTGTGGAAAGAAAACACATGCAATGACCACTGGTTGGTCCATATGTGGTTTGTGGAGAAGAACGCACATGCAATGACCACTGGTTGATCCATATGTGGCTTGTGGAAAGAACACACATGCAATGACCACTGGTTGATCCATGTGTGGTTTGTGAAAAGAACACACATGCAATGAACATTGGAGGATCAATATGTTGTTTGTGAAAAGAACACACATGCAATGAACACTGGTGGATCCATAAGTGGTTTGTGGAAAGAACACACATGCAATGGACACTAGTTGATCCATAAGTCGTTTGTGGAAATAACACACATGCAATGACCACTGGTTGATCCATAAGTGGTTTGTTGAAAGAGCACACATGCAGTGAACACTGGTTGATCCATAAGTGGTTTGTGGAAAGAACCCACATGCAATGACCACTGGTTGATCCATATGTGGTTTGTGGAAAGAACACACATGCAGTGAACACTGGTGGATCCATATGTTGTTTGTGAAAAGAACACACATGCAATGACTCTAGTGCTGGTTTTAGTATAAGAACACACATGCAATCACTCTAGTGGGTCCACATGTAGTTTGTGAAAAGAACACACATGCAATGCCACTGGTTGATCCATAAGTGGTTTGTGGAAAGAACACACATGCAATGCCCACTGGTTGATCCATAAGTGGTTTGTGGAAAGAACACACATGCAATGACACTGCTTGATCCATCTGTGGTTTGTGGAAAAGAACACACATGCAATGACCACTGGTTGATCCATGTGTGGTTTGTGGAAAGAACACACATGCAGTGACCATTGGTGGATCCATATGTTGTTTGTGAAAAGAACACACATGCAATGAACACTGGTGGATCCATAAGTGGTTTGTGGAAAGAACACACATGCAATGACTCTAGTGCTAGTTTTAGTATAAGAACACACATGCAATGAATCTAGTGGGTCCACATGTGGTTTGTGAAAAGAATAGACATGCAATGACCACTGGTGGATCCATATGTGGTTTTTGGAAAAGAACACACATGCAATGAACACTGGTGGATCCATGTGTGGTTTGTGGAAAGAACACACATGTAATGACCACTGGTTGATCCATAAGTGGTTTGTGGAAAAGAACACACATGCAATGACCACTGGTTGATCCATGTTTGGTTTGTGGATAGAACACACATGCAATGAACACTGGTGGATCCATAAGTGGTTTGTGGAAAGAACACGCATGCAATGACCACTGGTTGATCCATATGTGGTTTGTGGAAAGAACACACATGTAGTGAACACTAGTGGATCCATAAGTGGTTTGTGGAAAGAGCACACATGCAATGACCACTAGTTGATCCATATGAGGTTCGTGGAAAGAACACACATGCAGTGAACACTGGTGGATCCATATGTTGTTTGTGAAAAGAACACACGTGCAATGACTCTAGTGCTGGTTTTAGTATAAGAACACACATGCAATGACTCTAGTGGGTCCACATGTAGTTTGTGAAAAGAACACACATGCAATGCCACTGGTTGATCCATAAGTGGTTTGTGGAAAGAGCACACATGCAATGCCCACTAGTTGATCCGTAAGTCGTTTGTGGAAATAACACACATGCAGTGACCACTGGTTGATCCATAAGTGGTTTGTGGAAATAAGACACATGCAATGACCACTAGTTGATCCATAAGTGGTTTGCGGAAAGAACACACATGCAGTGACCACTGGTGGATCCATAAGTGGTTTGTGGAAAGAACACACATGCAATGACTCTAGTGCTAGTTTTAGTATAAGAACACACATGCAATGACTCTAATGGATCCATATGTGGTTTGTGAAAAGAACACACATGCAATGAACACTTGTTGATCCATGTGTGGTTTGTGAAAAGAACACACAGGCAATGACTCTAGTGTTGGTTTTAGTATAAGAACACACATGCAATGACTCTAGTGGGTTCACATGTGGTTTGTGAAAAGAACACACATGCAATGACCACTGGTTGATCCATATGTGGTTTGTGGAAAGCACACACATGCAATGACCACTGGTGGATCCATGTGGTTTGTGGAAAAGAACACACATGCAATGACTCTAGTACTGGTTTGTGGTTTTAGTCTAAGAACACACATGCAATGACCACTGGTTGATCCATGTGTGGTTTGTGGAAATACCACACATGCAATGACCACTGGTTGGTCCATATGTGGTTTGGGGAAAGAACGCATGCAATGACCACTTGTTGATCCATATGTGGTTTGTGGAAAGAACACACATGCAATGACCACTGGTTGATCCATGTGTTTTGTGAAAAGAACACATGCAATGAACACTGGAGGATCAATATGTTGTTTGTGAAAAGAACACACATGCAATGAACACTGGTGGATCCATAAGTGGTTTGTGGAAAGAACACACATGCAATGACTCTAGTGCTAGTTTTAGTATAAGAACACACATGCAATGACTCTAATGGATCCATATGTGGTTTGTGAAAAGAACACACATGCAATGACCACTTGTTTATCCATGTGTGGCTTGTGGAAAGAACACACATGCAATGACAGTGGTGGATCCATGTGTGGTTTGTGAAAAGAACACACATGCAATGACTCTAGTGTTGGTTTTAGTATAAGAACACACATGCAATGAATCTAGTGGGTTCACATGTGTTTTATGAAAAGAACACACATGCAATGACCACTGGTTGATCCATATGTCGTTTGTGGAAAGAACACACATCCAATGACACTGCTTGATCCATGTGTGGTTTGTGGAAAAGAACACACATGCAATGACTCTAGTGGGTTCACATGTGGTTTGTGAAAAGAACACACACACAATGACCACTGGTTGATCCATATGTGGTTTGTGGAAAGAACACACACGCAATGACACTGCTTGATCTATGTGTGGTTTGTGGAAAAGAACACACATGCAATGACCACTAGTTGATCCATGTGTGGTTTGTGAAAAGAACACACATGCAATGCCACTGGTTGATCCATGTGTGGTTTGTGGATAGAACATACATGCAATGACTCTAGTGCTAGTTTTAGTATAAGAACACACATACAATGACTCTAGTGGATCCACATGTAGTTTGTGAAAGAACACACATGCAATGACCACTAGTTGATCCATAAATTGTTTGTGGAAAAGACCACACACACAATGAGTCTAGTGGATCCATGTGTGGTTTGTGGAAAAGAAAACACGTGCAATGATTCTAGTGCTAGTTTTAGTATAAGAATACACATGCAATGACTCTAGTGGGTCCACATGTGGTTTGTGAAAAGAACACACATGCAATGACCACTGGTTGATCCATATGTGGGTTTTGGAAAAGAACACACATGCAATGAACACTAGTGGATCCATGTGTGGTTTGTGCAAAGAACACACATGCGATGACCTTGGTTGATCCATAAGTGGGTTGTGGAAAGAACACACATGCAATGACCACTAGTTGATCCATATGTGGTTTGTTGAAAGAACACACATGCAGTGAACACTAGTGGATCCATAAGTGGTTTGTGGAAAGAACACACATGCAATGACCACTGGTTGATCCATATGTGGTTTGTGGAAAGAACACACATGCAGTGAACACTGGTGGATCGATAAGTGGTTTGTGGAAAGAACACAGATGCAATGACTCTAGTGCTAGTTTTAGTATAAGAACACACATACAATGACTCTAGTGGATCCACATGTAGTTTGTGAAAAGAACACACATGCAATGCCACTGGTTGATCCATAAGTGGTTTGTGGAAAGAACACACATGCAATGGCCACTGGTTGATCCATAAGTCGTTTGTGGAAAGAACACATGCAATGACCACTGGTTGATCCATAAGTGGTTTCGGAAAGAACACACATGCAATGACCCTTGGTTGATCCATAAGTGGTTTGTGGAAAGAACACACATGAAGTGACCACTGGTGGATCCATATGTTGTTTGTGAAAAGAACACACATGCAATGAACACTGGTGGATCCATAAGTGGTTTGTGGAAAGAACACACATGCAATGACTCTAGTGCTAGTTTTAGTATAAGAACACACATGCAATGACTCTAGTTGGTCCACATGTGGTTTGTGAAAACAACACACATGCAATGACCACTGGTTGATCCACATGTGGTTTTTGGAAAAGAACACACATGCAATGAACGCTAGTGGATCCATGTGTGGTTTGTGGAAAGAACACACATGCGATGACCACTGGTTGATCCATAAGTGGTTTGTGGAAAAGAACACACATGCAATGACCACTGGTTGATCCATGTTTTGTTTATGGAAAGAACACACATGCAATGGCCACTAGTTGATCCATAAGTCGTTTGTGGAAATAACACACATGCAATGACCACTGGTTGATCCATAAGTGGTTTGTGGAAAGAACACACATGAAATGACCACTGGTTGATCCATAAGTGGTTTGTGGAAAGAACACACATGCAGTGACCACTGGTGGATCCATATGTTGTTGGTGAAAAGTACACACATGCAATGAACACTGGTGGATCCATAAGTGGTTTATGGAAAGAACACACATGCAATGACTCTAGTGCTAGTTTTAGTATAAGAACACACATGCAATGACTCTAATGGATCCATATGTGGTTTGTGAAAAGAACACACATGCAATGAACACTTGTTGATCCAAGTGTGGTTTGTGGAAAGAACACACATGCAATGACAGTGGTGGATCCATGTGTGGTTTGTGAAAAGAACACACATGCAATGACTCTAGTGTTGGTTTTAGTATAAGAACACACATGCAATGACTCTAGTGTTGGTTTTAGTATAAGAACACACATGCAATGACTCTAGTGGGTTCACATGTGGTTTGTGAAAGGAACACACATGCAATGACCACTGGTTGATCCATATGTGGTTTGTGGAAAGAACACACATGCAATGACACTGCTTGATCCATGTGTGGTTTGTGGAAAAGAACACACATGCAATGACCACTGGTTGATCCATGTGTGGTTTGTGGAAAGAAAACACATGCAATGACCATTGGTTGGTCCATATGTGGTTTGTGGAGAATAACGCACATGCAATGACCACTGGTTGATCCATATGTGGCTTGTGGAAAGAACACACATGCAATGACCACTGGTTGATCCATGTGTGGTTTGTGAAAAGAACACACATGCAATGAACATTGGAGGATCAATATGTTGTTTGTGAAAAGAACACACATGCAATGAACACTGGTGGATCCATAAGTGGTTTGTGGAAAGAACACACATGCAATGGACACTAGTTGATCCATAAGTCGTTTGTGGAAATAACACACATGCAATGACCACTGGTTGATCCATAAGTGGTTTGTTGAAAGAGCACACATGCAGTGAACACTGGTTGATCCATAAGTGGTTTGTGGAAAGAACCCACATGCAATGACCACTGGTTGATCCATATGTGGTTTGTGGAAAGAACACACATGCAGTGAACACTGGTGGATCCATATGTTGTTTGTGAAAAGAACACACATGCAATGACTCTAGTGCTGGTTTCAGTATAAGAACACACATGCAATCACTCTAGTGGGTCCACATGTAGTTTGTGAAAAGAACACACATGCAATGCCACTGGTTGATCCATAAGTGGTTTGTGGAAAGAACACACATGCAATGCCCACTGGTTGATCCATAAGTGGTTTGTGGAAAGAACACACATGCAATGACACTGCTTGATCCATGTGTGGTTTGTGGAAAAGAACACAAATGCAATGACCACTGGTTGATCCATGTGTGGTTTGTGGAAAGAACACACATGCAGTGACCATTGGTGGATCCATATGTTGTTTGTGAAAAGAACACACATGCAATGAACACTGGTGGATCCATAAGTGGTTTGTGGAAAGAACACACATGCAATGACTCTAGTGCTAGTTTTAGTATAAGAACACACATGCAATGAATCTAATGGATCCATATGTGGTTTGTGAAAAGAACACACATGCAATGACCACTTATTGATCCATGTGTGGTTTGTGGAAAGAACACACATGCAATGACTCTAGTGCTAGTTTTAGTATAAGAACACACATGCAATGACTCTAATGGATCCATATGTGGTTTGTGAAAAGAACACACATGCAATGAACACTTGTTGATCCATGTGTGGGTTGTGGAAAGAACACACATACAATGACTTTGGTGGATCCATGTGTAGTTTGTGAAAAGAACACACATACAATGACTCTAGTGTTGGTTTTAGTATAAGAACACACATGCAATGACTCTAGTGGGTTCACATGTGGTTTGTGAAAAGAACACACATGCAATGACCACTGGTTGATCCATATGTGGTTTGTGGAAAGAACACACATGCAATGACACTACTTGATCCATGTGTGGTTTGTGGAAAAGAACACACATGCAAATGACCACTGGTTGATCCATGTGTGGTTTGTGGAAAGAAACACATGCAATGACCACTGGTTGATCCATAAGTTGTTTGTGGAAAAGACCACACATGTGATGAGTCTAGTGGATCCATGTGTGTTTTGTGGAAAAGAACACACATGCAAGGAGTCTAGTGTTGGTTTTAGTATAAGAACACACATGCAATGAATCTAGTGGGTCCACATGTGGTTTGTGAAAAGAACACACATGTAATGACCACTGGTTGATCCACATGCGGTTTTTGGAAAAGAACACACATGCAATGAACACTGGTGGATCCATGTGTGGTTTGTGGAAAGAACACACATGCAATGACCACTGGTTGATCCATAAGTGGTTTGTGGAAAAGAATACACATGCAATGACCACTGGTTGATCCATGTTTTGTTTGTGGATAGAACACACATGCAATGAACACTGGTGGATCCATAAGTGGTTTGTGGAAAGAACACACATGCAATGACCACTGGCTGATCCATATGTGGTTTGTGGAAAGAACACACATGCAGTGAACACTGGTGGATCCATAAGTGGTTTATGGAAAGAACACACATGCAATGACCACTGGTTGATCCATAAGTCGTTTGTGGAAAGAACACACATGCAATGGCCACTAGTTGATCCATAAGTCGTTTGTGGAAAGAACACACATGCAATGACCACTAGTTGATCCATATGTGGTTTGTGGAAAGAACACACATGAAGTGAACACTGGTGGATCCATATGTTGTTTGTGAAAAGAACACACACGCAATGACTCTAGTGCTGGTTTTAGTATAAGAACACACATGCAATCACTCTAGTGGGTCCACATGTAGTTTGTGAAAAGAACACACATGCAATGCCACTGGTTAATCCATAAGTGGTTTGTGGAAAGAACACACATGCAATGCCCACTGGTTGATCCATAAGTCGTTTGTGGAAAGAACACACATGGAATGACCACTGGTTGATCCATAAGTGGTTTGTTGAAAGAACACACATGCAATGACCACTGGTTGATCCATAAGTGGTTTGTGGAAAGAACACACATGCAGTGACCATTGGTGGATCGATATGTTGTTTGTGAAAAGAACACACATGCAATGAACACTGGTGGATCCATAAGTGGTTTGTGGAAAGAACACACATGCAATGACTCTAGTGCTAGTTTTAGTATAAGAACACACATGCAATGACTCTAATGGATCCATATGTGGTTTGTGAAAAGAACACACATGCAATGACCACTTGTTGATCCATAAGTTGTTTGTGGAAAAGACAACACATGCAATGAGTCTAGTGGATCCATGTGTGGTTTGTGGAAAAGAACACACATGCAATGATTCTAGTGCTGGTTTTAGTATAAGAACACACATGCAATGACTCTAGTGGGTCCACATGTGGTTTGTGAAAAGAACACACATGCAATGACCACTGGTTGATTCACATGTTGTTTTTGGGAAAGAACACACATGCAATGAACACTAGTGGATCCATGTGTGGTTTGTGGAAAGAACACACATCCAATGACCACTGGTTGATCCATAAGTGGTTTGTGGAAAAGAACACACATGCAATGACCACTGGTTGATCCATGTTTGGTTTTATGGATAGAACACACATGCAATGAACACTGGTGGATCCATAAGTGGTTTGTGGAAAGAACACACATGCAATGACCACTGGTTCATCCATATGTGGTTTGTTGAAAGAACACACATGCAATGAACACTGGTCGATCCATAAGTGGTTTGTGGAAAGAACACACATGCAATGAACACTGGTTGATCCATATGTGGTTTGTGGAAGGAACACACATGCAGTGAACACTGGTGGATCCATATTTTGTTTGTGAAAAGAACACACATGCAATGACTCTAGTGCTGGTTTTAGTATAAGTACGCACATGCAATGACTCTAGTGGGTCCACATGTAGTTTGTGTAAAGAACACACATGCAATGGCACTGGTTGATCCATAAGTGGTTTGTGGAAAGAACACACATGCAATGCCCACTGGTTGATCCATAAGTCGTTTGTGGAAAGAACACACGTGGAATGACCACTGGTTGATCCATAAGTGGTTTGTTGAAAGAACACACATGCAATGACCACTGGTTGATCCATAAGTGGTTTGTGGAAAGAACACACATGCAGTGACCATTGGTGGATCCATATGTTGTTTGTGAAAAGAACACACATGCAATGAACACAGGTGGATCCATAAGTGGTTTGTGGAAAGAACACACATGCAATGTCCACTGGTTGATCCATAAGTCGTTTGTGGAAAGAACACACATGGAATGACCACTGGTTGATCCATAAGTGGTTTGTTGAAAGAACACACATGCAATGACCACTGGTTGATCCATAAGTGGTTTGTGGAAAGAACACACATGCAGTGACCATTGGTGGATCCATATGTTGTTTGTGAAAAGAACACACATGCAATGAACACAGGTGGATCCATAAGTGGTTTGTGGAAAGAACACACATGCAATGACTCTAGTGCTAGTTTTAGCATAAGAACACACATGCAATGACTCTAATGGATCCATATGTGGTTTGTGAAAAGAACACACATGCAATGACCACTTGTTGATCCATAAGTTGTTTGTGGAAAAGACCACTGGTTGATCCATGTTTGGTTTATGGATAGAACACACATGCAATGAACACTGGTGGATCCATAAGTGGTTTGTGGAAAGAACACACATGCAATGACCACTGGTTCATCCATATGTGGTTTGTTGAAAGAACACACATGCAATGAACACTGGTGGATCCATAAGTGGTTTGTGGAAAGAACACACATGCAATGAACACTGGTTGATCCATATGTGGTTTGTGGAAGGAACACACATGCAGTGAACACTGGTGGATCCATATTTTGTTTGTGAAAAGAACACACATGCAATGACTCTAGTGCTGGTTTTAGTATTAGAACACACATGCAATGATTCTAGTGGGTCCACATGTAGTTTGTGTAAAGAACACACATGCAATGCCACTGGTTGATCCATAAGTGGTTTGTGGAAAGAACACACATGCAATGGCCACTAGTTGATCCATAAGTCGTTTGTGGAAATAACACACATGCAATGACCACTGGTTGATCCATAAGTGGTTTGTGGAAAGAACACACATGTGATGACCACTGGTTGATCCATAAGTGGTTTGTGGAAAGAACACACATGCAGTGACCACTGGTGGATCCATATGTTGTTGGTGAAAAGAACACACATGCAATGAACACTGGTGGATCCATAAGTGGTTTATGGAAAGAACACACATGCAATAACTCTAGTGCTAGTTTTAGTATAAGAACACACATGCAATGACTCTAATGGATCCATATGTGGTTTGTGACAAGAACACACATGCAATGAACACTTGCTGATCCATGTGTGGTTTGTGGAAAGAACACACATGCAATGACAGTGGTGGATCCATGTGTGGTTTGTGAAAAGAACACACATGCAATGACTCTAGTGTTGGTTTTAGTATAAGAACACACATGCAATGACTCTAGTGGGTTCACATGTGGTTTGTGAAAAGAACACACATGCAATGACCACTGGTTGATCCATATGTGGTTTGTGGAAAGAACACGCATGCAATGACACTACTTGATCCATGTGTGGTTTGTGGAAAAGAACACACATGCAAATGACCACTGGTTGATCCATGTGTGGTTTGTGGAAAGAACACACATGCAATGACCACTGGTTGATCCATAAGTTGTTTGTGGAAAAGACCACACATGCGATGAGTCTAGTGGATCCATGTGTGGTTTGTGGAAAAGAACACACATGCAAGGAGTCTAGTATTGGTATTAGTATAAGAACACACATGCAATGAATCTAGTGGGTCCAAATGTGGTTTGTGAAAAGAACACACATGCAATGACCCCTGGTTGATCCACATGTGGTTTTTGGAAAAGAACACACATGCAATGAGCACTGGTGGATCCATGTGTGGTTTGTGGAAAGAACACACATGCAATGACAACTAGTTGATCCATAAGTGGTTTGTGGAAAAGAACACACATGCAATGACCACTGGTTGATCCATGTTTGGTTTGAGGATAGAACACACATGCAATGAACACTGGTGGATCCATAAGTGGTTTGTGGAAAGAACACACATGAATGACCACTGGCTGATCCATATGTGGTTTGTGGAAAGAACACACATGCAGTGAACACTGGTGGATCCATAAGTGGTTTGTGGAAAGAACACACATGCAATGACCACTGGTTGATCCATATGTGGTTTGTGGAAAGAACACACATGCAGTGAACACTGGTGGATCCATATGTTGTTTGTGAAAAGAACACACATGCAATGACTCTAGTGCTGGTTTTAGTATAAGAACACACATGCAATGACTCTAGTGCTGGTTTTAGTATAAGAACACACATGCAATGACTCTAGTGGGTCCACATGTAGTTTGTGAAAAGAACACACATGCTATGTCACTGGTTGATCCATAAGTGGTTTGTGGAAAGAACACACATGCAATGATCACTAGTTGATCCATTAGTCGTTTGTAGAAATAACACACATGCAATGACCACTGGTTGATCCATAAGTGGTTTGTGGAAAGAACACACATGCAATGACCACTGGTTGATCCATAAGTGGTTTGTGGAAAGAACACACATGCAGTGACCACTGGTGGATCCATATGTTGTTGGTTAAAAGAACACACATGCAATGAACACTGGTGGATCCATAAGTGGTTTATGGAAAGAACACACATGCAACGACTCTAGTGCTAGTTTTAGTATAAGAACACACATGCAATGACTCTAATGGATCCATATGTGGTTTGTGAAAAGAACACACATGCAATGAACACTTGTTGATCCATGTGTGGTTTGTGGAAAGAACACACATGCAATGACAGTGGTGGATCCATGTGTGGTTTGTGAAAAGAACACACATGCAATGACTCTAGTGTTGGTTTTAGTATAAGAACACACATGCAATGACTCTAGTGGGTTCACATGTGGTTTGTGAAAGGAACACACATGCAATGACCACTGGTTGATCCATATGTGGTTTGTGGAAAGAACACACATGCAATGACACTGCTTGATCCTTGTGTGGTTTGTGGAAAGAAAACACATGCAATGACCACTGGTTGGTCCATATGTGGTTTGTGGAAAAGAACGCACATGCAATGACCACTGGTTGATCCATATGTGGCTTGTGGAAAGAACACACATGCAATGACCACTGGTTGATCCATGTGTGGTTTGTGAAAAGAACACACATGCAATGAACACTAGTTGATCCATGTGTGGTTTGTGAAAAGAACACACATGCAATGAACACTGGTGGATCCATAAGTGGTTTGTGGAAAGAACACACATGCAATGGCCACTAGTTGATCCATAAGTCATTTGTGGAAAGAACACACATGCAATGACCACTGGTCGATCCATGTGTGGTTAGTGAAAAGAACACACATGCAATGAACACTGGAGGATCAATATGTTGTTTGTGAAAAGAACACACATGCAATGACCACTGGTTGATCCATGTGTGGTTTGTGGAAAGAACACACATGCAATGACTCTAGTGCTAGTTTTAGTATAAGAACACACATGCAATGACTCTAATGGATCCATATGTGGTTTGTGAAAATAACACACATGCAATGACCACTTGTTTATCCATGTGTTGTTTGTGGAAAGAACACACATGCAATGACAGTGGTGGATCCATGTGTGGTTTATGAAAAGAACACACATGCAATGACTCTAGTGTTGGTTTTAGTATAAGAACACACATGCAATGACTCTAGTGTTGGTTTTAGTATAAGAACACACATGCAATGACTCTAGTGGGTTCACATGTGGTTTATGAAAAGAACACACACGGAATGACCACTAGTTGATCCATATGTGGTTTGTGGAAAGAACACATATGCAATGACACTGCTTGATCCATGTGTGGTTTGTGGAAAAGAACACACATGCAATAACCACTGGTTGATCCATGTGTGGTTTGTGAAAACAACACACATGCAATGCCACTGGTTGATCCATGTGTGGTTTGTGGATAGAACACACATGCAATGACTCTAGTGCTAGTTTTAGTATAAGAACACACATACAATGACTAGTGGATCCACGTGTAGTTTGTGAAAAGAACACACATAGAATGACCACTTGTTGATCCATAACTTGTTTGTGGAAAAGACCACACACGCAATGAGTCTAGTGGATCCATGTTTGGTTTGTGGAAAAGAACACACATGCAATGAGTCTAGTGCTCGTTTTAGTATAAGAATACACATGTAATGACTCTAGTGGGTCCACATGTGGTTTGTGAAAAGAACACACATGCAATGACCACTAGTTGATCCATATGTGGTTTTTGGAAAAGAACACACATGCAATGAACACTGGTGGATCCATGTGTGGTTTGTGCAAAGAACACACATGCGATGACCACTGGTTGATCCATAAGTGGTTTGTGGAAAGAACACACATGCAATGACCACTGGTTGATCCATATGTGGTTTGTTGAAAGAACACACATGCAGTGAACACTGGTGGATCCATAAGTGGTTTGTGGAAAGAACACACATGCAATGACCACTGGTTGATCCATATGTGGTTTGTGGAAAGAACACACATGCAGTGAACACTGGTGGATCCATATTTTGTTTATGAAAAGAACACACATGCAATGACTCTAGTGCTGGTTTTACTATAAGAACACACATGCAATGACTCTAGTGGGTCCACATGTAGTTTGTGAAAAGAACACACATGCAATGCCACTGGTTGATCCATAAGTGGTTTGTGGAAAGAACACACATGCAATGGCCACTGGTTGATCCATAAGTCGTTTGTGGAAAGAACACACATGCAATGACCACTGGTTGATCCATAAGTGGTTTCTGGAAAGAACACACGTGCCATGACCACTGGTTGATCCATAAGTGGTTTGTAGAAAGAACACACATGCAGTGACCACTGGTGGATCCATATGTTGTTTGTGAAAAGAACACACATGCAATGAACACTGGTGGATCCATAAGTGGTTTGTGAAAAGAACACACGTGCAATGACTCTAGTGCTAGTTTTAGTATAAGAACACACATGCAATGACTCTAATGGATCCATATGTGGTTTGTGAAAAGAACACACATGCAATGACCACTTTTTGATCCATGTGTGGTTCGTGGAAAGAACACACATGCAATGACAGTGGTGGATCCATGTGTGGTTTGTGAAAAGAACACACATGCAATGACTCTAGTGTTGGTTTTAGTATAAGAACACACATGCAATGACTCTAGTGGGTTCACATGTGGTTTGAGAAAAGAACACACATGCAATGACCACTGGTTGATCCATATGTGGTTTGTGGAAAGAACACACATGTAATGACACTACTTGATCCATGTGTGGTTTGTGGAAAATAACACACATGCAAATGACCACTGGTTGATCCATGTGTGGTTTGTGGAAAGAACACACATGCAATGACCACTGGTTGATCCAAAAGTTGTTTGTGGAAAAGACCACACATTCAATGAGTCTAGTGGATCCATGTGTGGTTTGTGGAAAAGAACACACATGCAAGGAGTCTAATGCTGGTTTTAGTATAAGAACACACATGCAATGACTCTAGTGGGTCCACATGTGGTTTGTGAAAAGAACACACATGCAATGACCACTAGTTGATCCACATTTGGTTTTTGGAAAAGAACACACATGCAATGAACACTAGTGGATCCATGTGTGGTTTGTGGAAAGAACACACATGCAATGACCACAGGTTGATCCATAAGTGGTTTGTGGAAAAGAACACACATGCAATGACCACTGGTTGATCCATGTTTGGTTTATGGATAGAACACACATGCAATGAACACTGGTGGATCCGTAAGTGGTTTGTGGAAATAACACACCTGCAATGACCACTGGTTCATCCATATGTGGTTTGTTGAAAGAACACACATGCAGTGAACACTAGTGGATCCATAAGTGGTTTGTGGAAAGAACACACATGCAATGACCACTGGTTGATCCATATGTGGTTTGTGGAAAGAACACACGTGCAGTGAACACTGGTGGATCCATATGTTGTTTGTGAAAAGAACACACATGCAATGACCAATGGTTGATCCATAAGTGGTTTGTGGAAAGAACACACATGCAATGACCACTGGTTCATCCATATGTGGTTTGTTGAAAGAACACACATGCAGTGACCACTGGTTGGATCCATAAGTGGTTTGTGGAAAGAACACACATGCAATGACCACTGGTTGATCCATAAGTGGTTTGTGGAAAGAACACACATCACGGTGACCCTTTGGTGGATCCATATGTTGTTGGTGAAAAGAACACACATGCAATGAACACTGGTGGACCCATAAGTGGTTTGTGGAAAGAACACACATGCAATGACTCTAGTGCTAGTTTTAGTATAAGACCACACATGCAATGACTCTAATGGATCCATATGTGGTTTGTGAAAAGAACACACATGCAATGAACACTTGTTGATCCATGTGAGGTTTGTGGAAAAAACACACATGCAATGACAGTGGTGGATCCATGTGTGGTTTGTGAAAAGAACACACATGCAATGACTCTAGTGTTGGTTTTAGTATAAGAACACACATGCAATGACTCTAGTGGGTTCACATGTGGTTTGTGAAAGGAACACACATGCAATGACCACTGGTTGATCCATATGTTGTTTGTAGAAAGAACACGCATGCAATGACACTGCTTGATCCATGTGTGGTTTGTGGAAAAGAACACACATGCAATGACCACTGGTTGATCCATGTGTGATTTGTGGAAAGAACACACATGCAATGACCACTAATTGGTCCATATGTGGTTTGTGGAAAAGAACGCACATGCAATGACCACTGGTTGATCCATATGTGGTTTGTGGAAAGAACACACATGCAATGACCACTGGTTGATCCATGTGTGGTTTGTGAAAAGAACACACATGCAATGAACACTGGAGGATCAATATGTTGTTTGTGAAAAGAACACACATGCAATGAACACTGGTGGATCCATAAGTGGTTTGTGGAAAGAACACACATGCAATGACTCTAGTGCTAGTTTTAGTATAAGAACACACATGCAATGACTCTAATGGATCCATATGTGGTTTGTGAAAAGAACACACATGCAATGACCACTTGTTTATCCATGTGTGGTTTGTGGAAAGAACACACATGCAATGACAGTGGTGGATCCATGTGTGGTTTGTGAAAAGAACACACATGCAATGACCACTGGTTGATCCATGTGTGGTTTGTGGAAAGAACACACATGCAATGACCACTGGTTGGTCCATATGTGGTTTGTGGAAAAGAACGCACATGCAATGACCACTGGTTGATCCATATGTGGTTTGTGGAAAGAACACACATGCAATGACCACTGGTTGATCCATGTGTGGTTTGTGAAAAGAACACACATGCAATGACTCTACTGTTGGTTTTAGTATAAGAACACACATGCAATGACTCTAGTGGGTTCACATGTGGTTTATGAAAAGAAAACACACACAATGACCACTGGTTGATCCATATGTGGTTTGTGGAAAGAACACACATGCAATGACACTGCTTGATCCATGTGTGGTTTGTGGAAAAGAACACACATGCAATGACCACTGGTTGATCCATGTGTGGTTTGTGAAAAGAACACACATGCAATGCCACTGGTTGATCCATGTGTGGTTTGTGGATGGAACACACATGCAATGACTCTAGTACTAGTTTTAGTATAAGAACACACATACAATGACTAGTGGATCCACATGTAGTTTGTGAAAACAACACATGCAATGACCATTGGTTGATCCATAACTTGTTTGTGGAAAGACCACACATAATGAGTCTAGTGGATCCATGTGTGGTTTGTGGAAAAGAACACACTTGCAATGAGTCTAGTGCTAGTTTTAGTATAAGAATACACATGTAATGACTCTAGTGGGTCCACATGTGGTTTGTGAAAAGAACACATGCAATGACCACTAGTTGATCCATATGTGGTTTTTGGAAAAGAACACACATGCAATGAACACTGGTTGATCCATATGTGGTTTGTGGAAAGAACACACATGCAATGACCACTGGTTGATCCATAAGTGGTTTGTGGAAAGAACACACATGCAATGACCACTGGTTGATCCATATGTGGTTTGTTGAAAGAACACACATGCAGTGAACACTGGTGGATCCATAAGTGGTTTGTGGAAAGAACACACATGCAATGACCACTGGTTGATCCATATGTGGTTTGTGGAAAGAACACACATGCAGTGAACACTGGTGGATCCATATTTTGTTTGTGAAAAGAACACACATGCAATGACTCTAGTGCTGGTTTTACTATAAGAACACACATGCAATGACTCTAGTGGGTCCACATGTAGTTTGTGAAAAGAACACACATGCAATGCCACTGGTTGATCCATAAGTGGTTTGTGGAAAGAACACACATGCAATGGCCACTGGTTGATCCATAAGACGTTTGTGGAAAGAACTCACATGCAATGACCACTGGTTGATCCATAAGTGGTTTCTGGAAAGAACACACGTGCCATGACCACTGGTTGATCCATAAGTGGTTTGTAGAAAGAACACACATGCAGTAACCACTGGTGGATCCATATGTTGTTTGTGAAAAGAACACACATGCAATGAACACTGGTGGATCCATAAGTGGTTTGTGAAAAGAACACACGTGCAATGACTCTAGTGCTAGTTTTAGTATAAGAACACACATGCAATGACTCTAATGGATCCATATGTGGTTTGTGAAAAGAACACACATGCAATGACCACTTGTTGATCCATGTGTGGTTTGTGGAAAGAACACACATGCAATGACAGTGGTGGCTCCATGTGTGGTTTGCGAAAAGAACACACATGCAATGACTCTAGTGTTGGTTTTAGTATAAGAACACACATGCAATAACTCTAGTGGGTTCACATGTGGTTTGAGAAAAGAACACACATGCAATGACCACTGGTTGATCCATATGTGGTTTGTGGAAAGAACACACATGTAATAACACTACTTGATCCATGTGTGGTTTGTGGAAAATAACACACATGCAAATGACCACTGGTTGATCCATGTGTGGTTTGTGGAAAGAACACACATGTAATGACCACTGGTTGATCCATAAGTTGTTTGTGGAAAAGACCACACATTCAATGAGTCTAGTGGATCCATGTGTGGTTTGTGGAAAAGAACACACATGCAAGGAGTCTAATGCTGGTTTTAGTATAAGAACACACATGCAATGACTCTAGTGGGTCCACATGTGGTTTGTGAAAAGAACACACATGCAATGACCACTGGTTGATCCACATTTGGTTTTTGGAAAAGAACACACATGCAATGAACACTAGTGGATCCATGTGTGGTTTGTGGAAAGAACACACATGCAATGACCACAGGTTGATCCATAAGTGGTTTGTGGAAAAGAACACACATGCAATGACCACTGGTTGATCCATGTTTGGTTTATGGATAGAACACACATGCAATGAACACTGGTGGATCCGTAAGTTGTTTGTGGAAATAACACACATGCAATGACCACTGGTTCATCCATATGTGGTTTGTTGAAAGAACACACATGCAGTGAACACTTGTGGATCCATAAGTGGTTTGTGGAAAGAACACACATGCAATGACCACTGGTTGATCCATATGTGGTTTGTGGAAAGAACACACGTGCAGTGAACATTGGTGGATCCATATGTTGTTTGTGAAAAGAACACACATCCAATGACCAATGGTTGATCCATAAGTGGTTTGTGGAAAGAACACACATGCAATGACCACTGGTTCATCCATATGTGGTTTGTTGAAAGAACACACATGCAGTGAACACTAGTGGATCCATAAGTGGTTTGTGGAAAGAACACACATGCAATGACCACTGGTTGATCCATAAGTGGTTTGTGGAAAGAACACACATGCAGTGACCACTGGTGGATCCATATGTTGTTGGTGAAAAGAACACACATGCAATGAACACTGGTGGATCCATAAGTGGTTTGTGGAAAGAACACACATGCAATGACTCTAGTGCTAGTTTTAGTATAAGACCACACATGCAATGACTCTAATGGATCCATATGTGGTTTGTGAAAAGAACACACATGCAATGAACACTTGTTGATCCATGTGAGGTTTGTGGAAAGAACACACATGCAATGACAGTGGTGGATCCATGTGTGGTTTGTGAAAAGAACACACATGCAATGACTCTAGTGTTGGTTTTAGTATAAGAACACACATGCAATGACTCTAGTGGGTTCACATGTGGTTTGTGAAAGGAACACACATGCAATGACCACTGGTTGATCCATATGTTGTTTGTGGAAAGAACACGCATGCAATGACACTGCTTGATCCATGTGTGGTTTGTGGAAAAGAACACACATGCAATGACCACTGGTTGATCCATGTGTGGTTTGTGGAAAGAACACACATGCAATGACCACTGGTTGGTCCATATGTGGTTTGTGGAAAAGAACGCACATGCAATGACCACTGGTTGATCCATTTGTGGTTTGTGGAAAGAACACACATCCAATGACCACTTGTTGATCCATGTGTGGTTTGTGAAAAGAACACACATGCAATGAACACTGGAGGATCAATATGTTGTTTGTGAAAAGAACACACATGCAATGAACACTGGTGGATCCATAAGTGGTTTGTGGAAAGAACACACATGCAATGACTCTAGTGCTAGTTTTAGTATAAGAACACACATGCAATGACTCTAATGGATCCATATGTGGTTTGTGAAAAGAACACACATGCAATGACCACTTGTTTATCCATGTGTGGTTTGTGGAAAGAACACACATGCAATGACAGTGGTGGATCCATGTGTGGTTTGTGAAAAGAACACACATGCAATGACCACTGGTTGATCCATGTGTGGTTTGTGGAAAGAACACACATGCAATGACCACTGGTTGGTCCATATGTGGTTTGTGGAAAAGAACGCACATGCAATGACCACTGGTTGATCCATATGTGGTTTGTGGAAAGAACACACATGCAATGACCACTGGTTGATCCATGTGTGGTTTGTGAAAAGAACACACATGCAATGAACACTGGAGGATATTATGTTGTTTGTGAAAAGAACACACATGCAATGAACACTGGTGGATCCATAAGTGGTTTGTGGAAAGACCACACATGCAATGACTCTAGTGCTAGTTTTAGTATAAGAACACACATGCAATGACTCTAATGGATCCATATGTGGTTTGTGAAAAGAACACACATGCAATGACCACTTGTTTATCCATGTGTGGTTTGTGGAAAGAACACACATGCAATGACAGTGGTGGATCCATGTGTGGTTTGTGAAAAGAACACACATGCAATGACTCTAGTGTTGGTTTTAGTATAAGAACACACATGCAATGACTCTAGTGGGTTCACATGTGGTTTATGAAAAGAAAACACACACAATGACCACTGGTTGATCCATATGTGGTTTGTGGAAAGAACACACATGCAATGACACTGCTTGATCCATGTGTGGTTTGTGGAAAAGAACACACATGCAATGACCACTGGTTGATCCATGTGTGGTTTGTGAAAAGAACACACATGCAATGCCACTGGTTGATCCATGTGTGGTTTGTGGATGGAACACACATGCAATGACTCTTGTACTAGTTTTAGTATAAGAACACACATACAATGACTAGTGGATCCACATGTAGTTTGTGAAAACAACACACATGCAATGACCACTGGTTGATCCATAACTTGTTTGTGGAAAAGACCACACACGCAATGAGTCTAGTGGATCCATGTGTGGTTTGTGGAAAAGAACACACATGCAATGAGTCTAGTGCTAGTTTTAGTATAAGAATACACATGTAATGACTCTAGTGGGTCCACATGTGGTTTGTGAAAAGAACACACATGCAATGACCACTGGTTGGTCCATATGTGGTTTGTGGAAAAGAACGCACATGCAATGACCACTGGTTGATCCATTTGTGGTTTGTGGAAAGAACACACATCCAATGACCACTTGTTGATCCATGTGTGGTTTGTGAAAAGAACACACATGCAATGAACACTGGAGGATCAATATGTTGTTTGTGAAAAGAACACACATGCAATGAACACTGGTGGATCCATAAGTGGTTTGTGGAAAGAACACACATGCAATGACTCTAGTGCTAGTTTTAGTATAAGAACACACATGCAATGACTCTAATGGATCCATATGTGGTTTGTGAAAAGAACACACATGCAATGACCACTTGTTTATCCATGTGTGGTTTGTGGAAAGAACACACATGCAATGACAGTGGTGGATCCATGTGTGGTTTGTGAAAAGAACACACATGCAATGACCACTGGTTGATCCATGTGTGGTTTGTGGAAAGAACACACATGCAATGACCAGGTTGGTCCATATGTGGTTGTGGAAAAGAACGCACATGCAATGACCACTGGTTGATCCATATGTGGTTTGTGGAAAGAACACACATGCAATGACCACTGGTTGATCCATGTGTGGTTTGTGAAAAGAACACACATGCAATGAACACTGGAGGATATTATGTTGTTTGTGAAAAGAACACACATGCAATGAACACTGGTGGATCCATAAGTGGTTTGTGGAAAGAACACACATGCAATGACTCTAGTGCTAGTTTTAGTATAAGAACACACATGCAATTACTCTAATGGATCCATATGTGGTTTGTGAAAAGAACACACATGCAATGACCACTTGTTTATCCATGTGTGGTTTGTGGAAAGAACACACATGCAATGACAGTGGTGGATCCATGTGTGGTTTGTGAAAAGAACACACATGCAATGACTCTAGTGTTGGTTTTATTATAAGAAAACACATGATATGACTCTAGTGGGTTCACATGTGGTTTATGAAAGAAAACACACAATGACCACTTGTTGATCCATATGTGGTTTGTGGAAAGAACACACATGCAATGACACTGCTTGATCCATGTGTGGTTTGTGGAAAAGAACACACATGCAATGACCACTGGTTGATCCATGTGTGGTTTGTGAAAAGAACACACATGCAATGCCACTGGTTGATCCATGTGTGGTTTGTGGATGGAACACACATGCAATGACTCTTGTACTAGTTTTAGTATAAGAACACACATACAATGACTAGTGGATCCACATGTAGTTTGTGAAAACAACACATGCAATGCCCACTGGTTGATCCATAACTTGTTTGTGGAAAAGACCACACACGCAATGAGTCTAGTGGATCCATGTGTGGTTTGTGGAAAAGAACACACATGCAATGAGTCTAGTGCTAGTTTTAGTATAAGAATACACATGTAATGACTCTAGTGGGTCCACATGTGGTTTGTGAAAAGAACACACATGCAATGACCACTAGTTGATCCATATGTGGTTTTTGGAAAAGAACACACATGCAATGAACACTGGTTGATCCATATGTGGTTTGTGGAAAGAACACACATGCAATGACCACTGGTTGATCCATAAGTGGTTTGTGGAAAGAACACACATGCAATGACCTTGGTTGATCCATATGTGGTTTGTTGAAAGAACACACATGCAGTGAACACCTTGGTGGATCCATATGTGGTTTTTGTAAAGAACACACATTCAATGACCACTGGTTGTTCCAAATGTGGTTTGTGGAAAGAACACACATGCAGTGAACACTTTGGGGATCCATATTTTGTTTGTGAAAAGAACACACATGCAATGACTCTAGTGCTGGTTTTACTATAAGAACACACATGCAATGACTCTAGTGGGTCCACATGTAGTTTGTGAAAAGAACACACATGCAATGCCACTGGTTGATCCATAAGTGGTTTGTGGAAAGAACACACATGCAATGGCCACTGGTTGATCCATAAGACGTTTGTGGAAAGAACTCACATGCAATGACCACTGGTTGATCCATAAGTGGTTTCTGGAAAGAACACACGTGCCATGACCACTGGTTGATCCATAAGTGGTTTGTAGAAAGAACACACATGCAGTAACCACTGGTGGATCCATATGTTGTTTGTGAAAAGAACACACATGCAATGAACACTGGTGGATCCATAAGTGGTTTGTGAAAAGAACACACGCAATGACTCTAGTGCTAGTTTTAGTATAAGAACACATGCAATGACTCTAATGGATCCATATGTGGTTTGTGAAAAGAACACACATGCAATGACCACTTGTTGATCCATGTGTGGTTTGTGGAAAGAACACACATGCAATGACAGTGGTGGCTCCATGTGTGGTTTGTGAAAAGAACACACATGCAATGACTCTATTGTTGGTTTTAGTATAAGAACACACATGCAATAACTCTAGTGGGTTCACATGTGGTTTGAGAAAAGAACACACATGCAATGACCACTGGTTGATCCATATGTGGTTTGTGGAAAGAACACACATGTAATAACACTACTTGATCCATGTGTGGTTTGTGGAAAATAACACATGCAAATGACTGGTTGATCCATGTGTGGTTTGTGGAAAGAACACACATGTAATGACCTTTGGTTGATCCATAACTTGTTTGTGGAAAAGACCACACACGCAATGAGTCTAGTGGATCCATGTGTGGTTTTTGGAAAAGAACACGCATGCAATGAGTGTAGTGCTGGTTTTAGTATAAGAATACACATGTAATGACTCTAGTGGGTCCACATGTGTTTTGTGAAAAGAACACACATGCAATGACCACTGGTTGATCCACATTTGGTTTTTGGAAAAGAACACACATGCAATGAACACTAGTGGATCCATGTGTGGTTTGTGGAAAGAACACACATGCAATGACCACAGGTTGATCCATAAGTGGTTTGTGGAAAAGAACACACATGCAATGACCACTGGTTGATCCATATGTGGTTTGTTGAAAGAACACACATGCAGTGAACACTGGTGGATCCGTAAGTTGTTTGTGGAAATAACACACATGCAATGACCACTGGTTCATCCATATGTGGTTTGTGGAAAGAACACACATGCCTTGAACACTGGTGGATCCATTTTTTGTTTGTGAAAAGAACACAGATGCAATGACTCTAGTGCTGGTTTTAGTATAAGAACACACATGCAATGACTCTAGTGGGTCCACATGTAGTTTGTGAAAAGAACACACATGCAATGCCACTGGTTGATCCATAAGTGGTTTGTGGAAAGAACACACATGCAATGGCCACTGGTTGATCCATAAGTCCTTTGTGGAAAGAACACACATGAAATGACCACTCGTTGATCCATAAGATGTTTCCGGAGAGAACACACATGCGATGACCACTGATGATCCATAAGTGGTTTGTGGAAAGAACACACATGCAGTGACCACTGGTGGATCCATATGTTGTTTGTGAAAAGAACACACATGCAATGAACACTGGTGGATCCATAAGTGGTTTGTGGAAAGAACACACATGCAATGACTCTAGTGCTAGTTTTAGTATAAGAACACACATGCAATGACTCTAATGGATCCATATGTGGTTTCTGAAAAGAACACACATGCAATGACCACTTGTTGATCCATGTGTGGTTTGTGGAAAGAACACACATGCAATGATAGTGGTTCATCCATGTGTGGTTTGTGAAAAGAACACACATGCAATGACTCTAGTGTTGGTTTTAGTATAAGAACACACATGCAATGACTCTAGTGGGTTCACATGTGGTTTTTGAAAAGAACACATGCAATGACAACCGGTTGATCCATATGTCGTTTGTGGAAAGAACACACGTGCGATGACAATTCTTGATCCATGTGTGGTTTATGGAAAAGAACACACATGCAATGACCACTGGTAGATCCATGTGTGGTTTGTGGAAAGAACACACATGCAATGACCACTGGTTGATCCATAAGTTGTTTGTGGAAAAGACCACACATGCAATGAGTCTAGTGGATCCATGTGTGGTTTGTGGAAAAGAACACACATGCAAGGAGTCTAATGCTAGTTTTAGTATAAGAACACACATGCAATGACTCTAGTGGGTCCACATGTGGTTTGTGAAAAGAACACACATGCAATGACCACTGGTTGATCCACATTTGGTTTTTGGAAAGAACACACATGCAATGAACACTAGTTGATCCATGTGTGGTTTGTGAAAAGAACACACATGCAATGACTCTAGTGTTGGTTTTAGTATAAACACACATGCAATGACTCTAGTGGGTTCACATGTGGTTTGTGAAAGGAACACACATGCAATGACCACTGGTTGATCCATATGTTGTTTGTGGAAAGAACACGCATGCAATGACACTGCTTGATCCATGTGTGGTTTGTGGAAAAGAACACACATGCAATGACCACTGGTTGATCCATGTGTGGTTTGTGGAAAGAACACACATGCAATGACCACTGGTTGGTCCATATGTGGTTTGTGGAAAAGAACGCACATGCAATGACCACTGGTTGATCCATTTGTGGTTTGTGGAAAGAACACACATCCAATGACCACTTGTTGATCCATGTGTGGTTTGTGAAAAGAACACACATGCAATGAATACTGGAGGATCAATATGTTGTTTGTGAAAAGAACACACATGCAATGAACACTGGTGGATCCATAAGTGGTTTGTGGAAAGAACACACATGCAATGACTCTAGTGCTAGTTTTAGTATAAGAACACACATGCAATGACTCTAATGGATCCATATGTGGTTTGTGAAAAGAACACACATGCAATGACCACTTGTTTATCCATGTGTGGTTTGTGGAAAGAACACACATGCAATGACAGTGGTGGATCCATGTGTGGTTTGTGAAAAGAACACACATGCAATGACCACTGGTTGATCCATGTGTGGTTTGTGGAAAGAACACACATGCAATGACCACTGGTTGGTCCATATGTGGTTTGTGGAAAAGAACGCACATGCAATGACCACTGGTTGATCCATATGTGGTTTGTGGAAAGAACACACATGCAATGACCACTGGTTGATCCATGTGTGGTTTGTGAAAAGAACACACATGCAATGAACACTGGAGGATATTATGTTGTTTGTGAAAAGAACACACATGCAATGAACACTGGTGGATCCATAAGTGGTTTGTGGAAAGAACACACATGCAATGACTCTAGTGCTAGTTTTAGTATAAGAACACACATGTAATGACTC
This sequence comes from Avena insularis, assembly GCA_023614405.1. Taxonomy (NCBI): domain Eukaryota; kingdom Viridiplantae; phylum Streptophyta; class Magnoliopsida; order Poales; family Poaceae; genus Avena; species Avena insularis. Next base: position 96,115,290 of record CM042686.1, read on the forward strand.
TAATGGATCCATATGTGGTTTGTGAAAAGAACACACATGCAATGACCACTTGTTTATCCATGTGTGGTTTGTGGAAAGAACACACATGCAATGACAGTGGTGGATCCATGTGTGGTTTGTGAAAAGAACACACATGCAATGACTCTAGTGTTGGTTTTAGTATAAGAACACACATGCAATGACTCTAGTGGGTTCACATGTGGTTTATGAAAAGAAAACACACACAATGACCACTGGTTGATCCATATGTGGTTTGTGGAAAGAACACACATGCAATGACACTGCTTGATCCATGTGTGGTTTGTGGAAAAGAACACACATGCAATGACCACTGGTTGATCCATGTGTGGTTTGTGAAAAGAACACACATGCAATGCCACTGGTTGATCCATGTGTGGTTTGTGGATGGAACACACATGCAATGACTCTAGTACTAGTTTTAGTATAAGAACACACATACAATGACTAGTGGATCCACATGTAGTTTGTGAAAACAACACACATGCAATGACCACTGGTTGATCCATAACTTGTTTGTGGAAAAGACCACACACGCAATGAGTCTAGTGGATCCATGTGTGGTTTGTGGAAAGAACACACATGCAATGAGTCTAGTGCTAGTTTTAGTATAAGAATACACATGTAATGACTCTAGTGGGTCCACATGTGGTTTGTGAAAAGAACACACATGCAATGACCACTAGTTGATCCATATGTGGTTTTGGAAAGAACACACATGCAATGAACACTGTTGATCCATATGTGGTTTGTGGAAAGAACACACATGCAATGACCACTGGTTGATCCATAAGTGGTTTGTGGAAAGAACACACATGCAATGACCACTGGTTGATCCATATGTGGTTTGTTGAAAGAACACACATGCAGTGAACACTGGTGGATCCATAAGTGGTTTGTGGAAAGAACACACATGCAATGACCACTGGTTGATCCATATGTGGTTTGTGGAAAGAACACACATGCAGTGAACACTGGTGGATCCATATTTTGTTTGTGAAAAGAACACACATGCAATGACTCTAGTGCTGGTTTTACTATAAGAACACACATGCAATGACTCTAGTGGGTCCACATGTAGTTTGTGAAAAGAACACACATGCAATGCCACTGGTTGATCCATAAGTGGTTTGTGGAAAGAACACACATGCAATGGCCACTGGTTGATCCATAAGACGTTTGTGGAAAGAACTCACATGCAATGACCACTGGTTGATCCATAAGTGGTTTCTGGAAAGAACACACGTGCCATGACCACTGGTTGATCCATAAGTGGTTTGTAGAAAGAACACACATGCAGTAACCACTGGTGGATCCATATGTTGTTTGTGAAAAGAACACACATCCAATGACCAATGGTTGATCCATAAGTGGTTTGTGGAAAGAACACACATGCAATGACCACTGGTTCATCCATATGTGGTTTGTTGAAAGAACACACATGCAGTGAACACTAGTGGATCCATAAGTGGTTTGTGGAAAGAACACACATGCAATGACCACTGGTTGATCCATAAGTGGTTTGTGGAAAGAACACACATGCAGTGACCACTGGTGGATCCATATGTTGTTGGTGAAAAGAACACACATGCAATGAACACTGGTGGATCCATAAGTGGTTTGTGGAAAGAACACACATGCAATGACTCTAGTGCTAGTTTTAGTATAAGACCACACATGCAATGACTCTAATGGATCCATATGTGGTTTGTGAAAAGAACACACATGCAATGAACACTTGTTGATCCATGTGAGGTTTGTGGAAAGAACACACATGCAATGACAGTGGTGGATCCATGTGTGGTTTGTGAAAAGAACACACATGCAATGACTCTAGTGTTGGTTTTAGTATAAGAACACACATGCAATGACTCTAGTGGGTTCACATGTGGTTTGTGAAAGGAACACACATGCAATGACCACTGGTTGATCCATATGTTGTTTGTGGAAAGAACACGCATGCAATGACACTGCTTGATCCATGTGTGGTTTGTGAAAAGAACACACATGCAATGACCACTGGTTGATCCATGTGTGGTTTGTGGAAAGAACACACATGCAATGACCACTGGTTGGTCCATATGTGGTTTGTGGAAAAGAACGCACATGCAATGACCACTGGTTGATCCATATGTGGTTTGTGGAAAGAACACACATGCAATGACCACTGGTTGATCCATGTGTGGTTTGTGAAAAGAACACACATGCAATGAACACTGGAGGATATTATGTTGTTTGTGAAAAGAACACACATGCAATGAACACTGGTGGATCCATAAGTGGTTTGTGGAAAGAACACACATGCAATGACTCTAGTGCTAGTTTTAGTATAAGAACACACATGCAATGACTCTAATGGATCCATATGTGGTTTGTGAAAAGAACACACATGCAATGACCACTTGTTTATCCATGTGTGGTTTGTGGAAAGAACACACATGCAATGACAGTGGTGGATCCATGTGTGGTTTGTGAAAAGAACACACATGCAATGACCACTGGTTGATCAATGTGTGGTTTGTTGAAAGAACACACATGCAATGACCACTGGTTGTTCCATATGTGGTTTGTGGAAAGAACACATGCAATGACCACTGGTTGATCCATATGTGGTTTGTGGAAAGAACACATGCAATGACCACTGGTTGATCCATGTGTGGTTTGTGAAAAGAACACACATGCAATGAACACTGGAGGATATTATGTTGTTTGTGAAAAGAACACACATGCAATGAACACTGGTGGATCCATAAGTGGTTTGTGGAAAGAACACACATGCAATGACTCTAGTGCTAGTTTTAGTATAAGAACACACATGCAATGACTCTAATGGATCCATATGTGGTTTGTGAAAAGAACACACATGCAATGACCACTTGTTTATCCATGTGTGGTTTGTGGAAAGAACACACATGCAATGACAGTGGTGGATCCATGTGTGGTTTGTGAAAAGAACACACATGCAATGACTCTAGTGTTGGTTTTAGTATAAGAACACACATGCAATGACTCTAGTGGGTTCACATGTGGTTTATGAAAAGAAAACACACACAATGACCACTGGTTGATCCATATGTGGTTTGTGGAAAGAACACACATGCAATGACACTGCTTGATCCATGTGTGGTTTGTGGAAAAGAACACACATGCAATGACCACTGGTTGATCCATGTGTGGTTTGTGAAAAGAACACACATGCAATGCCACTGGTTGATCCATGTGTGGTTTGTGGATGGAACACACATGCAATGACTCTAGTACTAGTTTTAGTATAAGAACACACATACAATGACTAGTGGATCCACATGTAGTTTGTGAAAACAACACACATGCAATGACCACTGGTTGATCCATAACTTGTTTGTGGAAAAGACCACACACGCAATGAGTCTAGTGGATCCATGTGTGGTTTGTGGAAAAGAACACACATGCAATGAGTCTAGTGCTAGTTTTAGTATAAGAATACACATGTAATGACTCTAGTGGGTCCACATGTGGTTTGTGAAAAGAACACACATGCAATGACCACTAGTTGATCCATATGTGGTTTTTGGAAAAGAACACACATGCAATGAACACTGGTTGATCCATATGTGGTTTGTGGAAAGAACACACATGCAATGACCACTGGTTGATCCATAAGTGGTTTGTGGAAAGAACACACATGCAATGACCACTGGTTGATCCATATGTGGTTTGTTGAAAGAACACACATGCAGTGAACACTGGTGGATCCATAAGTGGTTTGTGGAAAGAACACACATGCAATGACCACTGGTTGATCCATATGTGGTTTGTGGAAAGAACACACATGCAGTGAACACTGGTGGATCCATATTTTGTTTGTGAAAAGAACACACATGCAATGACTCTAGTGCTGGTTTTACTATAAGAACACACATGCAATGACTCTAGTGGGTCCACATGTAGTTTGTGAAAAGAACACACATGCAATGCCACTGGTTGATCCATAAGTGGTTTGTGGAAAGAACACACATGCAATGGCCACTGGTTGATCCATAAGACGTTTGTGGAAAGAACTCACATGCAATGACCCTTTGGTTGATCCATAAGTGGTTTCTGGAAAGAACACACGTGCCATGACCACTGGTTGATCCATAAGTGGTTTGTAGAAAGAACACACATGCAGTAACCACTGGTGGATCCATATGTTGTTTGTGAAAAGAACACACATGCAATGAACACTGGTGGATCCATAAGTGGTTTGTGAAAAGAACACACGTGCAATGACTCTAGTGCTAGTTTTAGTATAAGAACACACATGCAATGACTCTAATGGATCCATATGTGGTTTGTGAAAAGAACACACATGCAATGACCACTTGTTGATCCATGTGTGGTTTGTGGAAAGAACACACATGCAATGACAGTGGTGGCTCCATGTGTGGTTTGTGAAAAGAACACACATGCAATGACTCTATTGTTGGTTTTAGTATAAGAACACACATGCAATAACTCTAGTGGGTTCACATGTGGTTTGAGAAAAGAACACACATGCAATGACCACTGGTTGATCCATATGTGGTTTGTGGAAAGAACACACATGTAATAACACTACTTGATCCATGTGTGGTTTGTGGAAAATAACACACATGCAAATGACCACTGGTTGATCCATGTGTGGTTTGTGGAAAGAACACACATGTAATGACCACTGGTTGATCCATAACTTGTTTGTGGAAAAGACCACACACGCAATGAGTCTAGTGGATCCATGTGTGGTTTTTGGAAAAGAACACGCATGCAATGAGTGTAGTGCTGGTTTTAGTATAAGAATACACATGTAATGACTCTAGTGGGTCCACATGTGTTTTGTGAAAAGAACACACATGCAATGACCACTGGTTGATCCACATTTGGTTTTTGGAAAAGAACACACATGCAATGAACACTAGTGGATCCATGTGTGGTTTGTGGAAAGAACACACATGCAATGACCACAGGTTGATCCATAAGTGGTTTGTGGAAAAGAACACACATGCAATGAACACTGGAGGATATTATGTTGTTTGTGAAAAGAACACACATGCAATGAACACTGGTGGATCCATAAGTGGTTTGTGGAAAGAACACACATGCAATGACTCTAGTGCTAGTTTTAGTATAAGAACACACATGCAATGACTCTAATGGATCCATATGTGGTTTGTGAAAAGAACACACATGCAATGACCACTTGTTTATCCATGTGTGGTTTGTGGAAAGAACACACATGCAATGACAGTGGTGGATCCATGTGTGGTTTGTGAAAAGAACACACATGCAATGACTCTACTGTTGGTTTTAGTATAAGAACACACATGCAATGACTCTAGTGGGTTCACATGTGGTTTATGAAAAGAAAACACACACAATGACCACTGGTTGATCCATATGTGGTTTGTGGAAAGAACACACATGCAATGACACTGCTTGATCCATGTGTGGTTTGTGGAAAAGAACACACATGCAATGACCACTGGTTGATCCATGTGTGGTTTGTGAAAAGAACACACATGCAATGCCACTGGTTGATCCATGTGTGGTTTGTGGATGGAACACACATGCAATGACTCTAGTACTAGTTTTAGTATAAGAACACACATACAATGACTAGTGGATCCACATGTAGTTTGTGAAAACAACACACATGCAATGACCACTGGTTGATCCATAACTTGTTTGTGGAAAAGACCACACACGCAATGAGTCTAGTGGATCCATGTGTGGTTTGTGGAAAAGAACACACATGCAATGAGTCTAGTGCTAGTTTTAGTATAAGAATACACATGTAATGACTCTAGTGGGTCCACATGTGGTTTGTGAAAAGAACACACATGCAATGACCACTAGTTGATCCATATGTGGTTTTTGGAAAAGAACACATGCAATGAACACTGGTTGATCCATATGTGGTTTGTGGAAAGAACACACATGCAATGACCACTGGTTGATCCATAAGTGGTTTGTGGAAAGAACACACATGCAATGACCACTGGTTGATCCATATGTGGTTTGTTGAAAGAACACACATGCAGTGAACACTGGTGGATCCATAAGTGGTTTGTGGAAAGAACACACATGCAATGACCACTGGTTGATCCATATGTGGTTTGTGGAAAGAACACACATGCAGTGAACACTGGTGGATCCATATTTTGTTTGTGAAAAGAACACACATGCAATGACTCTAGTGCTGGTTTTACTATAAGAACACACATGCAATGACTCTAGTGGGTCCACATGTAGTTTGTGAAAAGAACACACATGCAATGCCACTGGTTGATCCATAAGTGGTTTGTGGAAAGAACACACATGCAATGGCCACTGGTTGATCCATAAGACGTTTGTGGAAAGAACTCACATGCAATGACCACTGGTTGATCCATAAGTGGTTTGGAAAGAACACACGTGCCATGACCACCGGTTGATCCATAAGTGGTTTGTAGAAAGAACACACATGCAGTAACCTTTGGTGGATCCATATGTTGTTTGTGAAAAGAACACACATGCAATGAACACTGGTGGATCCATAAGTGGTTTGTGAAAAGAACACACGTGCAATGACTCTAGTGCTAGTTTTAGTATAAGAACACACATGCAATGACTCTAATGGATCCATATGTGGTTTGTGAAAAGAACACACATGCAATGACCACTTGTTGATCCATGTGTGGTTTGTGGAAAGAACACACATGCAATGACAGTGGTGGCTCCATGTGTGGTTTGTGAAAAGAACACACATGCAATGACTCTATTGTTGGTTTTAGTATAAGAACACACATGCAATAACTCTAGTGGGTTCACATGTGGTTTGAGAAAAGAACACACATGCAATGACCACTGGTTGATCCATATGTGGTTTGTGGAAAGAACACACATGTAATAACACTACTTGATCCATGTGTGGTTTGTGGAAAATAACACACATGCAAATGACCACTGGTTGATCCATGTGTGGTTTGTGGAAAGAACACACATGTAATGACCACTGGTTGATCCATAACTTGTTTGTGGAAAAGACCACACACGCAATGAGTCTAGTGGATCCATGTGTGGTTTTTGGAAAAGAACACGCATGCAATGAGTGTAGTGCTGGTTTTAGTATAAGAATACACATGTAATGACTCTAGTGGGTCCACATGTGTTTTGTGAAAAGAACACACATGCAATGACCACTGGTTGATCCACATTTGGTTTTTGGAAAAGAACACACATGCAATGAACACTAGTGGATCCATGTGTGGTTTGTGGAAAGAACACACATGCAATGACCACAGGTTGATCCATAAGTGGTTTGTGGAAAAGAACACACATGCAATGACCACTGGTTGATCCATATGTGGTTTGTTGAAAGAACACACATGCAGTGAACACTGGTGGATCCGTAAGTTGTTTGTGGATATAACACACATGCAATGACCACTGGTTCATCCATATGTGGTTTGTGGAAAGAACACACATGCCTTGAACACTGGTGGATCCATTTTTTGTTTGTGAAAAGAACACAGATGCAATGACTCTAGTGCTGGTTTTAGTATAAGAACACACATGCAATGACTCTAGTGGGTTCACATGTAGTTTGTGAAAAGAACACACATGCAATGCCACTGGTTGATCCATAAGTGGTTTGTGGAAAGAACACACATGCAATGGCCACTGGTTGATCCATAAGTCGTTTGTGGAAAGAACACACATGAAATGACCACTCGTTGATCCATAAGATGTTTCCGGAGAGAACACACATGCGATGACCACTGATGATCCATAAGTGGTTTGTGGAAAGAACACACATGCAGTGACCACTGGTGGATCCATATGTTGTTTGTGAAAAGAACACACATGCAATGAACACTGGTGGATCCATAAGTGGTTTGTGGAAAGAACACACATGCAATGACTCTAGTGCTAGTTTTAGTATAAGAACACACATGCAATGACTCTAATGGATCCATATGTGGTTTCTGAAAAGAACACACATGCAATGACCACTTGTTGATCCATGTGTGGTTTGTGGAAAGAACACACATGCAATGATAGTGGTTCATCCATGTGTGGTTTGTGAAAAGAACACACATGCAATGACTCTAGTGTTGGTTTTAGTATAAGAACACACATGCAATGACTCTAGTGGGTTCACATGTGGTTTTTGAAAAGAACACACATGCAATGACAACCGGTTGATCCATATGTCGTTTGTGGAAAGAACACACGTGCGATGACACTTCTTGATCCATGTGTGGTTTATGGAAAAGAACACACATGCAATGACCACTGGTAGATCCATGTGTGGTTTGTGGAAAGAACACACATGCAATGACCACTGGTTGATCCATAAGTTGTTTGTGGAAAAGACCACACATGCAATGAGTCTAGTGGATCCATGTGTGGTTTGTGGAAAAGAACACACATGCAAGGAGTCTAATGCTGGTTTTAGTATAAGAACACACATGCAATGACTCTAGTGGGTCCACATGTGGTTTGTGAAAAGAACACACATGCAATGACCACTGGTTGATCCACATTTGGTTTTTGGAAAAGAACACACATGCAATGAACACTAGTGGATCCATGTGTGGTTTGTGGAAAGAACACACATGCAATGACCACAGGTTGATCCATAAGTGGTTTGTGGAAAAGAACACACATGCAATGACCACTGGTTGATCCATGTTTGGTTTATGGATAGAACACACATGCAATGAACACTGGTGGATCCGTAAGTGGTTTGTGGAAATAACACACATGCAATGACCACTGGTTCATCCATATGTGGTTTGTTGAAAGAACACACATGCAGTGAACACTAGTGGATCCATAAGTGGTTTGTGGAAAGAACACACATGCAATGACCACTGGTTGATCCATATGTGGTTTGTGGAAAGAACACACGTGCAGTGAACATTGGTGGATCCATATGTTGTTTGTGAAAAGAACACACATGCAATGACCAATGGTTGATCCATAAGTGGTTTGTGGAAAGAACACACATGCAATGACCACTGGTTCATCCATATGTGGTTTGTTGAAAGAACACACATGCAGTGAACACTAGTGGATCCATAAGTGGTTTGTGGAAAGAACACACATGCAATGACCACTGGTTGATCCATACGTTGTTTGTGGAAAGAACACACATGCAGTGACCACTGGTGGATCCATATGTTGTTGGTGAAAAGAACACACATGCAATGAACACTGGTGGATCCATAAGTGGTTTGTGGAAAGAACACACATGCAATGACTCTAGTGCCAGTTTTAGTATAAGACCACACATGCAATGACTCTAATGGATCCATATGTGGTTTGTGAAAAGAACACACATGCAATGAACACTTGTTGATCCATGTGAGGTTTGTGGAAAGAACACACATGCAATGACAGTGGTGGATCCATGTGTGGTTTGTGAAAAGAACACACATGCAATGACTCTAGTGTTGGTTTTAGTATAAGAACACACATGCAATGACTCTAGTGGGTTCACATGTGGTTTGTGAAAGGAACACACATGCAATGACCACTGGTTGATCCATATGTTGTTTGTGGAAAGAACACGCATGCAATGACACTGCTTGATCCATGTGTGGTTTGTGGAAAAGAACACACATGCAATGACCACTGGTTGATCCATGTGTGGTTTGTGGAAAGAACACACATGCAATGACCACTGGTTGGTCCATATGTGGTTTGTGGAAAAGAACGCACATGCAATGACCACTGGTTGATCCATTTGTGGTTTGTGGAAAGAACACACATCCAATGACCACTGGTTGATCCATGTGTGGTTTGTGAAAAGAACACACATGAAATGAACACTGGAGGATCAATATGTTGTTTGTGAAAAGAACACACATGCAATGAACACTGGTGGATCCATAAGTGGTTTGTGGAAAGAACACACATGCAATGACTCTAGTGCTAGTTTTAGTATAAGAACACACATGCAATGACTCTAATGGATCCATATGTGGTTTGTGAAAAGAACACACATGCAATGACCACTTGTTTATCCATGTGTGGTTTGTGGAAAGAACACACATGCAATGACAGTGGTGGATCCATGTGTGGTTTGTGAAAAGAACACACATGCAATGACTCTAGTGTTGGTTTTACTTTAAGAACACACATGCAATGACTCTAGTGGGTTCACATGTGGTTTATGAAAAGAAAACACACGCAATGACCACTGGTTGATCCATATGTGGTTTGTGGAAAGAACACACATGCAATGACACTGCTTGATCCATGTGTGATTTGTGGAAAAGAACACACATGCAATGACCACTGGTTGATCCATGTGTGGTTTGTGAAAAGAACACACATCCAATGCCACTGGTTGATCCATGTGTGGTTTGTGGATAGAACACACATGCAATGACTCTAATGCTAGTTTTAGTATAAGAACACACATACAATGACTAGTGGATCCACAAGTAGTTTGTGAAAAGAACACACATGCAATGACCACTGGTTGATCCATAACTTGTTTGTGGAAAAGACCACACACGCAATGAGTCTAGTGGATCATGTGTGGTTTTTGGAAAAGAACACGCATGCAATGAGTGTAGTGCTGGTTTTAGTATAAGAATACACATGTAATGACTCTAGTGGGTCCACATGTGGTTTGTGAAAAGAACACACATGCAATGACCACTAGTTGATCCATATGTGGTTTTTGGAAAAGAACACACATGCAATTAACACTGGTGGATCCATGTGTGGTTTGTGCAAAGAACACACATGCAATGACCACTGGTTGATCCATAAGTGGTTTGTGTAAAGAACACACATGCAATGACCACTGGTTGATCCATATGTGGTTTGTTGAAAGAACACACATGCAGTGAACACTGGTGGATCCATAAGTGGTTTGTGGAAAGAACACACATGCAATGACCACTGGTTGATCCATATGTGGTTTGTGGAAAGAACACACATGCCTTGAACACTGGTGGATCCATTTTTTGTTTGTGAAAAGAACACAGATGCAATGACTCTAGTGCTGGTTTTAGTATAAGAACACACATGCAATGACTCTAGTGGGTCCATATGTAGTTTGTGAAAAGAACACACATGCAATGCCACTGGTTGATCCATAAGTGGTTTGTGGAAAGAACACACATGCAATGGCCACTGGTTGATCCATAAGTCGTTTGTGGAAAGAACACACATGCAATGACCACTGGTTGATCAATAAGTGGTTTCTGGAAAGAACACACATGCAATGACCACTGGTTGATCCATAAGTGGTTTGTGGAAAGAACACACATGCAGTGACCACTGGTGGATCCATATGTTGTTTGTGAAAAGAACACACATGCAATGACCACTGGTTGATCCATAAGTGGTTTGTGAAAAGAACACACATGCAATGACTCTAGTGCTAGTTTTAGTATAAGAACACACATGCAATGACTCTAATGGATCCATATGTGGTTTGTGAAAAGAACACACATGCAATGACCACTTCTTGATCGATGTGTGGTTTGTGGAAAGAACACACATGCAATGACAGTGGTGGATCCATGTGTGGTTTGTGAAAAGAACACACATGCAATGACTCTAGTGTTGGTTTTAGTATAAGAACACACATGCAATGACTCTAGTGGGTTCACATGTGGTTTGTGAAAAGAACACACATGCAATGACCACTTGTTGATCCATATGTGGTTTGTGGAAAGAACACACATGTAATGACACTACTTGATCCATGTGTGGTTTGTGGAAAAGAACACACATGCAAATGACCACTGGTTGATCCATGTGTAGTTTGTGGAAAGAACACACATGCAATGACCACTGGTTGATCCATAAGTTGTTTGTGGAAAAGACCACACATGCAATGAGTCTAGTGGATCCATGTGTGGTTTGTGGAAAAGAACACACATGCAGGGAGTCTAATGCTGGTTTTAGTGTAAGAACACACATGCAATGACTCAAGTGGGTCCACTTGTGGTTTGTGAAAAGAACACACATGCAATGACCACTGGTTGATCCACATGTGGTTTTTGGAAAAGAACACACATGCAATGAACACTAGTGGATCCATGTGTGGTTTGTGGAAAGAACACACATGCAATGACCACATGTTGATCCATAAGTGGTTTGTGGAAAAGAACACACATGCAATGACCACTGGTTGATCCATGTTTGGTTTATGGATAGAACACACATGCAATGAACACTGGTGGATCCGTAAGTGGTTTGTGGAAATAACACACATGCAATGACCAATGGTTCATCGATATGTGGTTTGTTGAAAGAACACACATGCAGTGAACACTGGTGGATCCATAAGTGGTTTGTGGAAAGAACACACATGCAATGACCACTGGTTGATCCATATGTGGTTTGTGGAAAGAACACACATGCAGTGAACACTGGTGGATCCATATGTTGTTTGTGAAAAGAACACACATGCAATGACCACTGGTTGATCCATAAGTGGTTTGTGGAAAGAACACACATGCAATGACCACTGGTTGATCCATAAGTGGTTTGTGGAAAGAACACACATGCAATGACCACTGGTAGATCCATATGTTGTTGGTGAAAAGAACACACATGCAATGAACACAGGTGGATCCATAAGTGGTTTGTGGAAAGAACACACATGCAATGACTCTAGTGCTAGTTTTAGTATAAGAACGCACATGCAATGACTCTAATGGATCCATATGTGGTTTGTGAAAAGAACACACATGCAATGAACACTTGTTGATCCATGTGTGGTTTGTGGAAAGAACACGCATGCAATGACAATGGTGGATCCATGTGTGGTTTGTGAAAAGAACACACATGCAATGACTCTAGTGTTGGTTTTAGTATAAGAACACACATGCAATGACTCTAGTGGGTTCACATGTGGTTTGTGAAAGGAACACACATGCAATGACCACTGGTTGATCCATATGTGGTTTGTGGAAAGAACACACATGCAATGACACTTCTTGATCCATGTGTTGTTTGTGGAAAAGAACACACATGCAATGACCACTGGTTGATCCATGTGTGGTTTGTGGAAAGAACACACATGCAATGACCACTGGTTGGTCCATATGTGGTTTGTGGAAAAGAATGCACATGCAATGACCACTGGTTGATCCATATGTGGTTTGTGGAAAGAACACACATGCAATGACCACTGGTTGATCCATGTGTGGTTTGTGAAAAGAACACACATGCAATGAACGCTGGATGATCAATACGTTGTTTGTGAAAAGAACACACATGCAATGAACACTGGTGGATCCATAAGTGGTTTGTGGAAAGAACACACATGCAATGACTCTAGTGCTAGTTTTAGTATAAGAACACACATGCAATGACTCTAATGGATCCATATGTGCTTTGTGAAAAGAACACACATGCAATGACCACTTGTTTAACCATGTGTGGTTTGTGGAAAAAACACACATGCAATGATAGTGGTGGATCCATGTGTGGTTTGTGAAAAGAACACACATGCAATGACTCTAGTGGGTTCACATGTGGTTTGTGAAAAGAACACACATGCAATGACCACTTGTTGATCCATATGTGGTTTGTGGAAAGAACACACATGTAATGACACTACTTGATCCATGTGTGGTTTGTGGAAAAGAACACACATGCAAATGACCACTGGTTGATCCATGTGTAGTTTGTGGAAAGAACACACATGCAATGACCACTGGTTGATCCATAAGTTGTTTGTGGAAAAGACCACACATGCAATGAGTCTAGTGGATCCATGTGTGGTTTGTGGAAAAGAACACACATGCAGGGAGTCTAATGCTGGTTTTAGTGTAAGAACACACATGCAATGACTCAAGTGGGTCCACTTGTGGTTTGTGAAAAGAACACACATGCAATGACCACTGGTTGATCCACATGTGGTTTTTGGAAAAGAACACACATGCAATGAACACTAGTGGATCCATGTGTGGTTTGTGGAAAGAACACACATGCAATGACCACATGTTGATCCATAAGTGGTTTGTGGAAAAGAACACACATGCAATGACCACTGGTTGATCCATGTTTGGTTTATGGATAGAACACACATGCAATGAACACTGGTGGATCCGTAAGTGGTTTGTGGAAATAACACACATGCAATGACCAATGGTTCATCGATATGTGGTTTGTTGAAAGAACACACATGCAGTGAACACTGGTGGATCCATAAGTGGTTTGTGTAAAGAACACACATGCAATGACACTGGTTGATCCATATGTGGTTTGTGGAAAGAACACACATGCAGTGAACACTGGTGGATCCATATGTTGTTTGTGAAAAGAACACACATGCAATGACCACTGGTTGATCCATAAGTGGTTTGTGGAAAGAACACACATGCAATGACCACTGGTTGATCCATAAGTGGTTTGTGGAAAGAACACACATGCAGTGACCACTGGTAGATCCATATGTTGTTGGTGAAAAGAACACACATGCAATGAACACAGGTGGATCCATAAGTGGTTTGTGGAAAGAACACATGCAATGACTCTAGTGCTAGTTTTAGTATAAGAACGCACATGCAATGACTCTAATGGATCCATATGTGGTTTGTGAAAAGAACACACATGCAATGAACACTTGTTGATCCATGTGTGGTTTGTGGAAAGAACACGCATGCAATGACAATGGTGGATCCATGTGTGGTTTGTGAAAAGAACACACATGCAATGACTCTAGTGTTGGTTTTAGTATAAGAACACACATGCAATGACTCTAGTGGGTTCACATGTGGTTTGTGAAAGGAACACACATGCAATGACCACTGGTTGATCCATATGTGGTTTGTGGAAAGAACACACATGCAATGACACTTCTTGATCCATGTGTTGTTTGTGGAAAAGAACACACATGCAATGACCACTGGTTGATCCATGTGTGGTTTGTGGAAAGAACACACATGCAATGACCACTGGTTGGTCCATATGTGGTTTGTGGAAAAGAATGCACATGCAATGACCACTGGTTGATCCATATGTGGTTTGTGGAAAGAACACACATGCAATGACCACTGGTTGATCCATGTGTGGTTTGTGAAAAGAACACACATGCAATGAACGCTGGATGATCAATACGTTGTTTGTGAAAAGAACACACATGCAATGAACACTGGTGGATCCATAAGTGGTTTGTGGAAAGAACACACATGCAATGACTCTAGTGCTAGTTTTAGTATAAGAACACACATGCAATGACTCTAATGGATCCATATGTGCTTTGTGAAAAGAACACACATGCAATGACCACTTGTTTAACCATGTGTGGTTTGTGGAAAAAACACACATGCAATGATAGTGGTGGATCCATGTGTGGTTTGTGAAAAGAACACACATGCAATGACTCTAGTGTTGGTTTTAGTATAAGAACACACATGCAATGACTCTAGTGGGTTCACATGTGGTTTATGAAAAGAACACACACACAATGACCACTGATTGATCCATATGTGGTTTGTGGAAAGAACACACATAAAATGTCACTACTTGATCCATGTGTGGTTTGTGCAAAACAACACACATGCAATGACCACTGGTTGATCAATGTGTGGTTTGTGAAAAGAACACACATGCAATGCCACTGGTTGATCAATGTGTGGTTTGTGGATAGAACACACATGCAATGACTCTAGTGCGAGTTTTAGTATAAGAACACACATACAATGACTAGTGGAGGCACAAGTAGTTTGTGAAAAGAACACACATGCAATGACCACTGGTTGATCCATGACTTGTTTGTGGAAAAGACCACACACGCAATGAGTCTAGTGGATCCATGTGTGGTTTGTGGAAAAGGACACGCATGCAATGAGTCTAGTGCTGGTTTTAGTATAAGAATACACATGTAATAACTCTAGTGGGTCCACATGTGGTTTGTGAAAAGAACACACATGCAATGACCACTAGTTGATCCATATGTGGTTTTTGGAAAAGAACAAATATGCAATGAACACTGGTGGATCCATGTGTGGTTTGTGCAAAGAACACACATGCAATAACCACTGGTTGATCCATAAGTGGTTTGTGGAAAGAACACACATGCAATGACCACTGGTTGATCCATATGTGGTTTGTTGAAAGAACACACATGCAGTGAACACTGGTGGATCCATAATTGGTTTGTGGAAAGAACACACATGCAATGACCACTGGTTGATCCATATGTGGTTTGTGGAAAGAACACACATGCAGTGAACACTGGTGGATCCATATTTTGTTTGTGAAAAGAACACACATGCAATGAATCTAGTGCTGGTTTTAGTATAAGAACACACATGCAATGACTCTAGTGGGTCCACATGTAGTTTGTGAAAAGAACACACATGCAATGCCACTAGTTGATCCATAAGTGGTTTGTGGAAAGAACACACATGCAATGGCCACTGGTTGATCCATAAGTCGTTTGTGGAAAGAACACACATGCAATGCCTACTGGTTGATCCATGTCACATCCCAAGATTTTCCAAATCTTGTAATGTGAAAATAAATGAATAAAATAAAAACTTTGTTGATTTTCAGGGCCAGAAGAAACTTTTTGTATTCCAATAAGAATCTTCAAACCTATTTTGAACAATTAAATCCTAAAGGGATTTATAAAGATAAACATTTATTAAAGGAAATTAAAATATTTTGGTGTTACTATTTTGGATCTTTTAATAAAAGACTTTGTTTTCAAATGAAAAGGTGGATTTATAATGGACCCTAAAAATAAAAGGTTATTTTGTCTGAAACAAGCTTTCCAAATATTATTTATTTTCAAATAAAACCTACTGATTTGGTTTTGAAAATATTTGGATTTCAAATGGAGATTCTATTAATTAAATCAAACCCTATTTTTTTGATTAAATAACTATGGTCTATTTTATTTAAATATTGAATAGATCCTAAAGTGAATAAAAATATTTTATTTTGAGATTTGGTTTATGTTGATAAACAGAACCAAAAACTTATTTAAGTGTGGTGATTGTTTGAATCAATTTGAATGTTGTTTGATAGTTTGAAATTCAAAACAGAAATTAGATTTAGAAAAGAAAAAGGAATCAGAAACAGAAAAAATAAGAAAAAGGTCGGCCCAGCCCAGCAGCCCACTAAGGCCCAGAAGCAGCCCAGTTATTCTCCCGAGCGAGCGTTTACTTTTCGGTTATAAACCCACATGACAATGACCGGTGGACCCTCCTCATTTCTTTTCCCACCGCTGTGTAGACCCGCTTCCTGTTCATCGCCCCACCCCACGACCTTCTTCCTCCCTCGCGGCCGTTCGAGCTTTGATTTTGGCATCAATTCGCCTTAACACGGCCACCTTAACTCGCAGCGACCAGGCACATTTAAACGCCAGTGACTGCTCTCCGTTTTCCCTCTGCCTCCTCCCCCAAGCACGACCCCAGGCCACCCTAATTTCTCCCCGAGCAACTCTGTCTCCGACGAGCTTCCGCCATTGAATCCGGCCGAGCCACACCACCTCCTGCCTCCCCGAACACAAGAGCACGCTCACAGCATCCTGGCGGATCTTTCCGTGCCAGTCATTCATCCGCGGGTGCCCTGTAACCTCGGCTTCGACGACGACCTGCAGCACCGCCGTCTGCCTCTTTCTCCGACGAAGCCTCCAGGTAGTAACTGGCCATCTCTTGTCCTTCCGATGATACGCCTGTGTCCAGTGCACTCGCCCGCATCTAACCCTACCATTCTCTTGCTTTCTGGTGGACTACAGCCCCGTCCCCGTCAACAAACAGAAGCTCCTGGCGCCAGCCCTAACTCCGGTGTGGAATCCCGCCCGTCCGCGTGCTCCCCTTCACCGACCAAGGGCAGGTTGAGCATACCCGTGCCACGGCGATCACAGTGAGCCACCTCTCCTCCTTCCTCGCTTCCTGTAACATCGACTCCGCCGCCGTCTGGCCGCTCCGCCACCAGACGCCGCCGCCAGCGCCGCTGCTTTTTGGCCAAGCAATAGGAACCGTTAGATGCAGATCCACTGGCTAGGATAGAGTCACTTATCGAAGGGGTGTGAGAGCATCTGCGCCGTAAGATTTACTTTAGATCCAGCGACCCACGTTGGTGATCCACACCGAACCGGTACCGGCGAATTAAAACATGATGCATGGCACCAGATGATCTGAAATAGAATTTGAAATCAGAATTTGATGCCATTTTGAAACCCTTGTAACTTTCAAACCACACGTCCAAATTTTACCAATTTTATATCAATGGATTCAGTGGAACAAGCCCTAGCCAACCATGCCTTTGGTTTAGCAAATAGTATCTGTTAGTTTGCTTGTTTTTGCAGATTCTTTTGTGAGCTGGTTTAGAGTAGAAAAATTGTTTAAAAATGATTTTAGGGTTAAAACCTTTGCAAAATGGTTTGTTGTGAACTTACTGACCCTATAAACCAACCCATGGAGTTAAAAATGAATTTGGTGAAATTTAGGATAAGTTAATTGATTTAGCCCATTTCTAGCCAAATGGAAATAAAAGATTTTTGGTTATGAAAATACTTTTATAAAGAAAACTTTGGGAAAATATTTTGGACCAAACCTACTGACCCTAGGAAACACTTTGTGGACTCAAAAATGTATTGGGTGAAATAAAAATATGATTCTTTGATTTAAAACCATTTCTAGTCAAATAGAAATGTGGTTTATTTATTAAAATTGGTTTTGCAAGAAAACCTTTGGAAAATGTTTTGTTTTAAACTCTCTGACCCCAAACACCAAGTTTTGTGGTTGAAAACATATTTTGTGAACCCTAGAGACTAAAGCCTTAGTAAAAATATTTCTACACCACATAAATAATACTTTGTTTTGAAAAAGGTTTTTGTAGTGAAACCATTTGCGAATGACTTTGCCATTTTGGTAAATGACCAATTTGGAACATACAAAGTTTAGAAGCCTAGTGGAGACCATACTTACAATAGAACCAACCTTTGCATGCTTATGCATGACTTAGATTCCATTACTTTGTGTGTGAAAAATTGTTTGTTTGACTTTGGTTTGGAATGCTTGTTGAATTTGTGTTTGCTTAATTGACTTGTAGTGAAGTGTGAGACTAGCAAGATCAAGGAGTGAACCATCATTCCCTACCAAAAAGGCAAGTTACACTATCATACAAAAGTCCTACTATTTTCATTATACTCAGTGGATTTTGAAAACATGCATGAAAAGAATTTCTATACTTATGCTATGCTAAATCCTAATAGGATACCCCTATACATTCCTTAGTGAAAACAATGTAGTTGATACATGCTTAGCCATGCTATATTTTGAAAAGAGTTACATGTTGATATTTTATGAGATTGAGAAAAGACTTATGTTTTATATAATAAAACAAGGACTCAATGAACCACCTGGGTGGACAAGGATACTCAAGCTTTTGGACAAGGTGGCAACAAAAGGAACCATGTTTATATGGCAATCCCTTTTGTTGTGCACTAAAAGAAAACCACCCAGGGACTTAGAGATTGAACATGTTTCTCGTACAGTGGCTTCCGTGTACAGCCACATGCTAAATGGGCTCTGGCTTAGTCAACTACATAGTGGAAGTCCCATGCATTGGCATCTTCAGGTTAACTAGATTTGTGTAAGGGAACAACCCTACATTTGTGCCTGGTAGACAAGCTAGCATTTTGTATTGGGAGGAATCCTATGGAAAGACTTTGTCACATTCTCGATCTACCGGTACTCCATTTTGGTGAGTACTTATCCAGCGGCCACTGGTGGCGTCAAGACGAGATTGTGTCATGTGGGTAAAGTGTACAACTTCTGCAGAAGATAAAAATCTAAGTACTTAGCCGTGTCCCCGGTTATGGACAATACTGAGCAACTAAGGCCTGAAGCTATGGAAGATCTCGACACTCTAATTTCTAAAAGAAAACTTTTAAAACTTGATGCACTTGGGGTTACCAAGGTGCTCAAGAGATTTTGAAAAGGACTTGAACACTTGAGTTTTTTTTTACCAAGGAGTTCAAGGGATTTTGAAAGGAGATTTGACAAAGGACCAAAACCATTTTGAAAAGATAGGATAAAATATTGCTTTATGCAAATGAGCCTGAAACTCTACTTAGCCAAATTTGCATGTAATGATAGGATCCACTTATATTATACTTAGTAGTGAAACTTGCCAATACAATTCAAATGTATTGACTCTTGTGGCTGTAACTTGTAATGTTGCAGGTTGATTGTTTTTAGTGAAGAATGTTTGATTAGGATTACAAAGTCTACAACCAACATCTGCCTGTGGCACTTTGAAGATGAAGGACCCCATGACTATAGTTATTCCGCTGCAATGTAATGTAATAGCCAAATGAGCTATGTTTGATGTAATAAACTTATGTTATTCCTGGTTATAAAGTTATATTATGACCTTTGTTTCTTGATATTACATCTTAACTGTGGATGCTAGCTATTGATCCAGGGACTAGCATTGTAAACACAGGGATCTCTACCTTATTAAAGGTTGGGGACTCTACAGATGGTATTAGAGCATTGTGTTGCCTGTAGGATTTGTAAACCTAGGATTGGACAAAAACCCTTAGAAAAATAGGAGTTGTTTTGTTCCAAAGCTTATTTACAAAACACTTGTAAACTCTTTCCTCAACCATTTTGGTTTCAACTCTACATCTCATCTATCTCAAACTTGATGGAAAGACCTACCCCATGGCCAAAGACTACACCATGTGCAAAGGACTTCTTCAACATCTTCAACTCTAATGACTTCGACTTCAACATCATCAAAGACTTCAACTTTATTTGCACCAAGGACTTCAACCTTGGATATCACTAAGGACTACAAGTGGGAACCAAGAGACATTAGATTGCCTACCAAAGACATTGATATCAAGTTAGAGTATGGATCATATTGTCCTATGAGGAATGATTATACTAAGTTGTTATTTTCAAGAAAACTTGTTGTTTCCTTCAACTCATGAGTTAAGCTCATAAGTTGTTAAGTGATTGGTTGCTTGTTGAATGTTTGATGGTTTGATTGTTTGATTGAACTTGATTGTTTTGAGTTGTGTGTTAGGACTTCTTAAAAACCTATCCACTAATACTTATCCCTATCAAACCAACAGATGCCTCCCGTCGTGCCAACCCAACAAAACAACAACATCACCCCTGAGATGCAACATATGATGGCAGCTCGTGATTGATGCGTGAGATGACCACATTCACACAGAATTTGAATAACAACAACAACAATCAGAATAATCCTCCAGCACTAGACATGCTCACCAAGTTTCTGAAACTTAGGCCTGCAAGGTTCTCTGGAACAACTGATCCAATGGAAGCTGATGATTGGTTACGTTCAGTAAACAAAGACTTAGTATTTATTGGTTGCAGCGATGAAGAAAAAGTAAGGTTTGCGGCATTTACGCTTGAAGGACCAGCAGCAACATGGTGGGACAACTTTCAAATCACCACTCCCCTTGAAGATGTGACTGGGATATTTTGAAGATGGATTCAGAACCACTCACATCTCACCTGGAGTAATGTACTTGAAGAAAAAGGAGTTTCACAATCTGAAACAACATCACCTCAGTGTGGCGGAGTATATTGAAGAATTCAACAATCTGGCATGCTATGCACCGGATGAAGTTGATACAGATGCTAAGAGAAAAGAAAATTTTCTTGAAGGACTTAATGATGAGTTGAACCTACAGCTAGTGGTTGCCTATGTCCCAACTTATCAATCACTCTGTGACAAAGCCATCATTTTGGAAAACAAGATGAATCAAGTTGAGAAGTAAAGAGGAAGCATAAACTCAAGAACTATTCAGGATCATCAAAGAAGAAGCATTCATTCAAAAGGAACAATGAAGATTCTGAACCACATCAGTATCACCACAACAACAATGGAAGTGAGAATAATGGAAATGATACTAACAATGGAGATGACCTTGGTCAAAATCAACAAGACAATTTCAGGAAGAAAGACATTAGCTTCGGGTTGCTATAACTGCAAGGAACTTGGACACTATGCATCAGACTGTCCTGAGAAGAAAAAGAAAAAGGATGCTAGAAGAGCCAATGGAAATGACTCCAAAGTGACCCAGAAAGGACATGTGAACCACATTGACATGGATGGAAACGTTGAAGAGACAGAAGAAGTGGATGTCAGTATTTAGATAACTCAGTTGAGTCAAATAAGGATTCCTTGTCTGAATATCAAGTGTTGAACCTATAGTCAAGAGAACCATCAATGTAACCCTATAAGACTTTATTTTAAGGGTGTTAGTACCCTAGTTGCCTTGAAGCCAACTTGTAACCCTAGCCTTCCCAAATCTCGGGGCGAGATTTATTTTAAGGGTGGTAGCCTGTCACATCCCAAGATTTTCCAAATCTTGTAATGTGAAAATAAATGAATAAAATAAAAACTTTGTTGATTTTCAGGGCCAGAAGAAACTTTTTGTATTCCAATAAGAATCTTCAAACCTATTTTGAACAATTAAATCCTAAAGGGATTTATAAAGATAAACATTTATTAAAGGAAATTAAAATATTTTGGTGTTACTATTTTGGATCTTTTAATAAAAGACTTTGTTTTCAAATGAAAAGGTGGATTTATAAATAAAGATTATATTTTAAAGAGCCAAATTAATCCTTGGCCAATAATTTTGAAACAAAAGGTTTTGCTTTGATTAAAATAGTAAAGGTTTATTTAAAATAAAATAAACAGGATTTAGATATCCAAGTTTCATTAATAAAGGTTTTACTATTTTCAAAACATCCAAAACTTATTATTTATTTAAAATAAGTTTTCCACATGTTTTATATTCTCAAATAAAACCTACTGAAGTGTTTTGGTTTTATTCTAGATTTTCAAAATAAAGATTTAATAAAACAAATCCTATATGGAATAATAACTAAGGTCCATTTTATTTAATTATTAATGGACCCTAAAAATAAAAGGTTATTTTGTCTTAAACAAGCTTTCCAAATATTCTTTATTTTCAAATAAAACCTACTGATTTGGTTTTGAAAATATTTGGATTTCAAATGGAGATTCTATTAATTAAATCAAACCCTATTTTTTTTATTAAATAACTATGGTCTATTTTATTTAAATATTGAATAGATCCTAAAATGAATAAAAATATTTTATTTTGAGATTTGGTTTATGTTGATAAACAGAACCAAAAACTTATTTAAGTGTGGTGATTGTTTGAATCAATTTGAATGTTGTTTGATAGTTTGAAATTCAAAACAGAAATTAGATTTAGAAAAGAAAAAGGAATCAGAAATAGAAAAAAATAAGAAAAAGGTCATTGACCCATGACCCACTAAGGCCCGAAGCGGCCATTATTCTCCCGAGCGTAAAACGTTTACTTTCGGTTATAAACCCACAGTGACAATGACCAGTGGACCCTCCCCCTCATTTCTTTTCCCACTGCCAGGTAGACCCCGCTTCCCTGTTCATCGCCTACCACGACTGTTCTTCCTCCCTCGGCATTGCGAGCTTTGATTTCGCAGCATCAATTCGCCTTAACACGTCCACCTTAACTCGCAGCGACCAGGCACATTTAAACGCCAGTGACTGCTCTCTGTTTTCCCTCTGCCTCCTCCCTCAAGCACGCCCCCAGGCTGCCCTAATTTCTCCCCGAGCAACTCTGTCTCCGACGAGCTTCCGCCATTTAATCCGGCCGGGCCACACCACCTCCTGCCTTCCCGAACACACGAGCACGCTCACAGCATCCTGGCGCATCTTTCCGCGATCATTCATCCAGGTGCCTGTAACCTCGGCCGGCGATGACTGCAAGACCGCTGCCTCTTTCTCCGCGAAGCCTCGGTAATCGCCACCCTTGTCCTTCCGATGATACGCTGTCCGGTGCACTCGCCGCATCTAACCCTACCATTCTCTTGCTTTACGGTGGACTACAGCCCGTCCCGTCAACAAGCGAAGCTTCGGCGCCACCCTAACTCGATGAGAATCCGCCGTCGCGTGCTCCCTTTCACCAAGGGCAGGTTGAGCATACCTGCCACGGTGATCACGATGAGCCACCTCTCCTCCTTCCTCGCTTCTGTAACGTCGACTCCGCCACGCGCCGCTCCGCGCCAGACGCCTCCGCCAATGCTTTTTGGCCACAATAGGAACCGTTAGATGCAGATCCACGGGCTAGGATAGAGTCACTTATCGAAGGGTGTGAGAGCATCTGCCAGAAGATTTACTTTAGATCCAGCGGCCCACGTTGGTGATCCACACCGAACCGGTACCGGCGAATTAAAACATGACGCGTGGCACCAGACGATCGGAAATAGAATTTGAAATCAGAATTTGATGCCATTTTGAAACCCTTGTAACTTTCAAACAACACGTCCAAATTTTACCAATTTTATATCAATGGATTCAGTGGAACAAGCCCTAGCCAACTATGCCTTTGGTTTAGCAAATAGTATCTGTTAGTTTGCTTGTTTTTGCAGATTCTTTTGTTAGCTTGTTTAGAGTAGAAAAATTGTTTAAAAATGATTTTAGGGTTAAAACCTTTGCAAAATGGTTTGTTGTGAACTTACTGACCCTAGAAACCAACCCATGGAGTTAAAAATGAATTTGGTGAAATTTAGGATAAGTTAATTGATTTAGCCCATTTCTAGCCAAATGGAAATAAAAGATTTTTGGTTATGAAAATACTTTTATAAAGAAAACTTTGGGAAAATATTTTGGACCAAACCTACTGACCCTAGGAAACACTTTGTGGACTCAAAAATGTATTGGGTGAAATAAAAATATGATTCTTTGATTTAAAACCATTTCTAGTGAAATAGAAATATGGTTTATTTATTAAAATTGGTTTTGGAAGAAAACCTTTGGAAAATGTTTTGTTTTAAACTCTGACTGACCCAAACACCAAGTTTTGTGGTTGAAAACATATTTTGTGAACCCTAGAGACTAAAGCCTTAGTAAAAATATTTCTACACCACATAAATAATACTTTGTTTTGAAAAAGGTTTTTGTAGTGAAACCATTTGCGAATGACTTTGCCATTTTGGTAAATGACCAATTTGGAACATACAAAGTTTAGAAGCCTAGTGGAGACCATACTTACAATAGAACCAACCTTTGCATGCTTATGCATGACTTAGATTCCATTACTTTGTGTGTGAAAAATTGTTTGTTTGACTTTGGTTTGGAATGCTTGTTGAATTTGTGTTTGCTTAATTGACTTGTAGTGAAGTGTGAGACTAGCAAGATCAAGGAGTGAACCATCATTCCCTACCAAAAAGGCAAGTTACACTATCATACAAAAGTCCTACTATTTTCATTATACTCAGTGGATTTTGAAAACATGCATGAAAAGAATTTCTATACTTATGCTATGCTAAATCCTAATAGGATACCCCTATACATTCCTTAGTGAAAACAATGTAGTTGATACATTCTTAGCCATGCTATATTTTGAAAAGAGTTACATGTTGATATTTTATGAGATTGAGAAAAGACTTATGTTTTATATAATAAAACAAGGACTCAATGAACCACCTGGGTGGACAAGGATACTCAAGCTTTTGGACAAGGTGGCAACAAAAGGAACCATGTTTATATGGCAATCCCTTTTGTTGTGCACTAAAAGAAAACCACCCAGGGACTTAGAGATTGAACATGTTTCTCGTATAGTGGCTTCCGTGTACAGCCACATGCTAAATGGGCTCTGGCTTAGTCAACTACATAGTGGAAGTCCCATGCATTGGCATCTTCAGGTTAACTAGATTTGTGTAAGGGAACAACCCTACATTTGTGCCTGGTAGACAAGCTAGCATTTTGTATTGGGAGGACTCCTTTGGAAAGACTTTGGCACAGTCTCGATCTGCCGGTACTCCATTTTGGTGAGTACTTATCCAGCGGCCACTGGTGGCGTCAAGACGGGATTGTGTCATGTGGGTAAAGTGTACAACTTCTGCAGAAGATAAAAATCTAAGTACTTAGCCGTGTCCCCGGTTATGGACAATACTGAGCAACTAAGGCCTGAAGCTATGGAAGATCTCGACACTCTAATTTCTAAAAGAAAACTTTTAAAACTTGATGCACTTGGGGATACCAAGGTGCTCAAGAGATTTTGACAAGGACTTGAACACTTGAGTTTTTTTTTACCAAGGAGTTCAAGGGATTTTGAAAGGAGATTTGACAAAGGACCAAAACCATTTTGAAAAGATAGGATAAAATATTGCTTTATGCAAATGAGCCTGAAACTCTACTTAGCCAAATTTGCATGTAATGATAGGATCCACTTATATTATACTTAGTAGTGAAACTTGCCAATACAATTCAAATGTATTGACCCTTGTGGCTGTAACTTGTAATGTTGCAGGTTGATTGTTTTTAGTGAAGAATGTTTGATTAGGATTACAAAGTCTACAACCAACATCTGCCTGTGGCACTTTGAAGATGAAGGACCCCATGACTATAGTTATTCCGCTGCAATGTAATGTAATAGCCAAATGAGCTATGTTTGATGTAATAAACTTATGTTATTCCTGGTTATAAAGTTATATTATGACCTTTGTTTCTTGATATTACATCTTAACTGTGGATGCTAGCTATTGATCCAGGGACTAGCATTGTAAACACATGGATCTCTACCTTATTAAAGGTTGGGGACTCTACAATCCATAAGTGGTTTCTGGAAAGAACACACATGCAATGACCACTAGTTGATCCATAAGTGGTTTGTGGAAAGAACACACATGCAGTGACCACTGGTGGATCCATATGTTGTTTGTGAAAAGAACACACATGCAATGAACACTGGTGGATCCATAAGTGGTTTGTGGAAAGAACACACATGCAATGACTCTAGTGCTAGTTTTAGTATAAGAACACACATGCAATGACTCTAATGGATCCATATGTGGTTTGTGAAAAGAACACACATGCAATGACCACTTGTTTATCCATGTGTGGTTTGTGGAAAGAACACACATGCAATGACAGTGGTGGATCCATGTGTGGTTTGTGAAAAGAACACACATGCAATGACTCTAGTGTTGGTTTTAGTATAAGAACACACATGCAATGGCTCTAGTGGGTTCACATGTGGTTTATGAAAAGAAAACACACGCAATGACCACTGGTTGATCCATATGTGGTTTTTGGAAAGAACACACATGCAATGACACTACTTGAGCCATGTGTGGTTTGTGGAAAAGAACACACATGCAAATGATCACTGGTTGATCCATGTGTGGTTTGTGGAAAGAACACACATGCAATGACCACTGGTTGATCCATATGTTGTTTGTGGAAAAGACCACACATGCAATGAGTCTAGTGGATCCATGTGTGGTTTGTGGAAAAGAACACACATGCAAGGAGTCTAGTGCTGGTTTTAGTATAAGAACACATGCAATGACTCTAGTGGGTCCACATGTGGTTTGTGAAAAGAACACACATGCAATGACCACTGGTTTATCCGCATGTGGTTTTTGGAAAAGAACACACATGCAATGAACACTAGTGGATCCATGTGTGGTTTGTGGAAAGAACACACATGCAATGGCCACAGGTTGATCCATAAGTGGTTTGTGGAAAAGAACACACATGCAATGACCACTGGTTGATCCATGTTTGGTTTACGGATAGAACACACATGCAATGAACACTGGTGGATCCGTAAGTGGTTTGTGGAAAGAACACACATGCAATGACCTCTGGTTCATCCATATGTGGTTTGTTGAAAGAACACACATGTAGTGAACACTGGTGGATCCATAAGTGGTTTGTGGAAAAGAACACACATGCAAATGACCACCGGTTGATCCATGTGTGGTTTGTGGAAAGAACACACATGCAATGACCACTGGTTGATCCATAAGTTGTTTGTGGAAAAGACCACACATGCAATGAGTCTAGTGGATCCATGTGTGGTTTGTGGAAAAGAACACACATGCAAGGAGTCTAATGCTGGTTTTAGTATAAGAACACACATGCAATGACTCTAGTGGGTCCACATGTGGTTTGTGAAAAGAACACACATACAATGACCACTGGTTGATCCACATGTGGTTTTTGGAAAAGAACACACATGGAATGAACACTAGTGGATCCATGTGTGGTTTGTGGAAAGAACACACATGCAATGACCACAGGTTGATCCATAAGTGGTTTGTGGAAAAGAACACACATGCAATGACCACTGGTTGATCCATGTTTGGTTTATGGATAGAACACACATGCAATGAACACTGGTGGATCCGTAAGTGGTTTGTGGAAATAACACACATGCAATGACCACTGGTTCATCCATAAGTGGTTTGTTGAAAGAACACACATGCAGTGAACACTAGTGGATCCATAAGTGGTTTATGGAAAGAACACACATGCAATGACCACTGGTTGATCCATATGTGGTTTGTGGAAAGAACACACATGCAGTGAACACTGGTGGATCCATATGTTGTTTGTGAAAAGAACACACATGCAATGACCACTGGTTGATCCATAAGTGGTTTGTGGAAAGAAGACCCATGCAATGACCACTGGTTGATCCATAAGTGGTTTGTGGAAAGAACACACATGCAGTGACCACTGGTAGATCCATATGTTGTTGGTGAAAAGAACACACATGCAATGAACACTGGTGGATCCATAAGTGGTTTGTGGAAAGAACACACATGCAATGACTCTAGTGCTAGTTTTAGTATAAGAACGCACATGCAATGACTCTAATGGATCCATATGTGGTTTGTGAAAAGAACACACATGCAATGAAAACTTGTTGATCCATCTGTGGTTTGTGGAAAGAACACACATGCAATGACAGTGGATCCATGTGGTTTGTGAAAAGAACACACATGCAATGACTCTAGTGTTGGTTTTAGTATATGAACACACATGCAATGACTCTAGTGGGTTCACAGGTGGTTTGTGAAAGGAACACACATGCAATGACCACTGGTTGATCCATATGTGGTTTGTGGAAAGAACACACATGCAATGACACTGCTTGATCCATGTGTGGTTTGTGGAAAAGAACACACATGCAATGACCACTGGTAGATCCATGTGTGGTTTGTGGAAAGAACACACATGCAATGACCACTGGTTGGTCCATATGTGGTTTGTGGAAAAGAACGCACATGCAATGACCATTGGTTGATCCATATGTGGTTTGTGGAAAGAACACACATGCAATGACCACTGGTTGATCCATGTGTGGTTTGTGAAAAGAACACACATGCAATGAACACTGGAGGATCCATATGTTGTTTGTGAAAAGAACACACATGCAATGAACACTGGAGGATCCATAAGTGGTTTGTGGAAAGAACACACATGCAATGACTCTAGTGCTAGTTCTAGTATAAGAACACACATACAATGACTAGTGGAGGCACAAGTAGTTTGTGAAAAGAACACACATGCAATGACCACTTGTTGATCCATAACTTGTTTGTGGAAAAGACCACACACGCAATGAGTCTAGTGGATCCATGTGTGGTTTGTGGAAAAGAACACACATGCAATGAGTCTAGTGCTGGTTTTAGTATAAGAATACACATGTAATGACTCTAGTGGGTCCACATGTGGTTTGTGAAAATAACACACATGCAATGACCACTAGTTGATCCATATGTGGTTTTTGGAAAAGAACACACATGCAATGAACACTGGTGGATCCATGTGTGGTTTGTGCAAAGAACACACATGCAATGACCACTGGTTGATCCATAAGTGGTTTGTGGAAATAACACACATGCAATGACTACTGGTTGATCCATATCTGGTTTGTTGAAAGAACACACATGCAATGACTCTAGTGGGTCCACATGTGGTTTGTGAAAAGAACACACATGCAATGCCACTGGTTGATCCATAAGTGGTTTGTGGAAAGAACACACATGCAATGGCCACTGGTTGATCCATAAGTCGTTTGTGGAAAGAACACACATGCAATGCACACTGGTTGATCCATAAGTGGTTTCTGGAAAGAACACACATGCAATGACCACTGGTTGATCCATAAGTGGTTTGTGGAAAGAACACACATGCAGTGACCACTGGTGTATCCATATGTTGTTTGTGAAAAGAACACACATGCAATGAACACTAGTGGATCCATAAGTGGTTTGTGTAAAGAACACACATGCAATGACTCTAGTGCTAGTTTTAGTATAAGAACACACATGCAATGACTCTAATGGATCCATATGTGGTTTGTGAAAAGAACACACATGCAATGACCACTTGTTGATCCATGTGTGGTTTGTGGAAAGAACACACATGCAGTGAACACTGGTGGATCCATAAGTTGTTTGTGGAAAGAGCACACATGCAATGACCACTGGTTGATCCTCATGTGGTTTGTGAAAAGAACACACGTGCAATGCCACTGGTTGATCCATGAGTGGTTTGTGGAAAGAACACACATGCAATGGCCACTGGTTGATCCATAAGTCGTTTGTGGAAAGAACACACATGCAATGCACACTCGTTGATCCATAAGTGGTTTCTGGAAAGAACACACATGCAATGACCACTGGTTGATCCATAAGTGGTTTGTGGAAAGAACACACATGCAGTGATCACTGGTGGATCCATATGTTGTTTGTGAAAAGAACACACATGCAATGAACACTAGTGGATCCATAAGTGGTTTGTGGAAAGAACACACATGCAATGACAGTGGTGGATCCATGTGTGGTTTGTGAAAAGAACACACATGCAATGACTCTAGTGTTGGTTTTAGTATAAGAACACACATGCAATGACTCTAGTAGGTTCACATGTGGTTTGTGAAAAGAACACGCATGCAATGACCACTAGTTGATCCATATGTGGTTTGTGGAAAGAACACACATGCAATGACACTACTTGAGCCATGTGTGGTTTGTGGAAAAGAACACACATGCAAATGACCACTGGTTGATCCATGTGTGGTTTGTGGAAAGAACACACATGCAATGACCACTGGTTGATCCATAAGTTGTTTGTGGAAAAGACCACACATGCAATGAGTCTAGTGGATCCATGTGTGATTTGTGGAATAGAACACACATGCAAGGAGTCTAGTGCTGGTTTTAGTATAAGAACACATGCAATGACTCTAGTGGGTCCGCATGTGGTTTGTGGAAAGAACACACATGCAATGGCCACAGGTTGATCCATAAGTGGTTTGTGGAAAAGAACACACATGCAATGACCACTGGTTGATCCATGTTTGGTTTACGGATAGAACACACATGCAATGAACACTGGTGGATCCGTAAGTGGTTTGTGGAAAGAACACACATGCAATGACCTCTGGTTCATCCATATGTGGTTTGTTGAAAGAACACACATGCAGTGAACACTGGTGGATCCATAAGTGGTTTGTGGAAAAGAACACACATGCAAATGACCACCGGTTGATCCATGTGTGGTTTGTGGAAAGAACACACATGCAATGACCACTGGTTGATCCATAAGTTGTTTGTGGAAAAGACCACACATGCAATGAGTCTAGTGGATCCATGTGTGGTTTGTGGAAAAGAACACACATGCAAGGAGTCTAATGCTGGTTTTAGTATAAGAACACACATGCAATGACTCTAGTGGGTCCACATGTGGTTTGTGAAAAGAACACACATACAATGACCACTGGTTGATCCACATGTGGTTTTTGGAAAAGAACACACATGGAATGAACACTAGTGGATCCATGTGGTTTGTGAAATAACACACATGCAATGACCACAGGTTGATCCATAAGTGGTTTGTGGAAAAGAACACACATGCAATGACCACTGGTTGATCCATGTTTGGTTTATGGATAGAACACACATGCAATGAACACTGGTGGATCCGTAAGTGGTTTGTGGAAATAACACACATGCAATGACCACTGGTTCATCCATAAGTGGTTTGTTGAAAGAACACACATGCAGTGAACACTAGTGGATCCATAAGTGGTTTGTGGAAAGAACACACATGCAATGACCACTGGTTGATCCATATGTGGTTTGTGGAAAGAACACACATGCAGTGAACACTGGTGGATCCATATGTTGTTTGTGAAAAGAACACACATGCAATGACCACTGGTTGATCCATAAGTGGTTTGTGGAAAGAAGACCCATGCAATGACCACTGGTTGATCCATAAGTGGTTTGTGGAAAGAACACACATGCAGTGACCACTGGTAGATCCATATGTTGTTGGTGAAAAGAACACACATGCAATGAACACTGGTGGATCCATAAGTGGTTTGTGGAAAGAACACACATGCAATGACTCTAGTGCTAGTTTTAGTATAAGAACGCACATGCAATGACTCTAATGGATCCATATGTGGTTTGTGAAAAGAACACACATGCAATGAAAACTTGTTGATCCATCTGTGGTTTGTGGAAAGAACACACATGCAATGACAGTGGTGGATCCATGTGTGGTTTGTGAAAAGAACACACATGCAATGACTCTAGTGTTGGTTTTAGTATATGAACACACATGCAATGACTCTAGTGGGTTCACAGGTGGTTTGTGAAAGGAACACACATGCAATGACCACTGGTTGATCCATATGTGGTTTGTGGAAAGAACACACATGCAATGACACTGCTTGATCCATGTGTGGTTTGTGGAAAAGAACACACATGCAATGACCACTAGTAGATCCATGTGTGGTTTGTGGAAAGAACACACATGCAATGACCACTGGTTGGTCCATATGTGGTTTGTGGAAAAGAACGCACATGCAATGACCATTGGTTGATCCATATGTGGTTTGTGGAAAGAACACACATGCAATGACCACTGGTTGATCCATGTGTGGTTTGTGAAAAGAACACACATGCAATGAACACTCGAGGATCCATATGTTGTTTGTGAAAAGAACACACATGCAATGAACACTGGAGGATCCATAAGTGGTTTGTGGAAAGAACACACATGCAATGACTCTAGTGCTAGTTCTAGTATAAGAACACACATACAATGACTAGTGGAGGCACAAGTAGTTTGTGAAAAGAACACACATGCAATGACCACTTGTTGATCCATAACTTGTTTGTGGAAAAGACCACACACGCAATGAGTCTAGTGGATCCATGTGTGGTTTGTGGAAAAGAACACGCATGCAATGAGTCTAGTGCTGGTTTTAGTATAAGAATACACATGTAATGACTCTAGTGGGTCCACATGTGGTTTGTGAAAATAACACACATGTAATGACCACTAGTTGATCCATATGTGGTTTTTGGAAAAGAACACACATGCAATGAACACTGGTGGATCCATGTGTGGTTTGTGCAAAGAACACACATGCAATGACCACTGGTTGATCCATAAGTGGTTTGTGGAAAGAACACACATGCAATGACTACTGGTTGATCCATATGTGGTTTGTTGAAAGAACACACATGCAATGACTCTAGTGGGTCCACATGTGGTTTGTGAAAAGAACACACATGCAATGCCACTGGTTGATCCATAAGTGGTTTGTGGAAAGAACACACATGCAATGGCCACTGGTTGATCCATAAGTCGTTTGTGGAAAGAACACACATGCAATGCACACTGGTTGATCCATAAGTGGTTTCTAGAAAGAACACACATGCAATGACCACTGGTTGATCCATAAGTGGTTTGTGGAAAGAACACACATGCAGTGACCACTGGTGTATCCATATGTTGTTTGTGAAAAGAACACACATGCAATGAACACTAGTGGATCCATAAGTGGTTTGTGTAAAGAACACACATGCAATGAATCTAGTGCTAGTTTTAGTATAAGAACACACATGCAATGACTCTAATGGATCCATATGTGGTTTGTGAAAAGAACACACATGCAATGACCACTTGTTGATCCATGTGTGGTTTGTGGAAAGAACACACATGCAGTGAACACTGGTGGATCCATAAGTTGTTTGTGGAAAGAGCACACATGCAATGACCACTGGTTGATCCTCATGTGGTTTGTGAAAAGAACACACGTGCAATGCCACTGGTTGATCCATAAGTGGTTTGTGGAAAGAACACACATGCAATGGCCACTGGTTGATCCATAAGTCGTTTGTGGAAAGAACACACATGCAATGCACACTCGTTGATCCATAAGTGGTTTCTGGAAAGAACACACATGCAATGACCACTGGTTGATCCATAAGTGGTTTGTGGAAAGAACACACATGCAGTGACCACTGGTGGATCCATATGTTGTTTGTGAAAAGAACACACATGCAATGAACACTAGTGGATCCATAAGTGGTTTGTGGAAAGAACACACATGCAATGACAGTGGTGGATCCATGTGTGGTTTGTGAAAAGAACACACATGCAATGACTCTAGTGTTGGTTTTAGTATAAGAACACACATGCAATGACTCTAGTGGGTTCACATGTGGTTTGTGAAAAGAACACGCATGCAATGACCACTAGTTGATCCATATGTGGTTTATGGAAAGAACACACATGCAATGACACTACTTGAGCCATGTGTGGTTTGTGGAAAAGAACACACATGCAAATGACCACTGGTTGATCCATGTGTGGTTTGTGGAAAGAACACACATGCAATGACCACTGGTTGATCCATAAGTTGTCTGTGGAAAAGACCACACATGCAATGAGTCTAGTGGATCCATGTGTGATTTGTGGAATAGAACACACATGCAAGGAGTCTAGTGCTGGTTTTAGTATAAGAACACATGCAATGACTCTAGTGGGTCCACATGTGGTTTGTGGAAAGAACACACATGCAATGACCACTGGTTGATCCATAAGTGGTTTGTGGAAAAGAACACACATGCAAAGACCACTGGTTGATCCATGTTTGGTTTACGGATAGAACACACATGCAATGAACACTGGTGGTTCCGTAAGTGGTTTGTGGAAAGAACACACATGCAATGACCTCTGGTTCATCCATATGTGGTTTGTTGAAAGAACACACATGCAGTGAACACTGGTGGATCCATAAGTGGTTTGTGGAAAGAACACACATGCAATGACCACTGGTTGATCCATATGAGGTTTGTGGAAAGAACACATGCAGTGAACACTGGTGGATCCATATGCTGTTTGTGAAAAGAACACACATGCAATGACTCTAGTGCTGGTTTTAGTATAAGAACACACATGCAATGACTAGTGGGTCCACATGTAGTTTGTGAAAAGAACACACATGCAATGCCACTGGTTGAACCATAAGTGGTTTGTGGAAATAACACACATGCAATGGCCACTGGTTGATCTATAAGTCGTTTGTGGAAAGAACACACATGCAATGACCACTGGTTGATCCATAAGTGGTTTCTGGAAAGAACACACATGCAATGACCACTGGTTGATTCATAAGTGGTTTGTGGAAAGAACACACATTCAGTGACCATTGGTGGATCCATATGTTGTTTGTGAAAAGAACACACATGCAATGAATACTGGTGGATCCATAAGTGGTTTGTGGAAAGAACACACATGCAATGACTCTAGTGCTAGTTTTAGTATAAGAACACACATGCAATGACTCTAATGGATCCATATGTGGTTTGTGAAAAGAACACACATGCAATGACCACTTGTTGATCCATGTGTGGTTTGTGGAAAGAACGCACATGCAATGACAGCGGTAGATCCATGTGTGGTTTGTGAAAAGAACACACATGCAATGACTCTAGTGTTGGCTTTAGTATAAGAACACACATGCAATGACTCTAGTGGGTTCACATCTGGTTTGTGAAAAGAACACACATGCAATGACCACTGGTTGATCCATATGTGATTTGTGGAAAGAACACACATGCAATGACACTACTTGATCCATGTGTGGTTTGTGGAAAAGAACACACATGCAATGTCCACTGGTTGATCCATAAGTGGTTTGTGGAAAGAACACACATGCAGTGACCACTGGTGGATCCATATGTTGTTTGTGAAAAGAACACACATGCAATGAACACTAGTGGATCCATAAGTGGTTTGTGAAAAGAACACACATGCAATGACTCTAGTGCTAGTTTTAGTATAAGAACACACATGCAATGACTCTAATGGATCCATATGTGGTTTGTGAAAAGAACACACATGCAATGACCACTTGTTGATCCATGTGTGGTTTGTGGAAAGAACACACATGCAATGACAGTGGTGGATCCATGTGTGGTTTGTTAAAAGAACACACATGCAATGACTATAGTGTTGGTTTTAGTATAAGAACACACATGCAATGACTCTAGTGGGTTCACATTTGGTTTGTGAAAAGAACACATATGCAATGACCACTAGTTTATCCATATGTGGTTTGTGGAAAGAACACACATGCAATGACACTACTTGAGCCATGTGTGGTTTGTGGAAAAGAACACACATGAAAATGACCACTGGTTGATCCATGTGTGGTTTGTGGAAAGAACACACATGCAATGACCACTGGTTGATCCATAAGTTGTTTGTGGAAAAGACCACACATGCAATGAGTCTAGTGGATCCATGTGTGGTTTGTGGAAAAGAACACACATGCAAGGAGTCTAGTGCTAGTTTTAGTATAAGAACACATGCAATGACTCTAGTGGGTCCACATGTGGTTTGTGAAAAGAACACACATGCAATGACCACTGGTTGATCCGCATGTGGTTTTTGGAAAAGAACACACATGCAATGAACACTAGTGGATCCATGTGTGGTTTGTGGAAAGAACACACATGCAATGACCACAGGTTGATCCATAAGTGGTTTGGGGAAAAGAACACACATGCAATGACCACTGGTTGATCCATGTTTGGTTTACGGATAGAACACACATGCAATGAACACTGGTGGATCCGTAAGTGGTTTGTGGAAAGAACACACATGCAATGACCTCTGGTTCATCCATATGTGATTTGTTGAAAGAACACACATGCAGTGAACACTGGTGGATCCATAAGTGGTTTGTGGAAAGAACACACATGCAATGACCACTGGTTGATCCATAAGTTGTTTGTGAAAAGAACACACATGCAATGACTCTAGTGCTGGTTTTAGTATAAGAACACACATGCAATGACTCTAGTGGGTCCACATGTAGTTTGTGAAAAGAACACACATGCAATGCCACTGGTTGAACCATAAGTGGTCTGTGGAAATAACACACATGCAATGGCCACTGGTTGATCTATAAGTCGTTTGTGGAAAGAACACACATGCAATGACCACTGGTTGATCCATACGTGGTTTCTGGAAAGAACACACATGCAATGACGACTGGTTGATCCATAAGTGGTTTGTGGAAAGAACACACATGCAGTGACCATTGGTGGATCCATATGTTGTTTGTGAAAAGAACACACATGCAATGAACACTGGTGGATCCATAAGTGGTTTGTGGAACGAACACACATGCAATGACACTAGTGCTAGTTTTAGTATAAGAACACACATGCAATGACTCTAGTGGATCCATATGTGGTTTGTGAAAAGAACACACATGCAATGACCACTTGTTGATCCATGTGTGGTTTGTGGAAAGAACGCACATGCAATGACAGTGGTAGATCCATGTGTGGTTTGTGAAAAGAACACACATGCAATGACTCTAGTGTTGGCTTTAGTATAAGAACACACATGCAATGACTCTAGTGGGTTCACATCTGGTTTGTGAAAAGAACACACATGCAATGACCACTGGTTGATCCATATGTGGTTTCTGGAAAGAACACACATGCAATGACACTACTTGATCCATGTGTGGTTTGTGGAAAAGAACACACATGCAATGACCACTGGTTGATCCATGTGTGGTTTGTGGAAAGAACACACATGCAATGACCACTGGTTGATCCATAAGTTGTTTGTGGAAAAGACCACACATCCAATGAGTCTAGTGGATCCATGTGTGGTTTGTGGAAAAGAACACACATACAATGAGTCTAGTGTTGGTTTTAGTATAAGAACACACCTGCAATGACTCTAGTGGGTCCACATGTGGTTTGTGAAAAGAACACACATGCAAGGACCACTGGTTGATCCACATGTGGTTTTTGGAAAAGAACACACATGCGATGAACACTAGTGGATCCATGTGTGGTTTTGTGGAAAGAACACACATGCAATGACCACTGGTTGATCCATAAGTGCTTGTGGAAAAGAACACACATGCAATCACCACTGGTTGATCCCTTTTTGGTTTGTGGATAGAACACATTTGCAATGAACACTAGTGGATCCATAAGTGGTTTTTGGAAAAGAACACATGTGGATTTTGGAAAAGAACACACATGTAATGACCACTGGTTGATCCATATGTGGTTTGTGGAAAGAACACACATGCAGTGAACACTGGTGGATCCGTAAGTGGTTTGTGGAAAGAACACACATGCAATGACCACTGGTTGATCCATATGTGGTTTGTGGAAAGAACATACATGCAATGACACTGCTGGATCCATGTGTGGTTTGTGCAAAAAAAAACACATGCAATGACCACTGGTTGATCCATGTGTGGTTTGTGGAAAGAACACACATGCAATGACCACTGGTTGGTCCATATGTGGTTTGTGGAAAAAAAGCACATGCAATGACCACTGGTTGATCCATATGTGGTTTGTGGAAAGAACACACATGCAATGACCCCTGGTTGATCCACGTGTGGTTTGTGAAAAGAACACACATGCAATGAACACTGGAGGATCAATATGTTGTTTGTGAAAAGAACACACATGCAATGAACACTGGTGGATCCATAAGTGGTTTGTGGAAAGAACACACATGCAATGAATCTAGTGCTAGTTTTAGTATAAGAACACACATGCAATGACTCTAATGGATCCATATGTGGTTTGTGAAAAGGACACACATGCAATGACCACTTGTTTATCCATGTGTGGTTTGTGGAAAGAACACACATGCAATGACAGTGGTGGATCCATGTGCGGTTTGTGAAAAGAACACACATGCAACGACTCTAGTGTTGGTTTTAGTATAAGAACACACATGCAATGACTCTAGTGGGTTCACATGTGGTTTATGAAAAGAACACACACGCAATAACCACTGGTTGATCCATATGTGGTTTGTGGAAAGAACACACATGCAATGACACTACTTGATCCATGTGTGGTTTGTGGAAAAGAACACATATGCAATGACCACTAGTTGATCCATGTGTGGTTTGTGAAAAGAACACACATGCAATGCCACTGGTTGATCCATGTGTGGTTTGTGGATAGAACACAAATGCAATGACTCTAGTGCTAGTTTTAGTATAAGAACACACATACAATGACTAGTGGATCCACATTTAGTTTGTGAAAAGAACACACATGCAATGACCACTGGTTGATCCATAACTTGTTTGTGGAAAGGACAACACACCAAATGAGACTAGTGGATCCATGTGTGGTTTGTGGAAAAGAACACACATGCAATGAGTCTAGTGCTGGTTTTAGTATAAGAATACACATGTAATGACTCTAGTGGGTCCACATGTGGTTTGTGAAAATACCACACATGCAATGACCACTAGTTGATCCATATGTGGTTTTTGGAAAAGAACACACATGCAATGAACACTGGTGGATCCATGTGTGGTTTGTGCAAAGAACACACATGCAATGACCACTGGTGGATCCATAAGTGGTTTGTGGAAAGAACACACATGCAATGACCACTATTTGATCCATATGTGGTTTGTTGAAAGAACACACATGCAGTGAACACTGGTGCATCCATAAGTGGTTTGTGGAAAGAAAACACATGCAATGACCACTGGTTGATCCATATGTGGTTTGTGGAAAGAACACACATGCAGTGAACACTGGTGGATCCATATGTTGTTTGTGAAAAGAACACACATGCAATGACTCTGGTGCTGGTTTTAGTATAAGAACACACATGCAATTACTCTAGTGGGTCCACATGTAGTTTGTGAAAAGAACAGACATGCAATGCCACTGGTTGATCCATAAGTGGTTTGTGAAAAGAACACACATGCAATGACCACTGGTGGATCCATAAGTGGTTTGTGGAAAGAACACACATGCAATGACCACTATTTGATCCATATGTGGTTTGTTGAAAGAACACACATGCAGTGAACACTGGTGCATCCATAAGTGGTTTGTGGAAAGAAAACACATGCAATGACCACTGGTTGATCCATATGTGGTTTGTGGAAAGAACACACATGCAGTGAACACTGGTGGATCCATATGTTGTTTGTGAAAAGAACACACATGCAATGACTCTGGTGCTGGTTTTAGTATAAGAACACACATGCAATTACTCTAGTGGGTCCACATGTAGTTTGTGAAAAGAACAGACATGCAATGCCACTGGTTGATCCATATGTGGTTTGTGGAAAGAACACACATGCAATGACCACTGGTTGATCCATGTGTGGTTTGTGAAAAGAACACACATGCAATGAACACTCGAGGATCCATATGTTGTTTGTGAAAAGAACACACATGCAATGAACACTGGAGGATCCATAAGTGGTTTGTGGAAAGAACACACATGCAATGACTCTAGTGCTAGTTCTAGTATAAGAACACACATACAATGACTAGTGGAGGCACAAGTAGTTTGTGAAAAGAACACACATGCAATGACCACTTGTTGATCCATAACTTGTTTGTGGAAAAGACCACACACGCAATGAGTCTAGTGGATCCATGTGTGGTTTGTGGAAAAGAACACGCATGCAATGAGTCTAGTGCTGGTTTTAGTATAAGAATACACATGTAATGACTCTAGTGGGTCCACATGTGGTTTGTGAAAATAACACACATGTAATGACCACTAGTTGATCCATATGTGGTTTTTGGAAAAGAACACACATGCAATGAACACTGGTGGATCCATGTGTGGTTTGTGCAAAGAACACACATGCAATGACCACTGGTTGATCCATAAGTGGTTTGTGGAAAGAACACACATGCAATGACTACTGGTTGATCCATATGTGGTTTGTTGAAAGAACACACATGCAATGACTCTAGTGGGTCCACATGTGGTTTGTGAAAAGAACACACATGCAATGCCACTGGTTGATCCATAAGTGGTTTCTAGAAAGAACACACATGCAATGACCACTGGTTGATCCATAAGTGGTTTGTGGAAAGAACACACATGCAGTGACCACTGGTGTATCCATATGTTGTTTGTGAAAAGAACACACATGCAATGAACACTAGTGGATCCATAAGTGGTTTGTGTAAAGAACACACATGCAATGAATCTAGTGCTAGTTTTAGTATAAGAACACACATGCAATGACTCTAATGGATCCATATGTGGTTTGTGAAAAGAACACACATGCAATGACCACTTGTTGATCCATGTGTGGTTTGTGGAAAGAACACACATGCAGTGAACACTGGTGGATCCATAAGTTGTTTGTGGAAAGAGCACACATGCAATGACCACTGGTTGATCCTCATGTGGTTTGTGAAAAGAACACACGTGCAATGCCACTGGTTGATCCATAAGTGGTTTGTGGAAAGAACACACATGCAATGGCCACTGGTTGATCCATAAGTCGTTTGTGGAAAGAACACACATGCAATGCACACTCGTTGATCCATAAGTGGTTTCTGGAAAGAACACACATGCAATGACCACTGGTTGATCCATAAGTGGTTTGTGGAAAGAACACACATGCAGTGACCACTGGTGGATCCATATGTTGTTTGTGAAAAGAACACACATGCAATGAACACTAGTGGATCCATAAGTGGTTTGTGGAAAGAACACACATGCAATGACAGTGGTGGATCCATGTGTGGTTTGTGAAAAGAACACACATGCAATGACTCTAGTGTTGGTTTTAGTATAAGAACACACATGCAATGACTCTAGTGTTGGTTTTAGTATAAGAACACACATGCAATGACTCTAGTGGGTTCACATGTGGTTTGTGAAAAGAACACGCATGCAATGACCACTAGTTGATCCATATGTGGTTTATGGAAAGAACACACATGCAATGACACTACTTGAGCCATGTGTGGTTTGTGGAAAAGAACACACATGCAAATGACCACTGGTTGATCCATGTGTGGTTTGTGGAAAGAACACACATGCAATGACCACTGGTTGATCCATAAGTTGTCTGTGGAAAAGACCACACATGCAATGAGTCTAGTGGATCCATGTGTGATTTGTGGAATAGAACACACATGCAAGGAGTCTAGTGCTGGTTTTAGTATAAGAACACATGCAATGACTCTAGTGGGTCCACATGTGGTTTGTGGAAAGAACACACATGCAATGACCACTGGTTGATCCATAAGTGGTTTGTGGAAAAGAACACACATGCAAAGACCACTGGTTGATCCATGTTTGGTTTACGGATAGAACACACATGCAATGAACACTGGTGGTTCCGTAAGTGGTTTGTGGAAAGAACACACATGCAATGACCTCTGGTTCATCCATATGTGGTTTGTTGAAAGAACACACATGCAGTGAACACTGGTGGATCCATAAGTGGTTTGTGGAAAGAACACACATGCAATGACCACTGGTTGATCCATATGAGGTTTGTGGAAAGAACACATGCAGTGAACACTGGTGGATCCATATGCTGTTTGTGAAAAGAACACACATGCAATGACTCTAGTGCTGGTTTTAGTATAAGAACACACATGCAATGACTAGTGGGTCCACATGTAGTTTGTGAAAAGAACACACATGCAATGCCACTGGTTGAACCATAAGTGGTTTGTGGAAATAACACACATGCAATGGCCACTGGTTGATCTATAAGTCGTTTGTGGAAAGAACACACATGCAATGACCACTGGTTGATCCATAAGTGGTTTGGAAAGAACACATGCAATGACCACTGGTTGATTCATAAGTGGTTTGTGGAAAGAACACACATTCAGTGACCATTGGTGGATCCATATGTTGTTTGTGAAAAGAACACACATGCAATGAATACTGGTGGATCCATAAGTGGTTTGTGGAAAGAACACACATGCAATGACTCTAGTGCTAGTTTTAGTATAAGAACACACATGCAATGACTCTAATGGATCCATATGTGGTTTGTGAAAAGAACACACATGCAATGACCACTTATTGATCCATGTGGTTTGTGGAAAGAACGCACATGCAATGACAGCGGTAGATCCATGTGTGGTTTGTGAAAAGAACACACATGCAATGACTCTAGTGTTGGCTTTAGTATAAGAACACACATGCAATGACTCTAGTGGGTTCACATCTGGTTTGTGAAAAGAACACACATGCAATGACCACTGGTTGATCCATATGTGATTTGTGGAAAGAACACACATGCAATGACACTACTTGATCCATGTGTGGTTTGTGGAAAAGAACACACATGCAATGTCCACTGGTTGATCCATAAGTGGTTTGTGGAAAGAACACACATGCAGTGACCACTGGTGGATCCATATGTTGTTTGTGAAAAGAACACACATGCAATGAACACTAGTGGATCCATAAGTGGTTTGTGAAAAGAACACACATGCAATGACTCTAGTGCTAGTTTTAGTATAAGAACACACATGCAATGACTCTAATGGATCCATATGTGGTTTGTGAAAAGAACACACATGCAATGACCACTTGTTGATCCATGTGTGGTTTGTGGAAAGAACACACATGCAATGACAGTGGTGGATCCATGTGTGGTTTGTTAAAAGAACACACATGCAATGACTATAGTGTTGGTTTTAGTATAAGAACACACATGCAATGACTCTAGTGGGTTCACATTTGGTTTGTGAAAAGAACACATATGCAATGACCACTAGTTTATCCATATGTGGTTTGTGGAAAGAACACACATGCAATGACACTACTTGAGCCATGTGTGGTTTGTGGAAAAGAACACACATGAAAATGACCACTGGTTGATCCATGTGTGGTTTGTGGAAAGAACACACATGCAATGACCACTGGTTGATCCATAAGTTGTTTGTGGAAAAGACCACACATGCAATGAGTCTAGTGGATCCATGTGTGGTTTGTGGAAAAGAACACACATGCAAGGAGTCTAGTGCTAGTTTTAGTATAAGAACACATGCAATGACTCTAGTGGGTCCACATGTGGTTTGTGAAAAGAACACACATGCAATGACCACTGGTTGATCCGCATGTGGTTTTTGGAAAAGAACACACATGCAATGAACACTAGTGGATCCATGTGTGGTTTGTGGAAAGAACACACATGCAATGACCACAGGTTGATCCATAAGTGGTTTGGGGAAAAGAACACACATGCAATGACCACTGGTTGATCCATGTTTGGTTTACGGATAGAACACACATGCAATGAACACTGGTGGATCCGTAAGTGGTTTGTGGAAAGAACACACATGCAATGACCTCTGGTTCATCCATATGTGATTTGTTGAAAGAACACACATGCAGTGAACACTGGTGGATCCATAAGTGGTTTGTGGAAAGAACACACATGCAATGACCACTGGTTGATCCATATGTGGTTTGTGGAAAGAACACATGCAGTGAACA
Organism: Avena insularis; assembly: GCA_023614405.1. Classification (NCBI taxonomy): domain Eukaryota; kingdom Viridiplantae; phylum Streptophyta; class Magnoliopsida; order Poales; family Poaceae; genus Avena; species Avena insularis. The sequence goes on from CM042686.1 coordinate 96,159,693, forward strand.
CTCGTGGATCCATATGTTGTTTGTGAAAAGAACACACATGCAATGACTCTAGTGCTGGTTTTAGTATAAGAACACACATGCAATGACTCTAGTGGGTCCACATGTAGTTTGTGAAAAGAACACACATGCAATGCCACTGGTTGAACCATAAGTGGTCTGTGGAAATAACACACATGCAATGGCCACTGGTTGATCTATAAGTCGTTTGTGGAAAGAACACACATGCAATGACCACTGGTTGATCCATACGTTGTTTCTGGAAAGAACACACATGCAATGACGACTGGTTGATCCATAAGTGGTTTGTGGAAAGAACACACATGCAGTGACCATTGGTGGATCCATATGTTGTTTGTGAAAAGAACACACATGCAATGAACACTGGTGGATCCATAAGTGGTTTGTGGAACGAACACACATGCAATGACACTAGTGCTAGTTTTAGTATAAGAACACACATGCAATGACTCTGGTGGATCCATATGTGGTTTGTGAAAAGAACACACATGCAATGACCACTTGTTGATCCATGTGTGGTTTGTGGAAAGAACGCACATGCAATGACAGTGGTAGATCCATGTGTGGTTTGTGAAAAGAACACACATGCAATGACTCTAGTGTTGGCTTTAGTATAAGAACACACATGCAATGACTCTAGTGGGTTCACATCTGGTTTGTGAAAAGAACACACATGCAATGACCACTGGTTGATCCATATGTGGTTTCTGGAAAGAACACACATGCAATGACACTAATTGATCCATGTGTGGTTTGTGGAAAAGAACACACATGCAATGACCACTGGTTGATCCATGTGTGGTTTGTGGAAAGAACACACATGCAATGACCACTGGTTGATCCATAAGTTGTTTGTGGAAAAGACCACACATCCAATGAGTCTAGTGGATCCATGTGGTTTGTGGAAAAGAACACACATACAATGAGTCTAGTGTTGGTTTTAGTATAAGAACACACCTGCAATGACTCTAGTGGGTCCACATGTGGTTTGTGAAAAGAACACACATGCAAGGACCACTGGTTGATCCACATGTGGTTTTTGGAAAAGAACACACATGCGATGAACACTAGTGGATCCATGTGTGGTTTTGTGGAAAGAACACACATGCAATGACCACTGGTTGATCCATAAGTGCTTGTGGAAAAGAACACACATGCAATCACCACTGGTTGATCCCTTTTTGGTTTGTGGATAGAACACATTTGCAATGAACACTAGTGGATCCATAAGTGGTTTTTGGAAAAGAACACATGTCGATTTTGGAAAAGAACACACATGTAATGACCACTGGTTGATCCATATGTGGTTTGTGGAAAGAACACACATGCAGTGAACACTGGTGGATCCGTAAGTGGTTTGTGGAAAGAACACACATGCAATGACCACTGGTTGATCCATATGTGGTTTGTGGAAAGAACATACATGCAATGACACTGCTGGATCCATGTGTGGTTTGTGCAAAAAAAAACACATGCAATGACCACTGGTTGATCCATGTGTGGTTTGTGGAAAGAACACACATGCAATGACCACTGGTTGGTCCATATGTGGTTTGTGGAAAAAAAGCACATGCAATGACCACTGGTTGATCCATATGTGGTTTGTGGAAAGAACACACATGCAATGACCCCTGGTTGATCCACGTGTGGTTTGTGAAAAGAACACACATGCAATGAACACTGGAGGATCAATATGTTGTTTGTGAAAAGAACACACATGCAATGAACACTGGTGGATCCATAAGTGGTTTGTGGAAAGAACACACATGCAATGAATCTAGTGCTAGTTTTAGTATAAGAACACACATGCAATGACTCTAATGGATCCATATGTGGTTTGTGAAAAGGACACACATGCAATGACCACTTGTTTATCCATGTGTGGTTTGTGGAAAGAACACACATGCAATGACAGTGGTGGATCCATGTGCGGTTTGTGAAAAGAACACACATGCAACGACTCTAGTGTTGGTTTTAGTATAAGAACACACATGCAATGACTCTAGTGGGTTCACATGTGGTTTATGAAAAGAACACACACGCAATAACCACTGGTTGATCCATATGTGGTTTGTGGAAAGAACACACATGCAATGACACTACTTGATCCATGTGTGGTTTGTGGAAAAGAACACATATGCAATGACCACTAGTTGATCCATGTGTGGTTTGTGAAAAGAACACACATGCAATGCCACTGGTTGATCCATGTGTGGTTTGTGGATAGAACACAAATGCAATGACTCTAGTGCTAGTTTTAGTATAAGAACACACATACAATGACTAGTGGATCCACATTTAGTTTGTGAAAAGAACACACATGCAATGACCACTGGTTGATCCATAACTTGTTTGTGGAAAAGACCACACACGCAATGATTCTAGTGGATCCATGTGTGGTTTGTGGAAAAGAACACACATGCAATGAGTCTAGTGCTGGTTTTAGTATAAGAATACACATGTAATGACTCTAGTGGGTCCACATGTGGTTTGTGAAAATACCACACATGCAATGACCACTAGTTGATCCATATGTGGTTTTTGGAAAAGAACACACATGCAATGAACACTGGTGGATCCATGTGTGGTTTGTGCAAAGAACACACATGCAATGACCACTGGTGGATCCATAAGTGGTTTGTGGAAAGAACACACATGCAATGACCACTATTTGATCCATATGTGGTTTGTTGAAAGAACACACATGCAGTGAACACTGGTGCATCCATAAGTGGTTTGTGGAAAGAAAACACATGCAATGACCACTGGTTGATCCATATGTGGTTTGTGGAAAGAACACACATGCAGTGAACACTGGTGGATCCATATGTTGTTTGTGAAAAGAACACACATGCAATGACTCTGGTGCTGGTTTTAGTATAAGAACACACATGCAATTACTCTAGTGGGTCCACATGTAGTTTGTGAAAAGAACAGACATGCAATGCCACTGGTTGATCCATAAGTGGTTTGTGAAAAGAACACACATGCAATGGCCACTGGTTGATCCATAAGTCGTTTGTGGAAAGAACACACATGCAATGACCACTGGTTGATCCATAATTGGTTTCTGGAAAGAACACACATGCAATGACCACTGGTTGATCCATAAGTGGTTTGTGGAAAGAACACACATGCAGTGACCACTGGTGGATCCATATGTTGTTTGTGAAAAGAACACACATGCAATGAACACTGGTGGATCCATAAGTGGTTTGTGGAAAGAACACACATGCAATGACTCTAGTGCTAGTTTTAGTATAAGAACACACATGCAATGACTCTAATGGATCCATATGTGGTTTCTGAAAAGAACACACATGCAATGACCACTTGTTATTCCATGTGTGGTTTGTGGAAAGAACACACATGCAATGACAGTGGTGGATCCATGTGTGGTTTGTGAAAAGAACACACATGCAATGACTCTAGTGTTGGTTTTAGTATAAGAACACACATGCAATGACTCTAGTGGGTTCACATGTGGTTTGTGAAAAGAACACACATGCAATGACCACTAGTTGATCCATATGTGGTTTGTGGAAAGAACACACATGCAACGACACTGCTTGATCCATCTGTGGTTTGTGGAAAAGAACACACATGCAATGACCACTGGTTGATCCATGTGTGGTTTGTGGAAAAGAACACACATGCAATGACCGCTGGTTGATCCATGTGTGGTTTGTTGAAAGAACACACATGCAATGACCACTGGTTGATCCATAAGTTGTTTGTGGAAGAGACCACACATCCAATGAGTCTAGTGGATCCATGTGTGGTTTGTGGAAAAGAACACACATACAATGAGTCTAGTGTTGGTTTTAGTATAAGAACACAAATGCAATGACTCTAGTGGGTCCACATGTGGTTTGTGAAAAGAACACACATGCAACGACCACTGGTTGATCCACATGTGGTTTTTCGAAAATAACACACATGCGATGAACACTAGTGGATCCATGTGTGGTTTGTGGAAAGAACACACATGCAATGACCACTGGTTGATCCATAAGTGGTATGTGGAAAAGAACACACATGCAATCACCACTAGTTGATCCCTGTTTGGTTTGTTGATAGAACACACTTGCAATGAACACTGGTGGATCCATAAGTGGTTTGTGGAAAGAACACACATGCAATGACCACTGGTTGATCCATATGTGGTTTGTGGAAAGAACACACATGCAGTGAACACTGGTGGATCCAGAAGTGGTTTGTGGAAAGAACACACATGCAATGACCACTGGTTGATCCATATGTGGTTTGTGGAAAGAACACACATGCAATGAACACTTGTGGATCCATATGTTGTTTGTGAAAAGAACACACATGCAATGACTCTAGTACTGGTTTTAGGATAAGAACACACATGCAATGACTCTAGTGGGTCCACATGTAGTTTGTGAAAAGAACACACATGCAATGCCACTGGTTGATCCATAAGTGGTTTGTGGAAAGAACACACATGCAATGGCCACTAGTTGATCCATAAGTCGTTTGTGGAAAGAACACACATGCAATGCCCTTTGGTTGATCCATAAGTCGTTTGTGGAAAGAACACACATGCAATGACCAGTGGTTGATCCATAAGTGGTTTGTGGAAAGAACACACATGCAGTAACCACTGGTGGATCCATATGTTGTTTGTGAAAAGAACACACATGCAATGAACACTGGTGGATCCATAAGTGGTTTGTGGAAAGAACACACATGCAATGACTCTAGTGCTAGTTTTAGTATAAGAACACGCATGCAATGACTCTAATGGATCCATATGTGGTTTGTGAAAAGAACCCACATGCAATGACCACTTGTTGATCCATGTGTGGTTTGTGGAAAGAACACACATGCAATGACAGTGGTGGATCCATGTGTGTTTTGTGAAAAGAACACACATGCAAGGACTCTAGTGTTTGTTTTAGTATAAGAACACACATGCAATGACTCTAGTGGGTTCACATGTGGTTTGTGAAAAGAACACACATGCAATGACCACTGGTTGATCCATATGTGGTTTGTGGAAAGAACACACATGCAATACCACTGCTTGATCCGTGTGTGGTTAGGGGAAAAGAACACACATGCAATGACCACTAGTTGATCCATGTGTGGTTTGTGGAAGGAACACACATGGAATGACCACTGGTTGATCCATAAGTTGTTTGTGGAAAATACCACACATGCAATGAGTCTAGTGGATACATGTGTGGTTTGTGGAAAAGAACACACATGCAATGAGTCTAGTGGATCCATGTGTGGTTTGTGGAAAAGAACACACATGCAATGAGTCTAGTGTTGGTTTTAGTATAAGAACACACATGCAATGACTCTAGTGGGTCCACATGTGGTTTGTGAAAAGAACACACATGCAATGCCACTGGTCAATCCATAAGTGGTTTGTGGAAAGAACACACATGCAATGGCCACTCGTTGATCCATAAGTGGTTTGTGGAAAAGAACACACATGCAATCACCACTAGTTGATCCATGTTTAGTTTGTGGATAGAACACACATGCAATGAACACTAGTGGATCCATAAGTGGTTTGTGGAAAGAACACACATGCAATGACCACTAGTTGATCCATAAGTGGTTTGTGGAAACAACACACATGCAATGACTCTAGTGCTAGTTTTAGTATAAGAACACACATGCAATGACTCTAATGGATCCATATGTGGTTTGTGAAAAGAACACACATGCAATTACACTTGTTGATCCATGTGTGGTTTGTGGAAAGAACACACTGTAAGATCCCTCCTTATTAAAGGAAAAGATCCCTGTGATTGCAATGCTAGTCCCTGGATCAATACTAGCATCCACAGTTTAAGATGAAGTACACAGATACAAAGGTCGTTTATTACAGTCATTCTAGAGATAAAACATAGTCTTTTACAACTCAGGGCCAAAGGCCTAATACAAGAGTTTATGGAATAAGTAAATAAACATAAGTCTTCATCTTCATGTGCCACAGGCAAGCATGTTGAGTGTAGACTCATGACTCCTATTCATCATCGGAGTAACCTGCAACATTACAAGTTATAGCCATAGAGGGTCAATACTTTGGAATAGTATTGGCAAGTGATACCTTAGTATATATTGAGTGGACTATAATACTATATGCATTTGGCTAAGTGGAGTTTAGGCTGGCTTTGCTCAAAATAGATTTTTCCTTAACATTTGAAAACACTAAATTTTTTGCTTAACAAAAACCTTCCCAAGGCATCTACCAATCATAGACTGAAGATCCTTTCCAAGGCATCTACCAATCATAGACTGAAGATCCTTTCCCTTGTTCACCCACAAGTTTTATTTAGAAGTTGGAGTGATGAGATTCTTGAAGTTTCCATGTCTTGATGCTCAAATTGTCCTTTACCAGGGACATGGCTAAGTACTTAGGTTTTACACTCTGCAGAGGTGGTGCACTTTCCCCACAAGACTTGGTTTCCCAAGACAAGATCCTTCAGAAGCCTTTCCTTAGTCAAATGGACGCGTTCCAACCTACCATTCCCTCTACCACCAACTGTCCAAGAGACTAAGTTCTAGCAACCTAAGATCATGGCAGAGCCCATATTGCCAAGTGGTTGCACTTGAAGCTTCTCAACATTTGACATCTCAAATCTCTTTGTTTCCTGGGTGGCCATCCACAAGTGAGATACACTAAGGTAAACCATAAACATGGGCCTTGTGAACCACTCAACCAAAAACCACCAAGCAAGTCCCATTCCACCCAGGAGATTCATTAACTTAGTTGTTTTGTTAAATAAAACACAAGTCCTCAGACTTAGAATATTTTTTTCATAGTGTGAATATATAAACCACCCTTGTTTTCTAGTAGCTCGGCTAAGCATGGCATGGCAACTTATCCTTAGGGAATTTTCCTAGCAACTCTACCATTCTAATCTATATAGGATTTCCCAACATCATTTGACAAAAGTAGCATGCAAGTCTTAGCAAAATATCTAATGCAAGTATAAAATATAGGAATGGAATATTCATGAAGATATCACTTGCCTTGGTAATGTGGAGAGTAGCACTAAATCACAATCACAATCACTAGCAAAATCTACACACAAAGTTGTAGCACACAATTACACACAAATATATACAAACAAAAATAATATGAATGCATGCATGCATGAATTTACTAAGTGGTGATTTTGAAAACTCTACCAAGTAAGTGCATGATTACAGAAACTTAACAAGTCACAAGTTTGCCCACTAAACATATTTAACCCTAAAACAAATAACTAAACTAAAACCAATCTCAAATTAGCCTTAAACAAGTTTCTACAAATAAAGTCATTCTATTGGTTACTATTTGCTAAACACACTAGATATTCAGAAAGGTCTTGTCTCACTGAATCCAACGGTATAAAGTTTGCAAAATTCTAACGTGGCAATCAAAAGTTATAAGCATTTGAATTTGGATCAAATTTCTGGTTTTAAACCTGTTTTTAGATCTAACCCTAGCCACGCGTCATTGTGATTGCGTGCCGCTTCGGTTGATCGCGCTCTGCAGCCAGGATCTAAACAGATCGTCGCTCCAGATCGCTGCAGCCGGGTTAAGTGAATCTATCCTAGCGCTCGGATCTGGATCTAACGGTGCTTGTTCAAACGACCATGTCCTGTTGGCGCGCGGTGTCAGCGAGCGGCAGAGCGCTCGGTCTACGGCGGCGCTTGCGTTCCAGGTCGTCCGCGATAGGGAGAAGGGTCATACCAGGTTCGCAAGAGGCTGCTGAAGCTCAAGGTGGCTTTGGTTTGTCAAGGGGCGCATAGAGTTGCGGTAGATTTCTCGCCGGAGTTGGATCTGGCAACGGTGGTTCTGTTCGAGGTCGGAGGCGACGTTGTAGATCACTAGGATGCAAACAAAGGGCGTGGTCAGATGCAGAAGATCATGGAGAACATGTGAGCATGAACGACAAGGTTCGGGGCGGTCTGGACTTACCACTAGAGCTCGCCGAAGTTGATGTTTCTATCGGTGCTTGCGGTGTCGAGTGGAACCGGCGACCTGGGGCAGTACAGGACGAACTAGTGAGGTCAGGAGGTGCGCAAAGACTCACTGAGCAATATAGCAAGAACGAGAGGCAGAGGGGAACACGAGGCTCACCAGAATCGATCGCCGGAGAGGGCTCTGTCTGCGGCGGTGCGAGGATGATTGAGAGCAGCCTGGTGGCGGAGTGAGCGAGGTGTTTGGGGGAAAATGCTCGCGAGGCAGAGAGGGTCTTATAGCCAGAGGCTTGACAGGAAACGCTCGCGGTTTAATGCCCAATTACGCCGCGCCATTACCGGCAGTGACTGCAGCAGCGACGTGGTCGCAGGCGCGGTTTGGGGAAGACGAGGACGACGTGGACCGGGCCCGCTCGTCAGCAAAGTGCGCGAGGTGAAGGTGGGGTCTGGTTGTCGGATGGTGTGTGCTCTCATGGCGTGAGAGAGGAAAAGAAAATCCGGGTGGGCTAGATGGGCTTGATCCATCTGGGCCAGAATTCACCAGCTTGACCCTTTTCTTTTGTTTAACTCTTTTTCTTTTCTAATTCTATTTTCTGGAATGATTTTTGATATGAATTCAAATCCTTTTGAATTCAAACAAAATTGGGGATCTTTGCAGGGTTCTGTGGTTTCAAATACAGTCTTTTAACCAAGTGGTTACCTTGCAAGGCCTGGTCAAGCTTGGGCTTTGAAATAAACAGAGACTTTGTCTCTAGTTTGAAAATGTTTGAAATAGGGTTTTGAAATTAATTCTAAGTTGGATACTTGGGTTAAAATGCTACACCTAATCTTTCCAACAATGGAGGCAAGTAAACAAGTTCCTAACAATCCAATCTCAAAAGGTGATGGCCAATTGAGTTGAATTTGCTCACATGAAATCATAGCACAACTTCTGTTTCTAAATGATTTTGAGAAAAACCCTAAATGAATGAAGGATGCAAGGATGATATGAATGAGTTTTGAAATATGATTTTAGGGATGTTACACACACATGCAATGACAGTGGTGGATCCATGTGTGGTTTGTGAAAAGAACACACATGCAATGAGTCTAGTGTTGGTTTTAGTATAAGAACACACATGCAATGACTCTAGTGGGTTCACATGTGGTTTGTGAAAAGAACACACATGCAATGACCACTGGTTGATCCATATGTGGTTTGTGGAAAGAACACACATGCAATGACACTACTTGATCCATGTGTGGTTTGTGGAAAAGAACATACATGCAATGACCGTTGGTTGATCCATGTGTGGTTTGTGGAAAGAACACACATGCAATGACCACTGGTTGATCCATAAGTTGTTTGTGGAAAAGACCACACATCCAATGAGTCTAGTGGATCCATGTGTAGTTTGTGTAAAAGAACACACATACAATGAGTCTAGTGTTGGTTTTAGTATAAGAACACACATGCAATGACTCTAGTGGGTCCACATGTGGTTTGTGAAAAGAACGCACATGCAATGACCACTGGTTGATCCACATGCGGTTTTTGGAAAAGAACACACATGCAATGAACACTAGTGGATCCATGTGTGGTTTGTGGAAAGAACACACATGCAATGACCACAGGTTGATCCATAAGTGGTTTGTGGAAAAGAACACACATGCAATGACCACTGGTTGATCCATGTTTGGTTTATGGATAGAACACACATGCAATGAACACTGGTGGATCCGTAAGTGGTTTGTGGAAAGAACACACATGCAATGACCACTTGTTCATCCATATGTAGTTTGTTGAAAGAACACACATGCAGTGAACACTGGTGGATCCATAAGTGGTTTGTGCAAAGAACACACATGCAATGACCACTGGTTGATCCATATGTGGTTTGTTGAAAGAACACACATGTAGTGAACACTGGTGGTTCCATATGTTGTTTGTGAAAAGAACACACATGCAATGACTCTAGTGCTGGTTTTAGTATAAGAACACACATGCAATGACTCTAGAGGGTCCACATGTAGTTTGTGAAAAGAACACACATGCAATGCCACTGGTTGATCCATAAGTGGTTTGTGGAAATAACACACATGCGATGGCCACTGGTTGATCTATAAGTTGTTTGTAGAAAGAACACACATGCAATGACCACTGGTTGATCCATAAGTGGTTTCTGGAAAGAACACACATGCAATGACCACTGGTTGATCCAAAAGTGGTTTGTGGAAAGAACACACATGCAGTGACCATTGGTGGATCCATATGTTGTTTGTGAAAAGAACACACATGCAATGAACACTGGTGGATCCGCAAGTGGTTTGTGGAAAGAACACACATGCAATGACTCTAGTGCTAGTTTTAGTATAAGAACACACATGCAATCACTCTAATGGATCCATATGTGGTTTGTGAAAAGAACACACATGCAATGACCACTTGTTGATCCATGTGTGGTTTGTGGAAAGAACACACATGCAATGACAGTGGTGGATCCATGTGTGGTTTGTGAAAAGAACACACATGCAATGACTCTAGTGTTGGTTTTAGTATAAGAACACACATGTAATGACTCTAGTGGGTTCACATCTTGTTTGTGAAAAGAACACACATGCAATGACCACTGGTTGATCTATATGTGGTTTGTGGAAAGAACACACATGCAATGACACTACTTGATCCATGTGTGGTTTGTGGAAAAGAACACACATGGAATGACCGTTGGTTGATCCATGTGTGGTTTGTGGAAAGAACACACATGCAATGACCACTGGTTGATCCATAAGTTGTTTGTGGAAAAGACCACACATCCAATGAGTCTAGTGGATCCATGTGTGGTTTGTGTAAAAGAACACACATACAATGAGTCTAGTGTTGGTTTTAGTATAAGAACACACATGCAATGACTCTAGTGGGTCCACATGTGGTTTGTGAAAAGAACACCCATGCAATGACCACTGGTTGATCCACATGTGGTTTTTGGAAAAGAACACACATGCGATGAACACTAGTGGATCCATGTGTGGTTTGTGGAAAGAACACACATGAAATGACCACTGGTTGATCCATAAGTGGTTTGTGGAAAAGAACACACATGCAATCACCATTGGTTGATCCCTGTTTGGTTTGTGGATAGAACACACTTGCAATGAACACTGGTGGATCCATAAGTGGTTTGTGGAAAGAACACACATGCAATGACCACTGGTTGATCCATATGTGGTTTGTGGAAAGAACACACATGCAGTGAACACTGGTGGATCCATAAGTTGTTTGTGGAAAGAACACACATGCAATGACCACTGGTTGATCCATATGTGGTTTGTGGAAAGAACACACATGCAGTGAACACTGGTGGATCCATATGTTGTTTGTGAAAAGAACACACATGCAATGACTCTAGTGCTGGTTTTAGTATAAGAACACACATGCAATGACTCTAGTGGGTCCACATGTAGTTTGTGGAAAGAACACACATGCAATGGCCACTAGTTGATCCATAAGTCGTTTGTGGAAATAACACACATGCAATGCCACTGGTTGATCCATAAATCGTTTGTGGAAAGATAAAACATGCAATGGCCACTAGTTGATCCATAAGTCGTTTGTGGAAAGAACACACATGCAATGCCCACTGGTTGATCCATAAGTCGTTTGTGGAAAGAACACACGTGCAATGACCACTGGTTGATCCATAAGTGGTTTGTGGAAAGAACACACATGCAGTAACCACTGGTGGATCCATTTGTTGTTTGTGAAAAGAACACACATGCAATGAACACTACTGGATCCATAAGTGGTTTGTGGAAAGAACACACATGCAATGACTCTAGTGCTAGTTTTAGTATAGGAACACACATGCAATGACTCTAATGGATCCATATGTGGTTTGTGAAAAGAACACACATGCAATGACCACTTGTTGATCCATGTGTGGTTTGTGGAAAGAACACACATGCAATGACAGTGGTGGGTCCATGTGTGGTTTGTGAAAAGAACACACATGCAATGACTCTAGTGTTTGTTTTAGTATAAGAACACACATGCAATGACTCTAGTGGGTTCACATGTGGTTTGCGAAAAGAACACACATGCAGTGACCACTGGTTGATCCATATGTGGTTTGTGGAAAGAACACACATGCAATACCACTACTTGATCCGTGTGTGGTTAGGGGAAAAGAATACACATTTAATGGCCACTATTTGATCCATGTGTGGTTTGTGGAAGGAACACACATGGAATGACCACTAGTTGATCCATAAGTTGTTTGTGTAAAATACCACACATGCAATGAGTCTAGTGGATCCATGTGTGGTTTGTGGAAAAGAACACACATGCCATGAGTCTAGTGTTGGTTTTAGTATAAGAACACACATGCAATGGCTCTAGTGGGTCCACATGTGGTTTGTGAAAAGAACACACATGCAATGACCACTGGTTGATATACATGTGGTTTTTGGAAAAGAACACACATGCGATGAACACTAGTGGATCCATGTGTGGTTTGTGGAAAGAACACACATGCAATGACCACTAGTTGATCCATAAGTGGTTTGTGGAAAAGAACACACATGCAATCACCACTAGTTGATCCATGTTTGGTTTGTGGATAGAACACACATGCAATGAACACTAGTGGATCCATAAGTGGATTGTGGAAAGAACACACATGCAATGACCACTGGTTGATCCATATGTGGTTTGTGGAAAGAACACACATGCATTGAACACTGGTGGATCCATAAGTGGTTTGTGGAAAGAACACACATGCAATGACCACTGGTTGATCCATATGTGGTTTGTGGAAAGAACACACATGCAGTGAACAGTGGTGGATCCATATGTTGTTTGTGAAAAGAACACACATGCAATGACTCTAGTGCTGGTTTTAGTATAAGAACACACATGCAATGACTCTAGTGGGTCCACATGTAGTTTGTGAAAAGGACACACATGCAATGCCACTGGTTGATCCATAAGTGGTTTTTGGAAAGAACACACATGCAATGGCCACTAGTTGATCCATAAGTCGTTTGTGGAAATAACACACATGCAATGCCACTGGTTGATCCATAAATCGTTTGTGGAAAGAACAAACATGCAATGGCCACTAGTTGATCCATAAGTCGTTTGTGGAAAGAACACACATGCAATGCCCACTGGTTGATCCATAAGTCGTTTGTGGAAAGAACACACATGCAATGACCACTGGTTGATCCATAAGTGGTTTGTGGAAAGAACACACATGCAGTAACCACTGGTGGATCCATTTTTTGTTTGTGAAAAGAACACACATGCAATGAACACTGCTGGATCCATAAGTGGTTTGTGGAAAGAACACACATGCAATGACTCTAGTGCTAGTTTTAGTATAGGAACACACATGCAATGACTCTAATGGATCCATATGTGGTTTGTGAAAAGAACACACATGCAATGACCACTTGTTGATCCATGTGTGGTTTGTGGAAAGAACACACATGCAATGACAGTGGTGGGTCCATGTGTGGTTTGTGAAAAGAACACACATGCAATGACTCTAGTGTTTGTTTTAGTATAAGAACACACATGCAATGACTCTAGTGGGTTCACATGTGGTTTGCGAAAAGAACACACATGCAGTGACCACTGGTTGATCCATATGTGGTTTGTGGAAAGAACACAAATGCAATACCACTACTTGATCCGTGTGTGGTTAGGGGAAAAGAACACACATTTAATGGCCACTAGTTGATCCATGTGTGGTTTGTGGAAGGAACACACATGGAATGACCACTGGTTGATCCATAAGTTGTTTGTGGAAAATACCACACATGCAATGAGTCTAGTGGATACATGTGTGGTTTGTGGAAAAGAACACACATGCAATGAGTCTAGTGGATCCATGTGTGGTTTGTGGAAAAGAACACACATGCAATGAGTCTAGTGGATCCATGTGTGGTTTGTGGAAGAGACCACACATGCAATGAGTCTAGTGGATCCATGTGTGGTTTGTGGAAAAGAACACACATGCCATGAGTCTAGTGTTGGTTTTAGTATAAGAACACACATGCAATGGCTCTAGTGGGTCCACATGTGGTTTGTGAAAAGAACACACATGCAATGACCACTGGTTGATATACATGTGGTTTTTGGAAAAGAACACACATGCGATGAACACTAGTGGATCCATGTGTGGTTTGTGGAAAGAACACACATGCAATGACCACTAGTTGATCCATAGGTGGTTTGTGGAAAAGAACACACATGCAATCACCACTAGTTGATCCATGTTTGGTTTGTGGATAGAACACACATGCAATGAACACTAGTGGATCCATAAGTGGATTGTGGAAAGAACACACATGCAATGACCACTGGTTGATCCATATGTGGTTTGTGGAAAGAACACACATGCAGTGAACACTGGTGGATCCATAAGTGGTTTGTGGAAAGAACACACATGCAATGACCACTGGTTGATCCATATGTGGTTTGTGGAAAGAACACACATGTAGTGAACACTGGTGGATCCATATGTTGTTTGTGAAAAGAACACATATGCAATGCCCCTAGTGCTGGTTTTAGTATAAGAACACACATGCAATGACTCTAGTGGGTCCACATGTAGTTTGTGAAAAGAACACACATGCAATGCCACTGGTTGATCCATAAGTGGTTTGTGGAAAGAACACACATGCAATGGCCACTAGTTGATCCATAAGTCGTTTGTGGAAAGAACACACATGCAATGACCACTGGTTGATCCATAAGTGGTTTCTGGAAAGAACACACATGCAATGACCACTGGTTGATCCATAAGTGGTTTCTGGAAAGAACATACATGCAGTAACCACTGGTGGATCCATATGTTGTTTGTGAAAAGAACACACATGCAATGAACACTGGTGGATCCATAAGTGGTTTGTGGAAAGAACACACATGCAATGACTCTAGTGCTAGTTTTAGTATAAGAACACACATGCAATGACTCTAATGGATCCATATGTGGTTTGTGAAAAGAACACACATGCATTGACCACTTGTTGATCCATGTGTGGTTTGTGGACAGAACACACATGCAATGATAGTGGTGGATCCATGTGTGGTTTGTGAAAAGAACACACATGCAATGACTCTAGTGTTTGTTTTAGTATAAGAACACACATGCAATGACTCTAGTGGGATCACATGTGGTTTGTGAAAAGAACACACATGCAATGACCACTGGTTGATCCATATGTGGTTTGTGGAACGAACACACATGCAATACCACTACTTAATCCATGTGTGGTTAGTGGAAAAGAACACACATGCAATGACCACTACTTGATCCATGTGTGGTTTGTGGAAGGAACACACATGCAATGACCACTGGTTGATCCATAAGTTGTTTGTGGAAAATACCTCACATGCAATGAGTCTAGTGGATCCATGTGTGGTTTGAGGAAAAGAACACACATGCAATGAGTCTAGTGTTGGTTTTAGTATAAGAACACACATGCAATGACTCTAGTGGGTCCACATGTGGTTTGTGAAAAGAACACACATGCAATGACCACTGGTTGATCCACATGTGGTTTTTGGAAAAGAACACACATGCGATGAAGACTAGTGGATCCATGTGTGGTTTGTGGAAAGAACACACATGCAATGACCACTGGTTGATCCATAAGTGGTTTGTGGAAAAGAACACACATGCAATCACAACTAGTTGATCCATGTTTGGTTTGTGGATAGAACACACATGCAATGAACACTAGTGGATCCATAAGTGGATTGTGGAAGGAACACACATGCAATGACCACTGGTTGATCCATATGTGGTTTGTGGAAAGAACACACATGCAGTGAACACTGGTGGATCCATAAGTGGTTTGTGGAAAGAACACACATGCAATGACCACTGGTTGATCCATATGTGGTTTGTGGAAAGAACACACATGTAGTGAACACTGGTGGATCCATATGTTGTTTGTGAAAAGAACACACATGCAATGCCCCTAGTGCTGGTTTTAGTATAAGAACACACATGCAATGACTCTAGTGGGTCCACATATAGTTTGTGAAAAGAACACACATGCAATGCCAACTGTTGATCCATAAGTGGTTTGTGGAAAGAACACACATGCAATGGCCACTAGTTGATCCATAAGTCGTTTGTGGAAAGAACACACATGCAATGAACACTGGTTGATCCATAAGTGGTTTCTAGAAAGAACACAAATGCAATGACCACTGGTTGATCCATAAGTGGTTTGTGGAAAGAACACACATGCAGTAACCACTGGTGGATCCATATGTTGTTTGTGAAAAGAACACACATGCAATGAACACTGGTTGATCCATAAGTTGTTTGTGGAAAATACCTCACATGCAATGAGTCTAGTGGATCCATGTGTGGTTTGAGGAAAGAACACACATGCAATGAGTCTAGTGTTGGTTTTAGTATAAGAACACACATGCAATGACTCTAGTGGGTCCACATGTGGTTTGTGAAAAGAACACACATGCAATGACCACTGGTTGATCCATATGTGGTTTTTGGAAAAGAACACACATGCCATGAACACTGGTGGATCCATGTGTGGTTTGTGGAAAGAACACACATGCAATGACCACAGGTTGATCCATAAGTGGTTTGTGGAAAAGAATACACATGCAATGACCACTGGTTGATCCATGTTTAGTTTGTGGATAGAACACACATGCAATAAATACTGGTGGATCCATAAGTGGTTTGTCGAAATAACACACATGCAGTGAACATTGGTGGATCCATAAGTGGTTTGTGGAAAGAACACACATGCAATGACCACTGGTTGATCCATATGTGGTTTGTGGAAAGAACACACATGCAGTGAACACTGGTGGATCCATATGTTGTTTGTGAAAAGAACACACATGTAATGACTCTAGTGTTGGTTTTGGTATAAGAACACACATGCAATGACTCTAGTGGGTCCACATGTAGTTTGTGAAAAGAACACACATGCAATGACCACTGGTTGATATAAGTTGTTTGTGAAAAAGACTACACATGCAATGATTCTAGTGGATCCATGTGTGGTTTGTGGAAAAGAACACACATGCAATGAATCTAGTGCTGGTTTTAGTATAAGAACACACATGCAATGATTCTAGCGGGTCCCCATGTGGTTCGTGAAAAGAACACACATGTAATGACCACTGGTTGATCCACATGTGGTTTTTCGAAAAGAACACACATGCGATGAACACTGGTGGCAATGACCACTGGTTGATCCATGTTTGGTTTGTGGATAGAACACACATGCAATGAACACTGGTTGATCGATGTGTGGTTTGTGGATAGAACACACATGCAATGACTCTAGTGCTAGTTTAGTATAAGAACACACATACAATGACTCTAGTGGGTCCACATGTTGTTTGTGAAAAGAACACACATGTAATGAACACTGGTGGATCCATAAGTGGTTTGTGGAAAGAACACACATGCAATGACTCTAGTGCTAGTTTTAGTATAAGAACACACATGCAATGACTCTAATGGATCCATATGTGGTTTGTGAAAAGAACACACATGCATTGACCACTTGTTGATCCATGTGTGGTTTGTGGACAGAACACACATGCAATGATAGTGGTGGATCCATGTGTGGTTTGTGAAAAGAACACACATGCAATGACTCTAGTGTTTGTTTTAGTATAAGAACACACATGCAATGACTCTAGTGGGTTCACATGTGGTTTGTGAAAAGAACACACATGCAATGACCACTGGTTGATCCATATGTGGTTTGTGGAACGAACACACATGCAATACCACTACTTAATCCATGTGTGGTTAGTGGAAAAGAACACACATGCAATGACCACTACTTGATCCATGTGTGGTTTGTGGAAGGAACACACATGCAATGACCACTGGTTGATCCATAAGTTGTTTGTGGAAAATACCTCACATGCAATGAGTCTAGTGGATCCATGTGTGGTTTGAGGAAAAGAACACACATGCAATGAGTCTAGTGTTGGTTTTAGTATAAGAACACACATGCAATGACTCTAGTGGGTCCACATGTGGTTTGTGAAAAGAACACACATGCAATGACCACTGGTTGATCCACATGTGGTTTTTGGAAAAGAACACACATGCGATGAAGACTAGTGGATCCATGTGTGGTTTGTGGAAAGAACACACATGCAATGACCACTGGTTGATCCATAAGTGGTTTGTGGAAAAGAACACACATGCAATCACAACTAGTTGATCCATGTTTGGTTTGTGGATAGAACACACATGCAATGAACACTAGTGGATCCATAAGTGGATTGTGGAAGGAACACACATGCAATGACCACTGGTTGATCCATATGTGGTTTGTGGAAAGAACACACATGCAGTGAACACTGGTGGATCCATAAGTGGTTTGTGGAAAGAACACACATGCAATGACCACTGGTTGATCCATATGTGGTTTGTGGAAAGAACACACATGTAGTGAACACTGGTGGATCCATATGTTGTTTGTGAAAAGAACACACATGCAATGCCCCTAGTGCTGGTTTTAGTATAAGAACACACATGCAATGACTCTAGTGGGTCCACATATAGTTTGTGAAAAGAACACACATGCAATGCCAACTGTTGATCCATAAGTGGTTTGTGGAAAGAACACACATGCAATGGCCACTAGTTGATCCATAAGTCGTTTGTGGAAAGAACACACATGCAATGAACACTGGTTGATCCATAAGTGGTTTCTAGAAAGAACACAAATGCAATGACCACTGGTTGATCCATAAGTGGTTTGTGGAAAGAACACACATGCAGTAACCACTGGTGGATCCATATGTTGTTTGTGAAAAGAACACACATGCAATGAACACTGGTTGATCCATAAGTTGTTTGTGGAAAATACCTCACATGCAATGAGTCTAGTGGATCCATGTGTGGTTTGAGGAAAAGAACACACATGCAATGAGTCTAGTGTTGGTTTTAGTATAAGAACACACATGCAATGACTCTAGTGGGTCCACATGTGGTTTGTGAAAAGAACACACATGCAATGACCACTGGTTGATCCATATGTGGTTTTTGGAAAAGAACACACATGCCATGAACACTGGTGGATCCATGTGTGGTTTGTGGAAAGAACACACATGCAATGACCACAGGTTGATCCATAAGTGGTTTGTGGAAAAGAATACACATGCAATGACCACTGGTTGATCCATGTTTAGTTTGTGGATAGAACACACATGCAATAAATACTGGTGGATCCATAAGTGGTTTGTCGAAATAACACACATGCAGTGAACATTGGTGGATCCATAAGTGGTTTGTGGAAAGAACACACATGCAATGACCACTGGTTGATCCATATGTGGTTTGTGGAAAGAACACACATGCAGTGAACACTGGTGGATCCATATGTTGTTTGTGAAAAGAACACACATGTAATGACTCTAGTGTTGGTTTTGGTATAAGAACACACATGCAATGACTCTAGTGGGTCCACATGTAGTTTGTGAAAAGAACACACATGCAATGACCACTGGTTGATATAAGTTGTTTGTGAAAAAGACTACACATGCAATGATTCTAGTGGATCCATGTGTGGTTTGTGGAAAAGAACACACATGCAATGAATCTAGTGCTGGTTTTAGTATAAGAACACACATGCAATGATTCTAGCGGGTCCCCATGTGGTTTGTGAAAAGAACACACATGTAATGACCACTGGTTGATCCACATGTGGTTTTTCGAAAAGAACACACATGCGATGAACACTGGTGGCAATGACCACTGGTTGATCCATGTTTGGTTTGTGGATAGAACACACATGCAATGAACACTGGTTGATCGATGTGTGGTTTGTGGATAGAACACACATGCAATGACTCTAGTGCTAGTTTAGTATAAGAACACACATACAATGACTCTAGTGGGTCCACATGTTGTTTGTGAAAAGAACACACATGCAATGCCACTGGTTGATCCATAAGTGGTTTGTGGAAAGAACACACATGCAATGGCCACTGGTTGATCCATAAGTCGTTTGTGGAAAGAACATACATGCAATAACCACTGGTTGATCCAAAAGTGGTTTCTGGAAAGAACACACATGCAATGACCACTGGTTGATCCATAAGTGGTTTGTGGAAAGAACACACATGCAGTGACCACTGGTGGATCCATATGTTGTTTGTGAAAAGAACACACATGCAATGAACACTGGTGGATCCATAAGTGGTTTGTGGAAAGAACACACATGCAATGACCACTGGTTGATCCATAAGTGGTTTGTGGAAAAGAACACACATGCAATGACCACTGGTTGATCCATGTTTGTTTTGTGGATAGAACACACATGCAGTGAACACTGGTGGATCCATAAGTGGTTTGTGGAAAGAACACACATGCAATGACCACTGATTGATCCATATGTGGTTTGTGGAAAGAACACACATGCAGTGAACACTGGTGGATCCATATGTTGTTTGTGAAAAAAACACACATGCAATGACTCTAGTGCTAGTTTTAGTATAAGAACATACATGCAATGACTCTAATGGATCCATATGTGGTATGTGAAAAGAACACACATGCAATGACCACTTGTCGATCCATGTGTGGTTTGTGGAAAGAACACACATGCAATGATAGTGGTGGATCCATGTGTGGTTTGTGAAAAGAAGACACATGCAATGACTCTAGTGTTGGTTTTAGTATAAGAACAAACATTTAATGACTCTAGTGGGTTCACATGTGGTTTGTGAAAACAACACACATGCAATGACCACTGGTTGATCCATGTGTGGTTTGTGGAAAGAACACACATGCAGTGAACACTGGTGGATCCAAAAGTGGTTTGTGGAAAGAACACACATGCAATGACCACTGGTTGATCCATATGTGGTTTGTGGAAAGAACACACATGCAGTGACCACTGGTTGAGCCATAAGTTGTTTGTGGAAAATACCACACATCCAATGAGTCTAGTGGATCCATGTGTGGTTTGTGGAAAATAACATACATACAATGAGTCTAGTGCTGGTTTTCGTATAAGAACACACATGCAATGACTCTAGTGGGCCCACATGTGGTTTGTGAAAAGAACACACATGCAATGACCATTGGTTGATCCACATGTGGTTTTTGGAAAAGAACACACATGCAATGAACACTAGTGGATCCATGTATGGTTTCTGGAAAGAACACAAATGCAATGACCACTGGTTGATCCATAAGTGGTTTGTGGAAAGAACACACATGCAGTAACCACTGGTGGATCCATATGTTGTTTGTGAAAAGAACACACATGCAATGAACACTGGTTGATCCATAAATTGTTTGTGGAAAATACCTCACATGCAATGAGTCTAGTGGATCCATGTGTGGTTTGAGGAAAAGAACACACATGCAATGAGTCTAGTGTTGGTTTTAGTATAAGAACACACATGCAATGACTCTAGTGGGTCCACATGTGGTTTGTGAAAAGAACACACATGCAATGACCACTGGTTGATCCATATGTGGTTTTTGGAAAAGAACACACATGCCATGAACACTGGTGGATCCATGTGTGGTTTGTGGAAAGAACACACATGCAATGACCACAGGTTGATCCATAAGTGGTTTGTGGAAAAGAATACACATGCAATGACCACTGGTTGATCCATGTTTAGTTTGTGGATAGAACACACATGCAATAAATACTGGTGGATCCATAAGTGGTTTGTCGAAATAACACACATGCAGTGAACATTGGTGGATCCATAAGTGGTTTGTGGAAAGAACACACATGCAATGACCACTGGTTGATCCATATGTGGTTTGTGGAAAGAACACACATGCAGTGAACACTGGTGGATCCATATGTTGTTTGTGAAAAGAACACACATGTCATGACTCTAGTGTTGGTTTTGGTATAAGAACACACATGCAATGACTCTAGTGGGTCCACATGTAGTTTGTGAAAAGAACACACATGCAATGACCACTGGTTGATATAAGTTGTTTGTGAAAAAGACTACACATGCAATGATTCTAGTGGATCCATGTGTGGTTTGTGGAAAAGAACACACATGCAATGAATCTAGTGTTGGTTTTAGTACAAGAACACACATGCAATGACTCTAGCGGGTCCCCATGTGGTTTGTGAAAAGAACACACATGTAATGACCACTGGTTGATCCACATGTGGTTTTCGAAAAGAACACACATGCGATGAACACTGGTGGATCCATGTGTGGTTTGTGGAAAGAACACACATACAATGACCACTGGTTGATCCATGTTTGGTTTGTGGATAGAACACACATGCAATGAACACTGGTTGATCGATGTATGGTTTGTGGATAGAACACACATGCAATGACTCTAGTGCTGGTTTTAGTATAAGAACACACATGCAATGACTCTAGTGGGTCCACATGTTGTTTGTGAAAAGAACACACATGCAATGCCACTGGTTGATCCATAAGTGGTTTGTAGAAAGAACACACATGCAATGGCCACTGGTTGATCCATAAGTCGTTTGTGGAAAGAACATACATGCAATAACCACTTGTTGATCCAAAAGTGGTTTCTGGAAAGAACACACATGCAATGACCACTGGTTGATCCATAAGTGGTTTGTGGAAAGAACACACATGCAGTGACCACTGGTGGATCCATATGTTGTTTGTGAAAAGAACACACATGCAAAGAACACTGGTGGATCCATAAGTGGTTTGTGGAAAGAATACACATGCAATGACCACTGGTTGATCCATAAGTGGTTTGTGGAAAAGAACACACATGCAATGACCACTGGTTGATCCATGTTTGTTTTGTGGATAGAACACACATGAAGTGAACACTGGTGGATCCATAAATGGTTTGTGGAAAGAACACACATGCAATGACCACTGATTGATCCATATGTGGTTTGTGGAAAGAACACACATGCAGTGAACACTGGTGGATCCATATGTTGTTTGTGAAAAGAACACACATGCAATGACTCTAGTGCTAGTTTTAGTATAAGAACATACATGCAATGACTCTAATGGATCCATATGTGGTATGTGAAAAGAACACACATGCAATGACCACTTGTCGATCCATGTGTGGTTTGTGGAAAGAACACACATGCAATGATAGTGGTGGATCCATGTGTGGTTTGTGAAAAGAACACACATGCAATGACTCTAGTGTTGGTTTTAGTATAAGAACAAACATTTAATGACTCTAGTGGGTTCACATGTGGTTTGTGAAAACAACACACATGCAATGACCACTGGTTGATCCATGTGTGGTTTGTGGAAAGAACACACATCCAGTGACACTCCTTGATCCATGCGTGGTTTGTGGAAAAGAACACACATGCAATGACCACTAGTTAATCCATGTGTGGTTTGTGGAAACAACACACATGCAATGACCACTGGTTGAGCCATAAGTTGTTTGTGGAAAATACCACACATCCAATGAGTCTAGTGGATCCATGTGTGGTTTGTGGAAAATAACATACATACAATGAGTCTAGTGCTGGTTTTCGTATAAGAACACACATGCAATGACTCTAGTGGGCCCACATGTGGTTTGGGAAAAGAACACACATGCAATGACCATTGGTTGATCCACATGTGGTTTTTGGAAAAGAACACACATGCAATGAACACTGTTGGTTCCATGTGTGGTTTGTGGAAAGAACACACATGCAATGACCACTGGTTGATCCATAAGTGGTTTGTGGAAAGAACACACATGCAATGACACTGCTTGATCCATGTGTGGTTAGTGGAAAAGAACACACATGCAATGACCACTAATTGATCTATGTGTGTTTTGTGGAAAGAACACACATGCAATGACCACTGGTTGATCCATAAGTTGTTTGTGGAAAATACCACACATGCAATGAGTCTAGTGGATCCATGTGTGGTTTGAGGAAAAGAACACACATGCAATGAGTCTAGTGTTGGTTTTAGTATAAGAATGCACATGCAATGACTCTAGTGGGTGCACATGTGGTTTGTGAAAAGAACACACATGCAATGACCACTGGTTTATCCATATGTGGTTTTTGGAAAAGAACACACATGCAATGAACACTGGTGGATCCAGGTGTGGTTTGTGGAAAGAACACACATGCAATGAACACAGGTTGATCAAGTGGTTTGTGGAAAAGAATACACATGCAATGACCACTGGTTGATCCATGTTTGGTCTGTGGATATAACACACATGCAATGAATACTGGTGGATCCATAAGTGGTTTGTGGAAAGAACACACATGCAATGACCACTGATTGATCCATATGTGGTTTGTGGAAAGAACACACATGTAGTGAACACTGGTGGATCCATAAGTGGTTTGTGGAAAGAACACACATGCAATGACTCTTCTTGATCCATGTGTGGTTTATGGAAAAGAACACACATGCAATGACCACTGGTTGATCCATGTGTGGTTTGTGGAAAGAACACACATGCAATGACCACTGATTGATCCATATGTGGTTTGTGGAAAGAACACACATGCAGTGAACACTGGTGGATCCATAAGTAGTTTGTGGAAAGAACACACATGCAATGACTCTAGTGCTGGTTTTAGTATAAGAACACACATGCAATGACTCTAGTGGGTCCACATGTAGTTTGTGAAAAGAACACACATGCAATGCCACTGGTCGATCCATAAGTGGTTCGTGGAAAGAACACACATGCATTCGCCACTGGTTGATCCATAAGTCGTCTGTGGAAAGAATACACATGCAATGACCACTCGTTGATCCATAAGATGTTTCCGGAGAGAACACACATGCGATGACCACTGATGATCCATAAGTGGTTAGTGGAAAGAACACACATGCATTGACCACTAGTGGATCCATATGTTGTTTGTGAAAAGAACACACATGCAATGAACACTGGTGGATACATAAGTGGTTTGTGGAAAGAACACACATGCAATGACTCTAGTGCTAGTTTTAGTATAAGAACACACATGCAATGACTCTAATGGATCCATATGTGGTTTCTGAAAAGAACACACATGCAATGACCACTTGTTGATCCATGTGTGGTTTGTGGAAAGAACACACATGCAATGATAGTGGTTCATCCATGTGTGGTTTGTGAAAAGAACACACATACAATGACTATAGTGTTGGTTTTAGTATAAGAACACACATGCAATGACTCTAGTGGGTTCACATGTGGTTTGTGAAAAGAACACACATGCAATGACAACCAGTTGATCCATATGTCGTTTGTGGAAAGAACACACATGCAATGACACTTCTTGATCTGTCACATCCCAAGATTTTCAAAATCTTGTAATGTGAAAAAATAAATAAACAAAATAATTTTTTGTTGAAAATCAGGGTGAAAAGAAACTTTTGTTTCTAAAAGGAGACTTGAAATCCCATCTTGAACAAACCTCGGCAGAAGTTTGAATTCAACAAAAATCCAAATCAAGGGAAATGCATTCCTCAATGAATGTATCTGGAAATTTGAACACCTGGAAAATAAATCCAAATCCCTAAACCCTAATGGAAGGAAATCATTTCCCAAGTTATCTCCAAATCTATGGATTTGATCCATACCAAATATGATCAACAAACTTTCTCAAAGGATCAAGAAAGACCTTAGAGATTGGTTTCACTTAGTTTGGAACCATGGACAAAACCTTATGAATATAAAAAGATAAGGAAATTGAATTTCCAAAAGCTAATAAAGCCCTTACCAAAAGCCCCTACCAATTGGTGATCAAATAATCCTAAAGGGATTTATAAAGATAAACATTTATCAAAGGAAAATAAATTGTTTTGGAAACACTGTTTTAGATCTTTTAATAAAAGACTTTGGTTTCAAATGAAAA
The DNA here is from genome assembly GCA_023614405.1 of Avena insularis. NCBI lineage: Eukaryota > Viridiplantae > Streptophyta > Magnoliopsida > Poales > Poaceae > Avena > Avena insularis. Next base: position 96,185,490 of record CM042686.1, read on the forward strand.
GATAAGCCAAATTATTGGCCAAACTTTTGAAATAAAATATTTTGTTTTGATAAAGTGAGTAAAGGTTTATTTAAATAAAATAAAGGATTTAAATATCCAATTTTATTTAAGTAAAAGCTTTTCCCATTTTAAATGAACACCAAGTATTTTATTACTACTTTGAAATCTTTTATTAAAAGGTTTTGCTTTGATTAAAATGATTAAAGGATTATTTAAATAAAATAATAAGGATTTAAATATCCAATTTTATTTAAGTAAAGGCTTTCCCATTTTAATTAAAACACCAAAACTTATTTGTTTATTTAAATAAGTTTCCAAGTATTCTTTTATTTTTCAAATTAAACCTTCTGGTTTGGTTTTGAAAATAATTGGATTTCAAATGGAAATTTTGTTAAATAAATCAAACCCTAATAACTAAAGATCCACTTTATTTAAATAATAAATGGATCCTAAAATAAATAAAAATATTATTTCATTTTGAGATTTGGATTATGTTAACAAACAGAACCAAATTCAAATGAAAATTTGTTGTTTGTTTGAATTAGTTGAGTGTTTGTTTGAATTGTTTGAAATTGTTTGAATGTTTGAAAACATTGTTTGAAATTCAAAACAGAAAAAGAATTAGAAAAGGAAAAAGATTTAGGTAGAAAAAAAATAGGGAAACAGACCAGCCCATTAGGCCCAGCAAAACCAGCCCAGTCTTCTCCTCGAATAAAACATTTGGCACCCACTTTCTTACCCACTGAGTCACAGACAAACGGGACCCACCTCTCCCTCTCACTCACTCGCTGACGAGATGACCCCACCTCCTCTTATTTCCCCCCCGAGCGAACCGTTTTCTGCACCTCGAAAGGAACCCGCAGAGTGATTGACCGGTGGACCCCCTCCTCTCTCCTTTTCCCACTGACCAGAGGACCCCACTGCCACCTCCTTCTTCTTCCGTCTGACGACCACGCCTCTCCTCGCTGTTGCTGCCTTCAAACCGCGGATTCAATTCGCCTTAACGCGACCTCCGTTACTCGAGTTGATCACACAGACGTAAACGCCTGTGTCTCCTCTATAAATCCCCTCTGTCACCTCGAGCTGGCACGCCCTAGACGCCCTCAATTTCTCCCCGAGCCACCTCTGTCCGACGATGTTCCGGTGATGATTCCGGCGAAACCAAACCTCCCCTTGCCTCATTGACCACGCACGCATACTCCACACTCCCTGGCGATTCGTCTGCTCTCCGTTCATCATGGGGTGCCCTGCACTCGACTCCATCAAGCTTCTGAGCGCCGCCGTCTGCTTCCTCTCCGACGAGCCCCACCGGTGAGACCAGACCGCCCCTTCACTTCTTGTTCACGCACACAGCTTTGTATTGATCCTGCGCATCTAACCGTATAGTCATTTCGCTTTGAGGTGATCCACACCGCCTTCACCGTGGACAGAGCCAACCGCCGCCGTTCCCAACTCCGACGAGCAATCCACCTCGTTCCCGAGCGCCCCTCCAACGGAAACGACCACGTTGGGCACCAGCGTTCCTCGGCGATCACTATGAGCCACTCCTCCCTCTCTCTTGCTTCCCGTGTTAGCCGGAACTCCACCGCCAGAGCGCCGCCGCCGTCTGCCGCCGCGCAGTGCCGCCGATCCTTGGCAAGCATGCTGGCGACCGTAGGATCTCGATCTGACGAACGCAATAGATTGACTAAACGAACCGGTACGCGTTGATCTGAGCCACACCTGCCCCTTTAGATACAACGGCCTGCATCGCTTGATCCGCCAAGCGGTACTGGCCCAATAGAATACCGCCAAGGTGTCCCCGCCTGTTTAAAACAGATTTGAAAAACAGAATTTCTTGCAAACTTCAAACCCATGTATCTTTTGATCCACACGTCCAAATTTTACAAATTTGATGTCGTTGGAATCAGCAAGACAAGACCTAGACAACCCTGCCCTTAGTTTAGCAAATAGTATTTGTTAGCTTGTTTGATTTTGCAGATTCTTTTGTGTGCTTGCTAAAATTAGAAAAATCATTGAAAATGATATTTAGGTTAAAACCTTTGCAATTTAGTTTGTTGTGACCTTACTGACCCTAGGAACCAACCCATAGTTTGGAAAGTGATTTTGGAAATGAATAGGATGGATTAATTAGTTTAGTCCATTTCTAGCTAACTAAAACTATTTGTTTTGTTTATGAAAATGCTTTCATAAAGAAAACTTTGGAGAAAATGTTTTGAACCAAACCTACTGACCCAAAACACCAAGTTTTGCAATAGCAACTCATTTGGTGAAACCTATAGGCTAATGCCCTAGTAAAACCATTTCTACACCACATAGAATGACACTTTGTTTTGCAAATGGTTTTATAGTGAAACCTTTTGCAAATGACTTAGCCACCTAACAAAATGACCATTAGATGTACCAAAAAGTCTATGACCCACTAGGAACCACTTTTACAAACAAAGCAAAGCTTGGCATGCTTGCATGCATTACCTTAACTTTGCCACTTTGGTAAATGACCATTTTGGATCTTACAAAGTTTAGGAATCTAATAGAGACCCTCTTTGCAAATGACTTTGCCATTTTGGTAAATGACCAATTTGGAACTTACAAAGTTAGAATCCTAGTGAAGACCATCCTTACAATAGAACCAACCTTTGCATGCTTATGCATGACTTAGATCCCATTACTTTTGTGTGTGAAAAATTGTTTGTTTGACTTTGTTATTTTATGTGTGTAGTTTTGCTTGATTGGTAGATTAAGTTTGTGCCTTGCTTGATTGAATTGTAGTGACTTGAAGAGTGTGAGTGTTGCAAGGACAAGGAGTGAACCTATACCCTCTACCAAAAAGGCAAGTGATATCTTCATGAATATTCCATTCCTATATTTTATACATGCATTAGATATATTTTGTTAGGACTTGCATGCTACTTTTGTCAATTGATGATGGGAAATCCTATTTAGAATAGAATGCTAGAGTTGCTAGGAAAATTCCCTAAGGATAAGTTGCCATGCCATGCTTAGCCTAGCTACTAGAAAACAAGGGTGGTTTATATATACACTATGGAAAAAAAATTCTAAGTCTAAGGACTTGAGTTTTATTTAACAAAACAACTAAGTTAATGAATCTCCTGGGTGGAATGGACTTGCTTGGTGGTTTTTGGTTGAGTGGTTCACAAGGCCCATGTTTATGGTTTACCTTAGTGTATCTCACTTGTGGATGGCCACCCAGGAAACAAAGAGATTTGAGATGTCAAATGTTGAGAAGCTTCAAGTGCAACCACTTGGCATTATGGGCTCTGCCATGATCTTAGGATGCTAGAACTTAGTGTCTTGGACAGTGGGTGGTAGATGGGTTGATAGGTTGGAACGCGTCCATTTGACTAAGGAAAGGCTACTGAAGGATCATGTCTTGGGAAACCAAGGCTTGTGGGGAAAGTGCACCACCTCTGCAGAGTGTAAAACCTAAGTACTTAGCCATGTCCCTGGTAAAGGACAATTTGAGCATCAAGACATGGAAACTTCAAGAATCTCATCACTCAAATTTTCTAAATAAAACTTGTGGGTGAACAAGGGTTAAAAGGATCTTCAGTCATTGATTGGTAGATGCCCTGAGTGGATCTGGAGTCTTTGATTGATAGATGCCTTTGGTGTTTTTGCCTTACAAAAACTTAGTGTTTTTCAAAAGTTAGGGAAAAATCTATTTTGAGCAAAGCAAGCCTAAGCTCCACCAGCCAAATGCATATAGTGTTATAGTCCACTTAAATATACTAAGGTATCACTTGCCAATACTATTCCAAAGTATTGACCCTTGTGGCTGTAACTTATGATGCTGCAGGTTTGATTGATTTAGTGAAGATTGATTGATTAGGATTACAAAGTCTACAACCAACATCTGCCTGTGGCACTTTGAAGATGAAGGACCCATGACTATAGTTATTCCGCTGCAATGTAATGTAAATAGCCAATGAGCTATGTTTGATGTAATAAAATTATTTTATTCCTGGTTATAAAGTTGTATATGACCTTTGTTTCTTGATAATACATCTAAACTGTGGATGCTAGCTATTGATCCAGGGACTAGCATTGTAAACACAGGGGACTCAATCTTATTAAAGGTTGGGGACGCTACATGATCCATGTGTGGTTTATGGAAAAGAACACACATGCAATGACCACTGGTTGATCCATGTGTGGTTTGTGGAAAGAACACACATGCAATGACCACTGATTGATCCATATGTGGTTTGTGGAAAGAACACACATGTAGTGAACACGGGTGGATCCATAAGTGGTTTGTGGAAAGAACACACATGCAATGACCACTGGTTGATCCATATGTGGTTTGTGGAAAGAACACACATGCAGTGAACACTGGTGGATCCATATGTTGTTTGTGAAAAGAACACACATGCAATGCCCCTAGTGCTGGTTTTAGTATAAGAACACACATGCAATGACTCTAGTGGGTCCACATATAGTTTGTGAAAAGAACACACATGCAATCCCAACTGTTGATCCATAAGTGGTTTGTGGAAAGAACACACATGCAGTGAACACTGGTGGATCCATAAGTGGTTTGTGGATAGAACACACATGGAATGACCACTGGTTGATCCATATGTGGTTTGTGGAATGAACACACATGCAGTGAACACTGGTGGATCCATATGTTGTTTGTGAAAAGAACACACATGCAATGACTCTAGTGCTGGTTTTAGTATAAGAACACACATGCAATGACTCTAGTGGGTCCACATGTAGTTTGTGAAAAGAACACACATGCAATGCCACTGGTCGATCCATAAGTGGTTTGTGGAAAGAACACACATGCAATGGCCACTGGTTGATCCATAAGTCGTTTGTGGAAAGAACACACATGAAATGACCACTCGTTGATCCATAAGATGTTTCCGGAGAGAACACACATGCGATGACCACTGATGATCCATAAGTGGTTTGTGGAAAGAACACACATGCAGTGACCACTGGTGGATCCATATGTTGTTTGTGAAAAGAACACACATGCAATGAACACTGGTGGATCCATAAGTGGTTTGTGGAAAGAACACACATGCAATGACTCTAGTGCTAGTTTTAGTATAAGAACACACATGCAATGACTCTAATGGATCCATATGTGGTTTCTGAAAAGAACACACATGCAATGACCACTTGTTGATCCATGTGTGGTTTTTGGAAAGAACACACATGCAATGATAGTGGTTCATCCATGTGTGGTTTGTGAAAAGAACACACATGCAATGACTCTAGTGTTGGTTTTAGTATAAGAACACACATGCAATGACTCTAGTGGGTTCACATGTGGTTTTTGAAAAGAACACACATGCAATGACAACCGGTTGATCCATATGTCGTTTGTGGAAAGAACACACGTGCGATGACACTTCTTGATCCATGTGTGGTTTATGGAAAAGAACACACATGCAATGACCACTGGTAGATCCATGTGTGGTTTGTGGAAAGAACACACATGCAATGACCACTGGTTGATCCATAAGTTGTTTGTGGAAAATACCACACATGCAATGAGTCTAGTGGATCCATGTGTGGTTTGTGGAAAAGAACACACATGCAATGAGTCTAGTGTTGGTTTTGGTATAAGAACACACATGCAATGACTCTAATGGGTCCATATGTGGTTTCTGAAAAGAACACACATGCAATGACCACTTGTTGATCCATGTGTGGTTTGTGGAAAGAACACACATGCAATGATAGTGGTTCATCCATGTGTGGTTTGTGAAAAGAACACACATACAATGACCACAGGTTGATCCGTACGTGGTTTATGGAAAAGAACACACATGCAATGACCACTGGTTGATCCATGTTTGTTTTGTGGATAGAACACACATGCAATGAACACTGGTGGATCCATAAGTGGTTTGTGGAAAGAACACACATGAATGACCACTGGTTGATCCATATGTGCTTTGTGGAAAGAACACACATGCAGTGAACACTGGTGGATCCATAAGTGGTTTGTGGAAAGAACACACATGCAATGACCACTGTTGATCCATATGTGGTTTGTGGAAAGAACAGACATGCAGTGAACACTGGTGGATCCATAAGTGGTTTGTGGAAAGAACACACATGGAATGACCACTGGTTGATCCATATGTGGTTTGTGGAATGAACACACATGCAGTGAACACTGGTGGATCCATATGTTGTTTGTGAAAAGAACACACATGCAATGACTCTAGTGCTGGTTTTAGTATAAGAACACACATGCAATGACTCTAGTGGGTCCACATGTAGTTTGTGAAAAGAACACACATGCAATGACCACTGGTTGATTTATAAGTTGTTTGTGGAAAAGACCACACATGCAATGATTCTAGTGGATCCATTTGTGGTTTGTGGAAAAGAACACACATGCAAGGAGTCTAATGCTGGTTTTAGTATAAGAACACACATGCAATGACTCTAGTGGGTCCACGTGTGGTTTGTGAAAAGAACACACATGCAATGACCACTGGTTGATCCATATGTGGGTTTTGGAAAAGAACACACATGCAATGAACACTAGTGGATCCATGTGTGGTTTTTGGAAAGAACACACATGCAATGACCACTGGTTGATCCATAACTGGTTTGTGGAAAAGAACACACATGCAATGACCACTGGTTGATCCATGTTCGGTTTGTGGATAGAACACACATGCAATGAACACTGGTGGATCCATAAGTGGTTTTTGGAAACAACACACATGCAATGACCACTGGTAGATCCATATGTGCTTTATGGAAAGAACACACATGAAGTGAACACTTGTGGATCCATAAGTGGTTGGTGGAAAGAACACACATGCAATGACTCTTCTTGATCCATGTGTGGTTTATGGAAAAGAACACACATGCAATGACCACTGGTTGATCCATGTGTGGTTTGTGGAAAGAACACACATGCAATGACCACTGATTGATCCATATGTGGTTTGTGGAAAGAACACACATGTAGTGAACACTGGAGGATCCATAAGTGGTTTGTGGAAAGAACACACATGCAATGACCACTGGTCGATCCATATGTGGTTTGTGGAAAGAACACACATTCAGTGAACATTGGTGGATCCATAAGTGGTTTGTGGAAAGAACACACATGGAATGACCACTGGTTGATCCATATGTGGTTTGTGGAATGAACACACATGCAGTGAACACTGGTGGATCCATATGTTGTTTGTGAAAAGAACACACATGCAATGACTCTAGTGCTGGTTTTAGTATAAGAACACACATGCAATGACTCTAGTGGGTCCACATGTAGTTTGTGAAAAGAACACACATGCAATGCCACTGGTCGATCCGTAAGTGGTTTGTGGAAAGAACACACATGCAATGGCCACTGGTTGATCCATAAGTCGTTTGTGGAAAGAACACACATGCAATGACCACTCGTTGATCCATAAGATGTTTCCGGAGAGAACACACATGCGATGACCACTGATGATCCATAAGTGGTTTGTGGAAAGAACACACATGCAGTGACCACTGGTGGATCCATATGTTGTTTGTCAAAAGAACGCACATGCAATGAACACTGGTGTATCCATAAGTGGTTTGTGGAAAGAACACACATGCAATGACTCTAGTGCTAGTTTTAGTATAAGAACACACATGCAATGACTCTAATGGATCCATATGTGGTTTCTGAAAAGAACACACATGCAATGACCACTTGTTGATCCATGTGTGGTTTGTGGAAAGAACACACATGCAATGATAGTGGTTCATCCATGTGTGGTTTGTGAAAAGAACACACATGCAATGACTCTAGTGTTGGTTTTAGTATAAGAACACACATGCAATGACTCTAATGGTTTCACATGTGGTTTGTGAAAAGAACACACATGCAATGACAACCGGTTGATCCATATGTCGTTTGTGGAAAGAACACACATGCAATGACACTTCTTGATCCATGTGTGGTTTATGGAAAAGAACACACATGCAATGACCACTGGTTGATCCATGTGTGGTTTGTGGAAAGAACACACATGCAATGACCACTGATTGATCCATATGTGGTTTGTGGAAAGAACACACATGTAGTGAACACAGGTGGATCCATAAGTGGTTTGTGGAAAGAACACACATGCAATGAGCACTGGTTGATCCATATGTGGTTTGTGGAAAGAACACACATGCAGTGAACACTGGTGGATCCATAAGTGGTTTGTGGAAAGAACACACATGGAATGACCACCGGTTGATCCATATGTGGTTTGTGGAATGAACACACATGCAGTGAACACTGGTGGATCCATATGTTGTTTGTGAAAAGAACACACATGCAATGACTCTAGTGCTGGTTTTAGTATAAGAACACACATGCAATGACTCTAGTGGGTCCACATGTAGTTTGTGAAAAGAACACACATGCAATGCCACTGGTCGATCCATAAGTGGTTTGTGGAAAGAACACACATGCAATGGCCACTGGTTGATCCATAAGTCGTTTGTGGAAAGAACACACATGAAATGACCACTCGTTGATCCATAAGATGTTTCCGGAGAGAACACACATGCGATGACCACTGATGATCCATAAGTGTTTTGTGGAAAGAACACACATGCAGTGACCACTGGTGGATCCATATGTTGTTTGTGAAAAGAACACACATGCAATGAACACTGGTGGATCCATAAGTGGTTTGTGGAAAGAACACACATGCAATGACTCTAGTGCTAGTTTTAGTATAAGAACACACATGCAATGACTCTAATGGATCCATATGTGGTTTGAAAAGAACACACATGCAATGACCACTTGTTGATCCATGTGGTTTTGGAAAGAACACACATGCAATGATAGTGGTTCATCCATGTGTGGTTTGTGAAAAGAACACACATGCAATGACTCTAGTGTTGGTTTTAGTATAAGAACACACATGCAATGACTCTAGTGGGTTCACATGTGGTTTTTGAAAAGAACACACATGCCATGACAACCGGTTGATCCATATGTCGTTTGTGGAAAGAACACACGTGCGATGACACTTCTTGATCCATGTGTGGTTTATGGAAAAGAACACACATGCAATGACCACTGGTAGATCCATGTGTGGTTTGTGCAAAGAACACACATGCAATGACCACTGGTTGATCCATAAGTTGTTTGTGGAAAATACCACACATGCAATGAGTCTAGTGGATCCATGTGTGGTTTGTGGAAAATAACACACATGCAATGAGTCTAGTGTTGGTTTTTGTATAAGAACACACATGCAATGACTCTAGTGGGTCCACATGTGGTTTGTACAAAGAACACACATGCAATGACCACTGGTTGATCCATATGTGGTTTTTGAAAAGAACACACATGCAATGAACACTGGTGGATCCATGTGTGGTTTGTGGAAAGAACACACATGCAATGACCACAGGTTGATCCATACGTGGTTTGTGGAAAAGAACACACATGCAATGACCACTGGTTGATCCATGTTTGTTTTGTGGATAGAACACACATGCAATGAACACTGGTGGATCCATAAGTGGTTTGTGGAAAGAACACACATGAATGACCACTGGTTGATCCATATGTGCTTTGTGGAAAGAACACACATGCAGTGAACACTGGTGGATCCATAAGTGGTTTGTGGAAAGAACACACATGCAATGACCACGGGTTGATCCATATGTGGTTTGTGGAAAGAACACACATGCAGTGAACAATGGTGGATCCATATGTTGTTTTCAAAAAGAAGACACATGCAATGACTCTAGTGCTGGTTTTAGTATAAGAACACACATGCAATGACTCTAGTGGGTCCACGTGTGGTTTGTGAAAAGAACACACATGCAATGACCACTGGTTGATCCATATGTGGGGTTTGGAAAAGAACACACATGCAATGAACACTAGTGGATCCATGTGTGGTTTTTGGAAAGAACACACATGCAATGACCACTGGTTGATCCATAACTGGTTTGTGGAAAAGAACACACATGCAATAACCACTGGTTGATCCATGTTCGGTTTGTGGCTAGAACACACATGCAATGAACACTGGTGGATCCATAAGTGGTTTTTGGAAACAACACACATGCAATGACCACTGGTAGATCCATATGTGCTTTCTGGAAAGAACACACATGAAGTGAACACTTGTGGATCCATAAGTGGTTGGTGGAAAGAACACACATGCAATGACTCTTCTTGATCCATGTGTGGTTTATGGAAAAGAACACACGTGCAATGACCACTGGTTGATCAATGTGTGGTTTGTGGAAAGAACACACATGCAATGACCACTGATTGATCCATATGTGGTTTGTGGAAAGAACACACATCTACTGAACACTGGTGGATCCATAAGTGGTTTGTGGAAAGAACACACATGCAATGACCACTGGTCGATCCATATGTGGTTTGTGGAAAGAACACACATGCAGTGAACACTGGTGGATCCATAAGTGGTTTGTGGAAAGAACACACATGGAATGACCACTGGTTGATCCATATGTGGTTTGTGGATTGAACACACATGCAGTGAACACTGGTGGATCCATATGTTGTTTGTGAAAAGAACACACATGCAATGACTCTAGTGCTGGTTTTAGTATAAGAACACACATGCAATGACTCTAGTGGGTCCACATGTAGTTTGTGAAAAGAACACACATGCAATGCCACTGGTCGATCCATAAGTGGTTTGTGGAAAGAACACACATGCAATGGCCACTGGTTGATCCATAAGTCGTTTGTGGAAAGAACACACATGCAATGACCACTCGTTGATCCATAAGATGTTTCTGGAGAGAACACACATGCGATGACCACTGATGATCCATAAGTGGTTTGTGGAAAGAACACACATGCAGTGACCACTGGTGGATCCATATGTTGTTTGTGAAAAGAACACACATCCAATGAACACTGGTGTATCCATAAGTGGTTTGTGGAAAGAACACACATGCAATGACTCTAGTGCTAGTTTTAGTATAAGAACACACATGCAATGACTCTAATGGATCCATATGTGGTTTCTGAAAAGAACACACATGCAATGACCACTTGTTGATCCATGTGTGGTTTGTGGAAAGAACACACATGCAATGATAGTGGTTCATCCATGTGTGGTTTGTGAAAAGAACACACATGCAATGACTCTAGTGTTGGTTTTAGTATAAGAACACATGCAATGACTCTAGTGGTTCCACATGTGGTTTGTGAAAAGAACACACATGCAATGACAACAGTTGATCCATATGTCGCTTTGTGGAAAGAACACACATGCAATGACACTTCTTGATCCATGTGTGGTTTATGGAAAAGAACACACATGCAATGACCACTGGTTGATCCATGTGTGGTTTGTGGAAAGAACACACATGCAATGACCACTGATTGATCCATATGTGGTTTGTGGAAAGAACACACATGTAGTGAACATGGGTGGATCCATAAGTGGTTTGTGGAAAGAACACACATGCAATGACCACTGGTTGATCCATATGTGGTTTGTGGAAAGAACACACATGCAGTGAACACTGGTGGATCCATAAGTGGTTTGTGGAAAGAACACACATGGAATGACCACTGGTTGATCCATATGTGGTTCGTGGAATGAACACACATGCAGTGAACACTGGTGGATCCATATGTTGTTTGTGAAAAGAACACACATGCAATGACTCTAGTGCTGGTTTTAGTATAAGAACACACATGCAATGACTCTAGTGGGTCCACATGTAGTTTGTGAAAAGAACACACATGCAATGCCACTGGTTGATCCATAAGTGGTTTGTGGAAAGAACACACATGCAATGGCCACTGGTTGATCCATAAGTCGTTTGTGGAAAGAACACACATGAAATGACCACTCGTTGATCCATAAGATTTTTCCGGAGAGAACACACATGCGATGACCACTGATGATCCATAAGTGGTTTGTGGAAAGAACACACATGCAGTGACCACTGGTGGATCCATATGTTGTTTGTGAAAAGAACACACATGCAATGAACACTGGTGGATCCATAAGTGGTTTGTGGAAAGAACACACATGCAATGACTCTAGTGTTGTTTTAGTATAAGAACACACATGCAATGACTCTAATGGATCCATATGTGGTTTCTGAAAAGAACACACATGCAATGACCACTTGTTGATCCATGTGTGGTTTGTGGAAAGAACACACATGCAATGATAGTGGTTCATCCATGTGTGGTTTGTGAAAAGAACACACATGCAATGACCACAGGTTGATCCATGTGTGGTTTGTGGAAAGAACACACATGCAATGACCACAGGTTGATCCATACGTGGTTTGTGGAAAAGAACACACATGCAATGACCACTGGTTGATCCATGTTTGTTTTGTGGATAGAACACACATGCAATGAACACTGGTGGATCCATAAGTGGTTTGTGGAAAGAACACACATGAATGACCACTGGTTGATCCATATGTGCTTTGTGGAAAGAACATACATGCAGTGAACACTAGTGGATCCATAAGTGGTTTGTGGAAAGAACACACATGCAATGACCACTGGTTGATCCATATGTGGTTTGTGGAAAGAACACACATGCAGTGAACAATGGTGGATCCATATGTTGTTTTCAAAAAGAAGACACATGCAATGACTCTAGTGCTGGTTTTAGTATAAGAACACACATGCAATGACTCTAGTGGGTCCACATGTAGTTTGTGAAAAGAACACACATGCAATGACCACTGGTTGATCCATAAGTTGTCTGTGGAAAAGACCACACATGCAATGATTCTAGTGGATCCATTTGTGGTTTGTGGAAAAGAACACACATGCAAGGAGTCTAGTGCTGGTTTTAGTATAAGAACACACATGCAATGACTCTAGTGGGTCCACGTGTGGTTTGTGAAAAGAACACACATGCAATGACCACTGGTTGATCCATATGTGGGTTTTGGAAAAGAACACACATGCAATGAACACTAGTGGATCCATGTGTGGTTTTTGGAAAGAACACACATGCAATGACCACTGGTTGATCCATAACTGGTTTGTGGAAAAGAACACACATGCAATGACCACTGGTTGATCCATGTTCGGTTTGTGGATAGAACACACATGCAATGAACACTGGTGGATCCATAAGTGGTTTTTGGAAACAACACACATGCAATGACCACTGGTAGATCCATATGTGCTTTATGGAAAGAACACACATGAAGTGAACACTTGTGGATCCATAAGTGGTTGGTGGGAAGAACACACATGCAATGACTCTTCTTGATCCATGTGTGGTTTATGGAAAAGAACACACATGCAATGACCACTGGTTGATCCATGTGTGGTTTGTAGAAAGAACACACATCTAGTGAACACTGGTGGATCCATAAGTGGTTTGTGGAAAGAACACACATGCAATGACCACTGGTCGATCCATATGTGGTTTGTGGAAAGAACACACATGCAGTGAACACTGGTGGATCCATAAGTGGTTTGTGGAAAGAACACACATGGAATGACCACTGGTTGATCCATATGTGGTTTGTGGAATGAACACACATGCAGTGAACACTGGTGGATCCATATGTTGTTTGTGAAAAGAACACACATGCAATGACTCTAGTGCTGGTTTTAGTATAAGAACACACATGCAATGACTCTAGTGGGTCCACATGTAGTTTGTGAAAAGAACACACATGCAATGCCACTGGTCGATCCATAAGTGGTTTGTGGAAAGAACACACATGCAATGGCCACTGGTTGATCCATAAGTCGTTTGTGGAAAGAACACACATGCAATGACCACTCGTTGATCCATAAGTTGTTTCTGGAGAGAACACACATGCGATGACCACTGATGATCCATAAGTGGTTTGTGGAAAGAACACACATGCAGTGACCACTGGTGGATCCATATGTTGTTTGTGAAAAGAACACACATCCAATGAACACTGGTGTATCCATAAGTGGTTTGTGGAAAGAACACACATGCAATGACTCTAGTGCTAGTTTTAGTATAAGAACACACATGCAATGACTCTAATGGATCCATATGTGGTTTCTGAAAAGAACACACATGCAATGACCACTTGTTGATCCATGTGTGGTTTGTGGAAAGAACACACATGCAATGATAGTGGTTCATCCATGTGTGGTTTGTGAAAAGAACACACATGCAATGACTCTAGTGTTGGTTTTAGTATAAGAACACACATGCAATGACTCTAGTGGTTTCACATGTGGTTTGTGAAAAGAACACACATGCAATGACAACCAGTTGATCCATATGTCGTTTGTGGAAAGAACACACATGCAATGACACTTCTTGATCCATGTGTGGTTTATGGAAAAGAACACACATGCAATGACCACTGGTTGATCCATGTGTGGTTTGTGGAAAGAACACACATGCAATGACCACTGATTGATCCATATGTGGTTTGTGGAAAGAACACACATGTAGTGAACATGGGTGGATCCATAAGTGGTTTGTGGAAAGAACACACATGCAATGACCACTGGTTGATCCATATGTGGTTTGTGGAAAGAACACACATGCAGTGAACACTGGTGGATCCATAAGTGGTTTGTGGAAAGAACACACATGGAATGACCACTGGTTGATCCATATGTGGTTTGTGGAATGAACACTCATGCAGTGAACACTGGTGGATCCATATGTTGTTTGTGAAAAGAACACACATGCAATGACTCTAGTGCTGGTTTTAGTATAAGAACACACATGCAATGACTCTAGTGGGTCCACATGTAGTTTGTGAAAAGAACACACATGCAATGCCACTAGTCGATCCATAAGTGGTTTGTGGAAAGAACACACATGCAATGGCCACTGGTTGATCCATAAGTCGTTTGTGGAAAGAACACACATGAAATGACCACTCGTTGATCCATAAGATTTTTCCAGAGAGAACACACATGCGATGACCACTGATGATCCATAAGTGGTTTGTGGAAAGAACACACATGCAGTGACCACTGGTGGATCCATATGTTGTTTGTGAAAAGAACACACATGCAATGAACACTGGTGGATCCATAAGTGGTTTGTGGAAAGAACACACATGCAATGACTCTAGTGTTGTTTTAGTATAAGAACACACATGCAATGACTCTAATGGATCCATATGTGGTTTCTGAAAAGAACACACATGCAATGACCACTTGTTGATCCATGTGTGGTTTGTGGAAAGAACACACATGCAATGATAGTGGTTCATCCATGTGTGGTTTGTGAAAAGAACACACATGCAATGACCACAGGTTGATCCATGTGTGGTTTGTGGAAAGAACACACATGCAATGACCACAGGTTGATCCATACGTGGTTTGTGGAAAAGAACACACATGCAATGACCACTGGTTGATCCATGTTTGTTTTGTGGATAGAACACACATGCAATGAACACTGGTGGATCCATAAGTGGTTTGTGGAAAGAACACACATGAATGACCACTGGTTGATCCATATGTGCTCTGTGGAAAGAACAGACATGCAGTGAACACTAGTGGATCCATAAGTGGTTTGTGGAAAGAACACACATGCAATGACCACTGGTTGATCCATATGTGGTTTGTGGAAAGAACACACATGCAGTGAACAATGGTGGATCCATATGTTGTTTTCAAAAAGAAGACACATGCAATGACTCTAGTGCTGGTTTTAGTATAAGAACACACATGCAATGACTCTAGTGGGTCCACATGTAGTTTGTGAAAAGAACACACATGCAATGACCACTGGTTGATCCATAAGTTGTCTGTGGAAAAGACCACACATGCAATGATTCTAGTGGATCCATTTGTGGTTTGTGGAAAAGAACACACATGCAAGGAGTCTAGTGCTGGTTTTAGTATAAGAACACACATGCAATGACTCTAGTGGGTCCACGTGTGGTTTGTGAAAAGAACACACATGCAATGACCACTGGTTGATCCATATGTGGGTTTTGGAAAAGAACACACATGCAATGAACACTAGTGGATCCATGTGTGGTTTTTGGAAAGAACACACATGCAATGACCACTGGTTGATCCATAACTGGTTTGTGGAAAAGAACACACATGCAATGACCACTGGTTGATCCATGTTCGGTTTGTGGATAGAACACACATGCAATGAACACTGGTGGATCCATAAGTGGTTTTTGGAAACAACACACATGCAATGACCACTGGTAGATCCATATGTGCTTTATGGAAAGAACACACATGAAGTGAACACTTGTGGATCCATAAGTGGTTGGTGGAAAGAACACACATGCAATGACTCTTCTTGATCCATGTGTGGTTTATGGAAAAGAACACACATGCAATGACCATTGGTTGATCCATGTGTGGTTTGTGGAAAGAACACACATGCAATGACCACTGATTGATCCATATGTGGTTTGTGGAAAGAACACACATGTAGTGAACACTGGTGGATCCATAAGTGGTTTGTGGAAAGAACACACATGCAATGACCACTGGTCGATCCATATGTGGTTTGTGGAAAGAACACATATGCAGTGAACACTGGTGGATCCATAAGTGGTTTGTGGAAAGAACACACATGGAATGACCACTGGTTGATCTATATGTGGTTTGTGGAATGAACACACATGCAGTGAACACTGGTGGATCCATATGTTGTTTCTGAAAAGAACACACATGCAATGACTCTAGTGCTGGTTTTAGTATAAGAACACACATGCAATGACTCTAGTGGGTCCACATGTAGTTTGTGAAAAGAACACACATGCAATGCCACTGGTCGATCCATAAGTGGTTTGTGGAAAGAACACACATGCAATGGCCACTGGTTGATCCATAAGTCGTTTGTGGAAAGAACACACATGCAATGACCACTCGTTGATCCATAAGATGTTTCCGGAGAGAACACACATGCGATGACCACTGATGATCCATAAGTGGTTTGTGGAAAGAACACACATGCAGTGACCACTGGTGGATCCATATGTTGTTTGTGAAAAGAACACACATGCAATGAACACTGGTGTATCCATAAGTGGTTTGTGGAAAGAACAACATGCAATGACTCTAGTGCTAGTTTTAGTATAAGAAGACACATGCAATGTGTAGCGTCCCCAACCTTTAATAAGATTGAGTCCCCTGTTTTTACAATGCTAGTCCCTGGATCAATAGCTAGCATCCACAGTTCAGATTTAATGTCGAGAAACAAAGGTCATAATACAACTTTATAACCAGGAATAACATAATTTTATTAGATCAAACATAGCTCATTGGCTATTTACATTACATTGCAGCGGAATAACTATAGTCATGGGTCCTTCATCTTCAAAGTGCCACAGGCAGATGTTGGTTGTAGACTTTGTAATCCTAATCAATCAATCTTCACTAAAATCAATCAAACCTGCAACATCATAAGTTACAGCCACAAGGGTCAATACATTTGAATTGTATTGGCAAGTGATACTTTGGTAGTATAGTGGAGTCTATCATCTATATGCATTTTGGCTAAGTGGAGTTGAGGCTTTCATTGCTCAAAATAGATTTTTCCCTATCATTTTGAAAATACTAAGTTTGTTTGGCAAAAACTTTCCAAGACATCTACTAATCAAAGACTGGAGATCCACTCAGGGCATCTTCCAATCAAAGACTGAAGATTTGCTTGGCAAAAACAATTTTTCCTCAATCAATGATTTCAAGATCCTTGTACCAAGCCATCTCTCCATCAAAGATTGAAGAATTTCACACAACCCTTGTTCACCCACAAATTTTATTTAGAAATTAGAGTGATGAGATTCTTGATTGCTTCCATGTCTTGATGCTCAAATTGTCCTTTACCAGGGACATGGCTAAGTACTTCGGTTTTACACTCTGCAGAGGTGGTGCACTTTACCCACAAGACTTGGTTTCCCAAGACAAAATCTTTCAGAAGCTTTCCCTTAGACCAACATGGACGCACTCCAACCTATCAATCACTACCACCCACTGTCCATGTGGCTAAGTTCTTGCAACCTATATGATCATGGCAGAGCCCATATTGCCAAGTGGTTGCACTTGAAGCTTCTCAACATTTGACATCTCAAATCTCTTTGTTTCCTGGGTGGCCATCCACAAGTGAGATACACTAAGGTAAACCATAAACATGGGCCTTGTGAACCACTCAACCAAAAACCACCAAGCAATTACCATTCCACCCAGGAGATTCATTTACTTAGTTGTTTTATTTAAACAAAACACAAGTCCTTAGACTTGGAGATTTTCATAGCATGAATATATATCCCACCCAGGTTTTCTATTAGCTAGGCTAAGCTTGATAGTAATAGGATTCTTAACTTAGGAAAATCCTACTAAGGATTTATCTACTAGGTTTTCCTATAGCAAGATCTATACTTAGCAAAATAAAAACCATGCAAGTTTTACTTAGCAAAAACACTAATGCATATTGAAAATAATGGGATAGATAATATGAAGTATCACTTGCCTTTTTGGTAGAGGGTATAGGTTTACTCCTTGATCTTGCTAGTCTCACTCTTCTCTAACTTCACTACAAGTCAATCAAGCAAACACAAACTCAATCCACCAATCAAGCAACACACATAAAATAACAAAGTCAAGGCAATGCATGTAAGCATGCAAAGGATGGTTCTAATTGTAAAGGTGGTCTTCACTAGGCTTCTAACTTTGTAAGTTCCAAATTGGTCATTTACCAAAATGGCAAAGTCATTTGCAAAGAGGGTCTCTATTAGATTCCTAAACTTTGTAAGATCCAAATTGGTCATTTACCAAAGTGGCAAAGTTCAAGTAATGCATGCAAGCATGCCAAGCTTTGATTTGTTTGAAAAAGGGGTTCCTAATGGGTCATAGACATTTGGGAACACCTATTGGTCATTTTGTGAAGTGGCTAAGTCATTTGCAAAAGGTTTCACTATAAAACCATTTGCAAAACAAAGTGTCATTCTATGTGGTGTAGAAACATTTCTACTAGGGTATTAACCTATAGGTTTCACCAAATGAGTTGCTATTGCAAAACTTGGTGTTTTGGGTCAGTAGGTTTGGTTCAAAACATTTTCTCCAAAGTTTTCTTTATGAAAGCATTTTCATAAACAAAACAAATAGTTTTAGTTAGCTAGAAATGGACTAAACTAATTAATCCATCCTATTCTTTTCCAAATCACTTTCCAAACTATGGGTTGGTTCCTAGGGTCAGTAAGGTCTCAACAAACTAAATTGCAAAGGTTTTAACCTAAATATCATTTTTAAATGATTTTTCTAATGTTAGCAAGCACACAAAAGAATCTACAAAATCCAACAAGTTAACAGATACTATTTGCTAAACTAAGGGCAGGGTTGGCTAGGGTTTGTCTTGCTGATTCCAACGACATCAAATTTGTAAAATTTGGACGTGTGGATCAAAAGATACATGGGTTTGAAAATGGCTAAAGTTTCTGTTTTCAAATTCTGTTTTAAACAGAATAGGGACACGCGGCAGTATTCTATTGGACGGTACCGGTTCGCATGGATCAGCCTTCCTGGACCGTCAGATCTAAGTGGCTACGCACGGTGCAGATCAACAGTTACCCTTTCGCTTAGTCAATCTATCCAAGCCGGTGGATCTGCATCCAACGGTTCCTATCGCTTGGCCAAAATGCAGCGGCGGAGCAGTGGCTACCGGCGGCGAAACTGTCGGTCGACGACGGAGGAGACGCTACAGGGGGTGAGGGAGAAGGAGGAGTAGCTCACCGGGCTCAGGGGGTTACGGCGATGCTCGGGGAGGTGTTGGTCGGGCGAGGGGCGCTCGGGTACGACTGCGATTGCTCGCCGGAGTTCGTGCTGGCGGCGGTTGGCTCTGTCCACGGTCGAAGACGGTGCTGTGGATCACCTCAAAGCGAAATGACTATACGGTTAGATGCGCAAGATCGAGACGGAGTCGTGTGCGTGAACGAAAGGGGTCGGGTGGTCTTGTGCTTACCAGAAGAGTCGCCGGAGAAGAAGCAGACACGGCGGCGCTCTGTGCTTGACGAAGGCGAAGATTGGGGGTGCCCTAAGACAAACGGAAAGTGCTGTTAGGTTCGTCTGAGCTTGGAGATCATCATCGTGTTCTCGGGGAGGAGAGGGGTGACCGGAATCTACCTGTGGGGCTCGTCGGAGAAAGAGGCAGACGGTGGCGACGGTGGTCGAGGTGGTTGTCGACGCCTGGTCGCCGGGGCAAGCTGATGCTGGGATGATCGCCAGGAGGTGTGGATCACGAGAGCATGGCCGAGGAGGTAAGGTAGCGTTAGCTGGCGGAATCGCATGAGCTCACCGAGAGGAGAGGAGCTCGGGAAGAAATTAGGGGCGGTCTAAGGCGTACAAAGGCGGGTATCGAGGGGATTTATAGAGACACAGGCGTTTCAATCTGCGTGATCAAGGCGAGGTAATGGCGCGGAATTAAGACGAATTGAACGCGCGGATTGATTTACAGAGAACAGCGACGCTGTCTGAGGAGGAACTAGTCGCGGTGAAGACGATGGCTAGAGAAGTGGGACCGGCGCGTCAGTGGGAAAAAGGGTGAGGAGGAGGTCCAACAGTCAGCTGCTTAACGGGTTCCTTTCGCGGTGCAGAAAACGGTTCGGGGGCGTGGGAGAGAGAGGTGGGGTCGTCTCGTCAGCGAGTGAGGGAGAGGGAGAAGTGGGTCCACGCTGTCTGTGACTGAGTGGGTCAGTTTCTGAGTAAGAAAAGGTTTCTTCGGGGGAAGAGGAGCTAGGCTGGACTGGGCCTATTGGGCTGAGTCTGTTTTCCTATTTTTTCTGTCTGCTTTATTTTTCCTTTTTCTAATTCTTTTTCTGTTTTCAATTTCAAACAATTATTCAAACAATCAAACAACACTCAAATCAATTCAAACAAACACTCAACTTCACTTTGAATTTGGTTCTGTTTGGCAACATAATCCAAATCTCAAAATGAAATAATATTTTTATTTAATTTAGGATCCATTTATTAATTAAAAATGGATCTTTAGTTATTTAATAGTGTTTGATTTATTTAAATAAAATTTCCATTTGAAATCCAATATTTTCAAAACCAAACCAGAAGGTTTAATTTAAAAATAAAAGAATACTTGGAAACTTATTTAAATAAATAAATAAGTTTTGGTGTTTTAATTAAAATGGGAAATCTTTTACTTAAATAGAATTGGATATTTAAATCCTTTTATTTTATTTAAATAATCCTTTACTCATTTTAATCAAAGCAAAACCTTTTAATAAAAGATTTCAAAGTAGTAATAAAATACTTGGTGTTCATTTAAAATGGGAAAAACTTTTACTTAAATAAAATTGGATATTTAAATCCTTTATTTTATTTAAATAAACCTTTACTAATTTTATCAAAACAAAATATATTATTTCAAAAGTTTGGAAAAAATTAATTTGGCTTATCTTTTCATTTGAAACCAAAGTCTTTTATTAAAAGATCTAAAACAGTGTTTCCAAAACAATTTATTTTCCTTTGATAAATGTTTTATCTTTATAAATCCCTTTAGGATTATAATTGTTCACCAAAGGGTATGGCTTTTGGTAAGGGCTTTATTAGCTTTGGAAATTCAATTTCCTTATCTTTTATTATTCACAAGATCTTGTCTATGGTTCCAAACTAAGTGAAACCAATCTCTAAGGTCTTTCTTGATCCTTTGTGATTATTTGTTGATCAAATTTGGTATGGATCAAATCCATAGATTTGGAGATACTTTGGAAAATGATTTCCCTCCATTAGGGTTTAGGGTTTTGGATTACTTTCCAAATGTTCAAATTTCCAGATACATTCATTGAGGAATGCATTTCCCTTGATTTGGATTTTTGTTGAATTCAAACTTCTACCAAAGTTTGTTCAAGATGGGATTTTCAGCTTCTTTTTAGAAACAAAAGTTTCTTTTCACCCTGATTTTCAACAAAATTTTATTTTGTTTAATTTATTTTCACATTACAAGATTTGGAAAATCTTGGGATGTGACACAATGACTCTAATGGATCCATATGTGGTTTCTGAAAAGAACACACATGCAATGACCACTTGTTGATCCATGTGTGGTTTGTGGAAAGAACACACATGCAATGATAGTGGTTCATCCATGTGTGGTTTGTGAAAAGAACACACATGCAATGACTCTAGTGTTGGTTTTAGTATAAGAACACACATGCAATGACTCTAGTGGCTTCACATGTGGTTTGTGAAAAGAACACACATGCAATGACAACCGGTTGATCCATATGTCGTTTGTGGAAAGAACACACATGCAATGACACTTCTTGATCCATGTGTGGTTTATGGAAAAGAACACACATGCAATGACCACTGGTTGATCCATGTGTGGTTTGTGGAAAGAACACACATGCAATGACCACTGATTGATCCATATGTGGTTTGTGGAAAGAACACACATGTAGTGAACACGGGTGGATCCATAAGTGGTTTGTGGAAAGAACACACATGCAATGACCACTGGTTGATCCATATGTGGTTTGTGGAAAGAACACACATGCAGTGAACACTGGTGGATCCATAAGTGGTTTGTGGAAAGAACACACATGGAATGACCACTGGTTGATCCATATGTGGTTTGTGGAATGAACACACATGCAGTGAACACTGGTGGATCCATATGTTGTTTGTGAAAAGAACACACATGCAATGACTCTAGTGCTGGTTTTAGTATAAGAACACACATGCAATGACTCTAGTGGGTCCACATGTAGTTTGTGAAAAGAACACACATGCAATGCCACTGGTCGATCCATAAGTGGTTTGTGGAAAGAACACACATGCAATGGCCACTGGTTGATCCATAAGTCGTTTGTGGAAAGAACACACATGAAATGACCACTCGTTGATCCATAAGATGTTTCCGGAGAGAACACACATGCGATGACCACTGATGATCCATAAGTGGTTTGTGGAAAGAACACACATGCAGTGACCACTGGTGGATCCATATGTTGTTTGTGAAAAGAACACACATGCAATGAACACTGGTGGATCCATAAGTGGTTTGTGGAAAGAACACACATGCAATGACTCTAGTGCTAGTTTTAGTATAAGAACACACATGCAATGATTCTAATTGATCCATATGTGGTTTCTAAAAAGAACACACATGCAATGACCACTTGTTGATCCATGTGTGGTTTGTGGAAAGAACACACATGCAATGATAGTGGTTCATCCATGTGTGGTTTGTGAAAAGAACACACATGCAATGACTCTAGTGCTGGTTTTAGTATAAGAACACACATGCAATGACTCTAGTGGGTTCACATGTGGTTTTTGAAAAGAACACACATGCAATGACAACCGGTTGATCCATATGTCGTTTGTGGAAATAACACACATGCGATGACACTTCTTGATCCATGTGTGGTTTATGGAAAAGAACACACATGCAATGACCACTGGTAGATCCATGTGTGGTTTGTGGAAAGAACACACATGCAATGACCACTGGTTGATCCATAAGTTGTTTGTGGAAAATACCACACATGCAATGAGTCTAGTGGATCCATGTGTGGTTTGTAGAAAAGAACACACATGCAATGAGTCTAGTGTTGGTTTTAGTATAAGAACACACATGCAATGACTCTAGAGGGTCCACATGTGGTTTGTACAAAGAACACACATGAAATGACCACTGATTGATCCATATGTGGTTTTTTAAAAGAACACAAATGCAATGAACACTGGTGGATCCATGTGTGGTTTGTGGAAAGAACACACATGCAATGACCACAGGTTGATCCATACGTGGTTTGTGGAAAAGAACACACATGCAATGACCACTGGTTGATCCATGTTTGGTTTGTGGATAGAACACACATGCAATGAACACTGGTGGATACATAAGTGGTTTGTGGAAAGAACACACATGCAATGACCACTGGTTGATCCATATGTGCTTTGTGGAAAGAACACACATGAAGTGAACACTGGTGGATCCCTAAGTGGTTTGTGGAAAGAAGACACATGCAATGACCACTGGTTGATCCATATGTGGTTTGTGGAAAGAACACACATGAAGTGAACAATGGTGGATCCATATGTTGTTTTAAAAAAGAAGACACATGCAATGACTCTAGTGCTGGTTTTAGTATAAGAACACACATGCAATGACTCTAGTGGGTCCACATGTAGTTTGTGAAAAGAACACACATGCAATGACCACTGGTTGATCCATAAGTTGTTTGTGGAAAAGACCACACATGCAATGATTCTAGTGGATCCATTTGTGGTTTGTGGAAAAGAACACACATGCAAGGAGTCTAGTGCTGGTTTTAGTATAAGAACACACATGCAATGACTCTAGTGGGTCCACGTGTGGTTTGTGAAAAGAACACACATGCAATGACCACTGGTTGATCCATATGTGGGTTTTGGAAAAGAACACACATGCAATGAACACTAGTGGATCCATGTGTGGTTTGTGGAAAGAACACACATGCAATGACCACTGGTTGATCCATAACTGGTTTGTGGAAAAGAACACACATGCAATGACCACTGGTTGATCCATGTTCGGTTTGTGGATAGAACACACATGCAATGAACACTAGTGGATCCATAAGTAGTTTTGGAAACAACACACATGCAATGACCACTGGTTGATCCATATGTGCTTTCTGGAAAGAACACACATGAAGTGAACACTTGTGGATCCATAAGTGGTTTGTGGAAAGAACACACATGCAATGACTCTTCTTGATCCATGTGTGGTTTATGGAAAAGAACACACATGCAATGACCACTGGTTGATCCATGTGTGGTTTGTGGAAATAACACACATGCAATAACCACTGATTGATCCATATGTGGTTTGTGGAAAGAACACACATGTAGTGAACACTGGTGGATCCATAAGTGGTTTGTGGAAAGAACACACATGCAATGACCACTGGTTGATCCATATGTGGTTTGTGGAAAGAACACACATGCAGTGAACACTGGTGGATCCATAAGTGGTTTGTGGAAAGAACACACATGTAATGACCACTGGTTGATCCATATGTGGTTTGTGGAATGAACACACATGCAGTGAACATTGCTGGATCCATATGTTGTTTGTGAAAAGAACACACATGCAATGACTCTAGTGCTGGTTTTAGTATAAGAAAACACATGCAATGACTCTAGTGGGTCCACATGTAGTTTGTGAAAAGAACACACATGCAATGCCACTTGTCGATCCATAAGTGGTTTGTGGAAAGAACACACATGCAATGGCCACTGGTTGATCCATAAGTCGTTTGTGGAAAGAACACACATGCAATGACCACTCGTTGATCCATAAGATGTTTCCGGAGAGAACACACATGCGATGACCACTGATGATCCATAAGTGGTTTGTGGAAAGAACACACATGCAGTGACCACTGGTGGATCCATATGTTGTTTGTGAAAACAACACACATGCAATGAACACTGGTGGATCCATAAGTGGTTTGTGGAAAGAACACACATGCAATGACTCTAGTGCTAGTTTTAGTATAAGAACACACATGCAATGACTCTAATGGATCCATATGTGGTTTCTGAAAAAAAACACATGCAATGACCACTTGTTGATCCATGTGTGGTTTGTGGAAAGAACACACATGCAATGATAGTGGTTCATCCATGTGTGGTTTGTGAAAAGAACACACATGCAATGACTCTAGTGTTGGTTTTATTATAAGAACACACATGTAATGACTCTAGTGGGTTCACATGTGGTTTGTGAAAAGAACACACATGCAATGACAACCGGTTGATCCATATGTCGTTTGTGGAAAGAACACACATGCAATGACACTTCTTGATCCATGTGTGGTTTATCGCAAAGAACACACATGCAATGACCACTGGTAGATCCATGTGTGGTTTGTGGAAAGAACACACATGCAATGACCACTGGTTGATCCATAAGTTGTTTGTGGAAAATACCACACATGCAATGAGTCTAGTGGATCCATGTGTGGTTTGTGGAAAAGAACACACATGCAATGAGTCTAGTGTTGTTTTTAGTATAAGAACACACATGCAATGACTCTAGTGGGTCCACATGTGGTTTGTACAAAGAACACACATGCAATGACCACTGGTTGATCCATGGTTTTTGAAAACAACACACATGCAATGAACACTGGTGGATCCATGTGTGGTTTGTGGAAAGAACACACATGCAATGACCACAGGTTGATCCATACGTGGTTTGTGGAAAAGAACACACATGCAATGACCACTGGTTGATCCATGTTTGGTTTGTGGATAGAACACACATGCAATGAGCACTGGTGGATCCATAAGTGGTTTGTGGAAAGAACACACATGCAATGACCACTGGTTGATCCATATGTGCTTTGTGGAAAGAACACACATGCAGTGAACACTGGTGGATCCATAAGTGGTTTGTGGAAAGAACACACATGCAATGACCACTGGTTGATCCATATGTGGTTTGTGGAAAGAACACACATGCAGTGAACAATGGTGGATCCATATGTTGTTTTCAAAAAGAAGACACATGCAATGACTCTAGTGCTGGTTTTAGTATAAGAACACACATGCAATGACTCTAGTGGGTCCACATGTAGTTTGTGAAAAGAACACACATGCAATGACCACTGGTTGATCCATAAGTTGTTTGTGGAAAATACCACACATGCAATGATTCTAGTGGATCTATTTGTGGTTTGTGGAAAAGAACACACATGCAAGGAGTCTAGTGTTGGTTTTAGTATAAGAACACACATGCAATGACTCTAGTGGGTCCACATGTGGTTTGTGAAAAGAACACACATGCAATGACCACTGGTTGATCCATATGTGGGTTTTGGAAAAGAACACACATGCAATGAACACTAGTGGATCCATGTGTGGTTTGTGGAAAGAACACACATGCAATGACCACTCGTTGATCCATACCTGGTTTGTGGAAAAGAACACACATGCAATGACCACTGGTTGATCCATGTTTGGTTTGTGGATAGAACACACATGCAATGAACACTGGTGGATCCATAAGTGGTTTTTGGAAACAACACACATGCAATGACCACTGGTTGATCCATATGTGCTTTCTGGAAAGAACACACATGCAGTGAACACTTGTGGATCCATAAGTGGTTTGTGGAAAGAACACACATGCAATGACCACTGGTTGATCCATATGTGGTTTGTGGAAAGAACACACATGAGTGAACACTGGTGGATCCATACGTTGTTTGTGAAAAGAACACACATGCAATGCCTCTAGTGCTGGTTTTAGTATAAGAACACACATGCAATGACTCTAGTGGGTCCACATGTAGTTTGTGAAAAGAACACACATGCAATACCACTGGTTAATCCATAAGTGGTTTGTGGAAAGAACACACGCGCAATGGCCATTGGTTGATCCATAAGTCGTTTGTGGAAAGAACACACATGCAATGACCACTGGTTCATCCATAAGTGGTTTATGGAAAGAACACACATGAAGTGACCACTGGTGGATCCATATGTTGTTTGTGAAAAGAACACACATGCAATGAACACTGGTGGATCCATAAGTGGTTTGTGGAAAGAACATACATGCAATGATTCTAGTGCTAGTTTTAGTATAAGAACACACATGCAATGACTCTAATGGATCCATATGTGGTTTGTGAAAAGAACAAACATGCAATGACCACTTGTTGATCCATGTGTGGTTTGTGGAAAGAACACACATGCAATGACAGTGGTGGATCCATGTGTGGTTTGTGAAAAGAACACACATGCAATGACTCTAGTGTTGGTTTTAGTATAAGAACACACATGCAATGACTCTAGTGGGTTCACATGTGGTTTGTGAAAAGAACACACGTGCAATGACCACTGGTTGATCCATATGTGGTTTGTGGAAGGAACACACATGCAATGACACTGCTTGATCCATGTGTGGTTTGTGGAAAAGAACACACATGCAATGACCACTAGTTGATCCATGTGTGGTTTGTGTAAAGAACACACATGCAATGACCACTGGTTGATCCATATGTGGTTTGTGGAAAAGAACGCACATGCAATGACCACTGGTTGATCCATATGTGGTTTGTGGAAAGAACACACATGCAATGACCACTGGTTGATCCATGTGTGGTTTGTGAAAAGAACACACATGCAATGAACACTAGTGGATCCATATGTTGTTTGTGAAAAGAACACACATGCAATGAACACTGGTGGATCTATAAGTGGTTTGTGGAAAGAACACACAAGCAATGACTCTAGTGCTAGTTTTAGTATAAGAACACACATGCAATGACTCTAATGGATCCATATGTGGTTTGTGAAAAGAACATACGTGCAATGACCACTTGTTTATCCATGTGTGGTTTGTGGAAAGAACACACATGCAATGATAGTGGTGGATCCATGTGTGGTTTGTGAAAAGCACACACATGCAATGACTCTAGTGTTGGTTTTAGTATAAGAACACACATGCAATGACTCTAGTGGGTTCACATGTGGTTTGTGAAAAGAACACACATGCAATGACCACTGGTTGATCCATATGTGGTTTGTGGAAGAACACACATGCAATGACACTTCTTGATCCATGTGTTGTTTGTGGAAAATAACACACATGCAATGACCACTGGCTGATACATGTGTGGTTTGTGGAAAGAACACACATGCAATGACCACTGGTTGATCCATATGTGGTTTGTGGAAAAGAACACACATCCAATGACCACTGGTTGATCCATATGTGGTTTGTGGAAAGAAGACTCATGCAATGACCACTGGTTGTTCCATATGTGGTTTGTGGAAAGAAGACTCATGCAATGCCACTGGTTGATCCATAAGTAGTTTGTGGAAAAGAACACACATGCAATGACCACTGGTTAATCCATAAGTGGTTTGTGGAAAGAACACACATGCAATGAACACTGGTGGATCCATAAGTGGTTTGTGGAAAGAACACGCATGCAATGACTCTAGTTCTGGTTTTAGTATAAGAACACACAAGCAATGACTCTAGTGGGTCCATATGTGATTTATGGAAAGAACACACATGCAATAACACTGGTTGATCCATGTGTGGTTTGTGGAAAGAACACAAATGCAATGACTCTAGTGGTTGATCCATGTGTGGTTTGTGGAAACAACACACATGCAATGACCACTGGTTGATCCATATGTGCTTTCTGGAAAGAACACACATGCAGTGAACACTTGTGGATCCATAAGTGGTTTGTGGAAAGAACACACATGCAATGACCACTGGTTGATCCATATGTGGTTTGTGGAAAGAACACACATGCAGTGAACACTGGTGGATCCATACGTTGTTTGTGAAAAGAACACACATGCAATGACTCTAGTGCTGGTTTTAGTATAAGAACACACATGCAATGACTCTAGTGGGTCCACATGTAGTTTGTGAAAAGAACACACATGTAATACCACTGGTTAATCCATAAGTGGTTTGTGGAAAGAACACACGTGCAATGGCCACTGGTTGATCCATAAGTCGTTTGTGGAAAGAACACACATGCAATGACCACTGGTTCATCCATAAGTGGTTTGTGGAAAGATCACACATGCAATGACCACTGGTTGATCCATAAGTGGTTTATGGAAAGAACACACATGCAGTGACCACTGGTGGATCCATATGTTGTTTGTGAAAAGAACACACATGCAATGAACACTGGTGGATCCATAAGTGGTTTGTGGAAAGAACACACATGCAATGACTCTAGTGCTAGTTTTAGTATAAGAATACACATGCAATGACTCTAATGGATCCATATGTGGTTTGTGAAAAGAACAAACATGCAATGACCACTTGTTGATCCATGTGTGGTTTTTGGAAAGAACACACATGCAATGACAGTGGTGGATCCATGTGTGGTTTGTGAAAAGAACACACATGCAATGACTCTAGTGTTGGTTTTAGTATAAGAACACACATGCAATGACTCTAGTGGGTTCACATGTGGTTTGTGAAAAGAACACACGTGCAATGACCACTGGTTGATCCATATGTGGTTTGTGGAAAGAACACACATGCAATGACACTGCTTGATCCATGTGTGGTTTGTGGAAAAGAACACACATGAAATGACCACTAGTTGATCCATGTGTGGTTTGTGGAAAGAATACACATGCAATGACCACTGGTTGATCCATATGTGGTTTGTGGAAAAGAACGCACATGCAATGACCACTGGTTGATCCATATGTGGTTTGTGGAAAGAACACACATGCAATGACCACTGGTTGATCCATGTGTGGTTTGTGTAAAGAACACACATGCAATGAACACTAGTGGATCCATATGTTGTTTGTGAAAAGAACACACATGCAATGAACACTGGTGGATCTATAAGTGGTTTGTGGAAAGAACACACAAGCAATGACTCTAGTGCTAGTTTTAGTATAAGAACACACATGCAATGACTCTAATGGATCCATATGTGGTTTGTGAAAAGAACATACGTGCAATGACCACTTGTTTATCCATGTGTGGTTTGTGGAAAGAACACACATGCAATGATAGTGGTGGATCCATGTGTGGTTTGTGAAAAGCACACACATGCAATGACTCTAGTGTTGGTTTTAGTATAAGAACACACATGCAATGACTCTAGTGGGTTCACATGTGGTTTGTGAAAAGAACACACATGCAATGACCACTGGTTGATCCATATGTGGTTTGTGGAAGAACACACATGCAATGACACTTCTTGATCCATGTGTTGTTTGCGGAAAATAACACACATGCAATGACCACTGGCTGATACATGTGTGGTTTGTGGAAAGAACACACATGCAATGACCACTGGTTGATCCATATGTGGTTTGTGGAAAAGAACACACATCCAATGACCACTGGTTGATCCATATGTGGTTTGTGGAAAGAAGACTCATGCAATGACCACTGGTTGTTCCATATGTGGTTAGTGGAAAGAAGACTCATGCAATGCCACTGGTTGATCCATAAGTAGTTTGTGGAAAAGAACACACATGCAATGACCACTGGTTAATCCATAAGTGGTTTGTGGAAAGAACACACATGCAATGACCACTGGTTCATCCATAAGTGGTTTGTGGAAAGAACACACATGCAATGACCACTGGTTGATCCATAAGTGGTTTATGGAAAGAACACACATGCAGTGACCACTGGTGGATCCATATGTTGTTTGTGAAAAGAACACACATGCAATGAACACTGGTGGATCCATAAGTGCTTTGTGGAAAGAACACACATGCAATGACTCTAGTGCTAGTTTTAGTACAAGAACACACATGCAATGACTCTAATGGATCCATATGTGGTTTGTGAAAAGAACAAACATGCAATGACCACTTGTTGATCCATGTGTGGTTTGTGGAAAGAACACACATGCAATGACAGTGGTGGATCCATGTGTGGTTTGTGAAAAGAACACACATGCAGTGACTCTAGTGTTGGTTTTAGTATAAGAACACACATGCAATGACTCTAGTTGGTTCACATGTGGTTTGTGAAAAGAACACACGTGCAATGACCACTGGTTGATCCATATGTGGTTTGTGGAAAGAACACACATGCAATGACACTGCTTGATCCGTGTGTGGTTCGTGGAAAAGAACACACATGCAATGACCACTAGTTGATCCATGTGTGGTTTGTGGAAAGAACACACATGCAATGACCACTGGTTGATCCATATGTGGTTCGTGGAAAAGAACGCACATGCAATCACCACTGGTTGATCCATATGTGGTTTGTGGAAAGAACACACATCCAATGACCACTGGTTGATCCATGTGTGGTTTGTGAAAAGAACACACATGCAATGAACACTAGTGGATCCGTATGTTGTTTGTGAAAAGAACACACATGCAATGAACACTGGTGGATCTATAAGTGGTTTGTGGAAAGAACACACAAGCAATGACTCTAGTGCTAGTTTTAGTATAAGAACACACATGCAATGACTCTAATGGATCCATATGTGGTTTGTGAAAAGAACATACGTGCAATGACACTTCTTGATCCATGTGTTGTTTGTGGAAAATAACACACATGCAATGACCACTGGTTGATCCATATGTGGTTTGTGGAAAGAACACACATGCAATGACACTTCTTGATCCATGTGTTGTTTGTGGAAAATAACACACATGCAATGACCACTGGCTGATACATGTGTGGTTTGTGGAAAGAACACACATGCAATGACCACTGGTTGATCCATATGTGGTTTGTGGAAAAGAACACACATCCAATGACCACTGGTTGATCCATATGTGGTTTGTGGAAAGAAGACTCATGCAATGACCACTGGTTATTCCATATGTGGTTTGTGGAAAGAAGACTCATGCAATGCCACTGGTTGATCCATAAGTAGTTTGTGGAAAAGAACACACATGCAATGACCACTGGTTAATCCATAAGTGGTTTGTGGAAAGAACACACATGCAATGAACACTGGTGGATCCATAAGTGGTTTGTGGAAAGAACACGCATGCAATGACTCTAGTTCTGGTTTTAGTATAAGAACACACAAGATATGACTCTAGTGGGTCCATATGTGATTTGTGGAAAGAACACACATGCAATAACACTGGTTGATCCATGTGTGGTTTGTGGAAAGAACACAAATGCAATGACTCTAGTGGTTGATCCATGTGTGGTTTGTGGAAATAACACACATGCAATGACTCTAGTGGTTGATCCATGTGTGGTTTGTGGAAATAACACACATGCAATGACTCTAATGGATCCATAAGTGGTTTGTGGAAAAGAACACACCTGCAATGACCACTGGTTGATCCATATGTGGTTTGTGGAAAGAACACACATGCAATGACACTGGTTGATCCATGTGTGGTTTGTGAAAAGAACACACCTGCAATCCCATTGGTTGATCCATATGTGGTTTGTGGATAGAACACACATGCAATGACTCTAGTGCTGGTTTTAGTATAAGAACACACATGCAATGACTCTAGTGGGTCCACATGTAGTTTGTGAAAAGAACACACATGCAATGCCACTGGTTGATCCATAAGTGGTTTGTGGAAAGAACACCCGTGCAATGTCCACTGGTTGATCCATAAGTCGTTTGTGGAAAGAACACACATGCAATGACCACTGGTTCATCCATAAGTGGTTTGTGGAAAGAACACACATGCAATGACCACTGGTTGATCCATAAGTGGTTTATGGAAAGAACACACATGCAGTGACCATTGGTGGATCCATATGTTGTTTGTGAAAAGAACACACATGCAATGAACACTGGTGGATCCATAAGTGGTTTGTGGAAAGAACACACATGCAATGACCCTAGTGCTAGTTTTAGTATAAGAACACACATGCAATGACTCTAATGGATCCATATGTGGTTTGTGAAAAGAACAAACATGCAATGACCACTTGTTGATCCATGTGTGGTTTGTGGAAATAACACACATGCAATGACAGTGGTGGATCCATGTGTGGTTTGTGAAAAGAACACACATGCAATGACTCTAGTGTTGGTTTTAGTATAAGAACACACATGCAATGACTCTAGTGGGTTCACATGTGGTTTGTGAAAAGAACACATGTGCAATGACCACTGGTTGATCCATATGTGGTTTGTGGAAAGAACACACATGCAATGACACTGCTTGATCCATGTGTGGTTTGTGGAAAAGAACACACATGCAATGAGCACTAGTTGATCCATGTGTGGTTTGTGGAAATAACACACATGCAATGACCACTGGTTGATCCATATGTGGTTTGTGGAAAAGAACGCACATGCAATGACCACTGATTGATCCATATGTGGTTTGTGGAAATAACACACATGCAATGACCACTGGTTGATCCATGTGTGGTTTGTGAAAAGAACACACATGTAATGAACACTCGTGGATCCGTATGTTGTTTGTGAAAAGAACACACATGCAATGAACACTGGTGGATCTATAAGTGGTTTGTGGAAAGAACACACATGCAATGACTCTAGTGCTAGTTTTAGTATAATAACACACATTGAATGTGTAGCGTCCCCAACCTTTAATAAGATTGAGTCCCCTGTGTTTACAATGCTAGTCCCTGGATCAATAGCTAGCATCCACAGTTTAGATGTAATATCAAGAAACAAAGGTCATATACAACTTTATAACCAGGAATAAAATAATTTTATTACATCAAACATAGCTCATTGGCTATTTACATTACATTGCAGCGGAATAACTATAGTCATGGGTCCTTCATCTTCAAAGTGCCACAGGCAGATGTTGGTTGTAGACTTTGTAATCCTAATCAATCAATCTTCACTAAATCAATCAAACCTGCAACATCATAAGTTACAGCCACAAGGGTCAATACATTTGAATTGTATTGGCAAGTGATACCTTAGTATATTTTAAGTGGACTATAATACTATATGCATTTGGCTGGTGGAGCTTAGGCTTGCTTTGCTCAAAATAGATTTTTCCTTAACTTTTGAAAAAACTAAGTTTTGTTTGGCAAAAACACCCAAGGCATCTATCAATCAAAGACTCCAGATCCACTCAGGGAATCTACCAATCAATGACTGAAGATCCTTTTAACCCTTGTTCACCCACAAGTTTTATTTAGAAATTGGAGTGATGAGATTCTTGAAGTTTCCATGTCTTGATGCTCAAATTGTCCTTTACTAGGGACATGGCTAAGTACTTAGGTTTTACACTCTGTAGAGGTGGTGCACTTTCCCCACAAGCCTTGGTTTCCCAAGACATGATCCTTCAGTAGTCTTTCCTTAGTCAAATGGACGCGCTCCAACCTATCATCCCATCTACCACCCACTATCCAAGAGACTAAGTTCCAGCATCCTAAGATCATGGCAGAGCCCATATTACCAAGTGGTTGCACTTGAAGCTTCTCAACATTTGACAACTCAAATCTCTTTGTTCCTGGGTGGCCATCCACAAGTGAGATACACAAGGTTCACCAGTACCCCTGGCCTTGTGTAACCACTCAACATATCCCATTCTTTCCATTCCACCCAGGTGATTCATTAACTTAGTTGTTTTGTTAAATAAAAACAAGTCCTTAGACTTATAATATTTTTCCATAGTGTGAATATATAAACCACCCTTGTTTTCTAGTAGCTAGGCTAAGCATGGCATGGCAACTTATCCTTAGGGAATTTTCCTAGCAATTCTAGCATTCTATTCTAAATAGGATTTCCCATCATCAATTGACAAAAGTAGCATGCAAGTCCTAACAAAATATATCTAATGCAAGTATAAAATATAGGTATGGAATATTCATGAAGATATCACTTGCCTTTTTGGTAGAGGGTATAGGTTCACTCCTTGATCTTGCTAGTCTCACACTTCACTACAAGTCAATCAAGCAAACACAAACTTAATCTACCAATCAAGCAAAACTACACACATAAAATAACAAAGTCAAACAAACAATTTTTCACACACAAAGTAATGGGATCTAAGTCATGCATAAGCATGCAAAGGTTGGTTCTATTGTAAGGATGGTCTTCACTAGGCTTCTAACTTTGTAAGTTCCAAATTGGTCATTTACCAAAATGGCAAAGTCATTTGCAAAGAGGGTCTCTATTAGATTCCTAAACTTTGTAAGATCCAAATTGGTCATTTACCAAAGTGGCAAAGTTCAAGTAATGCCTGCAAACATGCCAAGCTTTGATTTGTTTGAAAAAGGGTTCCTAATGGGTCATAGACATTTGGGCACACCTATTGGTCATTTTGTGAAGTGGCTAAGTCATTTGCAAAAGGTTTCACTATAAAACCATTTTCAAAACAAAGTGTCATTTTATGTGGTGTAGGAATATTTTTTACTAAGGCATTAACCTATAGGGTTCACCAAATGAGTTGCTATTGCAAAACTTGGTGTTTTGGGTCAGTGGGTTTGGTCCAAACATTTTCTCAAAGTTTTCTTTATGAAAGCATTTTCATAAATAAAACAATGGTTTTTAATTAGCTAGAAATGGACTAAACTAATTAATCCATCCTATTCTTTTCCAAAATCACTTTCCAAACTATGGGTTGGTTCCTATGGTCAGTAAGGTCACAACAAACTAAATTGCAAAAGTTTTAACCCTAAAATCATTTTTAAATGATTTTTCTAATGTTAGCAAGCACACAAAAGAATCTGCAAAATCAAACAAGCTAACAAATACTATTTGCTAAACTAAGGGTAGGGTTGGCTAGGGCTTGTCTTGCTGATTCCAACGACATCAAATTTGTAAAATTTGGACGTGTGGATCCAAAGATACATGGGTTTGAAAATGGCAAAAGTTTCTGTTTTCAAATTCTAATTCAGATCTAATACTGGCCACGCGGCGTGTTCTTACTGGTCGATACCGTTCGCCGGATCGAAAAGCGGTGCGTTAGATCTAAATTGGATCGTGCGGCTTAGGTAGCGCATCTTCGCGTTAAGTGAACTAATCGTGTCCGATGGATTCGCATCTAACGGCCGCTGCTTGACCTAAAAGGAGCGATGGCGCGGTGCGGGCCGGGCGGCGGAGTGATCGGTCGATGACGGTGCCGGCGATGCAGAAAGCGAGAGAGAAAGAGGAGATGCTCACCGGGCTCAGGAGGTCATGGTGATGCTCGGGGAGGTGTTGGTCGGACGAGGGGCGCTCGGGTGCGACTGCGATTGCTCGCCGGAGTTCGTGCTGGCGGCGGTTGGCTCTGTCCACGGTCGAAGACGGTGCTGTGGACCACGAGAGGACAAACGGAAGTCTGGGTTAGACGCAGGAGATCACGTCGGAGCTATGGGCGTGAACGAGAGGGCTCGGGGCGGTTGAGGCTTACCGGGAACGCGGAGAAGAAGCGCATACGGGCGCGCCTGCTTGTCGGAGTCGTCGCCACAGATCGCCCTAAGGCAAAACAAAGGCAATGTAAGATGCGGTTGATCATGGGGTTCACGTGAGCATGATCGAGAGATGCTGGGGCGGACGGAATTCACCTGGAAAGGTCGCCG
The DNA here is from genome assembly GCA_023614405.1 of Avena insularis. NCBI lineage: Eukaryota > Viridiplantae > Streptophyta > Magnoliopsida > Poales > Poaceae > Avena > Avena insularis. The sequence goes on from CM042686.1 coordinate 96,222,404, forward strand.
GAGAAACGGCAAACAGCGGTGTGGTGCTGTGGTCGTCGTTGTTGAGGCTCTGGGGTACCCGCGGATGAATGGGTGGTATGGATAGATGCGTCTGGATGCGTGGAGTAAGGGTGCTAGGTCGGCGAGGTAAGGGGAGGTCTGGTTTCGCCGGAATTGCTCGGAGACGGTGGTCGAGCTGCGCGTGCAGAGAGAAATGGAGGCAGCCTAGGGCGAGGGGAGGCGGCGTCTGGGAAATGACAGAGGAGAGGGAGGCGGTTAAATAGGCGTCGTCGCGGCGAGGTTTAATGCACGGATTAACGCGGATTGATGGAGCTATCAACGGGCAGAAACTACCGCGCGGTGAGGGGGAGAAGGGGTCGCGCGGGGAAGAAGAAGGAGGTGGCGGTGGGGTCCTCTGGTTAGTGGAAAAAGAAAGGAAGGCGGGGTCCACTTGTCATCGGCTGCGTGGGTTCAGTCCGCGGTAAGAAAACGGTTCGCTCGGGTTTGTCGGGCCTACTGGTCAGTGGGGTGAGGGAGGGAGAAGAGGGGCCAGTGCCGGGCCTCTATGGGTCTGTTCCTGAGTGAGAAAAGAATGCTGCGGGGAGGGGAGCTGGGCTGGAATGGGCCTTAGTGGGCTGGGCCTGTCTTTTCCTATTTTTTTTCTGTCTCTGCATTCTTTTCTTTTTCTAATTCTTTTTCTGTTTTGAATTTCAAACAATTATTCACATTTTCAAACAACACTCAATCAAATCAAACAACAAACTTTTCATTTGAATTTGGTTCTGTTTGGCAACATAATCCAAATCTCAAAATGAAATAATATTTCTATTTATTTTAGGATCCATTTAATAATTAAATAAAATGGATCTTTAGTTATTAGGGTTTGATTTATTTAAATAAAATTTCCATTTGAATTCCAATTATTTTCAAAACCAAACCAGAAGGTTTAATTTGAAAAATAAAAGAATACTTGGAAACTTATTTAAATAAATAAATAAGTTTTGGTGTTTAATTAAAATGGGAAAGCCTTTACTTAAATAAAATTGGATATTTAAATCCTTATTATTTTATTTAAATAAACCTTTACTCATTTTAATCAAAGCAAAACCTTTTAATAAAAGATTTCAAAGTAGTAATAAAATACTTGGTGTTCATTTAAAATGGGAAAAGCTTTTACTTAAATAAAATTGGATATTTAAATCCTTTATTTTATTTAAATAAACCTTTACTCATTTTATCAAAAAAAAATATTTTATTTCAAAAGTTTGGCCAAAATTAATTTGGCTTATCTTTTCATTTGAAACCAAAGTCTTTTATTAAAAGATCTAAAACAGTGTTTCCAAAACAATTTATTTTCCTTTATTAAATGTTTATCTTTTTAATCCCTTTAGGATTATAATTGTTCACCAAAGGGTATGGCTTTTGGTAAGGGCTTTATTGGCTTTGGAAATTTCAATTTCCTTCTCTTATTATACTTCTAAGATTTTGCTTATGGTTCCAAACTAAGTGAAACCAATCTCTAAGGTCTTTATTGATCCTTTGTGATTATTTGTTGATCAAATTTGGTATGGATCAAATCCATGGATTTGGAGATACTTTGGAAAATGATTTCCTTCCATTAGGGTTTAGGGTTTTGGATTACTTTCCAAATGTTCAAATTTCTGGATACATTCATTGAGGAATGCATTTCCCTTGATTTGGATTTTTGTTGAATTCAAACTTTAGAATCCCATCTTTAACAAACTTTGGCTAAAGTTTTCCTTTTAGAAACAAAAGTTTCTTTTCACCCTGATTTTCCAACAAAAATTTATTTTATTTATTTATTTTTCACATTACAAGATTTGGAAAATCTTGGGATGTGACAGGCTACCATCCTTAAAAGAAATCTCGTCCCGAGATTTGGGGAGGCTAGGGTTACAAACAGGTTCAAAACAACTAGGGTACTACCACCCTTAAAATTTTCCAACTAGACTACATCTTGGCTTGCTTGGATCTTGGAAAAACTTCTTCTTGGAAAACTTCTGCATAGTGGCCTTTATTTCCATACTTGACTCATGGGCCAAGGTTGAGTTTCTCCATAGAATTGTTCAACTTTTCTGGACAATTGTTTGCATAATGGCCTAGTTCCTTGCATTTGAAACAGGTTATAAGTTTGAGGTCTTGAGGTGGCTTCTCTGGACAGTATGATGCATGATGTCCTAATTCCTTGCAGTGTTTGCACATCACTTGGCTAATATCCTTCCTCATCTTGGGTTTCACTAGCTTTTGTTTGTCTTCTTGGCTCTTTTTCTTTTCTGGGCATTCATTGGCATAATGACCCATCTCTTTGCATTTGAAACATTGCACTTGAGTAATATCCTTCTTGTTTGGGTTGGGGCATTTCTTCTTCTTCTTTTTGGGTCTCTCCAAAGCTAGGAGTTCTTCTAGTTCATATTCTTCATGAGTGGGAGATCTTTCTCTCTTCTTGGGGCATTTATCTTCATGTTCCTTGGGTGCATTATCCTTGACTACACAAGTATTGCTAACTTGGGTTCCTTCTAGAATAACATCTTTGTCATCCTTGTTGTCACAGACTCCTTGGGAAGAGTTTCCTCTCATGTTGATCATTTGAGTAACCAATCCTTGCATCAATTGGGATTGAAGCTTCAAAATCCTTTGTGTGGCTGGGTCTAATCCATTGTTGTTGGCTAAAAGCTGAGTTGTCTCTTGGCTCAACTGGTGTTGGGTTGCTATTAGTTCTCTCATGTTGTCCTCTTGGTTGTTGTTGGTGTCACCATCCTTGATGTTGGAGTTTCTTGGAGAAATCATCTGTTTTGGTTGAGTTGGGGTTAGCATAGACAAAAGGCTTCTAAGGGAATCAATCCTAATCACACACATCACAATTCACACAAGCAATGTGCAAGCAATCACAAACAAGCACTCCACTCAAACAACAGTTTCAAGCACATACTTAGGCAACAAAATAATGTTTTTGTTACACCACTTAAGTTGGTGTGTTTGACTTAACTAAAATATGGTGGTCCATCTATATGGTTCACTTGTGATCTTTCCATCCTTCTTGGTTGATTCTTCTTGAATGAGATCTTTGTTTCCTTGGAGAATTCTTGTGTCTTGGTCACAAATTTTCAAACGTGATGATGGTTCTTTCTAAGTTGTGTTTCCTTAGTGTTCAATTCTTGAGCAAAATTTCTTGTCTCTCTTGTAGTCCTTAGTGGTATCCAAGTTGGAAGTCCTTGGTGAACATGCTGAAAATGCTGAAGTCATTGGAGTTGAAGAAGTTGAAGTCATTAGAGTTGGAAGTGTTGAAGAAGTCTTTTGCTCATGATGAAGTCTTTGGTCATGGGGTAGGCTTTTCCATCAAGTTTGAAATAGAGGAGAAGTAGAGTTGAAACCAAAATGGTTGAGGAAAGAGTTTACAAGATTGTTTTTGTAAATAAGTTTTGGAACAAAATACAACTCCTATTTTTCTAAGGGTTTTTGTCCAATCCTAGGGTTACAAATCCTACAGGCAACACAATGCTCTGATACCATCTCAGAAGGCCCCCAACCTTTAATAAGATTGAGTCCCCTGTGTTTACAATGCTAGTCCCTGGATCAATAGCTAGCGTCCACAGTTTAGATGTAATATCAAGAAACAAAGGTCATATACAACTTTATAACCAGGAATAAAATAATTTTATTACATCAAACATAGCTCATTGGCTATTTACATTACATTGCAGCGGAATAACTATAGTCATGGGTCCTTCATCTTCAAAGTTCCACAGGCAGATGTTGGTTGTAGACTTTGTAATCCTAATCAATCAATCTTCACTAAATCAATCAAACCTGCAACATCATAAGTTACAGCCACAAGGGTCAATACATTTGAATTGTATTGGCAAGTGATACCTTAGTATATTTTAAGTGGACTATAATACTATATGCATTTGGCTGGTGGAGCTTAGGCTTGCTTTGCTCAAAATAGATTTTTCCTTAACTTTTGAAAACACTAAGTTTTGTTTGGCAAAAACACCCAAGGCATCTATCAATCAAAGACCAGATCCACTGTGGCATCTACCAATCAATGACTGAAGATCCTTTTAACCCTTGTTCACCCACAAGTTTTATTTAGAAATTGGAGTGATGAGATTCTTGAATTTTCCATGTCTTGATGCTCAAATTGTCCTTTACCAGGGACATGGCTAAGTACTTAGGTTTTACACTCTGTAGAGGTGGTGCACTTTCCCCACAAGCCTTGGTTTCCCAAGACATGATCCTTCAGTAGCCTTTCCTTAGTCAAATGGACGCGCTCCAACCTATCATCCCATCTACCACCCACTGTCCAAGAGACTAAGTTCCAAAGATCCTAAGATCATGGCAGAGCCCATATTACCAAGTGGTTGCACTTGAAGCTTCTCAACATTTGACAACTCAAATCTCTTTGTTCCTGGGTGGCCATCCGCAAGTGAGATACACAAGGTTCACCAGTACCCCTGGCCTTGTGTAACCACTCAACATATCCCATTCTTTCCATTCCACCCAGGTGATTCGTTAACTTAGTTGTTTTGTTAAATAAAAACAAGTCCTTAGACTTAGAATATTTTTCCATAGTGTGAATATATAAACCACCCTTGTTTTCTAGTAGCTAGGCTAAGCATGGCATGGCAACTTATCCTTAGGGAATTTTCCTAGCAATTCTAGCATTCTATTCTAAATAGGATTTCCCATCATCAATTGACAAAAGTAGCATGCAAGTCCTAACAAAATATATCTAATGCAAGTATAAAATATAGGTATGGAATATTCATGAAGATATCACTTGCCTTTTTGGTAGAGGGTATAGGTTCACTCCTTGATCTTGCTAGTCTCACACTTCACTACAAGTCAATCAAGCAAACACAAACTTAATCTACCAATCAAGCAAAACTACACACATAAAATAACAAAGTCAAACAAACAATTTTTCACACACAAAGTAATGGGATCTAAGTCATGCATAAGCATGCAAAGGTTGGTTCTATTGTAAGGATGGTCTTCACTAGGCTTCTAACTTTGTAAGTTCCAAATTGGTCATTTACCAAAATGGCAAAGTCATTTGCAAAGAGGGTCTCTATTAGATTCCTAAACTTTGTAAGATCCAAATTGGTCATTTACCAAAGTGGCAAAGTTCAAGTAATGCATGCAAGCATGCCAAGCTTTGATTTGTTTGAAAAAGGGGTTCCTAATGGGTCATAGACATTTGGGCACACCTATTGGTCATTTTGTGAAGTGGCTAAGTCATTTGTAAAAGGGGTTTCACCTCAAAACCATTTTCAAAACAAAGGGTCATTTTATGTGGTGTAGGAATATTTTTTTACTAAGGCATTAACCTATAGGGTTCACCAAATGAGTTGCTATTGCAAAACTTGGTGTTTTGGGTCAGTGGGTTTGGTCCAAACATTTTCTCAAAGTTTTCTTTATGAAAGCATTTTCATAAATAAAACAATGGTTTTTAATTAGCTAGAAATGGACTAAACTAATTAATCCATCCTATTTTTTTCCAAAATCACTTTCCAAACTATGGGTTGGTTCCTATGGTCAGTAAGGTCACAACAAACTAAATTGCAAAAGTTTTAACCCTAAAATCATTTTTAAATGATTTTTCTAATGTTAGCAAGCACACAAAAGAATCTGCAAAATCAAACAAGCTAACAAATACTATTTGCTAAACTAAGGGTAGGGTTGGCTAGGGCTTGTCTTGCTGATTCCAACGACATCAAATTTGTAAAATTTGGACGTGTGGATCCAAAGATACATGGGTTTGAAAATGGCAAAAGTTTCTGTTTTCAAATTCTAATTCAGATCTAATACCGCGTGCTTCTTGGTCGATACCGTTTTGGCGGATCGAGTGCGGCGTTAGATCTAAATTGGATCGTGGCGGCTTAGGTAGCGCATCTTCGCGTTATGAACTAATCGTGTCCGATGGATCTGCATCTAACGGTCGCTGCTTGCTTGACCTAAAAGGAGCGGCAATGCGGCGGCTTCTGGCGGCGGAGTGATCGGTCGATGACGGTGCCGGCGATGCAGAAAGCGAGAGAGAAAGAGGAGATGCTCACCGGGCTCAGGAGGTCATGGTGATGCTCTGGGAGGTGTTGGTCGGACGAGGGGCGCTCGGGTGCGACTGCGATTGCTCGCCGGAGTTCGTGCTGGCGGCGGTTGGCTCTGTCCACGGTCGAAGACGGTGCTGTGGACCACGAGAGGACAAACGGAAGTCTGGGTTAGACGCAGGAGATCACGTCGGAGCTATGGGCGTGAACGAGAGGGCTCGGGGCGGTTGAGGCTTACCGGGAAACGTTGCCGGAGAAGAAGCGTACACGGCGCCTGCTGCTTGTCGGAGTCGCCGCCACAGATCGCCCTAAGGCAAAACAAAGGCACGTGAAGATGCGGTTGATCATGGTGTTCACGTGAGCATGATCGAGAGATGCTGGGGCGGACGGAATTCACCTGGAAAGCTCGCCGGAGAAACGGCAGACGGCGGTGTGGTGCTGTGGTCGTCGTTGTTGAGGCTCTAGGGTACCCGCGGATGAATGGGTGGTATGGATAGATGCGTCTGGATGCGTGGAGTAAGGGTGCTAGGTCGGCGAGGTAAGGGGAGGTCTGGTTTCGCCGGAATTGCTCGGAGACGGTGGTCGGAGCTGCGCGGTAGAGAGAAATGGAGGCAGCCTAGGGGAGAGGGGAGGCGTCTGTGGGAAATGATGAGGAGAGGGAGGCGGTTAAATAGGCGTCTGGCGAGGTTTAATGCACGGATTAACGCGGATTGATGGAGCTATCAACGGCAGAAACCGCCGCATGTGAGGGGGAGAAGGGGTCACAAGGGAAGAAGAAGGAGGTGGCGGGGGTCCTCCGTCATGGAAAAGAAAGGAAGGCGGGGTCCACTTGTCATCGGCTGCGTGGTTCACCATGTAAGAAAACGGTTCGCTCGGGTTTGTCGGGCCTACTGGTCAGTGGGGTGAGGGAGGGAGAAGAGGGGCCAGGCTGTCAGTCTCTGTGCGGGTCTGTTCCTGAGTGAGAAAAGAATGCTGCGGGGAGGGAAGCTGGGCTGGAATGGGCCTTAGTGGGCTGGGCCTGTCTTTTCCTATTTTTTTTTCTGTCTCTGCATTCTTTTCTTTTTCTAATTCTTTTTCTGTTTTGAATTTCAAACAATTATTCACACTTTCAAACAACACTCAATCAAATCAAACAGCAAACTTTTCATTTGAATTTGGTTCTGTTTAGCAACATAATCCAAATCTCAAAATGAAATAATATTTCTATTTATTTTAGGATCCATTTAATAATTAAATAAAATGGATCTTTAGTTATTAGGGTTTGATTTATTTAAATAAAATTTCCATTTGAATTCCAATTATTTTCAAAACCAAACCAGAAGGTTTAATTTGAAAAATAAAAGAATACTTGGAAACTTATTTAAATAAATAAATAAGTTTTGGTGTTTAATTAAAATGGGAAAGCCTTTACTTAAATAAAATTGGATATTTAAATCCTTATTATTTTATTTAAATAAACCTTTACTCATTTTAATCAAATCAAAACCTTTTAATAAAAGATTTCAAAGTAGTAATAAAATACTTGGTGTTCATTTAAAATGGGAAAAGCTTTTACTTAAATAAAATTGGATATTTAAATCCTTTATTCTATTTAAATAAACCTTTACTCATTTTATCAAAACAAAATATTTTATTTCAAAAGTTTGGCCAAAATTAATTTGGCTTATCTTTTCATTTGAAACCAAAGTCTTTTATTAAAAGATCTAAAACAGTGTTTCCAAAACAATTTATTTTCCTTTATTAAATGTTTATCTTTTTAATCCCTTTAGGATTATAATTGTTCACCAAAGGGTATGGCTTTTGGTAAGGGCTTTATTGGCTTTGGAAATTTAATTTCCTTCTCTTATTATACTTCTAAGATTTTGCTTATGGTTCCAAACTAAGTGAAACCAATCTCTAAGGTCTTTATTGATCCTTTGTGATTATTTGTTGATCAAATTTGGTATGGATCAAATCCATGGATTTGGAGATACTTTGGAAAATGATTTCCTTCCATTAGGGTTTAGGGTTTTGGATTACTTTCCAAATGTTCAAATTTCTGGATACATTCATTGAGGAATGCATTTCCCTTGATTTGGATTTTTGTTGAATTCAAACTTTAGAATCCCATCTTTAACAAACTTTGGCTAAAGTTTTCCTTTTAGAAACAAAAGTTTCTTTTCACCCTGATTTTCCAACAAAAATTTATTTTATTTATTTATTTTTCACATTACAAGATTTGGAAAATCTTGGGATGTGACAGAATGACTCTAATGGATCCATATGTGGTTTGTGAAAAGAACATACGTGCAATGACCACTTGTTTATCCATGTGTGGTTTGTGGAAAGAACACACATGCAATGATAGTGGTGGATCCATGTGTGGTTTGTGAAAAGCACACACATGCAATGACTCTAGTGTTGGTTTTAGTATAAGAACACACATGCAATGACTCTAGTGGGTTCACATGTGGTTTGTGAAAAGAACACACATGCAATGACCACTGGTTGATCCATATGTGGTTTGTGGAAGAACACACATGCAATGACACTTCTTGATCCATGTGTTGTTTGTGTAAAATAACACACATGCAATGACCACTGGCTGATACATGTGTGGTTTGTGGAAAGAACACACATGCAATGACCACTGGTTGATCCATATGTGGTTTGTGGAAAAGAACACACATCCAATGACCACTGGTTGATCCATATGTGGTTTGTGTAAAGAAGACTCATGCAATGACCACTGGTTATTCCATATGTGGTTTGTGGAAAGAAGACTCATGCAATGCCACTGGTTGATCCATAAGTAGTTTGTGGAAAAGAACACACATGCAATGACCACTGGTTGATCCATAAGTGGTTTGTGGAAAGAACACACATGCAATGTACACTGGTGGATCCATAAGTGGTTTGTGGAAAGAACACGCATGCAATGACTCTAGTTATGGTTTTAGTATAAGAACACACAAGCAATGACTCTACTGAGTCCATATGTGATTTGTGGAAAGAACACACATGCAATAACACTGGTTGATCCATGTGTGGTTTGTGGAAAGAACACAAATGCAATGACTCTAGTGGTTGATCCATGTGTGGTTTGTGGAAATAACACACATGCAATGACTCTAGTGGTTGATCCATGTGTGGTTTGTGGAAATAACACACATGCAATGACTCTAATGGATCCATAAGTGGTTTTTGGAAAAGAACACACCTGCAATGACCACTGGTTGATCCATATGTGGTTTGTGGAAAGAACACACATGCAATGACACTGGTTGATCCATGTGTGGTTTGTGAAAAGAACACACCTGCAATCCCATTGGTTGATCCATGTGTGGTTTGTGGATAGAACACACATGCAATGACTCTAGTGCTAGTTTTAGTATAAGAACACACATACAATGACTCTAGTGGGTTCACATGTAGTTTGTGAAAAGAACACACATGCAATGACCACTGGTTGATCCATAAGTTGTTTCTAGAAAAGAACACAGATGCAATGAGTCTAGTGGATCCATGTGTGGTTTGTGGAAAACAACACACATGCCATGAGTCTAGTGTTGGTTTTAGTATAAGAACACACATGCAATGACTCTAGTGGGTCCACATGTGGTTTGTGAAAAGAACACACATGCAATGACCACTGGTTGATCCATATGTGGTTTTGGAAAAGAACACACATGCAATGAACACTGGTGGATCCATGTGTGGTTTGTGGAAAGAAGACACATGCAATGACCACTGGTTGATCCATAAGTGGTTTGTGGAAAAGAACACACATGCAATGACCACTGGTTGATCCATGTGTGGTTTGCGGATAGAACACACATGCAATGCACACCGGTGGATCCATAAGTGGTTTATGGAAAGAGCACACATGGAATGACCACAGGTTGATCCATATGTAGTTTTTGGAAAGAACACACTGATGACCCACAAGTATAGGGGGTGTATCGCAGTATTTTCGATAAGTAAGAGTGTCGAACCCAACGAGGAGCAGAAGGTGCTGGCTAGTGGTATGGATCAGGAATTCTCTGCAAATACTTAGCAAACGGATTTTTAGGGGTTTTCGATAAAGCAAGTAAACAAAGTACGAGTAAATAAAAGATAGTAGGAATAAATGCAGCAAGTGGCCCAATCCTTTATGCAGCAAAGGACAAGCCGGTTGTATTACTTAAGATGACCAAACGTTCTTGAGGACACATTGGAAGACTGTCAAGTGCTTTCGCTTCATATAGTTGATTAATCTTCTTTAGCTTGCTAAGTGTTGTGTGGGTGAACCTATGCTAATGTACCGACCTTCCTAGGACTAATACATACTTGTGATTATACCCCTTGCAAACATCCACAAGTATAAGAAAGTAATTAAGGTAGAAACCAAACCACAGCTTTAAACTCTAAGTCTCTTACGTCCCTTGTGCAATGGTTTCCTGACGGGGGTTCAGGTTTCTGTCACTCCGGCAACCCCTACAATTAGTAGCCAAATACACAATGCATTCCCCTAGGCCCATATAGGTGAAGTGTCATGTAGTCGACGTTCACATGACACCACTAGAAGAAGTACACCACAACTTAAATATCAAACTATTGAATCTTTCTCAACACAATTCCACTACTAACAACATGACCTCTCCCATGTCCTCAAGAACAAAATGAACTACTCACAAGACATCATATGGGTCATGATCAGAGATGGAATAATGATGTATAACAATCTGAAGACAAACAATAATTCAATGGTTCACTCAATAGCATCAAGTACAAAGGGTAATCAACATCGTGAAAGTTTCCCCTAAGAACTATTGCAAGATTCAACCCAATTGTTACAGCAATATGGAGATGGTGATGAGGGTGCTGATGGTGATGATGGTGGTGATGATGATGATCCCGATGAAGTCCAGCTTGATGGTGGTGTTGATGGCGACGATCTCCCCTCTCTGGGAAGGAATTCCCCCGGCAAAAATCTGTCTACCGAAGAGATCTTTCTCTCTTGGTGTTTTCCGCCCTGCAGAGGCGGCAGAATCTTTCTGTGATTGCTCCCCGAGTCATTGGGTTTCAGGAGGATAATATACGCCAGAGGGGAGTGCCGGGGGTGGACCAGGGTGGCCACACCACCTGGTGGCGCGGCCTAGGGTGGCCCGCGCCAGGGGGTGGTGTGGGCCCCCTGTGGCCCATCTCCAGCCCCCTTCTGGCTTCCTTCGTCTTCTGGAAAAAATAGGATTTTCCGTATATTTATCCGTATTTTCTGATCTTCATGAATTTTGCCTCCAAACAACACCTTTTCCATTAGAATCTCGACTCCAGCGATCCATGCTCCAAAAGTCATCAACCATGCAAAAACAGATGAAATAACATAAGTATCACCTCTCAATACGAAATATATCAATGAATAACAGTGGATTATGACATAGAATAGTGATGCAAAATGGACATATCAACTCCCCCAAGCTTAGACTTCGCTTGTCCCCAAGCAAAACTGAGCTCAATAAACATGGCCTCAGGTTTGTGGAATGAATAGTCGATAAAAGAATACGGACAAGAAGCATCACATTCATCAATACATAGATCATAATAGAAGACAACTCACTATTATATAACTCAACTTGCAATGAGTAAAGGAAACACAATAAAGATACATAAAGTAAATCATAATTCGTAATGGCAAACTTAGCTCTTGGTTGAAGAATAGTTGATAATTTGCTGGAGTTCACAAATAACTGGTTTTCAATGATAGCTTTCAAAGTAGTAAACATCAAGATAAGAGCAATGTGCAAAACAAGGAACATAATAAACATGATTGAATAAATCATCATATGAATGAATGAAACACAACAACTCAAAATACTTGCTGAGATAGAAGGGAGTAGGTTTATTGACTCAACTACAAGGTAGAAGAAAGGCCCTTCGCAGAGGGAAGCAGGGATTGCAAGTCTCATAAAGAGCTCCCAAAAATTATGATACTTACTAGCTTTCATCTCTCATTGCCCCTATCATAGGCATCTTTAGGTGATTAAGGTTAAAGTGATCAAATATGAGGATATGCATTGACAAGTTGTAAGTTGGGAATCTCATGTCCCTTGAATACGAGGGTCGCTCCTCATGCTACTCAAGTTTAGTCACCGGTAAGTTCTTGTCATCGTAAGCATATGTGTATCATAGAGAACCGCCAACGGGGTACCCCTTGCCCCATGATACGGAAGAATCTCCATATCAAAATGACAAGGCAAGCAGACAACAAGTATCTCAGCAATCTTCTTATTTACCATGGGAATATGGTGTTTTTTATCTCTTTCCTCTTTTCATAATCTCTTTTTTTCTTTTTCTCTTTTTTTCTCAATATCAGACTCTTTTTTTATAAGAAGAATGCTTCATAGATGCTTGTTATGGTTACGCTGCAGGTTTCCACCATGTCAGCATGGATTAGCCGGGCAGCCCAGGCGTTTCTCTAACACACATGCATAACTCCATGGACTTACAAGCTCCCCTTTCATTTCACACCGACGACATCCATAGACAAAAGAACATGATATCAACTAGGTACAAAGTACCAGTGCAATGTTGTAGGCGTTCCCCATGACAGCATGGTTCTGCTAATTCACAACTTACAAAGCGCAAGCATATACGCAACATAGGTGAGCACAATGGTTCAAGTTTATTAGATGCGAGAAAGTAAAGTGTGCCATCAAGTTTGTGAGAGCTTTAATCACTACTTTTCACATAACAAGTTTAATTTGGGAGATAGATAAAACAAGAATTTACTTGGAATAGCAATAATTCTACTAGGTAGGTATGGTGGACACAAATGGCAGAGGTTTTGGTTTAAAGGAGTGGATGCACAAGAAGAATTCCCTCTCAGTACAGGTTTTTGGCTAGCAAGGCTAGGTAGCAAGTACAAGAGTTGAAGGAAACCTACAAACATACAACTGATGAAAACAAACATGCAATCTTCCTTGGAAGCACAAAAGATCTTAACTAGAGAATACTAAACTTATGAGCAAATCAAGAAAGAAAGATGATGAAATTATTTTTCTTTAGAGTACTTTTATCTTTTTCATTCAACTCTCAAAAATAGTGTTGCTACTGACCGAGCCAGGTTTGCCAAAACCAACTAAATTAACTCAATGATCCCAAAGTGCAACCAATACTAACAACAAGATCAATCATATAACCACGAATTGAAAACTAATATAAGCTATGCAAAAGAGTAAATGATAGAACTTCTCATTAATAATCCATAACGGCAACTCACACCAAGGGATACATATCTAACGAGAGAGTGGACACTTCCATAATGCAAACCATACTACATAATAACTTCTCTATTCATGATATGACTCTACTAATAAGGTAAAAAGATAGAAGATAGTGATGTTATACCGCAACACTCCCCAAGCTTGGAATAATCCAAGGGGATGCCAAACCTGATGAAGAATTACTCCTTTGGTGGTGGTGGTATCCTCTCATCTTCGTCCAACTTCCAAGGTAAGGGCTTCCCATAAATAAAGGACATCGTGGTTTCCAGCATCCTGAAACTTGCAGCAGCACTTATGCATTTAAACCTAACCTCATACTCACATTTTTGATTTTGAACATCGTAGAGCTGTGCTTGCAGTTTGTTGGTTGTTTGGCGGAGTGAGAGGACTTCATCCTTGAGTTCAGAAGTCACCTTTTGGTGCTCGGTGATGAGTTTAGAACAAATCTTATGGATGATATCCACTTCGCGCTCCGCCATCTTCTTGTACCTAAAGACTTCTTGCTTCAGCGCTTCCATCCTGTCCTCCACACTTCCTTCACCTTTAGGGCATCGAACCTCTTTTATCCGGAGTTCCCCATCTTCAAGCAACAACTCCTTGGGATGAATCTTCAACTCTCTCAGGTATGGGTTGATGATATCCTCTAAAGAATCTTCCTTAGCTGATCCAGAGGAAGACATTGTAGCTCCAAATCTGGGACTCTACCTGTCAGAAACAGATCGAAATGAAAACACAACGAAAACACGATATACGAACCTCGGGAGATCCAGGGAATTATATATTACGAAGTTTCATATCAAAAGGAAGGTACTGGGAGAAAATGGGTCAGAGACGGAGTCTGGGGTGGCCACACCACCTGGTGGCACGACTAGGGGTGGGCCCACACCATAGGGTGGTGTGAGCCACCCTGGCTCCGTTTCTGTCCCATTTTTGCTTCGTAGCTTCCCTTATTGACTGAAAATTGCAAAAATATAGTTGTATAGTATTTTCGCGGAACTTTTCTTACCAGAACTGTTACCTATTTGAAAGTGGACTCTGCAGGTCTCTGCATTTGGTCCTTGATAAATTTTTCTGGAGTTATAACTTGAAAGGCATCAACATCTTCATTATAAGAATCCCCAGCAATATAGTGTTTGAGTTGTTGCCCATTCACTACTTGTGTGGTATTATCTTTTAAAGAAGAAATTTTTATTGCTCCTGAACGATATACTTCTTCAATAATGAAGGGTCCTTCCCATTTTGATAGTAGCTTTCCTGCAAAAAATCTGAGACGAGACCTATACAATAGAACTTTCTCACCAACATGAAATTCTCTCTTAAGTATTCGCTTGTCATGCAATCTTTTAACTTTTTCCTTAAAGAGCCTAGCATTTTCATAGGCTTCACTCCTCCATTCACCTAAAGAACTTAAGTCAAATAATCTTTTCTCGCCAGCGAGCTTACAATCTCTATTTAGATCTTTAACTGCCCAGTAAGCTTTATGTTCTAATTCTAAAGGTAGGTGACAAGCTTTCCCATAAACCATTTTATAAGGGGACATCCCCATGGGATTTTTGTAGGCAGTTCTATAATCCCATAAAGCATCATTCAACTTTTTAGCCCAGTTTTTTCTAGATCTATTAACAGTCTTTTGCAAGATGGATTTAATTTCTCTATTTGATAACTCTACTTGCCCGCTAGTTCGGGGGTGATAGGCTGAAGCAATTCTATGATTAACATCATATTTAGCAAGGGTCTTTCTAAAACCACCATGAATGAAATGAGAACCACCATCAGTCATGAGATACCTAGGCACTCCAAACCTAGGGAAGATAACGTCCTTAAGCATTTTTAGAGAAGTTTCCCCATCAGCACTCTTCGTAGGAATGGCTTCTACCCACTTAGTAACATAATCAACGGCAACAAGAATATGAGTATAACCTTTCGAGGGAGGGAAAGGACCCATAAAGTCAAATCCCCTGCAATCAAAGGGTTCAATAACTAGAGAGTAGTTCATAGGCATTTCATTGCGTCTAGAAATATTACCAACACGTTGACATTCATCACAAGATAAAACAAACTTTCTTTCATCTTTAAAAAGGGTAGGCCAGTAGAAACCTGATTGTAGCACCTTTTGTGCAGTTCTATCTCCTACATGATGTCCTCCATAAGCACTACCATGACATTTACGCAATATCTCCTTTTGTTCATATTCTGGAACACATCTTCGCATAATACCATCCACTCCTTCTTTGTATAAGTGTGCGTCATGCCAAAATTAATGCCTCAAATCATAGAAGAACTTCCTCCTTTGCTGAGCTGTAAAAGTTGGAGGCAAATACTTGGAGACAATAAAGTTAGCATAATCAGCATACCAAGGGCTCCCTCGCGAGCTTACCCCTACTGCGGCTAACTGCTCATTTGGGAAACTATCATTAACTGGCATAGGGTCAAAAGAGATGTTTTCCAATTGAGATAAATTATCAGCTACAGGGTTTTCAACACCTTTCCTATCTACTATATGTAGATCAAACTCTTGTAAAATCAGCACCCATCTAATAAGCCTAGGCTTAGCATCCTTCTTCGTCATAAGGTATTTAATAGCAGCATGATCAGTGTGAATGGTGACTTTTGAGTCTACAATATAGGGTCTAAACTTATCACAAGCAAAAATGACAGCTAGAAATTCCTTTCCAGTAGTAGCATAATTCCTTTGAGCAGCATCTAAAGTCTTACTAGCATAATGAATAACGTTTAACTTTTTATCAATTTGTTGCCCAAGGACAACACCTATAGCAAAATCACTAGCATCACACATTATTTCAAAGGGTAAACTCCAATCAGGTGGTTGAACAATAGGGGTTGTAGTTAAAGCCTTCTTAAGAGTTTCAAAAGCTCCCTTACAATTATCATCAAAAATGAAGGGTACATATTTTTGAAGAAGATTAGTGAGGGGTTTTGATATCCTAGAAAAGTCTTTCATAAACCTTCTATAGAAACCAGCATGACCAAGGATACTACGAATACCTTTGATATCTCGTGGGCACGACATCTTCTCAATTGCCTCAACCTTAGCTCTATCAACTTCTATACCTCTTTCAGAAACTTTATGCCCAAGGACAATCCCTTCATTAACCATGAAGTGGCATTTCTCCCAATTAAGAACAAGATTAATTTCTTCACATCTCTGCAAAACTTTATCAAGGTTGTGCAGACAATTATCAAAAGAAGTTCCATAGAGAGAAAAGTCATCCATGAACACTTCTACAATTTCCTCACAAAAACCATGAAAGATAGCAGAGATGCACGTTTGAAAAGTAGCAGGAGCATTACATAATCCAAAAGGCATACATCTATAAGCATAAGTTCCGTAAGGGCAAGTAAAAGTAGTTTTTTCTTGATCTTGTTGTTTAACAGCAATTTGAGAGAAACCTGAGTAACCATCAAGAAAACAAAAATGGGTCTTTTAAGACAACCTTTCCAACATTTGATCAATAAAAGGAAGCGGGTAGTGATCTTTCTTAGTAACTTTTTTGACTTTTCTAAAATCGATGCACATCCTATAGCCTACTACTATTCTTTGAGGAATAAGCTCATCATTATCATTAGGAATAACGGTAATACCTCCTTTTTTAGGAACATGATGAACAGGTCTAACCCATTCAGTATCAGCAATAGGGTAAATAATACCAGCATCAAGGAGTTTCAATACCTCATTCCTTACCACTTTCTTCATCCTAGGATTTAAACGTCGCTGGTGCTCTACTACTGGCTTTGCATCTGGTTCTATGTTGATAGAATGCTTATAGTAGGTGAAATCCCTTTTAAATCATCCAGAGTATAACCCATAGCTCCTCGGTGTTTCCTCAAAACCTCCAATAACCTTTCTTCTTCCTTTCCTAAAAGTTTAGCGCTAATAATAACAGGATATATCTTTTTATCATCAATATAAGCATATTTAAGATCATCAGGGAGAGGTTTTAGATCGAAAACCGGATCCTTTTTAGGTGGCAACGTGGTTCCCAAGTCTTCTACAGGCAAGTTATGCTTAAGCATCTTAGGCTGATCACGGAGAATCTTGTCAATCTCATTCCTTTCTTCCATGAAGATTTCACTTTGATGATCTTCCATAAATTGCTGCAAAGCATTGTTAGGAGCAAGAGAAATAGAAGCAAGTTGTTCAACTCTAAAATCCTCATTATGGGTTTCCTCTCAGAAGGTTCTTTAGCAAATTTCGAGAAATTAAACTCATAAGATTCCCCATCAAACTTAGTCAAGATTTTCTCCCTCTTGCAATCTATAATAGCTCCACAAGTACTCAAGAAAGGTCTACCAAAAATGATAGGATAAGTTTTACTAGCAGTTGAACCAAGTACTAGAAAATCAGCAGGATACTTAATCTTACCACAAAGAACTTCCACGTCTCGTACAATACCAATTGGAGAGATGATCTCTCTATTAGCAAGGTGAATAACCACATCAATCTCTTCCAGTTCGCAGGGACTGATTTCATGCATCATTTCTCTGTAAAGCTCATAAGGAATAGCACTAGAACTTGCACCAATATCACATAAACCATAATAGCAATGATCACCAATTCTAACAGAAAGCATAGGAACACTAGCTTTTTTAGTTCTATTAGGATGTGAAACAATATTAGAAGCATCCTCACAAAAGACTATGTGTCCACCTTCTATGCTTTTAGTGACAAGGTCTTTCACAATTTCTACCATAGGTTCAACGTTTATTTGTTCATCGGGTTTTACAGTTCTCTTTTCACTTTTGCTGATTACATTAGTTATCATAGGATAATCCTTTACCTTTTCTGGGAAGGGGATCTTCTCGATATAAGGTTCAGGTAAGATGGGATCAATAATGCAATACTCAGCACTCCCAATAGGAACACAGTCAACAATATCTTTGTAAGGTGCATGGTATTTATTCCATCCCCTTTTTGGAATTTCAATAGAAGAAGAAAAATCTCTAAAGCAATTTGTAATAACATGCAAATCAAGACCATAAGCATTTTTTATATTTTGAAAGTCATCAGTTCCCATAAAAGATTCAATGCATTCATAATCATAATTTATACCTGACTTTCTACCTTTGTCATTCTCCCAAGCTTCAGCATTGTCTTGAATACGATCCAAGAAATCCCATTTAGCTTCTTCTTCCATGCGAGTGAATGATCCAGCACAAGAAGCATCCAATAAATCCTTGTCATGTAGTGGGAGCCTTGCATAGAAGTTATTGATAATAATATTGTTGGGGAGCTCATGAATGGGACATTTGAGCATTAGTAACTTCAATCTCCCCCAAGCTTGAGTTGTACTCTCTACATCAAGAGGACAAAAGTTGTATATTTGATTCCGATCTTTATGAATCTCACTAGGAGGATAAAACTTTGAATAAAAGAGAGGCACTATTTCCTCCCATTCCAGAGCTTGACCATTCTTCAGCAGATTATACCATTCCTCAGCTCTTCCTTTCAGTGATAATGAGAATAACTTCTTCTTAACTTGATCTGTAGTAATACCTGCACACTTGAACAACCCGCATAATTTGTGTATAAAGAGTAAATGATCACCGGGATGGACGGTTCCATCCCCAACATTGTAGTTATCCATAACACGATTAATAATTCTTGTAGGTATTTTAAAAACATCATTCTCAGCAGGTGGTGGCTTATCTTCTACCTTAGCAGTGGTAGTAGCATTACCAAATAAGAAACTTAGTGAATTATCCATAACGAAAATAAAGCAACTAACAGAAGTAAACAATACTCAAAGTAGAAGTTTCCTTTACCAGTTCCACTCTCCAATAGCGCTTCACTCCCTGGCAATGACACCAGAAAATAGTCTTGATGAACCACAAGTATAGGGGGTGTATCGCAGTATTTTCGATAAGTAAGAGTGTCGAACCCAATGAGGAGCAGAAAGTGGTTGCTAGTGGTATGGATCAGGAATTCTCTGCAAATACTTAGCAAACGAATTTTTAGGGGTTTTCGATAAAGCAAGTAAACAAAGTACGAGTAAATAAATGACAGTAGGAATAAATGCAGCAAGTGGCCCAATCCTTTATGCAGCAAAGGACAAGCCGGTTGTATTACTTAAGATGACCAAACGTTCGCGAGGACACATGGGAAGACTGTTAAGTGCTTTCGCTTCATATAGTTGATTAATCTTCTTTAGCTTGCTAAGTGTTGTATGGGTGAACCTATGCTAATGTACCGACCTTCCTAGGACTAATACATACTTGTGATTATACCCCTTACAAACATCCCCAAGTACAAGAAAGTAATTAAGGTAGAAACCTAACCACAGCTTTAAACTCTAAGACCCTTATGTCCCTTGTGCAATGGTTTCCTAACGGGGGTTCAGGTTTCTGTCACTCCGGCAACCTCTACGATTAGTAGCCAAATACACAATGCATTCCCCTAGGCCCATATAGGTGAAGTGTCATGAGGTCGACTTTCACATGACACCACTAGAAGAAGTACACCACAACATAAATATCAAACTATTGAATCTTTCTCAACACAATTCCACTACTAACAACATGACTTCTCCCATGTCCTCAAGGACAAAACGAACTACTCACAAGACATCATATGGATCATGATCAGAGATGGAATAATGATGTATAACAATCTGAACATAAACAATAATTCAATGGTTCACTCAATAGCATCAACTACAAAGGGTAATCAACACCGAGAAAGTTTCCCCTCAGAACTATTGCAAGATTCAACCCAATTGTTACAGCAATATGCAGATGGTGATGAGGGTGCTGACGGTGATGATGGTGGTGGTGATGATGATGATGATCTCGATGAAGTCCAGCTTGATGGTGGGGTTGATGGCGACGATCTCCCCTCTCCAGGAAGGAATTCCCCCGGCAGAAATATGTCTGCCGGAGAGATCTTTCTCTCTCGGTGTTCTCCGCCCCGCAGAGGCGGCGGAATCTTTCTACGGTTGCTCCCCTAGTCTTAGGGTTTCGGGAGGATATTATACGCCTGATGGGAGTGCAAGGGGTGGACCAGGGTAGCCACACCACCTGGTGGCGCGACCCAGGGTGGCCCGCGCCAGGGGGTGGTGTGGGCCCCCTGTGGCCCATCTCCAGCCCCCTTCTGGCTTCCTTCGTCTTCTGGAAAAATAGGATTTTCCGTATATTTTCTCAGATTTTCTGATCTTTGCGAATTTTGCCTCCAAACAACACCTTTTCCATCAGAATCCTGACTGCAGCGGTCCATGCTCCAAAAGTCATCAACGATGCAAAAACAGATGAAATAACATAAGTATCACCTCTCAATACGAAATATATCAATGAATAACAGCGAATTATGACATAGAATAGTGATGCAAAATGGACGTATCACACACATGAAGTGAACACTGGTGGATCCATAAGTGGTTTGTGGAAAGAACACACATGCAATGACCAGTGGTTGGTCCATATGTGGTTTGTGGAAAGAACACACATGCAGTGAACACTTGTGGATCCATATGTTGTTTGTGAAAAGAACACAAATGCAATGGGGAATGTTTGTTTGCGGTACCAAACTTGGTGGGTGAGTGCACCGTGGTACCCGAGTTTCCATCAATCACGCGGAGGGGCCATAGTAGATTCGTCAATTGTCTAGAAGGGCCAAATGGGGGTGAATACAAATCTAATGGCCAAACAGTCGTTTGAACCAGACGAAAAACGGTTGAACTCAAATACCGCCGTTAGTTCAATTCTTCTTGGCCCGCCATGTCAGTATTCCCCATTATATTTTGCGGTCGTGGACTAGCTTACCCCTGCGTGGACCAGATCCCCGAGTGGACGAGATCTATTTCTTTGCTCTACTCTGGTATTCTCCCCTACTCCCCTCCCCATAACATTTGCTCAGCTCCGGCTGCTCGTCTCAGATCGGATCTCGCACTTGCTCTAATTTGCGTCTCCGCCATGTCCGGTCAACCTCCCACGCCTCTAATCAAAGCTCGCAGCCGTCGCCATTGCATCATCCGCCGTATCGGAGCTTCGCGTCCTCGGACTAATATCTCGCCTCTGGCTAGTCCTTCTCGCACGGCGAAGCGCGTCCCGTCGGGCGATCGAGGCCAGCGACCGACCTCAGGAAGTTGCATGCTACCGCGCACCCTAGGCATGGTAGCCCTGGCACAGCAGTTCGACGACCACGCTCTCATGGCCACCGTGCTAGCGTCCGTCCTGCCGTGTCACCGGCAGAGTTGCTGTCGGCTTTCAGGTCTCGTTTTGGGATCAGACGAAATGAGGTCAACATTGAGGTATGCGCACCGCCATTTGATTTTTTCGTCCGGTTCGAGCACAGCTTAGACACCGAGCGTGTTATGCATTCTTCCCATTCTTTCGAGTGCTACGGGGAGAAAATGAGCTTCATGCGTTGGCATCGTGCCTGTGGGTGGGACGATCGCTTGGGGCAGCTTTGTTTCTTCTCCAAACTCGGCTTTGACGGCCTCCCATTGGATGCTTGGGAGCCGGAGGCCCTCAAGTAGGTCGTCAGTAGCCTTGGCGGCGAGCTAGTGGAAATGGTGCCACCGAGCGACAGATGGGTCATCGAGGTAAAGGAGTGGTTGAAAGATCCTGACGCTGTTCCTAAGATGTACGAGGTGCAGATTCCAAGCAGGGCAGGGCGACAACTTTGCTGGAAGCACCCGGTCATCATCCACCTGGTGGAGGTTCTGGACTCGGTACATGGCATTCAGGGCCCCGAAGAGGCTGCCAGAAAGCGCCCTCATCGCCTGTAGTGTTGGCCTGGAAGGATCGATGGCACAGGACCGCCACCGTTTCGCGACGGGGCACACAGTTTCGGTGGGGGGACCGGGCTTGGACGAGCTGGTGGTTCTGATTTCCCTCGAGTGAAGATAGAGCTCTAGTGAATTGTCGTGGTATGTGTGGCTAATGAATTTGTAGTATGGAGAGCATAGCAGGAAGTTAGCATCGACTAAAAATGTGTAATAGTTTGAATCGATGTAGTACGTGTGTGTAATAGTTTGAAGTAGTATGTGTGTGTAATAGTTTGAATCAATGTAGTATGTGTGGGTAATGAATTTGATGTAGTTTGTGTGCGTGTAATAGTTTGAATCGATGTAGTTGAACACCGTGCTTTATAATTTATGTGAATAACCAAGGACAACCTCATGAAAAGAGGGTGGTCTAGCAATGAGCAATGTCAATTCTGTGGATGCCAGAAAAATGTAGTCCATCTCCTCTTCAAGTACTCCCTCCATTTCAAAATATACGATGTTTTAGCTTTGTGAATGGAGCGTATCTAGACATCTTTTAGTGATGGTGCTTTCTAAACCTAGATGAACCTACATACTAAAAGGGGACTAGATACACTTCATTCACAAAGCTAAAACATCTTATATTTTGAAACGGAGGGAGTACAAGGTAGCTACATTTGTAACACGTTGAACTGCAGGACCATTTTGCAGGCAACACAAGATAAAGGAAAAAATGGTTTACAGCACAGACAGCAGACGCAAAATCTGTAGTCTGGGATAAAAAAATGCCAGTTAACTGGATTGAACCACGACTAGTAATTGAAGGAAATAAGTACTTGATAGTATTTGCTTACAACAGTAGTACTTCCATACAAAAGGGTCTTATACCTGCACAAAAGTGGGCTAAACTTCCTACTAGTTTATAGAACAATTCGTCAGCATTTCATCTACAAAAGCCATTCTTCAGTCTGAACTTAACTATTCTGCACTGAAGAAACTACAGATCTTCACCAGAAAAGTTGGCTGGCCAATTGCCTTGAGAGGACATAAGTTCTTTGATCATTTAACCCAAACTGATCTATTGCCTTCCCGCCAAACTACAAGAAATCTGCATCATTCATGCACGAGCGATTTGCGTGCACCAGTCCCGGTTCAGTTGGACCATCCGCGCCGCCTCAACGATTTCTTCGAAACTGAAATTCGACATCTCCTTCTCGGGATCGTAGGTCTGTGTGAACTCGAACCTGAATTCCGGGCCTGAGCTGATGCCCGCCGCCGGCTCCGTCTATCGAACAATCCAGCATGCTGAGTGTAGATGCTTGGTCGCCACCATGGTACGGCCTTCGATAGTGCGTAGGATGGAGCGTCTTTGCCATAGACGGCGTGCTCCCAGCCTACCCTACTAAGCTAAGGTAGTCCGCACTGAAGCGTGGACGCGAGAGTTCCTAGACCTTGGCGTTGCACTGTTCGAGGGTGTGTACCCTCGGCGGCGGCATGCTCTCATGAATGATTTGATACGTACCTTGTTCCCATTGCCTAGAGCATGCCGTAATGGCGCCGCGCTATTTCTCCACATCGCTCTCTTGGCCCTGCTTGCCACATCTGGCGCCGACGACGATGTAGTCGCTGCCACGGCCGATTCGGCACATTCAGGAAAATCATCCGCTTGGTAGGGCAATGGGAGACCGGCCTTGAAGTAGAGCTTCATGGCCTGCCTTAGAGGGGCTAAATACCCCGCCATTTCACGTCACGAATGCGGCAACGGCTTAAGCGGGCCATGTTACCCTAGTTGGTGCGACATGGAGGAGCTACGCAAGGTGAACTGTGGTTACTCGGAGAAGGGGAGTGAAAGACTGACAGTAGGTTTGGACTACGGGCACACATGAAAATAACCATTTCCCATTTCCTTAGAGGGTAATAATGCGACACTCGTTGCATTAACAACCCAATCTTATTTCCCTTCTCAGCATAAGAGTGCGAACGTATTAAAAAGATCGGTCGTGGCTATCCACCTCATCGGGCAATGTACCAGGACAGGTAGGAGACGGGACCGGGTTTCATATTAGAAATGTTAACGACTGTGCCCTTATGTTTATACGATATTATTTATATGCCACCATGTACCGTCGAGTGTAGCAACACCATCAGAAACAGGGGATAACGATGTGGCGTGTTTTATTTTTTTAAAGGGCATCAAAAACAGGGGATGCCGACGCGGCATGTTTTCTGACTGGCAGGCCCGCCCCCTCCACCTTCGACGGCGTGCATCCCAGGTTCGAGGGGTGGTGCCGCCCACCAACACATTATTGTGCAATTTTCCATGTGGGACCTGAATTCTGGCGCTGAGCTGATGCCCGTGTCGAACATAGAGAATTCTGAAAGAAGCTACTAAAAATAAATACTTTGAATTCTGCATGCAAGTTTTGATCAAACAGACTGACATGTGGGACCTGCTAAAAATTCCGTGAAGCGCTCCCCGTGCATAGTGCGCTGACAGGTGGCATGATTCCTGACAGGCGGGCCCGCCTCCTCCACCTACGACGGCGCGCGTCCCAGGTTCGAGGGCTGGTGCCGCCCACCAACACATTATTGTGCAATTTTCCATGCTTTGTCGCAACCAGCTCCGCTCCTCTCCTCTGCTCCTGCCGCCGCCACTCCGCTGAGTCGTGCACCGCTCTCGTCGTCCCCTTGGGCCGTCGTCCTCCCGCCCTCCCCTCCCTGCCATCCCATCATGTCCCCTCCCCTCTCCTCCCTACCCTGTCTCCTTGCCGCCACCCACCGCCCAGGCGCGTCTGGAAACGAAAACCGAGAGTTGGCCGTTAGGTTAGGGGACCAACGACGCTGGTGATCCGGATCCCGCTCGGAGATGGATCCAGCGAGGATTGAGAGCACGTACATGGGTCCTGCAAGACTGGAGAGCACGGAATCTCCTTCAAGTCTGGAGAGCAAAGAGGACAACGAAACGGGGGGAGAGGTAGCGGGGTGCAGAGCTTTGGAGGTATGGAGCCCGGAGAAGGTCCTGTGCGTCCACATTGAAAGGTAAGAACTGTGATTCCTTATCTACATACCCCAATTAGCGTTTATAGTCCCGTGGTGATGCCAAGGATATGGGTTGGTAACCGCAGGACGTTTGTACAGCTTGTCCTTGAGCATGATGCTTTGTCAAGCGAGCATGAAGGCACTGAAACGTGTGGCGGTGTGGATGATGATGAGAAAGCATATCCAGACATGGCTGCTGACCCTGATAGGATGGAGAGTAGGGAATATTTGGTTATTCAAACTTTGAGCCTGACTATGGGACTGATGAGGAAGAGGAATGTGAAGATGTGGAAATGGGATGTAGATACGACGACGAAGACGTGGACAGGCCAGTGATACACTTTGACAGGGACAATCCTACAATTGATGAGGGGATTGTCTTTGATAATGTGGAGGACTGCAGATATGCAGTTGCAACCTATGCAATCAGAGTTGGGTTCGAATTTATCATTGAAAAGAGCGACCAAAAGAGATTTAGGGTGCACTGTAGGGAAAGTAATGTGTGTAAATGGAGATTACATGCATCTCCAATGCAGGGTGGACACCCATTTCAGGTTGCAATAGATACATTTAGTTTCAGTCTTTCTCATATTTATTCTGCTGATAACTAGCTCTGAATTATTTGGATTCTTATCGAATGCAGATCAAAGTAAACACGAAGGAACACAACTTCCCTAATACTTCTTTAAGTGGCAAAATTAGACCGGCGACTACCAAGTGGATTGCTGCTACTGTACTTGACTGGGTGAGGCGGGATCATAACATTGGACCAGCTGAACTCAGAGCAAAGATTAGCAAAAAGTTTAACGTTCTGATTCCTTATCACAGTCTTTCATGGGAAGGAGATGGCTCTAGACTTCATTCAAGGCAAGTGGAATGACAGTTTTCATATGTTGTATAGTTTCAAAGCTCAGGTAGAGAAAACATCACCTGGTAGTGTTGTTGACATTGATTACGAGGTTGTGAAAGGGAGAGAGAAGGTCTCGAGGGGGGTCAGGTATAAGTAGGCAGATAAGATATGCTTTAGGAGATGTTTTTTCTGCCTGAAGGCATGCTGGAAGGGGTTCCTAGAAGGCTGCAGGCCATACTTGGCAATAGGCGCAACTTATTTAATAGGGAAGTTCAGGGGACATGTTGCTTCTACTTGTGCTTTGGACGCGCATAATTGGCTTCTACCCGTAGCTTATGCTGTTCTTGAGGGTGAATCAAATGAAAGCTGGACATGGTTCATGTAGAGACTATGGGAAGTAATTAGTCACCCTGAAGGCTTGGTGATACACACCGGTGCATCCGAGGGTCTTGAGAATGTTGTTGATGCTGTGTTTCCTGGGGTTGAGCATAGGGAATGCATGCGGCACCTCGCTACTAACTTCACGAAGAAGTTTGAAGGAAAGATCTTTGAAGAGGACTTGTGGCGATCAGCATACACATACATCCCAAGCACGCATGCTACTTACTTGCAGAACATGTATGTAGTTCCAAAGGTGAAAAAATACCTTGAGGAACATCACACCGAGCTATGGGCCAGAAGCAAGTTTGGTGAGTTAAGCAAGGTGGATTTTGTATGCAATAAAATTTGGCAGAGAGTTTCAATGATAAGATTTCGGGCATGAAGACACTTGGAATTGTTATTTTGTTGGATGCAATAAGACAATGCATAATGGTGAAGATAGATTTAAGGCAAATAATTTGTGCAAGAAAAATTTTAGGCCATAAAATAGTTCCAAAGGTGGTTATGTTATTGAATGCAAGAACCAGGGCAATGAGAACGATAAAGATGAGGGTGGTCAGATGTTCCAGAACATTGGCTGAGGTTTATGCAGAATACAAGCGTGGAAGTGAACGGAGGTACACTGTAGACATTGGAAACAAGACTTGTTCATGCAGGCAGTGGCAGATTACTGGTCTGCCATGTCACCATGCAATTTACTTCATCTTAAAGCTTAGAGGTAACGGAGCTGAAATAGAGAACTATGTCGACAACTATTTCTCCGTGGACAAGTTTGCTGCAACTTATGCAGAAAACGTACCACCTATGGCTGATGAAAATGATTGGGAGATTGTCGATCCAGGGTTCAAACTTCAACCACCAGTTCTTAGGAGGCCACCTGGGAGGCCTAGAAAGCTAAGGATCGTAGCCTCCACCGATAAAGGTCCAAGGCTTGGTGCTAGGAAAAGGAAATGCGGACGTTGTGGTGGATTCGACCATATCAAGAGGTTGTGCAAAAACCCAGTTACACATGCTATTGTCCCTGTTCACACCCCGGTGGCAGAAAATGAGGCTTCTTAGCCAGAACTAGTGGAAGAGCAGCGCGAAGAAGGTGATGAACACTCGGAGGAAAACATACGTAAGCAGCCAATTTATGAAGAAGTGGAGGTTCCGGCGAGAAAAGGGGGTGAAAAGAAACAAAAGGGTAAGCGGAATGGGCAGGAAAGGGCAAATAATGGAGGTTTATTAGAATATGAAGAAGTTGCAGGGGTGATTGAGGATGTTCTTGAGGATATTTCGACTAACTGCAGGAGAAATAATAAATCCCTGCCAATTACATCTTTGTACGATTCTCCGGATGAAAGGTAAGCTTAAAAATTGTTTTATTTGCCATTTTATCATTTTTTATCCTCATTAACTGATGATTAATGCAGCGTGGGCTAGTAGACTAATAAGAGGAGCAGAAAGATGCGGGAACAGTAGCGTCCTATGTTGAATTGTATCATTGCAACTAAACTAGCCGTGTCGTCTTTATTTATATCTGGCGCGTGCAACGTGTCTGTGATGGGGTCATGTGGACCAGATTACATTTTTTTTAAATATTATTACATTAATTTTTTACCTGCGTTTGGACGCGGCTACTAGTTCCCATCTCCCTTGCATTCCCATCTCCTCTGGCGCACTCCAGAATTATGGTTGTGCCATCGAGTAGCAGACTCAGCGTATTGTCCCATCAGGTGTGAACGCAATGACTTTGTTTGTCCATAATTTGATGACTTTTGATTAGTTTGAAAGACAGAGAAACCTAAAACATGTATCTAGACATGTTTTGGGTATAGACACATTTATTAAATATCTAAAAAAAACCAAGTCAGTTATATCTGGACAGGAGTAGTACACTATTACAACACGCTCGATCCCTTCTCCTCAGGCGCACTCCAAATTACGGCTGTGCCATCAAGTCTTTGGGAGTAGAGTCGGTATTGTCCCATCGATATGCCGAGCAGCGAACTTTATTTTCAGGATCGGACGAGTTTCGATCGACTAGTTTCAAAGACAAAGACAACTAAAACATGGCCAACATATATAGATTATGACGATAATCGACCATGACTCAGGTGACCCAGATCCAAAGAGCGCATTAAGATAACGTACATAGATTTAATTTATGCTTAAGTGGCCCTAATCGACTATGACGCTCCTGTAGTCTCCATCATTGACGACGTTGTCCGCGTGCCCGCCTGGCTCCTCCGCGTCGAAATCGATGCCGACATTCCCAGCAGCGTTCCTCTTCCTCATGGATTCTTCACGGCATGCTGCATCGATAACGGTGGAGGTCGTACGCCCAGGCACTGCCCAGAAGCGCTGCCTCCCTTCGAGGTTGCGCAGATCCGGGTGGATCTCCCGCCGGTGGGTTCCGCACAACTCAATCAACACAGCCCGCTCCTTCTTGAACAGCTTTCGCTAGTACGCGCTCGTACGTGAGTAACGCGCCATTGCCCTCTTCCGCTCCGACAGCTGGCGGTGGCGCTCCTCGATCTGCCTCGCCATCGCGTTGTCGCGCAAGAGCGGCGCGACAAGAACCCCGGCGTAGCTAAGCTCGAAGCCGGCCGGAAGCCTCGCTAATAGCGGCGCGAGTATGCCATAGTGGGCGAACATTTGAGCCTCATGCAAGCTGAGTTTGGGCCTCTCCCTCTCCATGGCGATGAAGGAACACGATCAGATTTTCGGCCCCGAGGTTAAGGGGATAAAGGCAAGGACGCAGGCCCAACATAGTTGCCACGGCCAATCAGTTCACAGAACAGACTTCTCTCGGATCGCCCTCGTGAAGGACATCACTATCGTCCATGCACCTCGATCCAATGACGCCTAACAATCGGGGATCGGGTCTTCTAGAAGCCTAGAGCGGTTGCTGGTTAGTTATGCGTCGCGATTGTTTATGGCCAACGGTGGTAGTTGAAAATAATACACATTTCAATGACACTGGTGGATCCAGAGGTGGTATGTGAAAAGGACACACATGCAAAATGACTCTGGTTGTTGTTACTAAAAACAACACACATGCAATGACACTGGTGGATCCATGGGTGGAT
This sequence comes from Avena insularis, assembly GCA_023614405.1. Taxonomy (NCBI): domain Eukaryota; kingdom Viridiplantae; phylum Streptophyta; class Magnoliopsida; order Poales; family Poaceae; genus Avena; species Avena insularis. The sequence goes on from CM042686.1 coordinate 96,251,756, forward strand.
TGTGAAAAGAGCACACATGCAATGACACTGGTGGATCCATATGTGGTATGTGAAAAGAACACACATGCAATGACTCTGGTTGTTGTTAGTGAAAAGAACACACATGCAATGACACTGGTGGATCCATGTGTGGTCTCTGAAGAGAGAACACATTTCAATGACTCTTGTTGTTGTTAGTAAAAAGAACACACATGCAATGACACTGGTTGTTGTTACTAAAAAGAACACACATGCAATGACACTGGAGGATCCATAGGTGGATTGTGAAGAGAACACACATGCAATGACACTGGTGGATCCATAGGTGGTATGTGAAAAGAACACACATGCAAAATGACTCTGGTTGTTGTTACTAAAAAGAACACACATGCAAAATGACACTGGTGGGATCCATCGGTGGATTGTGAAAAGAAAACACATGCAATGACACTGGTGGATCCATAGGTGGTATGTGAAAAGAACACACATGCAAAATGACTCTAGTTGTTACTAAAAAGAACACGCATGCAATGACACCGGTGGATCCATGGGTGGATTGTGAAAAGAACACACATGCAATGACACTGGTGGATCCATATGTGGTATATGAAAAGAACACACATACAAAATGACTCTGGTTGTTACTAAAAAGAACACACATGCAATGACACTGGTGGATCCATGTGCGGTCTCTGTAGAGAACACACATTTCAATCACACTGGTGGATCCATATGTGGTATGTGAGAAGAACACACATTTCAATGACCTATGTTGTTGTTACTAAAAAGAACACACATGCAATGACACTGGTGGATCCATAGGTGGTATGTGAAAAGAACACACATGAAAAATGACTCTGGTTGTTGTTACTAAAAAGAACACACATGCAATGACACTTTGGATCCATAGGTGGTATGTGAAGAGATCACACATGCAAAATGACTCTGGTTGTTGTTACTAAAAAGAACACACATGCAATGACACTGGTGGATCCATGGGTGGTAGTTGAAAATAATACACATTTCAATGACACTTGTGGATCCATAGGTGGTATGTGAAAAGAACACACATGCAAAATAACTCTAGTTGTTGTTACTAAAAAGAACACACATGCAATGACACTGGTGGATCCCTGGGTGGATTGTGAAAAGATCACACATGCAATGACATTGGTGGATCCATAGGTGGTATGTGAAGAGATCACACATGCAATCACTCTGGTTGTTGTTAGTGAAAAGAACACACATGCAATGACACTGGTGGATCCATGTGTGGTCTCTGAAGAGAGCACACATTTCAATGACTCTTGTTGTTGTTAGTAAAAAGAACACACATGCAATGACATTGGTGGATCCATGTGTGGTCTCTGAAGAGAACACACATGCAATGACACTGGTTGTTGCTACTAAAAAGAACACACATGCAATGACACTAGTGGATCCATAGGTGGATTGTGAAGAGAACAAACATGCAATGACACTGGTGGATCCATAGGTGGTATGTGAAGAGATCACACATGCAATGACTCTGGTTGTTGTTAGTGAAAAGAACACACATGCAATGACACTGGTGGATCCATGTGTGGTCTCTGAAGAGAGCACACATTTCAATGACTCTTGTTATTGTTAGTAAAAAGAACACACATGCAATGACACTAGTGGATCCATGTGTGGTCTCTAAAGAGAACTGTCGTTGTATTGGGAACGGCAGTACCTGAAGAGGTTAGATAGAGGTGTGGGGACTAGCAGGGAAGCTATCGGCCAGGCGTCCATGAGTGAGATTGGGTGCGAAAGCGGCGTGGCGGACGCAAGAAGTACCCAGGTTCGGGGCTCTCGTGGTGAGGTGAAGCCCCTACTCCTGCCGGACCTGACTACATGGAATACACGAACTACAAGTGCTCCTCGAGCTGTATGTGCTAGCTACAGCCTTAAATGCTGTATGACCAACCCTTTCTACCGAGGCCTTGCGTCCCCTTATATAGGCAGAGAGGCAAAGGTCTGACTGGATAGTACAACTGGCGGGCCCGACAGGCGGGTCCCAGCCAGCTAGTCATCTACAGTATCCAGTATGGCATGTCTTATCGAGATCTGGCGGTATGGTATCGTGAGGCACGATGGGCGCCGTCGAAATCCGTCGTCGGCTGAGCCACTATTCCTGCATTGCCCTCGCAAAGTCTTCGGTATGGCTGGGTGGTTGCCAGTCTTGTCATCGTACAGGGCGTACCGTGCACTGATATGCACGTCGTCCTGTCTCGCTGATTGGGTCCGGCTACGTCACCGTATCCGGCTGTCTCTTCATGATCCGGCTACCGGGTGATAGCTGGCCTGTCTTACCCTGTCCGGCTGCATCTGGCCAGCCGGACGCTATCCGACTGTCTTGTTTCTTATCTGGTTGGGGTACCTGGGGACCATCCCCCTGACACTAGCCCCCGAGCGCGTGTGGATTCCGCCTTTAGGCGAAATGTGCGCGTGCTCCCTCCCGATTTTGAATTTGTATCCGGCTGCGCCTTGTGGTTGCGCTACTCGTGACGCCAGTGCTGACGCCGGCCACGCGCGCACGCGCCATCATTGCACTACAGCGGGCAGCGTAACGTCCCGTCGCACGTCGCCTCGGGGAACCGCTGTCCGGCGCTTCGTTTCTCGCTCCGGGATCTTCTACGCCTCTTGCCCTGGAACACGGGATCTAGGCGGCGGTTGGGGTGTGGGTTGCCCGGGTGCATGCCACGTGGCCCTGTTGACGGTTGCCCTTCCGGTCCTTTAAAGGGATGCTGCGGGGGAGGCAGTTCCTTTACTTCGCTCCCTCGCTGCAGTCTTCTTCTCCCCCACACGCTCCTACTTCTGCGCTCTTGCCCTCTGCACCGCAGCCCGCTGTGCCGTCCGCTCGCCGTCGTCGACGCTACGGGTCACCACCACTCTTCCATCGCTGCTCCTCTCCACCAGCCGGAAATGGCCGTCGACCACGGGGCTTGGTGCGGCTCCTCCGTCACCGAGGACCAGATTCAGAACTACCACGCCACCCGTGTTCTCCCGTCGGAGGAGGAGGTCGCGGTGCAGTTGGCACCGGCGGGAGAGGTGTCGCCACACCCGGCAGAGGAGGAGCACGTCGTCTTCCTCTCCCATCTGGCGCGCGGGTTCGCCCTTCCGGTGAACCCCTTTTCTTGACATTCCTCGCCTTCTTCGACCTTCGTCTTCACCACCTCGGCGCCAACGCCATTGGGACGCTGGCGCACTTCATGGCATTCTGTGAGAGCTATCTCGGGATCCAGCCGGATCTCGGGCTCTTCTGCCGGCTCTTCCGAGTCTGGCCGCAGGTGTAGTACACGAAGGGGCCGCTAGTCGCCTGCGGCGGCGCCTCCATCTACTCCCGCTCCCAATCCGGCTACCCCAAGTTCTTGCTCCAGGACACGGTACGGCTGTGGCAGTAGTCGTACTTCTACGTCAAGAACGTCACCAACGTCGACCGGATAAATCTTCCGGCCTTCTAGGATGTTGAGTCCAGCCGGTAGAACTGGGACTTGAAGTTCCATGGCGACAGGGAGGAGACGGACGCGATGCTGCAGCGCATGTGGTCCCTCGTCACCTGCCAGCTAACCGGCCGGGACATCACTCTTAGCTGGATGTCCCGGCTGATGATGCCGATGCTGCAGCGGGCGCACAAAATGTGCTATTACTCTGGCCGGTTGGACCCGACCCGGCTGTCGCGCCCTGATCCCTGCTACCACAACTTGAAGGAGTGGTTGTGGACGATCAGCAAGGAGCGGCTGCCGGAGAACTGGACGTTCAGTCTGGCACCCTTCAGCCGGGAGAACCGTGCGCCCCGGGTAAGTTCTTATAGCCGGAAACTTTATTTGCTCTTTCTATGTTGTTTCCTTGTTCTGTCTAACTGGCTTCTTGTATTCGGCAGATCTTCGCCTGCATCCTTCGTGGGGAGGGCGAGGCTCCCCTCGAGGTAATCACGCCTGACTTGCCCGAGCCGCGCGCTCGGCGGTCCGGCGAGGAATCAGACGGGGACGGTGATGCCTTCCCCAGCCGGAATGACGAGCCGGCTGCCGACCCGCACGCGGAGGTGCACGAGGTGGAAGAGGCCGTGCCGACCATGGACCCGGCGACGTGCTCCGTGACGGACGGCGAGGCAGGAGGGAGTGGCTCCCACCGTTCCGGCTCCCGCCGGCCTGTGACGGAGGAGCCGGCTCCCAAGAGGAGCCGGTCCAGCGCCCTGCCGCCAAGCCGTCTTGGCCAGAAGAAGGGGCCGCCCCCCAGTTGTGCCGGGGTACGTTCCTTCTCCCCCCTTTATCTTTCGGTGCTTTCTGTCTGCTTGCCCTCTTTCTTTTTTTTCTGACTTTGGTTTATTTTGCTTTTGCCTTCTCCTTCTCTTTAGCGTGTTGGTCTCTTTCGGAGCTACGACCCCGGCACGGGCGCCGACCGGGTCGCTACCCCATGCCCCGACTGCGCCAACCGGCGCCTCTCCTTCTTCTGAGGCGCAGCCTCCGCCTCCCCCTCGAGCTGAGCCGGCTGCCTCCGCCCAGCCGGAAGGTCCCCAGCCGGAAGCGGAGCCCTCCCAGCCGGAAGGCTCTTCCGCGGGCGCGCGGGGGCTGCCGGCAAGGAGCTCATCATTGTTGGTGATGACAACTCCGACGAGGAGCTCGGGGAGGAATGGCGAACAACGGTGGTCACAGCGAAGGAGTCCTTGGCTGTCAACTCCATGGATGATGATGCTTCCTCTGCCGCCTCGCTGTCGGACCTTGCCGCCATGCTCGAGCTGGCGGTGAAGGAGATCCGGCTATTGGAGGCCGTAGCCGGTGGGAACCGGACGTTGGAGCATAAGCTTGCTGCCGCCAACAGGACTTCCCAGAGTAAGTTCGCTTCACCCAGCTCGCTCTTTTTTTTACTGATAGCCGGTTTTGTTGCAGCCATCCTCGTGTGCGCTCAGCGCGAGATCGATCGCTTGAAGAAAGCGAACGACCGGCTGAGCAAGTCCAACTCCACTCTGCGGCTGCAGAACAAGGATTGGCACGCGAGGGTAGACGGTCTGGAGTCCACCGTCAAGGAGCATGATGCCTTGCTCGCTAGCCGGGCCGAAGCCTTCACCCTTCTCGAGGCCCAGAACAAGGACCAAGAGAAGGAGGTCAAACGACTAGCGATCAAGGAGAAGGCGCTGGTGGATGAGCTGATGTAGGTCGGCCACACTGCCAAGGGTAAGTTCCTTTTCCCGTCTTCCTTTCTTTCCGTATCCGGTAGCCGGATCTGACCCTTTTTCTGACAGCCTTTTACCCCGGCATAGACCTGCTGGCCTACAACCGGCTGCAGGAGAACTGGCCGGGAGCGCAGCCAACGACCCAGGAGCTTGTCGTCCTTCTTGGCGAGGAAGCTGCGAAGCTTCGTCAGGCGGTGCGGGACGTCTTCTCCTTCATGTGGCCAGAGGCTCCGGTTCCGGAGACGATGGCGCAGCTAGCGGCGAAGGTGGGAGAGGTGCCGGCTGCGGTGAATCGGCTGCGGGACTTGGCGGCGCGGGCCGGAGCGGAGATGGCTCTGGCCCTCATGCTCTCCTAGTACAAGGACGCCCGTGTCGAGAAGATCGATGGTGGCTTCCGTGCCGGAGCCGTTCTTGCCGTCAAGCCCATCCGGAGCTCCATGGATCCGCCATCAAGATCGCTGATTACATGGATCCCGACGAGGCGCTCACCGCCCGCAGGCGCCGAAACCGGATCAAGCTTCGTGCCTCCTCCACCGCCTGAAGCTTCTGCCAGCCAAGATCCCCCGCACGGCAAGGGTCCTGCCGTCTAGTTATTGCCCCGGGATGTCGGGTGTATTTGTCTTATGTTACATGTTCACGAACCTTGTCTGTTTGTACCGGCTGTCTCTGACGCCGGGTAACTTATGGGAGCTTCGTCTCCCTTTTGTTTGTTAATCGTTGAAATTCTTGAGTCTATTGTGCGTTGAGTTTCCTTTTGATGTTTTTGCCGGCTTGCTCTGCCCGGCTAACCTAGTCCGGCTACACACTCTTAGCCGGACGAACTGCACCTACAGTAGGGGCGCGCTAGCGCACCCACTGGGTGTAGCCCCCAAGATTCGGAGTAGCTGGCGTAGCCAGGTGCTTCGAATCTTTCTTATTTCTCCCAAGTCTTCTAACTTTATCCGACTGGCCTCGCCCCAGTCGTCCGCTTTCGTCGGCTGAATGCCTTCAGCCGGGGGAACTAACATTCCAGTGGGGGCGCGCGAGCGCACCCACTAGGTGTAGCCCCCGAGATTCGGAGTAGCTGGCGTAGCCAGGTGCTTCGAATCTTTCTTGTCTTTTATTGCTCCTACCCTTGCCATCACCTCGGCTCCAAGTGGCCGGCTAAACGCCCTTAGCCGGTCAGGAACTACAATATTCCACTGGGGGCGCGCGAGCGCACCTAGTGGGTGTAGCCCCCGAGATTCAGATCGCTTGATGAAGGCAAGGACTTCGAATCTTCTTTCCTTCTCCTGAATTCCGACTCGAGGTAGTCCGACAAGAATGTACATACGCATACACACACGTCCACATAGGTTAGTAGGTTAGTCTGCCAAATTGTAGCCGAAAAACGGCTTGTTTTTTCGAAAACTGGCTTGCTCCTTTCTAGACACTTAGTCACTTCCCCGTGTGCTCTGCTGTTTTCGCTGCGTCCTTGCCGGGTAGCCGGGTTGCGGTCTGCAGCCGGAATCAAAGGGAGCTGACAGTACATTACGCACGGTACTAACGGCTTAGCAGTTGGATTGGTTCGAGCTAGTTGCAGGGCCGGGACACCCGATCTGTCGCGTCTCCTCCCTGTTTTTCGTGTGGGATACCTCGGGCTTTTGCTCTTGCTAGCCGGACAGCCGGGTTGCGGTCTGTAGCTGAGACAAAGAGTGGGCCTCTGACATCGTCACACACTACTCAGCCGGTTTGTTGACTTAGCAGGCCGGGCCAGCCGGTGAGCCCCCGGGTAGGGGTTGCTGGAGCCGGAAAATTTGAACCGGAAAACAGGTGCACACACATTTCTAGAAGGAGCCCCCGAGATTCTCGTGGGGGTCCGCATTTTCATTCATGGGGTTTTCGGGATACATACACTGCCTGGCGACTTGGTGTAAAACGGGCGCAGCAGGGCCGTGTTCCAAGGACGCTCGGTCTCCTCATCTGATTTGTCCATCTTGTTCTTGCACGGCTGTTGTGCGTCGATGAGGTAATAGGAGTCGTTGGGCAGTGCCCGGCTGATGATGAAGGGGCCCTCCTAGGGTGGCGATAGCTTGTGCATGCCCTTCGTGTCTTGCACCAGCCGGAGAACCAGGTCGCCCTCGTGGAACACGACTGGGCAGATCCGGCTTGAATGGTAGCGACGCAGTCGCTGCTGGTACAGGGCCAATCTAGACAGGGCCAGCTCGCGGGCCTCCTCCAGGAGGTCCACCCCGTCCTCCCGCGCCTTCTTGTTGGCTTTTTCATCACACAGGAGCTTGCGAGGGGAGTCGAACTCGATGTCAGAGGAGAGGACGGCTTCCGATCCATAGACCAGGAAGAATGGCGTGTAGCCGGTTGACCTATTCGGTGTGGTGCGAAGGCTCCACAGCACTGCCAGGAGCTCTTCGATCCAACATCCGGGTGACCGCTCCAACGGCTCGATGAGACGTGGCTTGATGCCGGCTAGCACCAAGCCGTTTGCTCTTTCGACTTGCCCGTTGGACTGCGGGTGCGTGACGGAGGCAAGGTCCAGTCGGATGCCCTTGTTGCTACAGAACCGGGCAAAGGCCCCCTTGGCGAAGTTCGTGTCGTTGTCGGTGATGATGCTGTTGGGGTAGCCGAAGCGGTTGATGATGTCGGTGAAGAAGGTAACAACCGTCGCTCCATCCAGCTTCCGGATAGGCTTGGCCTCGATCCACTTTGTGAACTTGTCCACCGCTACCAGCAGGTGGGTCATGCCCACGCGTGCTCGCTTGAAAGGACCGACCATGTCGAGGCCCCAAACCGCGAAGGGCCAGGTGATCGGTATGGTCTTGAGTACCGAAGTTGGCATGCCCCGAGCGCGGCGTTGGCACCCGTTGCATGCGTAGACCAGCTGCTCAGCGTCCTCGAGGGCGGTGGGCCAATAGAAACCATGGCGGAATGCCTTGGCGACTATCACCCTTGACGAAGCGTGGTGCCCGCACTCGCCCCGGTGGATATCCTTGAGTAGCCGGTAGACGTGTCCACATCAACACATCTTTGGAAAATACCGGATACGCTGCGCTTGTATAGCTCGCCGTTTATGATGGTGTACGTGTGCACGCGGCGTCGGATTTGCCTGGCCTCCACCTCGTCATCCGGGAGTTCTCCATTGGCGATGTAGCTCATGAAGGGTTGTGCCCAGGATGGCACTTCCCGAATGACGAGGACGCTCCTGTCCTCCGGCTGACGGGTGTCGAGGGGTCGTCCGGGTGGCGTACCCGGGACGGCAGCCCCCGAGCCACTAGGGGAGCCGACAGCCCCCGGGTCTTGCGAGCCGGAAGGCGCTGCCTGGCCAGAATTGGTGCGGGTCTTCTTCTTTAGTGGTTCTACCGGCTCCGCTTCGCTGCTCGTCACCGAACGCTTCACGCCTGACGTTGGAGTCTGATTCTGGTGACGGGTTGATGGATGGCTTGCGCAGGTGCTCCAAGGAGACCCCTGGTGGGATAGCCTTCCTGGTGGATCCGATCTTGGAGAGCGCATCAGCCGCCTCGTTGTTGGTGCGGGGGACGAGGTGAAATTCGCACCCGTCAAAGGAGGCGCTGAGCTTCTGGATGTGGAATCGATAGAGAGCCATGTTTGCGTCTCTAGCGTCCCATTCTCCGGACACCTGCTACACCACCAAATCCGAATCACTGAAGCACAGGATCCAGTTGACACCGATCTCCTTGGCCTGCCGGAGTCCGTGCGCTAGTGCCTCGTATTCGTCTATGTTGCTGGAGGCCTTGAAGTGGATCTGCAGCACATACTCCAGCCGGTATCCTTTGGGCGAGGTGAGCACGATGCCGGCTCCCAAGCCCCCGAGCATCTTCGACTCGTCGAAGTGCATCCGCCAGTGGTCCGAATCCGAACGGTGGAGAATCTCTTGGTCTTGGCCCAGTCGACGAGGAAGTCCGCCAACGCCTGTGACTTGATCGTGAGCTAGGGCTCATACTGGATGGAGTAGGCGGCGAGCTCGATGGCCCACTTAGCGACTCGGCCGGTGGCATCCTTGTTGCCGATGATTTTTGAAAGGGGTGCAGTGCACACGACCTTAATCGGGTGCTCCTGAAGTAGTGCTTGAGCTTCTTGCATGCCAGGTACACACCGTAGCACATCTTTTGGTAGTGGGGGTAGTTCTACTTGGAGAGGGAGAGAACCTCACTGAGGTAGTAGACGGGTCTCTAAACCGGCTGAGCCTTGCCTTCCTCGGGGCCCTCCACCACTAGGACGACGCTGACGACCCGGCTGATGGCTGCTATATAGAGCAACATCGGCTCCTTGCTAGCCGGTGTGGCTAGAACCGGTGCTGTGGATAGCATGCGCTTGAGGTCGTGAAACGCGGCGTCGGCTTGCGAAGTCCAGGAGAACTTGTCCGTCTTCTTCATCAGCTGGTACAACGGGAGTGCCTTCTCCCCTAGCCGGCTGACAAAGCGATTGAGGGAAGCCAGGCATCCGGTGAACTTCTGGACCCCAAGCAGGTTCCTGGGCGGCTGCATCCTCTCGATGGCCGCGATCTTCTCCGGATTCATCTCGATACCTCGTTGTGATATGAGGAAACCGAGTAGCTGGCCAGATGGTACTCCGAAGACGCACTTCTCTGGGTTCAGCTTCATCTGGTACTGGCGGAGGTTGCCAAATGTTTCTCCCAGATCCTCGAGGAGGGTGCGCTTTTCCTTGGTCTTGATGACCACGTCATCCACGTAAGCGTGCATGTTTCGGCCTATCTGCGAGTGCAAGCATTTCTGCATACATCGCTGATAGGTGGCGCCTGTGTTCTTTAGGCCGAAAGGCATGGTTACATAGCAGAAAGCCCCGTAGGGGGTGATAAATGATGTCTTAATCTGATCAGCCGGGTTTAGCCGGATCTAATTGTACCAGGAATAACAATCTAGAAAAGACAACAAATCACTGTCGGCCGTGGAATCGATGACTTGATCAATACAGGGCAAGGCGAAGGGGTCTTTCGGGCATGCCTTGTTCAGGCTGGTGTAGTCGATACACATACGCCAGGTCTTGTTCTTCTTCAGCACCAAGACTAGGTTCACACACCATTCCGGGTGGTACACTTCCATGATGAACCCGGCTCCAAGGAGCCGGGTGATCTCGTCACCGATTATCTTTCTGTTCTCCTCTGCGAACCGGCGCAGAGGCTGCTTGACCGGCTTGGCATCCGGATGCACATGAAGTGAGTGCTCGGCGAACTCCCTCGACACACCCGACATGTCCTTGGGGGACCATGCGAAGATGTCCCGATTCTCACGGAGGAAGTCGACGAGCGCGCCTTCCTATTTGTTGTCCAAGCCGGCAACAATGGTGACGAACTTAGTCGGATCGGAGGGGTCAAGCAGGATCCTCTTCGTCTCCTTTGCCGGCTGGAAAGCTCCTTCTCCAGCCGGTTTGCTGCTAGCCGGAATGTCCTGCTAGGCCATGGCCACATTGTGCATGATCACGCGTTTTTCTCCGGCTATGATGAGGGCCTCTGCCAGTTTGGAACCGGCTGAGGCGCACTCCATCGACCGCCTGAAGCAACCGGCGACGGTGATCACGCCGTGGGGTCCCGGCATCTTCGTCTTGAGGTATGCGTAGTGGGGGATGGCCATGAACTTGGTGAGGGCGGGGCGCCCGAGGAGAGCATGGTAGGAGCTCGTCAGATTTACCACATCGAACCAAATTGGTTCGCGGCAGAAATTCTCCTCGGTCCCGAACATGACGTCCAGCTGGATTTTCCCCAGCGGGGCACAGGCTGGCCCCGATAGTACGCCGTGGAATGTTGTGGTAGTCGGGCGCAGGTCGCTTTCGCGAATGCCCAGCTTCTCCAGTGAGGACTGGTAGAGGAGGTTGAGGCTGCTGCCCCCATCGATGAGGACGCGCGAGAATCGGCACGTGCGCGCGTTGGAGACGATGAGGGGGTCGAGCACCATGGCGTAGCCCCCGGGAGTCGGCAAATGCTCAGGCTGATCCGCCCGGCTCCAGGTGATGGGGGTTTCCAACTAGTTCAGGTACTGGGGGACCGGAGAGACGATGGCGTTGACCTCCTTGGAGCGTCGCCTGTGGCTGTGCTTGTCGTCCTGCTTCGTCTCAAAGATGTGGTAGGCGGCGTGCGGCTGGGGGTAGCCGTTGTTGTTGTTGCCGCCGTTGCCGCCGTTACCATCATTACCGGCTCCCCTAGCTGGTGTTGGAGGTCCACCCGGTGGGGGAGGCGGGAGACGAGGCTGGTTGCCCTGGTCCTTTAGCTGGCGGGTCCAGCTGCAGTTCCGGGTGGTGTGCGTAGCCGGTTTGAAGGGACCGCTATGCCACTTGCATGGGCCGTCAATCATCTGGTCGAAGGTGAGCCGTGGCTTCTTCCTTCTTGCCTCGTTAGCCGGTGCGTCGGGCGTGCCCTCCACGGCGTTGACCTGTCGCGCGTGGTAGCGAGGCTTCTGTTGTCTGTCCTGGTGGTCCCCATGGAACCGGTTGTCGTTGCCGTGGCATCTGGAGGATCCGGCTTCTCCTGCCGGGTTGCTTGGTCGGTCGCGGGCCGGCTCCGTGGGAGTCGGACGGCCGTCCGCGTTTACTCGGAGGGGCTTCTTCATGGCGGCATCCGCCGTGGCGTACTGGTCCGCAACCGTCATGAGCACCGCCATGGTTTTTGGCTCGTCACACAGTAGCCGGTGGCGAAGCATGGTGCCCTCTCGGCAACCTTCGATGAAGAAGCTGATGGCTTGGCTCTCCAGGATGCCCTCGCAAGTATTGCGCAGTTCCATCCACTTGGCGAGGTACTCGCGGTTGGTCTCGCGGTCGCCCTGGACGCACAAGGCCAGGTCACGCGGGCGCCCTGGACGTTTGTACGTGCCATTAAAGTTGTGGACAAACACCTTCTCAAAGTCAGGCCAGGCGTTGATGCTGTTGGGCGCCAGGCTATTGAGCCATGTCCTTGCCAACCCGGTTAGCATGATGGGGACGTAGCGCACGGCTGTGCGCTTGTTCCCATGGGCGATGCCGACTGCCGTAGCATAGTCGGTCAACCAGTCTTCCGGCTTCATGCTGTTGTCGTACTTGGGGGTATCCCTGGGCAGGGAGAATTTATCCGGAAACGGCTCATTTCGGATGCGGGGTCCGAAACAAACCGGGCCGGTTGAATCTTCCTCCTCCGTGACGCGCGCTTGAGCAAGGAGCTCGATGCGGTCGCGGCATCCGGATAAGCCGGGTTGGGCGCTCCCAACCGGCCCGAGAGACGGGAACCGGCTGGTCTGGGCGCTCCGGCTAGCGGTGGGGGAGGTGGCGGGTTGCTGTTCACCGTCTGCTCCTGGCGCGGCTGACCCCTGTTGCCAGAGCTGCGACGCCTGCTGCGTGCCCTGGGCGGCTGAGGGGAGGACGCCTGTTGGGTGTCGCGCGGCGCGCCCCTGCTGTTGGCAGGTAGCTTGCTCCCCCTGGAGTAGCTAAGGTCTTCCTGCGTCTGCCGGTTGGCACCAGCCTGCTCGTCCGCGACGCGGAGGAGCTCCTACATGCGAGCGTGCTAGCAGGCTCACTCCTCGCCCTCCAGGTCGGGTAGTTCTTCCGCCGTGGCTCACGCCGCGCGCAGGTTCTTGATGGGCGTGCTATAGGTGGGTCATGTGAGGGCAGGCGCGGGATCGGGTTCCCCGCCCTTTTCCATCCTACCGCCCAGCTCACCGCCCCAACGCCGTACTTGGCCGTGTCGGCTCGGCTCCGCGGTAGCCGGTTGAGGCCGTGTGCGCGGTTGTACTCGCGCCGAGTGATCTCGAGTTGCTTGCGGGCTGCTGCCAGCTCCATGGCCTCCTGGAGGATCTGTCTCTCCATGGTGAAGTTGGCCTCCGCTTCCTCCGGGTTATCCCCGAGGTTAACCGGCGTCAGGAACCGATCAATGGCATCCTCCACCGGGTTCCAAGGCTGTGGGGGAGCGGAAGTTCCGACCTCGTCTGCGCCTCGCTCTCGCGGCTGGCGGGGGTGCGAGGTGGAACCGGCCATTATGACCTCCACGCCGCGGGATGCGGCGGAGGTGCTGCCACCTGAGCGCGGCAGCTCCGCAACAGAGACAATTTCCCTAGGGAAACGCTCCAGGACGGTGGCGACGTAGACGGGGAGATTGCCGAATAGCAGGACGGTGCCGTTCGCTGGGAAGGAGGTTCCGGCGAAGCAGGAGGCGTTGTCGATGACGCAGTCGAACTTTCCAAGCGTGAACACCAGGCCGGAGGTCACGCGCTCACCGGCTGAAGTGCGGGGTCCCATGCGGAACGTGACTCCGGTCGAAGCCATCTGCCCCACGATGGGCGCCAACTGTCGTTGTATTGGGAACGGCAGTACCTGAAGAGGTTAGATAGAGGTGTAGGGACTAGCAGGGAAGCTATCGACAGCGTCCGCAGGCGAGATTGGGTACGAGCGAGCGTAGCGGGACACAAGAAGTACCCAGGTTTAGTGCCCTCGTGGTGAGGTGAAGCCCCTACTCCTGCCGGACCTGACTACGTGGAATACACGAACTACAAGTGCTCCTCGAGCTGTATGTGCTAGCTACGACCTTAAATGTTGTATGACCAACCCTTTCTACTGAGGCCTTGCCTCCCCTTATATAGGCAGAGAGGCAAAGGTCTCACTGGCTAGTCCGACTGGCGGGCCCCACAGCGGTCCCAGCTAGTCATCTAGATCAAAGATGGCATGTCTTATCGGAGTACGAGCGGTATGGATATCGTAGGCACAGTGGACGCCGTGCGAGTCCATCATCAGCATAGGCCACTGTTCCTGCATCGCCCTCGGAAAGTCTTCGGTATGGCTGGGTGGTCGCCAGTCTTGTCATCGTATAGGGCGTACCGTGCATTGATACGCACGTCGTCCTGTCTCGCTGATTGGGTCCGGCTACGTCACCGTATAAGGCTGTCTCTTCCTGATACGTCTACCGGGTGATAGCCGGCCTGTCTTACCCTGTCTGGCTGCATCTGGCCAGCCGGACGCTATCCGACTATCTTGTTTCTTATCCAGTTGGGGTACCTGGGGACCATCCCCCTGACAAGAACACACATTCAATGACACTGGTTGTTGTTACCAAAAAGAACACACATGCAATGACACTGGTGGATCCATAGGTGGATTGTGAAGAGAGCACACATGCAATGACACTGGTGGATCCATAGGTGGTATGTGAAAAGAACACACGTGCAAAATGACTGGTTGTTGTTACTAAAAAGAACACACATGCAATGACACTGGTGGATCCATGTGTGGTCTCTGTAGAGAACACGCATTTCAATGACACTAGTGGATGCATATGTAGTATGTGAAAAGAACACACATGCAATGACTCTGTTTGTTGTTAGTGAAAAGAACACACATGCAATGACACTGGTGGATCCATAGGTGGTATGTGAGAAGAACACACATGCAAAATGATTGTGGTTGTTGTTACTAAGAAGAACACACATGCAATGACACTGGTGGATCCATAGGTGGATTATGAAATGAACACACATGCAATGACACTGGTGGATCCATAGGTGGTATGTAGGAAGAACACACATTTCAATGACTCTAGTTGTTGTTACTAAAAAGAACACACATGCAATGACCCTGGTGGATCCATAGGTGGTATGTGAAGAGATCACACATGCAAAATGACTCTGGTTGTTGTTACTAAAAAGAACATACATGCAAAATGACACTAGTGGGATCCATCGGTGGATTGTAAAAAGAAAACACATTTCAATGACACTGGTGAATCCATAGGTGGTATGTTTAAAAGAACACACATGCAAAATTACTCTAGTTGTTTTTACTAAAAAGAATACACATGCAATGACACTGGTGGATCCATGGGTGGATTGTGAAAAGAGCACACATGCAATGACACTAGTGGATCCATATGTGGTATGTGAAAAAACACACATGCAATGACTCTAGTTGTTGTTAGTGAAAAGAACACACATGCAATGACACTGGTGGATCCATGTGTTGTCTCTGAAGAGAGCACACATTTCAGCGACTCTTGTTGTTGTTAGTAAAAAGAACACACATGCAATGACACTGGTGGATCCATGTGTGGTCTCTGAAGAGAAAACACATGCAATGACACTGGTTGTTGTTACTAAAAACAACACACATGCAATGACACTGGTGGATCCATAGGTGGATTGTGTAGAGAACACTGGTGGATCCATGGGTGGATTGTGAAAAGAAAACACATGCTATGACACTGGTGGATCCATAGGTGGTATGTGAAAATAACACACATGCAAAATGACTCTGGTTGTTGTTACTAAAAAGAACACACATGCAAAATGACACTGGTGGGATCCATGGGTGGATTGTGAAAAGAAAACACATGCTATGACACTGGTGGATCCATACGTGGTATGTGAAAAGAACACACATGCAAAATGACTCTGGTTGTTACTAAAAAGAACACACATGCAATGACACCGGTGGATCCATGGGTGGATTGTGAAAAGAAGACACATGCAATGACATTGGTGGATCCATATGTGGTATGTGAAAAGAACACACATGCAAAATGACACTGGTTGTTACTAAAAAGAACACACATGCAATGACATCAGGATCCATGTGGTCTCTCAGAGAGAACACAAATTTCAATCACACTGGTGGATCCATATGTGGTATGTGAGAAGAACACACATTTTAATGACTCTGGTTGTTGTTACTAAAAAGAACACACATGCAATGACACTGGTGGATCCATAGGTGGATTGTGAAGAGAGCACACATGCAATGACACTGGTGGATCCATAGGTGGTATGTGAAAAGAACACACATGCAAAATGACTGGTTGTTGTTACTAAAAAGAACACACATGCAATGACACTGGTGGATCCATGTGTGGTCTCTGTAGAGAACACGCATTTCAATGACACTGGTGGATGCATATGTAGTATGTGAAAAGAACACACATGCAATGACTCTGGTTGTTGTTAGTGAAAAGAACACACATGCAATGACACTGGTGGATCCATAGGTGGTATGTGAGAAGAACACACATGCAAAATGATTGTGGTTGTTGTTACTAAGAAAAACACACATGCAATGACACTGGTGGATCCATAGGTGGATTATGAAATGAACACACATGCAATGACACTGGTGGATCCATAGGTGGTATGTGAGAAGAACCAACATTTCAATGACTCTGGTCGTTGTTACTAAAAAGAACACACATGCAATGACCCTGGTGGATCCATAGGTGGTATGTGAAGAAATCACACATGCAAAATGACTCTGGTTGTTGTTACTAAAAAGAACATACATGCAAAATGACACTAGTGGGATCCATGGGTGGATTGTAAAAAGAAAACACATTTCAATGACACTGGTGGATCCATAGGTGGTATGTTTAAAAGAACACACATGCAAAATTACTCTGGTTGTTGTTAGTAAAAAGAATACACATGCAATGACACTGGTGGATCCATGGGTGGATTGTGAAAAGAGCACACATGCAATGACACTAGTGGATCCATATGTGGTATCTGAAAAAAAAACACATGCAATGACTCTAGTTGTTGTTAGTGAAAAGAACACACATGCAATGACACTGGTGGATCCATGTGTGGTCTCTAAAGAGAGCACACATTTTAGCGACTCTTGTTGTTGTTAGTAAAAAGAACACACATGCAATGACACTGGTGGATCCATGTGTGGTCTCTGAAGAGAAAACACATGCAATGACACTGATTGTTGTTACTAAAAACAACACACATGCAATGACACTGGTGGATCCATAGGTGGATTGTGTAGAGAACACACATGCAATGACACTGGTGGATCCATAGGTGGTATGTGAAAAGAACACACATGCAAAATGACTCTGCTTGTTGTTACTAAAAAGAACACACATGCAAAATGACACTGGTGGGATCCATGGGTGGATTCTGAAAAGAAAACACATGCTATGACACTGGTGGATCCATAGGTGGTATGTGAAAAGAACACACATGCAAAATGACTCTGGTTGTTACTAAAAAGAACACACATGCAATGACACCGGTGGATCCATGGGTGGATTGTGAAAACAAGACACATGCAATGACATTGGTGGATCCATATGTGGTATGTGAAAAGAACACACATGCAAAATGACACTGGTTGTTACTAAAAAGAACACACATGCAATGACACTGGTGGATCCATGTGTGGTCTCTGTAGAGAACACACATTTCAATCACACTGGTGGATCCATATGTGGTATGTGAGAAGAACACACATTTTAATGACTCTGGTTGTTGTTACTAAAAAGAACACACATGCAATGACACTGGTGGATCCATAGGTGGATTGTGAAGAGAGCACACATGCAATGACACTGGTGGATCCATAGGTGGTATGTGAAAAGAACACACATGCAAAATGACTGGTTGTTGTTACTATAAGAACACACATGCAATGACACTGGTGGATCCATGTGTGGTCTCTGTAGAGAACACGCATTTCAATGACACTGGTGGATGCATATGTAGTATGTGAAAAGAACACACATGCAATGACTCTGGTTGTTGTTAGTGAAAAGAACACACATGCAATGACTCTGGTTGTTGTTAGTGAAAAGAACACACATGCAATGACACTGGTGGATCCATAGGTGGTATGTGAGAAGAACACACATGCAAAATGATTGTGGTTGTTGTTACTAAGAAGAACACATATGCAATGACACTGGTGGATCCATAGGTGGATTATGAAATGAACACACATGCAATGACACTGGTGGATCCATAGGTGGTATGTGAGACGAACACACATTTCAATGACTCTGGGTTGTTACTAAAAAGAACACACATGCAATGACCCTGGTGGATCCATAGGTGGTATGTGAAGAGATCACACATGCAAAATGACTCTGGTTGTTGTTAATAAAAAGAACATACATGCAAAATGACACTAGTGGGATCCATGGGTGGATTGTAAAAAGAAAACACATTTCAATGACACTGGTGGATCCATAGGTGGTATGTTTAAAAGAACACACATGCAAAATTACTCTGGTTGCTGTTAGTAAAAAGAATACACATGCAATGACACTGGTGGATCCATGGGTGGATTGTGAAAAGAGCACACATGCAATGACACTAGTGGATCCATATGTGGTATGTGAAAAAAACACACATGCAATGACTCTAGTTGTTGTTAGTGAAAAGAACACACATGCCATGACACTGGTGGATCCATGTGTGGTCTCTAAAGAGAGCACACATTTCAGCGACTCTTGTTGTTGTTAGTAAAAAGAACACACATGCAATGACACTGGTGGATCCATGTGTGGTCTCTGAAGAGAAAACACATGCAATGACACTGGTTGTTGTTACTAAAAACAACACACATGCAATGACACTGGTGGATCCATAGGTGGATTGTGTAGAGAACACACATGCAATGACACTGGTGGATCCATAGGTGGTATGTGAAAAGAACACACATGCAAAATGACTCTGGTTGTTGTTACTAAAAAGAACACACATGCAAAATGACACTGGTGGGATCCATGGGTGGATTGTGAAAAGAAAACACATGCTATGACACTGGTGGATCCATAGGTGGTATGTGAAAAGAACACACATGCAAAATGACTCTGGTTGTTACTAAAAAGAACACACATGCAATGACACCGGTGGATCCATGGGTGGATTGTGAAAAGAAGACACATGCAATGACATTGGTGGATCCATATGTGGTATGTGAAAAGAACACACATGCAAAATGAAACTGGTTGTTACTAAAAAGAACACACATGCAATGACACTGGTGGATCCATGTGTGGTCTCTGTAGAGAACACACATTTCAATCACACTGGTGGATCCATATGTGGTATGTGAGAAGAACACACATTTTAATGACTCTGGTTGTTGTTACTAAAAAGAACACACATGCAATGACACTGGTGGATCCATAGGTGGATTGTGAAGAGAGCACACATGCAATGACACTGGTGGATCCATAGGTGGTATGTGAAAAGAACACACATGCAAAATGACTGGTTGTTGTTACTATAATAACACACATGCAATGACACTGGTGGATCCATGTGTGGTCTCTGTAGAGAACACGCATTTCAATGACACTGGTGGATGCATATGTAGTATGTGAAAAGAACCACATGCAATGACTCTGGTTGTTGTTAGTGAAAAGAACACACATGCAATGACTCTGGTTGTTGTTAGTGAAAAGAACACACATGCAATGACACTGGTGGATCCATAGGTGGTATGTGAGAAGAACACACATGCAAAATGATTGTGGTTGTTGTTACTAAGAAGAACACATATGCAATGACAATGGTGGATCCATAGGTGGATTATGAAATGAACACACATGCAATGACACTGGTGGATCCATAGGTGGTATGTGAGAAGAACCAACATTTCAATGACTCTGGTCGTTGTTACTAAAAAGAACACACATGCAATGACCCTGGTGGATCCATAGGTGGTATGTGAAGAAATCACACATGCAAAATGACTCTGGTTGTTGTTACTAAAAAGAACATACATGCAAAATGACACTAGTGGGATCCATGGGTGGATTGTAAAAAGAAAACACATTTCAATGACACTGGTGGATCCATAGGTGGTATGTTTAAAAGAACACACATGCAAAATTACTCTGGTTGTTGTTAGTAAAAAGAATACACATGCAATGACACTGGTGGATCCATGGGTGGATTGTGAAAAGAGCACACATGCAATGACACTAGTGGATCCATATGTGGTATCTGAAAAAAACACACATGCAATGACTCTAGTTGTTGTTAGTGAAAAGAACACAAATGCAATGACACTGGTGGATCCATGTGTGGTCTCTAAAGAGAGCACACATTTCAGCGACTCTTGTTGTTGTTAGTAAAAAGAACACACATGCAATGACACTGGTGGATCCATGTGTGGTCTCTGAAGAGAAAACACATGCAATGACACTGGTTGTTATTACTAAAAACAACACACATGCAATGACACTGGTGGATCCATAGGTGGATTGTGTAGAGAACACACATGCAATGACACTGGTGGATCCATAGGTGGTATGTGAAAAGAACACACATGCAAAATGACTCTGCTTGTTGTTACTAAAAAGAACACACATGCAAAATGACACTGGTGGGATCCATGGGTGGATTGTGAAAAGAAAACACATGCTATGACACTGGTGGATCCATAGGTGGTATGTGAAAAGAACACACATGCAAAATGACTCTGGTTGTTACTAAAAAGAACACACATGCAATGACACCGGTGGATCCATGGGTGGATTGTGAAAAGAAGACGCATGCAATGACATTGGTGGATCCATATGTGGTATGTGAAAAGAACACACATGCAAAATGACACTGGTTGTTACTAAAAAGAACACACATGCAATGACACTGGTGGATCCATGTGTGGTCTCTGTAGAGAACACACATTTCAATCACACTGGTGGATCCATATGTGGTATGTGAGAAGAACACACATTTTAATGACTCTGGTTGTTGTTACTAAAAAGAACACACATGCAATGACACTGGTGGATCCATAGGTGGATTGTGAAGAGAGCACACATGCAATGACACTGGTGGATCCATAGGTGGTATGTGAAAAGAACACACATGCAAAATGACTGGTTGTTGTTACTATAAGAACACACATGCAATGACACTGGTGGATCCATGTGTGGTCTCTGTAGAGAACACGTATTTCAATGACACTGGTGGATGCATATGTAGTATGTGAAAAGAACACACATGCAATGACTCTGGTTGTTAGTGAAAAGAACACACATGCAATGACTCTGGTTGTTGTTAGTGAAAAGAACACACATGCAATGACACTGGTGGATCCATAGGTGGTATGTGAGAAGAACACACATGCAAAATGATTGTGGTTGTTGTTACTAAGAAGAACACATATGCAATGACACTGGTGGATCCATAGGTGGATTATGAAATGAACACACATGCAATGACACTGGTGGATCCATAGGTGGTATGTGAGACGAACACACATTTCAATGACTCTTGGTTGTTATTAAAAAGAACACACATGCAATGACCCTGGTGGATCCATAGGTGGTATGTGAAGAGATCACACATGCAAAATGACTCTGGTTGTTGTTAATAAAAAGAACATACATGCAAAATGACACTAGTGGGATCCATGGGTGGATTGTAAAAAGAAAACACATTTCAATGACACTGGTGGATCCATAGGTGGTATGTTTAAAAGAACACACATGCAAAATTACTCTGGTTGCTGTTAGTAAAAAGAATACACATGCAATGACACTGGTGGATCCATGGGTGGATTGTGAAAAGAGCACACATGCAATGACACTAGTGGATCCATATGTGGTATGTGAAAAAAACACACATGCAATGACTCTAGTTGTTGTTAGTGAAAAGAACACACATGCCATGACACAGGTGGATCCATGTGTGGTCTCTAAAGAGAGCACACATTTCAGCGACTCTTGTTGTTGTTAGTAAAAAGAACACACATGCAATGACACTGGTGGATCCATGTGTGGTCTCTGAAGAGAAAACACATGCAATGACACTGATTGTTGTTACTAAAAACAACACACATGCAATGAAACTGGTGGATCCATAGGTGGATTGTGTAGAGAACACACATGCAATGACACTGGTGGATCCATAGGTGGTATGTGAAAAGAACACACATGCAAAATGACTCTGCTTGTTGTTACTAAAAAGAACACACATGCAAAATGACACTGGTGGGATCCATGGGTGGATTCTGAAAAGAAAACACATGCTATGACACTGGTGGATCCATAGGTGGTATGTGAAAAGAACACACATGCAAAATGACTCTGGTTGTTACTAAAAAGAACACACATGCAATGACACCGGTGGATCCATGGGTGGATTGTGAAAAGAAGACACATGCAATGACACTGGTGGATCCATATGTGGTATGTGAAAAGAACACACATGCAAAATGAAACTGGTTGTTACTAAAAAGAACACACATGCAATGACACTGGTGGATCCATGTGTGGTCTCTGTAGAGAACACACATTTCAATCACACTGGTGGATCCATATGTGGTATGTGAGAAGAACACACATTCTAATGACTCTGGTTGTTGTTACTAAAAAGAACACACATGCAATGACACTGGTGGATCCATAGGTGGATTGTGAAGAGAGCACACATGCAATGACACTGGTGGATCCATAGGTGGTATGTGAAAAGAACACACATGCAAAATGACTGGTTGTTGTTACTATAATAACACACATGCAATGACACTGGTGGATCCATGTGTGGTCTCTGTAGAGAACACGCATTTCAATGACTGTGGTTGATGCATATGTAGTTTGTGAAAAGAAGACACATGCAATGACTCTGGTCGTTGTTAGTGAAAAGAACACACATGCAATGACTCTGGTTGTTGTTAGTGAAAAGAACACACATGCAATGACACTGGTGGATCCATAGGTGGTATGTGAGAAGAACACACATGCAAAATGATTGTGGTTGTTGTTACTAAGAAGAACACATATGCAATGACACTGGTGGATCCATAGGTGGATTATGAAATGAACACACATGCAATGACACTGGTGGATCCATAGGTGGTATGTGAGACGAACACACATTTCAATGACTCTGGGTTGTTACTAAAAAGAACACACATGCAATGACCCTGGTGGATCCATAGGTGGTATGTGAAGAGATCACACATGCAAAATGACTCTGGTTGTTGTTACTAAAAAGAACATACATGCAAAATGACACTACTGGGATCCATGGGTGGATTGTAAAAATAAAACACATTTCAATGACACTGGTGGATCCATAGGTGGTATGTTTAAAAGAACACACATGCAAAATTACTCTGGTTGTTGTTAGTAAAAAGAATACACATGCAATGACACTGGTGGATCCATGGGTGGATTGTGAAAAGAGCACACATGCAATGACACTAGTGGATCCATATGTGGTATGTGAAAAAAAAACACATGCAATGACTCTAGTTGTTGTTAGTGAAAAGAACACACATCCCATGACACTGGTGGATCCATGTGTGGTCTCTAAAGAGAGCACACATTTCAGCGACTCTTGTTGTTGTTAGTAAAAAGAACACACATGCAATGACACTGGTGGATCCATGTGTGGTCTCTGAATAGAAAACACATGCAATGACACTGGTTGTTGTTACTAAAAACAACACACATGCAATGACACTGGTGGATCCATAGGTGGATTGTGTGGAGAACACACATGCAATGACACTGGTGGATCCATAGGTGGTATGTGAAAAGAACCACATGCAAAATGACTCTGGTTGTTGTTACTAAAAAGAACACACATGCAAAATGACACTGGTGGGATCCATGGGTGGATTGTGAAAAGAAAACACATGCTATGACACTGGTGGATCCATAGGTGGTATGTGAAAAGAACACACATGCAAAATGACTCTGGTTGTTACTAAAAAGAACACACATGCAATGACACCGGTGGATCCATGGGTGGATTGTGAAAAGAAGACACATGCAATGACATTGGTGGATCCATATGTGGTATGTGAAAAGAACACACATGCAAAATGACACTGGTTGTTACTAAAAAGAACACACATGCAATGACACTGGTGGATCCATGTGTGGTCTCTGTAGAGAACACACATTTCAATCACACTTGTGGATCCATATGTGGTATGTGAGAAGAACACACATTTTAATGACTCTGGTTGTTGTTACTAAAAAGAACACACATGCAATGACACTGGTGGATCCATAGGTGGATTGTGAAGAGAGCACACATGCAATGACACTGGTGGATCCATAGGTGGTATGTGAAAAGAACACACATGCAAAATGACTTGTTGTTGTTACTAAAAAGAACACACATGCAATGACACTGGTGGATCCATGTGTGTCTCTGTAGAGAACACGCATTTCAATGACACTAGTGGATACATATGTAGTATGTGAAAAGAACACACATGCAATGACTCTGGTTGTTGTTAGTGAAAAGAACACACATGTAATGACACTGGTGGATCCATAGGTGGTATGTGAGAAGAACACACATGCAAAATGATTGTGGTTGTTGTTACTAAGAACACACATGCAATGACACTGGTGGATCCATAGGTGGATTATGAAATGAACACACATGCAATGACACTAGTGGATCCATAGGTGGTATGTGAGACAAACACACATTTCAATGACTCTGGGTTGTTACTAAAAAGAACACACATGCAATGACCCTGGTGGATCCATAGGTGGTATGTGAAGAGATCACACATGCAAAATGACTCTGGTTGTTGTTACTAAAAAGAACATACATGCAAAATGACACTAGTGGGATCCATGGGTGGATTGTAAAAAGAAAACACATTTCAATGACACTGGTGGATCCATAGGTGGTATGTTTAAAAGAACACACATGCAAAATTACTATGGTTGTTGTTAGTAAAAAGAATACACATGCAATGACACTGGTGGATCCATGGGTGGATTGTGAAAAGAGCACACATGCAATGACACTAGTGGATCCATAGGTGGTATGTGAAAAAAACACACATGCATTGACTCTAGTTGTTGTTAGTGAAAAGAACACACATGCAATGACACTGGTGGATCCATGTGTGGTCTCTAAAGAGAGCACACATTTCAGCGACTCTTGTTGTTGTTAGTAAAAAGAACACACATGCAATGACACTGGTGGATCCATGTGTGGTCTCTGAAGAGAAAACACATGCAATGACACTGGTTGTTGTTACTAAAAACAACACACATGCAATGACACTGGTGGATCCATAGGTGGATTGTGTAAAGAACACACATGCAATGACACTGGTGGATCCATAGGTGGTATGTGAAAAGAACACACATGCAAAATGACTCTGGTTGTTGTTACTAAAAAGAACACACATGCAAAATGACACTGGTGGGATCCATGGGTGGATTGTGAAAAGAAAACCCATGCTATGACACTGGTGGATCCATAGGTGGTATGTGAAAAGAACACACATGCAAAATGACTCTGGTTGTTACTAAAAAGAACACACATGCAATGACACCGGTGGATCCATGGGTGGATTGTGAAAAGAAGACACATGCAATGACATTGGTGGATCCATATGTGGTATGTGAAAAGAACACACATGCAAAATGACACTGGTTGTTACTAAAAAGAACACACATGCAATGACACTGGTGGATCCATGTTTGGTCTCTGTAGAGAACACACATTTCAATCACACTGGTGGATCCATATGTGGTATGTGAGAAGAACACACATTTTAATGACTCTGGTTGTTGTTACTAAAAATAACACACATGCAATGACACTGGTGGATCCATAGGTGGTATGTGATAAGAACACACATGCAAAATGACTCTGGTTGTTACTAAAAAGAACACACATGCAATGACACTGTGGATCCATAGGTGGTATGTGAAGAGATCACACATGCAAAATGACTCTGGTTGTTGTTACTAAAAAGAACACACATGCAATGACACTGGTGGATCCATGGGTGGTAGTTGAAAATAATACACATTTCAATGACACTGGTGGATCCATAGGTGGTATGTGAAAAGAAGACACATGCAAAATGACTCTGGTTGTGTTACTAAAAAGAACACACATGCAATGACACTGGTGGATCCATGGGTGGATTGTGAAAAGATCACACATGCAATGACACTAGTGGATCCATAGGTGGTATGTGAAGAGATCACACATGCAATGACTCTGGTTGTTAGTAGTGAAAAGAACACACATGGAATGACACTGGTGGATCCATGTGTGGTCTCTGAAGAGAGCACACATTTCGATGACTCTTGTTGTTGTTAGTAAAAAGAACACACATGCAATGACACTGGTGGATCCATGTGTGGTCTCCGAAGAGAACACATATGCAATGAAACTGGATGTTGTTACTAAAAAGAACACACATGCAATGACACTGGTGGATCCATAGGTGGATTGTGAAGAGAACACACATGCAATGAGACTGGTGGATCCATAGGTGGTATGTGAAGAGATCGCACATGCAATGACTCTGGTTGTTGTTAGTGAAAAGAACACACATGCAATGACACTGGTGGATCCATGTGTGGTCTCTGAAGAGAGCACACATTTCAATGACTCTTGTTGTTGTTAGTAAAAAGAACACACATGCAATGACACTGGTGGATCCATGTGTGGTCCCTGAAGAGAACGCACATGCAATGACACTGGTTGTTGTTACTAAAAAGAACACACATGCAATGACACTAGTGGATTGTGAAGAGGGCACACATGCAATGACACTGGTGGATCCATAGGTGGTATTGGAAAAGAACACACATGCAAAATGACTGGTTGTTGTTACTAAAAAGAACACACATGCAATGACACTGGTGGATCCATATGTGGTATGTGAAAAGAACACACGTGCAATGACTCTGGTTGTTGTTAGTGAAAAGAATACACATGAAATGACACTGGTTGATCCATAGGTGGTATGTGAGAAGAACACACATGCAAAATGACTCAACTTGTTGTTACTAAGAAGAACACACATGCAATGACACTAGTGGATCCATAGGTGGATTATGAAATGAACACACATGCAATGACACTGGTGGATCCAGAGGTGGTATGTGAGAAGAACACACATTTCAATGACTCTGGTTGTTGTTACTAAAAAGAACACACATGCAATGAGACTGGTGGATGCATAGGTGGTATGTGAAGAGATCACACATGCAAAATGACTCTGGTTGTTGTTACTAAAAAGAACACACATGCAAAATGACACTGGTGGGATCCATGGGTGGATTGTGAAAAGAAAACACAGGCAATGACACTGGTGGATCCATAGGTGGTATGTGAAAAGACCACACATGCAAAATGACTCTGGTTGTTACTAAAAAGAACACACATGCAATGACACTGGTGGATCCATGGGTGGTATGTGAGAAGAACACACAGGCAATGACTCTGGTTGTTGTTAGTGAAAAGAACACACATGCAATGACACTGGTGGATCCATGTGTGGTCTCTGAAGAGAGCACACATTTCAATGACTCTTGTTGTTGTTAGTAAAAAGAACACACATGCAATGACACTGGTGGATCCATGTGTGGTCTCTGAAGAGAGAACACATGCAATGACACTGGTTGTTGTTACTAAAAAGAACACATGCAATGACACTGTGAGATCCATAGGTGGATTGTGAAGAGAACACACATGCAATGACACTGGTGGATCCATATGTGGTATGTGAAGAGAACACACATGCAAAATGACTCTGGTTGTTGTTACTAAAAAGAACACACATGCAAAATGACACTGGTAGGATCCATAGGTGGTATGTGAAAAGAACACACATGCAAAATGACTTTGGTTCTTGTTACTAAAAAGAACACACATGCAATGACACTGGTGGATCCATGGGTGGATCGTGAAAAGAGCACACATGCGATGACACTGGTGGATCCATATGTGGTATGTGAAAAGAACACACATGCAAAATGACTGGTTGTTGATACTAAAAAGAACACACATGCAATGACATTGGAGGATCCATGTGTGGATTGTGAAAAGAGCACACATGCAATGACACTGGTGGATCCATGTTTGGTCTCTGTAGAGAACACACATTTCAATCACACTGGTGGATCCATATGTGGTATGTGAGAAGAACACACATTTTAATGACTCTGGTTGTTGTTACTAAAAATAACACACATGCAATGACACTGGTGGATCCATAGGTGGTATGTGATAAGAACACACATGCAAAATGACTCTGGTTGTTACTAAAAAGAACACACATGCAATGACACTGTGGATCCATAGGTGGTATGTGAAGAGATCACACATGCAAAATGACTCTGGTTGTTGTTACTAAAAAGAACACACATGCAATGACACTGGTGGATCCATGGGTGGTAGTTGAAAATAATACACATTTCAATGACACTGGTGGATCCATAGGTGGTATGTGAAAAGAAGACACATGCAAAATGACTCTGGTTGTGTTACTAAAAACAACACACATGCAATGACACTGGTGGATCCATGGGTGGATTGTGAAAAGATCACACATGCAATGACACTAGTGGATCCATAGGTGGTATGTGAAGAGATCACACATGCAATGACTCTGGTTGTTAGTAGTGAAAAGAACACACATGGAATGACACTGGTGGATCCATGTGTGGTCTCTGAAGAGAGAACACATTTCGATGACTCTTGTTGTTGTTAGTAAAAAGAACACACATGCAATGACACTGGTGGATCCATGTGTGGTCTCCGAAGAGAACACATATGCAATGAAACTGGATGTTGTTACTAAAAAGAACACACATGCAATGACACTGGTGGATCCATAGGTGGATTGTGAAGAGAACACACATGCAATGAGACTGGTGGATCCATAGGTGGTATGTGAAGAGATCGCACATGCAATGACTCTGGTTGTTGTTAGTGAAAAGAACACACATGCAATGACACTGGTGGATCCATGTGTGGTCTCTGAAGAGAGCACACATTTCAATGACTCTTGTTGTTGTTAGTAAAAAGAACACACATGCAATGACACTGGTGGATCCATGTGGTCCTGAAGAGAGCACATGCAATGACACTGGTTGTTGTTACTAAAAAGAACACACATGCAATGACACTAGTGGATTGTGAAGAGAGCACACATGCAATGACACTGGTGGATCCATAGGTGGTATTGGAAAAGAACACACATGCAAAATGACTGGTTGTTGTTACTAAAAAGAACACACATGCAATGACACTGGTGGATCCATATGTGGTATGTGAAAAGAACACACGTGCAATGACTCTGGTTGTTGTTAGTGAAAAGAATACACATGAAATGACACTGGTTGATCCATAGGTGGTATGTGAGAAGAACACACATGCAAAATGACTCAACTTGTTGTTACTAAGAAGAACACACATGCAATGACACTAGTGGATCCATAGGTGGATTATGAAATGAACACACATGCAATGACACTGGTGGATCCAGAGGTGGTATGTGAGAAGAACACACATTTCAATGACTCTGGTTGTTGTTACTAAAAAGAACACACATGCAATGAGACTGGTGGATGCATAGGTGGTATGTGAAGAGATCACACATGCAAAATGACTCTGGTTGTTGTTACTAAAAAGAACACACATGCAAAATGACACTGGTGGGATCCATGGGTGGATTGTGAAAAGAAAACACAGGCAATGACACTGGTGGATCCATAGGTGGTATGTGAAAAGACCACACATGCAAAATGACTCTGGTTGTTACTAAAAAGAACACACATGCAATGACACTGGTGGATCCATGGGTGGTATGTGAGAAGAACACACAGGCAATGACTCTGGTTGTTGTTAGTGAAAAGAACACACATGCAATGACACTGGTGGATCCATGTGTGGTCTCTGAAGAGAGCACACATTTCAATGACTCTTGTTGTTGTTAGTAAAAACAACACACATGCAATGACACTGGTGGTTCCATGTGTGGTCTCTGAAGAGAGAACACATGCAATGACACTGGTTGTTGTTACTAAAAAGAACACATGCAATGACACTGTGAGATCCATAGGTGGATTGTGAAGAGAACACACATGCAATGACACTGGTGGATCCATATGTGGTATGTGAAGAGAACACACATGCAAAATGACTCTGGTTGTTGTTACTAAAAAGAACACACATGCAAAATGACACTGGTAGGATCCATAGGTGGTATGTGAAAAGAACACACATGCAAAATGACTTTGGTTCTTGTTACTAAAA
This sequence comes from Avena insularis, assembly GCA_023614405.1. Taxonomy (NCBI): domain Eukaryota; kingdom Viridiplantae; phylum Streptophyta; class Magnoliopsida; order Poales; family Poaceae; genus Avena; species Avena insularis. The sequence goes on from CM042686.1 coordinate 96,281,666, forward strand.
AGAACACACATGCAATGACACTGGTGGATCCATGGGTGGATCGTGAAAAGAGCACACATGCGATGACACTGGTGGATCCATATGTGGTATGTGAAAAGAACACACATGCAAAATGACTGGTTGTTGATACTAAAAAGAACACACATGCAATGACATTGGAGGATCCATGGGTGGATTGTGAAAAGAGCACACATGCAATGACACTGGTGGATCCATAGGTGGTATGTGAAGAGATCACACATGCAAAATGACTCTGGTTGTTGTTAGTGAAATTAACACACAAGCAATGACACTGGTGGATCCATAGGTGGTATGTGAGAAGAACACACATTTCAATGACTCTGGTTGTTGTTACTGAAAAGAACACACATACAATGACACTGGTGGATCCATGGGTGGTAGTTGAAAATAATACACATTTCAATGACACTGGTGGATCCATAGGTGGTATGTGAAAAGAACACACATGCAAAATGACTCTGGTTGTTGTTACTAAAAAGAACACACATGCAATGACACTGGTGGATCCATAGGTGGTATGTGAAAAGAGCACACATGCAATGACACTAGTGGATCCATAGGTGGTATGTGAAGAGATCACACATGCAATGACACTGGTGGATCCATGTGTGGTCTCTGAAGAGAGCACACATTTCAATGACTCTTGTTGTTGTTAGTAAAAAGAACACACATGCAATGACACTGGTGGATCCATGTGTGGTCTCTGAAGAGAGAACACATGCAATGACACTGGTTGTTGTTACTAAAAAGAACACATGCAATGACACTGTGAGATCCATAGGTGGATTGTGAAGAGAACACACATGCAATGACACTGGTGGATCCATAGGTGGTATGTGAAGAGAATACACATGCAAAATGACTCTGGTTGTTGTTACTAAAAAGAACACACATGCAAAATGACACTGGTAGGATCCATAGGTGGTATGTGAAAAGAACACACATGCAAAATGACTTTGGTTCTTGTTACTAAAAAGAACACACATGCAATGACACTGGTGGATCCATGGGTGGATCGTGAAAAGAGCACACATGCGATGACACTGGTGGATCCATATGTGGTATGTGAAAAGAACACACATGCAAAATGACTGGTTGTTGATACTAAAAAGAACACACATGCAATGACATTGGTGGATCCATGGGTGGATTGTGAAAAGAGCACACATGCAATGACACTGGTGGATCCATAGGTGGTATGTGAAGAGATCACACATGCAAAATGACTCTGGTTGTTGTTAGTGAAATTAACACACAAGCAATGACACTGGTGGATCCATAGGTGGTATGTGAGAAGAACACACATTTCAATGACTCTGGTTGTTGTTACTGAAAAGAACACACATGCAATGACACTGGTGGATCCATGGGTGGTAGTTGAAAATAATACACATTTCAATGACACTGGTGGATCCATAGGTGGTATGTGAAAAGAACACACATGCAAAATGACTCTGGTTGTTGTTACTAAAAAGAACACACATGCAATGACACTGGTGGATCCATAGGTGGTATGTGAAAAGAGCACACATGCAATGACACTAGTGGATCCATAGGTGGTATGTGAAGAGATCACACATGCAATGACTCTGGTTGTTAGTAGTGAAAAGAACACACATGGAATGACACTGGTGGATCCATGTGTGGTCTCTGAAGAGAGCACACATTTCGATGACTCTTGTTGTTGTTAGTAAAAAGAACACACATGCAATGACACTGGTGGATCCATGTGTGGTCTCCGAAGAGAACACACATGCAATGACACTGGATGTTGTTACTAAAAACAACACACATGCAATGACACTGGTGGATCCATAGGTGGATTGTGAAGAGAACACACATGCAATGAGACTGGTGGATCCATAGGTGGTATGTGAAGAGATCGCACATGCAATGACTCTGGTTGTTGTTAGTGAAAAGAACACACATGCAATGACACTGGTGGATCCATGTGTGGTCTCTGAAGAGAGCACACATTTCAATGACTCTTGTTGTTGTTAGTAAAAAGAACACACATGCAATGACACTGGTGGATCCATGTGTGGTCCCTGAAGAGAACGCACATGCAATGACACTGGTTGTTGTTACTAAAAAGAACACACATGCAATGACACTAGTGGATTGTGAAGAGAGCACACATGCAATGACACTAGTGGATCCATAGGTGGTATGTGAAAAGAACACACATGCAAAATGACTGGTTGTTGTTACTAAAAAGAACACACATGCAATGACACTGGTGGATCCATGTGTGGTCTCTGTAGAGAACACGCATTTCAATGACACTAGTGGATCCATATGTGGTATGTGAAAAGAACACACGTGCAATGACTCTGGTTGTTGTTAGTGAAAAGAATACACATGAAATGGCACTGGTTGATCCATAGGTGGTATGTGAGAAGAACACACATGCAAAATGACTCTACTTGTTGTTACTAAGAAGAAAACACATGCAATGACACTAGTGGATCCATAGGTGGATTATGAAATGAACACACATGCAATGACACTGGTGGATCCAGAGGTGGTATGTGAGAAGAACACACATTTCAATGACTCTGATTGTTGTTACTAAAAAGAACACACATGCAATGAGACTGGTGGATGCATAGGTGGTATGTGAAGAGATCACACATGCAAAATGACTCTGGTTGTTGTTACTAAAAAGAACACACATGCAAAATGACACTGGTGGGATCCATGGGTGGATTGTGAAAAGAAAACACAGGCAATGACACTGGTGGATCCATAGGTGGTATGTGAAAAGACCACACATGCAAAATGACTCTGGTTGTTACTAAAAAGAACACACATGAAATGACACTGGTGGATCCATAGGTGGTATGTGAGAAGAACACACATGCAATGACACTGGTGATCCATATGTGGTATGTGAAAAGAACACACATGCAATGACTCTGGTTGTTGTTAGTGAAAAGAACACACATGCAATGACACTGGTGGATCCATGTGTGGTCTCTGAAGAGAGCACACATTTCAATGACTCTTGTTGTTGTTAGTAAAAAGAGCACACATGCAATGACACTGGTGGATCCATGTGTGGTCTCTGAAGAGAGAACACATGCAATGACACTGGTTGTTGTTACTAAAAAGAACACATGCAATGACACTGTGAGATCCATAGGTGGATTGTGAAGAGAACACACATGCAATGACACTGGTGGATCCATAGGTGGTATGTGAAGAGAACACACATGCAAAATGACTCTGGTTGTTGTTACTAAAAAGAACACACATGCAAAATGACACTGGTAGGATCCATAGGTGGTATGTGAAAAGAACACACATGCAAAATGACTTTGGTTCTTGTTACTAAAAAGAACACACATGCAATGACACTGGTGGATCCATGGGTGGATCGTGAAAAGAGCACACATGCGATGACACTTGTGGATCCATATGTGGTATGTGAAAAGAACACACATGCAAAATGACTGGTTGTTGATACTAAAAAGAACACACATGCAATGACCTTGGTGGATCCATGGGTGGATTGTGAAAAGAGCACACATGCAATGACACTGGTGGATCCATAGGTGGTATGTGAAGAGATCACACATGCAAAATGACTCTGGTTGTTGTTAGTGAAATTAACACACGAGCAATGACACTGGTGGATCCATAGGTGGTATGTGAGAAGAACACACATTTCAATGACTCTGGTTGTTGTTACTGAAAAGAACACACATGCAATGACACTGGTGGATCCATGGGTGGTAGTTGAAAATAATACACATATCAATGACACTGGTGGATCCATAGGTGGTATGTGAAAAGAACACACATGCAAAATGACTCTGGTTGTTGTTACTAAAAAGAACACACATGCAATGACACTGGTGGATCCATAGGTGGTATGTGAAAAGAGCACACATGCAAAATGACTCTGGTTGTTGTTACTAAAAAGAACACAGATGCAAGGACACTAGTGGATCCATGGGTGGTAGTTGGAAATAATACACATTTCATTGACACTGGTCGATCCATAGGTGGTATGTGAAAAGAACACACATGCAAAATGACTCTGGTTGTTGTTACTAAAAAGAACACACATGCAATGACACGGGTGGATCCATGGGTGGATTGTGAAAAGAGCACACATGCAATGACACTGGTTGATCCATATGTGGTATGTGAAAAGAACACACATGCAATGACTCTGGTTGTTGTTAGTGAAAAGAACACACATGCAATGACACTGGTGGATCCATGTGTGGTCTCTGTAGAGAACACACATTTCAATCACACTAGTGGATCCATATGTGATATGTGAAAAGAACACACATGCAATGACTCTGGTTATTGTTAGTGAAATGAACACATATGCGATGACACTGGTGGATCCATAGGTGGTATGTCAGAAGAACACACATTTCAATGACTCTGGTTGTTGTTACTAAAAAGAACACACATGCAATGACACTGGTGGATCCATAGGTGGTATGTGAAGAGACCACACATGCAAAATGACTCTGGTTGTTGTTACTAAAAAGAACATACATGCAATGACACTGGTGGATCCATGGGTGGATTGTGAAAAGAACACACATGCAATGACACTGGTGGATCCATAGGTGGTTTGTGAAAAGAACACACATGCAAAATGACTCTGGTTGTTGTTACTAAAAAGAACACACATGCAATGACACTGGTGGATCCATAGGTGGATTGTGAAGAGAACACACATGCAATGACACTGGTGATCCATATGTGGTATGTGCAAAGAACACACATGCAATGACTCTGGTTGTGGTTAGTGAAAAGAACAGACATGCAATGACATTGGTGGATCGATAGGTGGTATGTGAAGAGATCACACATGCAAAATGACTCTGGTTGTTGTTACTAAAAAGAACACACATGCAAAATGACACTGGTGGGTCCATGGGTGGATTGTGAAAAGATCACAAATGCAATGACATTTGAATGGTACGGGTGGATCCATAGGCGGATTGTGATAAGAGATTTTCCCTCTCTCTCTGTCAAAAATCTCACAAAAACCCAAACGTGTGGACATCCCAAACATGTGCTCACTCTGGGTGCTATGCCCTGATTGGCTGACTGAGATGTCATGTGGATCGTCTCCACCAACCATTGATCCCATGTGATCCAATGGGCAGGATAACCCCTTCCTTCTCCACTTTTTTATGCATTGTCAATCCGTGCCACCTCTCTATCCGTGCCACCTATACTAAACCCCCATAAACAAGTGAAAATCCATCTATCTAACTAAAATAAATAAAATAAATGATCATATTTTGAAGAAGCCATTGTCTTCGTCTTCCGGTTCGTCCTCGTCTTCGTCAACACCATGGTCCCCGCCATCGTCGACGTCGGTGCCCTCCTCTAACGACCCCACACCGCCACCTTCCTCGAATAAGCGTGCTATGTCCTCGTCGGAGTCCTCCTCCTCTTCGTAGTCCCACGGGTCCACGTCACTCTCCTCCGCTCCTGCCTCCAACTGATCGATGAACGCCTCCTCGTTGGCCGAGTCAGACTCGTCCAAATAGCTATCTCCTCTCTTCTTCCTGGTCTTCTTCTCGTTCCTCTTCTTGTCTGTACTCGCCGGTGCAACACGCGCCCCCGTCCTGGCTGCTACTTTGCGCTTGTCCGACGCTGCAGGTACCCCACGCTCCTCTTGCACGGCCGGTAGGAGCTTCGACATCGCTGTGTCCTCGAGTGCCGATGTCGATGGATCCTAGCGCGGTCGGACACGACGTGCTGCCTCAGCAGGCGACTCACGAGCGTGGACGATGCAGCGAAGAGCCGGGGACGCAGGACGGTTAGTGGACGGCTGGGACCTGCCATTACCACGGCGAGGGGGCATCGTGCTCGAGGTAGTTGCTCCGAATGGTCGATGGCGGGTACACAGAGTGGGGTGCCAATATGATCAAGGACGAGCAGCGGTTTCGTGCCTCGTGTCCACGCGTGCATTTGTCGATTATCAAAAAAAATAAGAAGTAATATCTCGCGTACTTAACATAATTTGATCACAACTAAAGTGCCACAGCATATTCTAGACTCGTAAATATCCCGTCCATGCCTGTCACGTGGAGTTCGACGGAGTTGGACGTGCCAACGTGATCGTGCAGTAGTTGCGCGCGTCATTGCCCCATCAACACGTGACACACGCACGCGGTATGTGCGCGCCGATTCCCGTGACGACCACCCGGCTCGCACTCCCCTTATTATATACTGGATTTTGGGCAGCGCCGAAGACCATTGAAGTGTCCATCGTAATAAAGACAAGTCCCATCGATTCCCTACCCCTGCCTCCCTGGCTTCTTTGAGAAGGTAGACCGTACACGGTGGTCTTGTATATTAGTACTAGTACTACTGGACCACGGCATGTACTCTTTACTCTTCTCCCACACTAATAATCACTATCTCCTTCCTCCTGCCTCCACCACACTCACCCTGCAAGCCATGGCTCCACTGAGGAGGGGGAGAGGCCGGTCGACGTCCTCATGGAGAAAAGGGAGAGAAATCGCCGCTAGGCACTTCTTGCTCTACCAGCCGCTCATGCCCACCCTCTCATCGAGGCCCAATCTCCCCCGACAATGGCGCCGAATGTTCTAGCAGGCGAGGGCTCCTCCCGGTATGGTCTCCTTATTCTACTTCTTCTCCATCTCCCTCTCCATCATGATCTTAATCAGCTTCTTATTGTTTTTCTTCTTCTTATGGCTCTTCCTCTTCTACATATTACAGGTCGGCCGTGGAGCCCGAATCCACCACGACGGAGGCGTTGCAGGACCCGTTCGGCCCCGTTCCATGTCTCAGCGAGGTAGCAAATCTCCACGCTGTTATTTCTCCGAGTTATGATGTGGATTTCTTAGATGATGTCCGCCCCGCATTGGTTTTTCTTCTTATTTTGTGAGTTGTATTTGTTTTCATGAATATGACTGGATCTCTTGGTCTTTCCTTAATACCGCTGTTCATAGATTCACTATGGATTTTTTGTGATTAGGATTAGTTTATCGTGGTCATGAATAGATCTCCAGGTCCATTTTTTAACACTTTAGCCAATAGATTCAACAGGGATTTTTTTGATCTGTATTAGTATTCACCTGGGACCTAGAGTGTAATTGTAGAATTCCTATTTCAATTAACATGAACGATGCAGCGATTGAAGGACAAGTACCATGAGAAGGTGGCCGTGATCAGTTCCAAGATTGCCAACCAACATGAGCTTGCACACTCCCTCACCCAAGCTAATGAGAGCCTACGCAAGAAATTATCTGTGTAGAAGGATATCTCGCTAGATTTTGCACGTGATGTTGTTAGGCTGCAGAAAGTGCTCGACCATAACTTGATCAGGCAAGAACAGGCCTTCAAGATAATCAACGAGCTCACGGAGGAGAAGAAGAATCTTGTGGAAAGGTGCATTCTCCTGGAGGACAAAGTCAGCGAGGCACTCAGAGGACGCGTCGAGGAAACCAAGGCTACCATCCGAGCCTACCATGACAGGAACCGTTGACTGGATGCAGTCAAGGAGATGAAGGCGGACATGAGCAGAGGGATCACCGTACTCGAGGGTGGTCAGAAAGAGAACGAGGAGCTAAGGGCATGTCTGGAGGCGTACCGGAGCAATGCCAAAGTCAGATTCCCGTTAGTGGGGACACGAATACCACTTCATCCTCCTCTCCTTTTGCAATGTTTAGGGTTCAGGGAGCAATGACCATGTCTGCTTCCCATTATAGGGTGCAATAAGAATCCTAGGGCAACTACTTATCTATCTGGACATGTGTTGGTGTTCATGTTCATGAATGGACACCATGTTATCTTTCCATATGTATGTGGACATGGGTTTCTGCATTATGAGTTTGCCACTCTCCCACTACTATTTGGTGATATTGGGAAAAACCCACAACACACTAAACTGCTGATAAATCTTATTTGTCTTCGAAATTGAAATTATGACAGTGCCACTAGTCGATTCATAAAATGTTGATTAGTCCTAGATTGCTTCTTCCTTGAAATTAAGACAGTGCCACTAGTCAATTCAGTTAATTATGGAAACTAACCAGCTTGTCCTGGTGAACTGAACAAACCATACCATGTATTTTTGTTGCAGGGAAAGAGGCGAAAGATCGACCGGGACCTGGCGACCTGGCTAAATGACAAGATAGCAATCCAAAGGGAGAAGAGGAATTCCCAGAAACTGGCCTTTGACCAACTGCGTGCTGAATTCGCGGTCCTTTCTGGCAAGTGCTAGAAACTGAAGGAGTTAAATGCCGAATGGGCGAAGCTACACAATGAAGGTCGTGCCTCGGCTAGGAAGTAGACGGAGATCATGAAAGGGATCTTGAAGGAAAATCGTATGGCTACGGACAAAATCCTCTGCCATGTGATGGAGCGCTTGAACCTACAGCTCAAGCACGACATAGTACTGAAGGAGCTGGCCAATCTTCGGGAGGAAAACAGGCAGCTCCGGGCCAGGCTCGCTTGAACACAACATATGTCTATTTAGTACTAAACTGCCTAGTTTATCCTCTGTAGTGGTGATTTTGTAAGCGTGAACTTAACTCTATGCACAATATGTGTGTTCGTCTGAAATTAGTTTACTCGAGGATTGAGTTTGGATTAGTTTGGAAAGCGCAACTACAAGTCTTACAATTAACTAGTTTCAGGCATTGGTACAACATAAATTATTCATCTCGAATTTCCTTTATCCTCTATAGTCTATCCTTGTTCACCCTCGCGCGCCTTCTTCAGTTCCTTCAACAGATCCACAATGCAGCACTCTAGCTTCTTCTTGTGTTCCCTAAGCCGATCCCTCTCCTTTTCTGCATTATGAATCAGCAACCTGTGACTATCCTGAAGCTTCTTTGCAGTTCCAACAACCAAGCTCCCATCGATTCCGTCAGCTAGCTTTTACTGCAAATTCTCGATTTCTTGTTCCAGCTCTTTATTTCAGACTGATACTTATAATTTTTTCAGCTGCATCACTTACATCAATAAATCTTCCCGACCTTTCCAACTCATACATCTCCCATAAGCATGCCAAACATTTCTTAAGTGCATCCGCCACTCAAGATCCACCTACTTCATGCTTTACACACCGGCCAACCTAAAACACACACACTATAGTGTTATGAACATGCACGATACATTTTACTTCATGTCACAGTTGCACATAATGTAAACAAACCTGATTTGTAGCCCAAAAACCTTCTCCCGGTGCACGCCTTCGAATGCAACATATCTCCTCAGTTTTAGCCCATGGTCACATGGCACTTCTCCATCGAGATCTAGGCCCTCCCATTCGGAGTCATAGATCGTCCTTGGTACCTATAGGTAAACGCAAAGCTGAAATCAAACACGATTGCATGCACATCTGGTCGGGCTTAGATCGAGTGATTAACCATTGCCTAACCCTAGCCCGAGAAAACAGAGGAACTCACATCATGGAAGGAATACTCGATGTCGGAGAGAAGGCTGTCGCTGCTCGACTAGTCATCCTCGCTGTTCAAGGACAGCATGACATGCGGGCGAATCTGACGGCGACAAGGCGATCGAGAGAGAGAGAGAGAGAGAGAGAGAGAGAGAGAGAGAGAGAGAGAGAGAGAGAGAGAGAGAGCATCCCTTCTACCGCTGCAATGATGACTAAATTGGCATGTTACAATAGTTTAATGGATACCATGCCCTTTCCCTGGATTACTGTCTCCTGCCTGATATGGATTCTCTTCACACATTCTCATTTCAAATATTACACCTACACTCCCTCCATCCCAATTTCATTGCCTAACGAAAACATACGAGTATATTACATCATCCAAAGAAACAAAATCATGTCAACTACAAGGTACTTATGCATCACTTGTTCAGTCATGGTTTCACAAAACATTACATTATAATCTCCCAACAAACATAACCACAACATGGTTTCACAAAACATCACATTACAATCTCTCAACAAACGTAATCACAGAAACAAGTATATTACATCAACTCAAGAAACAAAATCATGTCGACTACAAGTACCTACACATCACTTGTCCTGTCATGGCTTCGCAAAACATTACATTATAGTCTCTCAACAAACAATATATCAGAAACAAGTACAGTACATCATCTCAAGAAACATAATCATGTCAACTACAATGTATTTATGCATCACTAGTCCAGTCATGGTTTCACAAAACATTACATTACAATGTCCCAACAAACATAATAACTGAAACAAGTACGGTACGTCATCTTAAGAAACATAATCATGTCAACTACAATGTACTTATGTCTTATTACAACAACGATGGTTTCAGTGAGTGACATGTCCGAAAATCTCAACAGCTCGCACAACATTATATCGCAATCTCTCAACAAACATAATCACGTACACGCCTAAATGCAACAACAGTCAATATTACAAATACAGTGAGGGAACCCCATTGTCCATATGACAAGCCCAGGGTAGCAGCTCTCATCAGATCTCATCAACGTCGACCACCTCATTCTGTTCAGCCACTACAGGGGCATCTACATCCACTATAACCTGTTCAACAACATCAGAAATGGTACCAAGGAAGAACACCTTCCTGGTTCGCTTCTTTCGCTGCATAATCTGCATAAGATCTTCAGTATCCAAAACATCTATGAATTGCTTCTTATGATGCCACCACCGGATTTTGCCATCCGCTTAGGGCCAATAGTGATTTCCTTACCGATCATCTCTCTCATTTCATCAAGAGTTATGTTTTTGGAATCGACGTGATCTCCACAGACATGACGGCCCGGCTTATTAACTCCCTCATCAAGTTTTGCCATGTATGAATCCACCTCTATGCGTAATCTTGAACTTATCCAGATCAGCATCTATTGGTCCGTATTCTCTAGGAGCAAGCTCCGGCAGAAGATCTCCAAAGATCTGCATACATATCATCAATCATCGCTTCAACTTTCACCTTACGATCAGCTGCACAACACTCCCAAACCATCTGAAGCTCATGGGAGTGCTCAATTTGCTGATAGGTATCATTCATGTTGCTCCACACCAATTTTGTCCTCTGTCTAGAACCCCAGGGAATTCTAGCAGCAAGCATATCTACCAGCTGCGAAACAGACACAACCTCTTTGCAATTCACAAGCAGATGCACATCTTGCCCGAACACAACCTCTCGCAACCAAAATCAAGCTTTGCAGTGTACTGCCGAACATGAACTGTGAACTCATATAGGTCACTTGTATCAAAACTGTGCCTAATTTGATTAAAAAGGGGAACATTTCAGTTCATTTGATTATATTATGCCGTAACTAATCTATTTGCAAGATAAGGCACAGATAAGAAAAATTCACCTCTCGCTCTTCTCCCGGGTTTTTTTCTTCCAGATCTGAGTGCTGCATCCGCCCACCGGAGCCGAACAATCCACCGCCGGCCTTGCTTTTCTCTTCAACCTGCTGCTCGTAGGTACCTTGGGAGCAGAATCCTTGCTGGCCTCCTCGCTAACCGGGGCTGAAGACCTCGCCATAGCTACTTGTTGAGCCCCAGACTTGGGCCCCGACGGACCCTTTTCAGTCGGCGACGTAGCTACACCCTTCGCCTTGCAAGACATGCTGGGCCACCACCGCCGGATTCAGTGTCGGGGGAGGGAGAAAAAAGGTCCTCCGCCGCTGGCAGATTTAGGGTCGGGGAAGGGAAGAAAAGGGACCGCAGCCGCTGCCGCAGCAAGATTTAGTGTCGAGAGTTAGGAAGTACAGTAATGGATTTGCCCCTACGACACGTGCAGGGTGGCTAAGAAGAGTGACCGGCGAAGGAGGGGCACAGCAGGAACTAGTGTAATGGAATATCCTGACTTAACGGGCGCGATTTGAAAATATTTGGTTTGTCCATCATTCACTCGAAAGACCCCTCTCAGCAATTGGTGCCCAAACTTTTCGAATCGCGGTGATAAAAATCAACTTGGGTACCGTGTTGCCTGTCCACCCCAACTTTCGGGCCGCAAAATGATATTCTCCATGCAATGACTCTAGTGCAGGTTTTAGTATAAGAACACACATGCAATGACTCTAGTGGGTCCACATGTAGTTTTGAAAAGAACACACCTGCGATGCCACTGGTTGATCCATAAGTGGTTTGTGGAAAGAACACACATGCAATGGCCACTAGTTGATCCATAAGTGGTTTGTGGAAAGAACACACATGCAATGACCACTAGTTGATCCATAAGTGGTTTGTGGAAAGAACACACATGCAGTGACCACTGGTGGATCCATATGTTGTTTGTGAAAAGAACACACATGCAATGAACACTGGTGGATCCATAAGTGGTTTGTGGAAATAACACACATGCAATGACTCTAGTGCTGGTTTTAGTATAAGAACACACATGCAATGACTCTAATGGATCCATATGTGGTTTGTGAAAAGAACACACATCCAATGACCACTTGTTGATCCATGTGTGGTTTGTGGAAAGAACACACATGCAATGACAGTGGTGGATCCATGTGTGGTTTGTGAAAAGAACACACATGCAATGACTCTAGTGTTGGTTTTAGTATAAGGACACACATGCAATGACTCTAGTGGGTTCACATGTGGTTTGTGAAAAGAACACACATGCAATGACCACTGGTTGATCCATATGTGGTTTGTGGAAAGAACACACATGCAATGACCACTGGTTGATCCATGTGTGCTTTGTGTAAAGAACACACATGCAATGGCCACTAGTTGATCCATAAGTGGTTTGTGGAAAGAACACACATGCAATGACCACTAGTGGATCCATAAGTGGTTTGTGGAAAGAACACACATGAAGTGACCACTGGTGGATTCATATGTTGTTTGTGAAAAGAACACACATGCAATGAACACTGGTGGATCCATAAGTGGTTTGTGGAAAGAACACACATGCAGTGACTCTAATGCTGGTTTTAGTTTAAGAACACATATGGATCCATATGTGGTTTGTGCAAAAGAACACACATGCAATGACCACTGATTGATCCATAAGTGGTTTGTGGAAAGAACACATATGTAGTGAACACTAGTTGATCCATGTGTGGTTTGTGAAAAGAACACACATGCAAAGCCATTGGTTGATCCATATGTGGTTTGTGGAAAGAACACACATGCAATGACACTGGTTGATCCAAATTTGGTTCATGACAGGAACACACATGCAATAACTCTTGTGGATACATATGTGGTTTGTGGAAAGAACACACATGCAATGAACTCTAGTGGATCTATCTTGGCATAATTTGATGTATGCCATGATGCATTCCATTGAAAAAGACACCCACTTTCCATTTTTATACTACTCAGCTTTGCCCTTGGTATTTTTGATACTACCCAGTTTTGCCCGCCCTCTCTTTCATAGAAGCCCAAACCTGTGCCCACTCTGTCTGCTACGCCCTGATTGGTTGTCAAAGGTGTCACGCAGATCGTGCGCACCAACCATTGATCCTGTGTGATCCAACGAGGCTCGTTGCACACGTCGTGCCCTTCACAGGACAGCGCGAGACAGCATAGACGTCTCCCTCAACGAGACTTCTACAAGAAGGAACACAATGCCGTCTATGGAAAAAGTCGTCGAGTGGTCATGTCATGTTTAATCTAATCTGCAAAGGCTACAAGTCTACTGCACGGCAACTGGTCATCCACGGACCAACGGCTATACCATTTTTACTACGCAGCACGCCTGCACTCTCACTTTTGTCAGGCCCCCACCACACGAACCTTCCACGCAGCAGCCGCAGCCGGAAGAGCTGCCAACCGGGGCCCTCGAGGAGGCCTAAACGTCCCCTCATTAAAAACCCAGCCTATCGGGTCCTCCATTCGCACTCATCCACTACTCTCTTCCCTATCCAGCAAAACCACACAATCTTGAACGTACTTGCACGAACCTTCTCCATGAAACCAGTGCGTGGGGGTGAGTGTCCGGGCATCGCCGCCGGGGTGGTGCTTCACGCGGCAGATCTGGAGGAGCATCACGCAACATAGGCCGAGGAGGACCTGAAGTTCAACCCCTTGGGGGACCATGTGCACGCTGGTGCTGATGACTTCGGAGGCACCGATGAGGGCATGGAGTTCGACGAACATTCTCCGCTCGTGTACTCGGAGGTACATCTATTTCTACATGTTTCATATTTTCTGCTCGAGCTTAGTCTATCCTGGCGTCATATAAAAATCTAGTCCTAATGATTAGATGCAACGTACGAACCGGTACATAGAGAGATCTAGTCTGTTCTGAATGAATCCATATTATTAATTTATTAATAAGTTACCAAGAACACAAACCACATTAATTTAGGAGCGGTGGGGAGGCGCATAATGAGCTCTGAACTCAGATAGACATGTTATTGCATCGAAAGTAACTTGGAATGGTGGAAGGAATATATATTTATTATTTTGCTCATTTCGGTTTGTATTCCATACATTACAGGTGTATTCAAGTGAGATGGACTCTGACAAGGAGACCAGGGACAACAAGAGCCGCCATGTCATGAAGAAGCTCAAGAGCGGGATAATCCCTTTCCGCACTCGACTTGGGGAGCTCAGGTGCTCTTTCTGTAAGAAAAGAGTCAACCCGAGGATTGCCAGCTTGATTCTGCATGCGGTTGGCATCGGTAAAAGCCCAGCTAGTAAACAAAAGTCAGCGACCAAGGCTAAGTACGCTGCTTATGGCAAGTTCCTGAGGGAGTATGTTAAGACCGGTCTAGTGTCCCCTTACTTAGGAATCAACAACTTCTAGCCGACCAACCCCATCACTGTGCTATGGGGATATTTAGTTCTCTTATCGTATCTAGACCCTTAAACTATGGGATTTCTATTTTCGTACCCTTCAAAATATATTCAAGTTCATCTGTTTATGGAGTTAAAGTTCCGGTGGCATACTCGTTATTTTGCATGGATAGAGGGGTGCCCCCGACAGATATAAGGGTTATCCTGTCCGCTAGATCATAGAGGATCAATGGTTGGTGGGAAAAACTAAGTACAACTGAATCGTCATGGTTAGACACGAGGGAAAAAACGTGACTCACAGTACGCGTGTGCGGTGCACGGGGCGGTAGCGGACACGTGTGGCTGTGCACGGTGCATTAGCATACGCGATGCACGGTAGTGCAACGAAACGTCGCTTCCCTTCTCCTTTAATAGAGGCCTCCCCACTCCCACTCATCACGCACTCGCTCACTCAACCGTCTCCACTGTCCCATCACCTTCTGCAAACGCCCAACAAAACCCCAACCACCCCGGTGATGTAGAAGATCGGCGCGGTGGCCATCGGCACCTCCAAGGCGCCGAGAGCCCCGTCCCGTCCCGCATCCGCCAGAAGCCGCCGGCTCGAGAGGCCCCTGCTGGCTCACCGGGACCCCTACGAGGAGGTTGTCTACATAAGGCCGGAGAACCCCTACGACACCAGCATCGCCGACCCGTGGTCTGAGGTAACCAGGGTTTTCTCCCCTTCCCTTGTTCTTCCCCCGTTCCCATTGTTGGATGTTAGATCGTATGTTATTAGGGCTCGGCTGTTCGTATTTTTTACAGTAGCTAACCCTATTGTGTTAGATCTCGATTTTCGATGAATCCCCCTGTTCGTAGTTGGGATCAGTATTCGATTTGGTTTGAGATTTAGGGAATAATCGGGAGATCTCATTCGGTTAATTTATGCAAAAAAATCAATCCCGATAATCAAAGTATCTCAATCATGTCCTTATTTCACTCTACTGTTTTATTCCAGCAGGAGGATAGCAGCGACCTCCACAGCGACGACGAGTCCAAGGACACCAAGACTCGTCATGTGCTGAGGAGGCTAAAGTCCGGTTAGCACATCAACTTCTTTGCCGGCGACATGTATAGGTGCCCCTTCTGCCCCACTAAGAGGCTCCACGGCACGGACTTCAACTCCCTCGTGAAGCATGCCAAGGACGTGAGGACCTGCGGCGAGTCCGTGAACATCCACGGCTTCAGGGCCAATCACCAGGCGCTCGGTCTTCACCTCCGCAACCTATAGAAGGTGGCTATCGAGGAGGGTCGCATGCCCCTGATCAAACCCAAGGCGCCCAAGGTCAAGGGGCTGGGTAGCAAGAAGTGGAGGAGGCGCTAGAGGAAGGAGGCGGATGCCCTCCTGGCAGAGGCCACGAGGGGCCACTGATCATCTGCTGCTGCTGCTGCTGTGAAGCAGCTTCTTTTGTCTTGTATGTGTTGAAGCAGTCCGCTGCTGCTGCTGCTGAGCAGCCTAATTGTCGAACCTCGTTAAGTACCGTACTATATAACCTATATTAGTTGCTTTATCTATATCTGCTCTGTTTACTGAATTTATTTATGGTGCTGGTTTGTTTTGCTGCTCTAGATTTGCTACCAGATTGGGGGAAAACGATCGCAAAAGGAACAATGAATGAAGAGAGAAGCTGCTCTAGATTCCCTACCTTTTTGGGCAAAAAAAACACAACTGTTAGAGAGAGAGGGGAAAAGGCGCTCTTAAAAAGGCCAAATAACATGTGAGGGCTTCAGAATATCGGGAGGGCAAAAGTGAGGACAAACGAGACACAATGTTGCTATAGCTAAATCTAACAAAATGCTGAATTTGGCTTTACCATGCAATTTTTCTAGAGCTCCACAATGTAGCTATTCTAAATCCCTAAACTATGTGGTGCGTTGAAACCTAATGCTTTTCCACCGACACATGTGTTGCAAAGTTGCTTGATCGTGCATGCTTACACAAGTGGACTACGGAGAAACTTATAGAAGCATGGGTAAACGAGCTTCATTTTGGCAAATTTGGGACAAGCTTTGCGCAATCGGCAGGCCTGATCGGCTGGGCGGCTGCCCCGGGGTGCAGGGATGCTAGGTCCATATCTATGCTTACACTTCTTAAACTTGTTAGGAATTAATAATAACTATACACTTCCTTTTGTCCTGTCACGTTATGTCGTGTCAGCACCGCGCACCCGCTGCGGATCGGCAACGGGACGGTGGTCTACATGACCGGTCTCTGCCACGCCAAAGCCACGTCGCACACCTGTCCCATCGCCTACCGGGACGGACGCCTAATTTAATCGCTAGGATTGGAAACCATCGGTGCTTGCCTGGTCAAACTTGCTTCCGCATGGGTATGACCAGAATATTGGTAAACGGAATTTAAGCATCGCCTTCTGTCTCCTCAGCACATCACTGTGCAAAAATCCCCAACTCATTCCTTCCGCCGGCGCCGCCACCGCAAGAACCATCGACGCTGCCGCAGGCACCGCCTCTGCCTGGCCATACCACCACAACAGATCACTCCACCTCCACGCCCAGTCCTAGCCACCGCTACCGACCATAGGCCACCGCCGCCGCATTAGCTGTTGCCATGGATGCAGAGTATGGCGTGTTCAGCGACGGGAGCGACTACACCGACGAGTACACCGTCACCGCCCATGGCACCACCAAGCTAACGGTCGTCCACACAAATGCGTCAGTGGAGGTGGCCAAGGTCATCGCAATGTACGAGCGGTGCCTACAGGAGCCGATGGACAGGTACAAGATCATCGGCCTTGACCTCGAGTATACCAGAGATAGGAAGAGGACGGCGCTTTTGCCGCTGTCCATGCGCAACCACTGCCTCCTATATCACGTATGTAGGGCCAAATCTGTATGCCCGGAGCTTCGCGAGTTACTACACAGGAGGGAGATCTACTTCGCCAGCGTTGACATCAAGAACGACACTCCGAAGCTAGAACGGGATCTCCTCGTTCATGTCGTCAATCACGGCGATATCCAACGTTTGTGGAGGTACCCGAATGGCGGTACGGGGAAAGCCGGCATGGCTAGACTCGCTTCCGACATCATCAACCGCGAGTACGCTGGCATGAAAATCGAGTTCCCGAAGCACCTGCACGAGCGATGGGAGTGGAGGCACCTGGATTACGATGCGATCAAGTACGCAGCCAGGTAGCGTATGTACGCTCTGAGATGCTCAACAGGATCTGGCGGGTGGGTGAGTGTGTTGTTTACCACTACTAGTTTCACATTTTGTTCCTAGTTTTATCTCGCCTATATTTTATCTCGCATGTATTTTCTAAGCATTCTGTGTGTAAGAACTAAGCTCGTATGATCCCTGTGTTATTAGCTACTTAACCTGTATGAATTACATTCCCCCTTTTGTATGCTCAACATTCATTCTTACAAATTACATGCATGCCATTTGCATGCGGTAGAATCCAGGACTGACATGCATAAGGTGTAATATAGTCATAAGTCATAACCAAACCCAGATTATAGAGAAGGATACAGTCATAAACCAGATTATAGTTTGACAAAGGTAATACACAGCAGTTCATAATTGCTCACATAGTGTACTTATGAAATAACATGTTTTCATAAACACAACAATCATGCACTAATAGTCTACATCCCAGCCTGTTGGAGAAGGCAACCGATCCCAGGATGCCTTTGGTCGCTTGCCCCGGTTTGTAGATTCATCTACACTCTGGCATCTGGGGCAAACAACCTGCCTTGGTGGTGGTTCAATGATGCGATGCCTAGAACGAGATTTTACAATCTGGCGGTATGGCTCGTGGCTAACATACCCGTCAATTGTAGCGTACTTCAGATTAGGTTCAGAAAGTGGCTTATCCTCCTAGTAATCGTGCCCTAAACGCCTCCACGAACATCTCGGCAATCTATCCTTCATGTCAGCGTACCACGGGTCGATGAGTTCGGAGGCAAGAGCAGCCATCCCGGTCTTGCCGCCCTTCGTCCCTAGGATCCAGTAAATTTCCTGGATGTCCACTCTGCACTCCTTTGGGATTCTAATGTTGACAGTCGAGCTTTCAAGCAGTTTAATGTCATTCCTGATGTCAACACTGGTAAATGTTATGTGCTGGTTCACGAGAAAGTCATGAAACAGATCCCTAATGCTTTCGCCCCACTTGCATGAAAATGAATTCAGACAAATAATATAGCAATAACTTTTGCAAACATACGGTTCAGGAACAAAAAGACAGCAAAGTCTACCAGATCCCGTTGGCCCCCTTCTCGCAAAAATGCTGGTATACGAGGACGTGCCCCTTCATGGAGAGTTGCACCACGCTGATCCTACAGTGATCGCAGCTGTACTCAAGGTCGAGACCTACGAACCTGTTTTCTTCGAACTGCAGCCAACTCGTGTAATTATTCAGAGTGTTCCTCACCGTCCGAGGGTCGGTGGTGTAGACGACATCGATCTTCTTCCTGCCATGTACTTCGATGTTGAAGTGCGCAGTTTCTTGCTTGCCATTGTTTCGGACGTCCGGAGCGTCCATGACTATAGGCAAGAGGGAAAGGATACGGAGGAAGAGGGTGATGCGGTGGTGGAGGAAATGGATGAGGCCGTGGAGGAGAAAGACGATGAGGCCGTGGAGGAGGAAATGAGACGGAGAAGTGAAAGATTGGAACCGCCCTTACCAATATCTGGAATGGTGCACGACCGTTCGTAGTAGGGTGAAGGTGGCGAAAAACGGCGGTTTTACACGTCGACGCTAGCACTTCCTAAAATTTGTTCTGCGCCACTTGCATGCGGTGGAATCAATTCAAACGTAGGCACGTTTGCGCGTGCCGACCTTCACTCACTGACAGGCAGGCCGCACATTTCCCTTTTATGATTTATTTTTTCACTTCCTCTAGACGGTTCCGGTGCCCGCCCTCAATAATTACGCCCCCCTTCTTGTCTTCCACGCGGATGAGAACCGACGGCGGTGGCGGTTCCTTGCAGATTCACTCCCCACTCGAACAACTACCCCGATCCCTGATTCCACCCCCTCTCGAATCCATTCGCCTCCTTATCACAACGCCTCCATTAATCTACCGGATTCCAGACTCCATTTGCCGCTATGGGTAGAGCTTGGGGTAGCAGCAGGCTAAAGCGAAAGGCATGCGATGACGACGCGGATGGCTAGGGCAACCGCTACCGCGAGGATTGGGGATGGCCGAACCTCAGCGTCGCGAACATGCACAGGATCGCCTCGGAGTTGGACATCATCTCAGTCGGCTTCCTCGCTCGCTGCATCCTTGGCTACCGCCTGACGATGCGGAACATGGACGAACAACCGTTCGGCACGCCAGGACTTCTTTACTCCGATAACAGCAAATGGCCAGACGACCGCGATGGCCACGTAAGTTCCAGTATCTAGCTTATTCGTTCAGTCATACCGTTGATTCATATATGCTGAACTCTCATCGAAATTCTATGTTCCTTTCGTCGAACGTGCGGTTTGAAAAATCGAACCATCTAAGACTATTCTATATAGAGGAAGCTCTACTCCTACCTGATATTCTGGTATTTTCGTAGTGCCACAGTCTTACTTTAGGTGATAGACGAGTTGTCAATTTCGATTTTGCAATGGAATGCCTGCTAGGTGATATTCTGTTTCCAAAAATAAAAACAAACAGATTAGACGATTTAAGGTTGTTATGCCCCGAGATGTTTAATTATGATCATCGTCAGGAGTTTGTTCTGGGGGCTCTGCTACTACTCCATATATTGAGTATCTTCGTAGTGACACAGGCACAATTTAGGCGGTATCTAAGGAGACACTCGTATTTAGGCGATATTTTGTGTACTTTAATCTGAAGGCCCAGTTGTCAAATTGTATCTAGAATGGAATCCATGCTAGTTTATTGTACCAACTGACAACAAACTCTGCAGAATATTCATGCAAAACTGATGCTGCTGGATAAGTGGTCTGATTCAGTAGTGGTGAATATCAAGAAGAGACAGAAATGGAAGATGACCAGAACTGGGTGGGTGGCAATGGCGAGTGGCTGGTCCTTTTGTCACAGGATGGCAGTACTTGGACTCTAAAAAATGGCTACAGATCGAAGAGACTTGCAGTGCCATGTTTGAAGGGTGTCGGCATTACTGCATTCAACAGCAGGTGGCCGCCGCCCATTTCTGAATTCGCTTACAGGTTCAACATGGCAGAACTTGACCTCGTGAAGGTACAACTCCCACATAGACCGCGGGAGGGGGCGTGGAAGAACTGGGAGTACGACCTCTTAGCGGTGTTCGACAAGGCAATCACATTCATTAGATGCCCAGAAGACAAGGAATGGACAGTCTTGCGCGACTTCTCGCGCCGAGAAGTATGTCGATGCCGTCTTCACCTACGGCTACTCTTTGTACAGACCGCAACGCATTTATGCAGTCACTGAACCTAGCGGCGACGTGCGTGTTTGGGAGCCATCCATTTGGGGTGAGTCATGGTGTCATATAGCAGGTAAAATCCCATTCAAAATTCTGCTTACTGACTGTTAGTAACACGCAGGTACCCACGCAGCCCCGCGCATCATTCCAGCTCCGGTCATCGAAGATGCAGTAGAAGATGGTGAACTTGGGACATGGCGCTGGTTCCTGGCACCTCTCGGAGACAACACGGAACAGGATGATGAACTCTTGTGGATTCATATTAGGGGAGCACTAAACAGCGTTGGTGATACAATAGAACATATGGGGACACAACTTTCTTCATACCCATCGCTGCGGTGTCACGTTTTCTCGAGGTTCGCATTCCCATCCGAAGACCCAGTAGAGCAAGTCTGGAGCAGAGTCAACAATCTGAAGGGACAATCTGTGTTTCTTGGGATCAACTACCCTTTCTTTGTCGGAGCCCCTGGAGCTGTTGAACCTGTAATTGCTCAGGCAGCCCCGCCCCGATCTTTGTTATTCTGCTCTGGTGGTGGTGGTGGAGCTGACGAAGAACTAGCTGCTGCTGCTCCTGGTGAAGCTGACGAAATACTTGGTGATGTTGTTGCTGGTGAAGCTGACGAAATACTTGCTAATGCCAACGCTTTGCTGGTGAAATACCGAGGCTGTCAGCCGAGTCCGTGAACAACATCTTGGTGTTGTTGCCGAGGTGACAAAGACTTCCAAAGGTTGATAGCAGCATCGTGTGTTTGCTGCACACTCACGCGCCTATCATGTTGACACTCTAGATCCAACCTGGAGCCGAATCCACGTCGGGGGGAGGGGGCCTACAATTGGCTCATCAGTGGGGTCGTACTATTTGAAGGAGAATGAAAGACGGCCAAACGCAGCATTCCGGTTTGTTCCGATGATACCACCAGCTCCAGGGACCTAGTGCTCATACTGGCAGATCCGATGAACCATTTGTCTTTATCTTTATCATTAGTTACGCTTATGTGTGTAAAGACTAAGTTGTGCTTATTTGTGTAAGACTAAGTTAGGCCTAACTGCGTAATATTCAATGAAGCCCAACTTTTCTTTCCATGCTCATAACAACAGAATTGCAGCATAGAACATACAAATGTAATGTGCATACCAGGCATTTTGCTCAGGATAACAACCACTTCAAGCAAATGATACATCGTGTACGCATTTGAACGCATCACTAGAATGTGACACCTATTGATGATTGATGACATGGATCTAGCTTTTCTGCGCTTATTTGCATTGAATCGCTCATTGATTTGTTCACATATTTTTCGGCAATGGCTGATGAACTCCACTCTCTTGGTAACTTGCTTCGTCTTCGAGCACTTGTTGATGCAATGCAAAGTACAGAACATGGTCGTCATCGTCATTCCATTTAGGTTCTCTATGTTTCGTCATCACGGAGCTACTAATTTCAAATGAAAATCTAGTAAACAATATATGTTTACATTGTTAGAGTATGATACGGCCATGGTACATACATGTTTTCTACAATAACAAGAAGAAAACTTGATGCATTTTCACCTTGTTGGCATTGTGCCGAACTAGGTGGATGTGGCTTTCGGGTTAGGAGAGGAAGGCGCCGTGGCTCGTGCGTGTTCGACCACGGTGACGACGAGCTCGGATTCTGGAGGAGACCAATAGGACCGAGCATGGTCGGCATGGTGACAGATCTCACCCGGGAATGAATTCCCGTCCCTGCGTCGTGCCAATGGTGTGGTCATGGTGAGGGCGAGCTCCGATTCGGGATGGGGAGGAGAACGGGCCGAGCAGGTTTGTCTAAGTCCTAGCTCCGCGCCATGGCCGCGACCAGAGATTGCTGCCCCAGAGGAAGAAGACACGTAAAGGATGCATGCACCAACGCTGCAAGCCTACATGGCAGCCTACATGGCAGTGACGACGGCAGCGACATAACGGCGAAAGCTAACAGGGGGGCCCAACTTGACGGCCGTTAGCCTAATTTTTTGTATTGAAAAGTAAAGTTGAATTCATGCCGAAAAGCACCCTCTGACTATTTGGCACGACAACTGTAGTCATCACGGCTGATATCAGGGAACTCGGGTACCGCGTTGCCTGGCCACCCAAACTTTCGAGACACAAAATGATATTCTCCTCCAGCTATGGTTTGTGAAAAGAACACACATGCAATGACTCTAACTGTGGTTAATGAAAAGAGCAGACATGCAATGACACTGCTGGATCCATGTGTGGTTTTATGAGAAGAACACACATGCAATGACACTAGCTGTGGTTCATGAAAAGAACAGACATGCAATGATACCGGTGGATCCATTGTGGTTTGTGAGAAGAACACACATGCAATGACAATGGGTGTGGTTCATGAAAAGAATACACATCCAATGACACTGGTGGATCCTTGTGTGGTTTGTGAGAAGAACATGCATGCAATGACTCTGGCTGTGGTTCATGAGAAGAACACACATGCAATCACACTGGTGGATCCATGTGTGGTTTGTGAGAAGAACACACATCCAATGACACTGGGTGTGGTTCATGAAAAGAACACACATGCAATGACACTGGTGTATCCTTATGTGGTTTGTGAGAATAACAGACATGCAATGACTCTAGTTGTGGTTCATGAGAAGAACACACATGCAATGACACTTGTGTATCCTTATGTGGTTTGTGAGAAGAACACACATGCAATGACTCTAGCAGTGGTTTGTGAAAAGAACACACATACAATGACTCTAGCTATGATTCATGAGAAGAACACACATGCAATGACACTTGTGGATGCATGTGTGCTTTGTGAGTGGAACAGACATGCAATGACACTGGGTGTGGTTCATGAAAAGAACACACATCGAATGACACTAGTGGATCCTTATGTGGTTTGTGAGAAGAACACACATGCAATGACTCTAGTGGATCCTTATGTGGTTTGCGAGAAGAACACACATTCAATGACACTGGTGTATCCTCATGTGGTTTGTGAGAAGAACACACATGCAATGACTCTAGCAGTGGTTTGTGAAAAGAACACACATGCAATGACTCTAGCTGTGGTTCATGAGAAGAACACACATGCAATGACACTGGTGGATCCATGTGTGGTTTGTGAGAGGAATAGACCTGCAATGACACTCGGTGTGGTTCATGAAAAGAACACACATCCAATGACACTGGTGGATCCTTATGTGGTTTGTGAGAAGAACACACATGCAAAGACTCGAGTGGATCCTTATGTGGTTTGTGAGAAGAACATACATGCAATGACTCTAGCTGTGGTTCATGAGAAGAACACACATCCAATGACACTGGTATATCCTTATGTGGTTTGTGAGAAGAACAGACATGCAATGACTCTAGCTGTGGTTCATGAGAAGAACACACATGAAATGACACTGGTGTATCCTTATGTTGTTTGTGAGAAGAACACACATGCAATGACTCTAGTTGTGGTTTGTGAAAAGAATACACATGCAATGACTCTAACTGTGGTTAATGAAAAGAGCAGACATGCAATGACACTGGTGGATCCTTATGTGGTTTGTGAGAAGAACATACATGCAATGACTCTGGCTGTGGTTCATGAGAAGAACACACATGCAATCACACTGGTGGATCCATGTGTGGTTTGTGAGAAGAACACACATCCAATGACACTGGGTGTGGTTCATGAAAAGAACACACATGCAATGACACTGGTGTATCCTTATGTGGTTTGTGAGAATAACAGACATGCAATGACTCAAGTTGTGGTTCATGAGAAGAACACACATGCAATGACACTTGTGTATCCTTATGTGGTTTGTGAGAAGAACACACATGCAATGAATCTAGCAGTGGTTTGTGAAAAGAACAAACATACAATGACTCTAGCTATGATTCATGAGAAGAACACACATGCAATGACACTGGTGGATCCATGTGTGCTTTGTGAGTGGAACAGACATGCAATGACACTGGGTGTGGTTCATGAAAAGAACACACATCGAATGACACTAGTGGATCCTTATGTGGTTTGTGAGAAGAACACACATGCAATGACTCTAGTGGATCCTTATGTGGTTTGTGAGAAGAACACACATTCAATGACACTGGTGTATCCTCATGTGGTTTGTGAGAAGAACACACATGCAATGACTCTAGCAGTGGTTTGTGAAAAGAACACACATGCAATGACTCTAGTTGTGGTTCATGAGAAGAACACACATGCAATGACACTGGTGGATCCATGTGTGGTTTGTGAGAGGAATAGACCTGCAATGACACTCGGTGTGGTTCATGAAAAGAACACACATCCAATGACACTGGTGGATCCTTATGTGGTTTGTGAGAAGAACACACATGCAAAGACTCGAGTGGATCCTTATGTGGTTTGTGAGAAGAACATACATGCAATGACTCTAGCTGTGGTTCATGAGAAGAACACACATCCAGTGACACTGGTATATCCTTATGTGGTTTGTGAGAAGAACAGACATGCAATGACTCTAGCTGTGGTTCATGAGAAGAACACACATGAAATGACACTGGTGTATCCTTATGTTGTTTGTGAGAAGAACACACATGCAATGACTCTAGTTGTGGTTTGTGAAAAGAATACACATGCAATGACTCTAACTGTGGTTAATGAAAAGAGCAGACATGCAATGACACTGGTGGATCCTTATGTGGTTTGTGAGAAGAACACACATACAATGATTCTGGCTGTGGTTCATGAGAAGAACACACATGTAATCACACTGGTGGATCCATGTGTGGTTTGTGAGAAGAACACACATCCAATGATACTGGGTGTGGTTCATGAAAAGAACACACATGCAATGACACCGGTGGATCCTTATGTGTGGTTTCTGAGAAGAACACACATGTAATGACAACGGGTGTGGTTCTTGAAAACAATACACATCCAATGACACTGGTGGATCCTTAGGTGGTTTGTGAGAAGAACAGACATGCAATGACTCTGGCTGTGGTTCATGAGAAGAACACACATGCAATGACACTGGTGGATCCATGTGTGGTTTGTGAGAAGAACACACATGCAATGTCACAGGGTGTGGTTCATGAAAAGAACACACATGCAATGACACTGGTGTATCCTTATGTGGTTTGTGAGAATAACAGACATGCAATGACTGTAGCTATGGTTCATGAGAAGAACACACATGCAATGACACTAGTGTATCCTTATGTGGTTTGTGAGAAGAACACACATGCAATGACTCTAGTAGTGGTTTGTGAAAAGAACACACATGCAATGATTGTAGCTGTGGTTCATGAGAAGAACACACATGCAATGACACTGGTGGATCCATGTGTGGTTTGCGAGTGGAACAGCCATGCAATGACACTGGGTGTGGTTCATGAAAACAACATACATCCAATCACACTGGTGGATCCTTATGTTGTTTGTGAGAAGAACACGCATGCAATGACTCTGGTGGATCCTTATGTGGTTTGTGAAAATAACAGACATGCAATGACTCTAGATGTGGTTCATGAGAAGAAAACAAATGCAATGACACTGGTGTATCCTTATGTTGTTCATGAAAAGAACACACATCCAATGACTCTAGCTGTGGTTCATGAGAAGAACACACATGCAATGACACTGGTGGATCCATTTGTGGTCTGTGAGAGGAACATACATGCAATGACACTGGGTGTGGTTCATGAAAAGAAAAAACATCCAATGACAGTGGTGGATCCTTATGTGGTTTTTGAAAAGAACACACATCCAATGAGACTGGTGGATCCTTATGTGGTTTGTGAGAAGAACACACATGCAATGACATTAGAGATATGTGGTTTGTGAAAAGAACACACATGCAATGACACTTGTGGATCCATATGTGGTTTGTGAAAAGAACAGACATGCAATCACAATGGGTGGATCCATGTGTGGTTCATGAGAAGAACACACATGCAATGACACTGGTGATATGTGGTTTTTGAAAAGAATAGACATGCAATGACTTTAACTGTGGTTAATGAAAAGAGCAGACATGCAATGACACTGCTGGATCCATGTGTGGTTTGTGAGAAGAACACACATCCAATGACACTGGTGGATCATTATGTGGTTTGTGAGAAGAACAGACATGCAATGACTCTAGTTGTGATTCATCAGAAGAACACACATGCAATGACACTGGGTGTGGTTCATGAAAATAACACACATCCAATGACACTTATGGATCCATGTGTACACTATGATAGGAACACACATGCAATGACACTGGGTGTGGTTCATGAGAAGAACACACATGCAATGACACTGGTGTATCCTTATGTGGTTTGTGAGAATAACAAACATGCAATGACTCTAGTTGTGGTTCATGAGAAGAACACACATGCAGTGACACTGGTGGATCCATGTGTGGTTTATGAGAGGAACAGACATGCAATGACACTGGGTGTGGTTCATGAAAAGAACACACATGCAATGACACTGGTGGATCCATATGTGGTTTGTGAAAAGAACAGACATGCAATCATAGTTGGTGGATCCATGTGTGGTTCATGAGAAGAACACACATGCAATGACACTGGTGGATCCATGTGTGGTTTGTGAGAAGAACACACATCCAATGACATTGGGTGTGGTTCATGAAAAGAACACACATCCAACGATACTGGTGGATCCTTATGTGGTTTGTGAGAAGAACAGACATGCAATGACTCTAGCTGTGGTTCATGAGAAGAACACACATCCAATGACACAGGTGTATCCTTATGTTGTTTGTGAGAAGAAAACACATGCAATGACTCTAGCTGTGTTTTGTGAAAAGAACACACATGCAATGACTATAACTTTGGTTAATGAAAAGAGAAGACATGCAATGACACTGGTGGATCCATGTGTGGTTTGTGAGAAGAACACACATGCAACGACACTGGTTGTGGTTCATGAAAAGAACAGACATGCAATGATACATGTCGACCCATGTGTGGTTTGTGAGAAGAACACACATGCAATGACACTAGGTGTGGTTCATGAAAAGAATACACATCCAATGACACTGGTGGATCCTTATGTGGTTTGTGAGAAGAACAGACATTTAATGACTCTGGCTATACTTCATGAGAAGAACACATATGCAATGACACTGGTGGATCCATGTGTGGTTTGTTAGAAGAACACACATCCAATGACACTGGGTGTGGTTCATGAAAAGAACACACATGCAATAACAATGGTGGATCCATGCGTGGTTTGTGAGAAGAACACACATCCAATGACACTGGTGGATCCATATGTGGTTTGTGGAAAGAACAGACATGCAATGACTCTAGCTGTGGTTCATGAAAAGAGCACACATGCAATGACACTGGTGGATCCATGTGTGGTTCCTGAGAAGAACACACATCCAATGACACTGGGTGTGGTTCATGAGAAGAACACACATCCAATGACACTGGTGGATCCAACGATGATCGTTGCACACGTCATGCCCTTCACAGTACATCGTGAGTGTAGCGTCCCCAACCTTTAATAAGATTGAGTCCCTTGTGTTTACAATGCTAGTCCCTGGATCAATAGCTAGCATCCACAGTTCAGATGTAATATCGAGAAACAAAGGTCATAATACAACTTTATAACCAGGAATAACATAATTTTATTACATCAAACATAGCTCATTGGCTATTTACATTACATTGCAGCGGAATAACTATATTCATGGGTCCTTCATCTTCAAAGTGCCACAGGCAGATGTTGGTTGTAGACTTTGTAATCCTAATCAATCAATCTTCACTAAAATCAATCAAACCTGCAACATCATAAGTTACAGCCACAAAGGTCAATACATTTGAATTGTATTGGCAAGTGATACCTTAGTATATTTTAAGTGGACTATAATACTATATGCATTTGGCTGGTGGAGCTTAGGCTTGCTTTGCTCAAAATAGATTTTTCCCTATCATTTTGAAAACACTAAGATTTGTTTGGCAAAAACAAATTCCAAGGCATCTACCAATCAAAGACTGAAGATCCACTCAGGGCATCTACCAATCAGAGACTGAAGATTATCTTGGCAAAAACAATTTTCTTAACCAAAGATTGAAGATCCTATCAAGGCATCTACCAATCAAAGATTGAAGAATTTCACACAACCCTGGTTCACCCACAAATTTTATTTAGAAATTAGAGTGATGAGATTCTTGATTGCTTCCATGTCTTGATGCTCAAATTGTCCTTTTCCAGGGACATGGCTAAGTACTTAGGTTTTACACTCTGCAGAGGTGGTGCACTTTACCCACAAGACTTGGTTTCCCAAGACAAAATCTTTCAGAAGCTTTCCCTTAGACCAACATGGATGCGCTCCAACCTATCAATCACTACCACCCACTGTCCATGTGGCTAAGTTCTTGCAACCTATATGATCATGGCAGAGCCCATATTGCCAAGTGGTTGCACTTGAAGCTTCTCAACATTTGACATCTCAAATATCTTTGTTTCCTGGGTGGCCATCCACAAGTGAGATACACTAAGGTAAACCATAAACATGGGCCTTGTGAACCACTCAACCAAAAACCACCAAGCAATTACCATTCCACCCAGGAGATTCATTTACTTAGTTGTTTTATTTAAACAAAACACAAGTCCTTAGACTTGGAGATTTTCATAGCATGAATATATATCCCACCCAGGTTTTCTATTAGCTAGGCTAAGCTTGATAGTAATAGGATTCTTAACTTAGGAAAATCCTACTAAGGATTTATTCTACTAGTTTTCCTATAGCAAGATCTATACTTAGCAAAATAAAAACCATGCAAGTTTTACTTAACAAAAACACTAATGCATAGTGAAAATAATGGGATAATGATATGAAGCATCACTTGCCTTTTTGGTAGAGGGTATAGGTTTACTCCTTGATCTTGCTAGTCTCACTCTTCTCTAACTTCACTACAAGTCAATCAAGCAAACACAAACTCAATCCACCAATCAAACAAAACAACACACATAAAATAACAAAGTCAAGGCAATGCATGTAAGCATGCAAAGGATGGTTCTAATTGTAAAGGTGGTCTCCACTAGGCTTCTAAACTTTGTAAGTTCCAAATTGGTCTTTTACCAAAATGGCAAAGTCTTTTGCAAAGAGGGTCTCTATTAGATTCCTAAACTTCATAAGATCCAAATTGGTCATTTACCAAAGTGGCAAAGTTAAAGAAATGCATGCAAGCATGCCAAGCTTTGTTTTGTTTTGAAAAAGGGGTTCCTAATGGGTCATAGACATTTGGGCACACCTACTGGTCATTTTGTGAAGTGGCTAAGTCATTTGCAAAAGGTTTCACTATAAAACCATTTTCAAAACAAAGTGTCATTCTATGTGGTGTAGAAACATTTCTACTAGGGTATTAACCTATAGGTTTCACCAAATGAGTTGCTATTGCAAAACTTGGTGTTTGGGTCAGTAGGTTTGGTCCAAAACATTTTCTCAAAGTTTTCTTTATGAAAGCATTTTCATAAACAAAACAATGGTTTTTAATTAGCTAGAAATGGACTAAACTAATTCATCCATCCTATTCTTTTCCAAAATCACTTTCCAAACTATGGGTTGGTTCCTAGGGTCAGTAAGGTCACAACAAACTAATTGGCAAAGGTTTTAACCTTAAAATCATTTTTAAATGATTTTTCTAATGTTAGCAAGCACACAAAAGAATCTGCAAAATCAAACAATCTAACAGATACTATTTGCTAAACTAAGGGCAGGGTTGGTTAGAGCTTGTCTTGCTGATTCCAACGACATCAAATTTGTAAAATTTGGACGTGTGGATCAAACGATACATGGGTTTGAAATTGGCAAAAGTTTCTGTTTTCAAATTCTGTTTTAAACAGAATAGGCGACACGCGGCGTGTTCTTACTGGTCGATACCGGTTCGGCCGGATCGTGGCTGTGGGGCGTTGGATCAAATCTAATCACACGGTCCAGAAAGCATACCTCTTCGCGACTAAGTGAAACTATCATAGCCGATGGATCTAGATCGAACGGTTGCGGCAGGCTCGACCTAAAGTGGGCGGCGCTGCGGTGGCCACCGGCGGCGGAGCGGTCGGTCGATGACGGAGGCGACGCTACAGGGGGTGAGGGAGAAGGAGGGGTTGCTCACCGGGCTCAGGAGGTCACGGCGGTGCTCGAGGAAGTGTTGGTCGGACGAGGGGCGTTCGGGGTCAGGCGTAATTGCTCGTCGGAGTTGGGAACGGCGGCGGTTGTTTCCAGTTCTTGCCGAGATGACGCTGTTGATCACCAGGAGGTAAACAAAACACATAGTCAGGAGCGCAAGGACACGGCGAAGGTGTGTGCGTGAATGAGAAGGCGCGGGGAGGTCTGGTTCACCTGGGAGACGTCGCCGGAGAAGAAGCAGACACGGCGGCGCTCTGTGCTTGACGAAGGCGAAGATTGGGGGCGCCCTAAGACAAACGGAAAGTGCTGTTAGGTTCGTCTGAGCTTGGAGATCATCATCGTGTTCTCGGGGAGGAGAGGGGTGACCGGAATCTACCTGTGGGGCTCGTCGGAGAAAGAGGCAGACGGTGGCGACGGTGGTCGAGGTGGTTGTCGACGCCTGGTCGCTTCGGGGCAAGCCGGTGCTACGGGATGATCGCCAGGAGGTGTGGATCACGAGAGGATGGTCGAGGAGGCAAGGGTAACGCTGGCCGGAATCGTCATGAGCTCACCGGAGACAGAGGAGCTCGGGAAGAAATTAGGGGCGGTCTAAGGCGTGCCAGTGCGGGGTATCGGAGGGGATTTATAGAGGAGACACATGCGTTTAAGTCTGCGTGATCAAAGCTGGTAACGTCGGTCGCGTTAAGGCGAATTACGCTGGAGAAATCAACGGCAGAACGGGGGAGAAGAACTGGTCGCTGTGGGGTGGGTGAAGGAGATGAACAGTAATAGTGGGGTCCAACGGTCAGCGAGAAAAGGAGAGAGGAGGAGGTCCACCAGTCATACTCCGCGCGGGTTAGTTTCTGAGTGAGGAAAACGGTTCGGGAAGGAGAATAAGAGGAGGTGGGGTCTGTTGTCAGTGAGTGAGAGAGAGGAGGTGTGGGTCCTGGTGGTCATTGACTCAGTGGGTCTGAATCTGGGTGTAAAATGTTTTCCTTCGGGGAGGGAGTACTGGGCTGGACTGGGCCTATTGGGCTAGGTCTGCCTTTTCCTATTTTTTTCTGTCTGCTCTCTTTTTCTTTTTCTAATTCTTTTTCTGTTTTCAATTTCCAAACAATTATTCAAACAAACAAACAAGGTTCAAACAATTCAAACAACACTCAACTTTACTTTGAATTTGGTTCTGTTTGGCAACATAATCCAAATCTCAAAATGAAATAATATTTTTATTTATTTTAGGATCCATTTAATAATTAAATAAAATGGATCTTTAGTTTTATTAAAATAGGGTTTGATTTATTTAAATAAAATTTCCATTTGAAATCCAATTATTTTCAAAACCAAACCAGAAGGTTTAATTTGAAAAATAAAAGAATACTTGGAAACTTATTTAAATAAATAAATAAGTTTTGGTGTTTAATTAAAATGGGAAAGCCTTTACTTAAATAAAATTGGATATTTAAATCCTTATTATTTTATTTAAATAATCCTTTACTCATTTTAATCAAAGCAAAACCTTTTAATAAAAGATTTCAAAGTGGTAATAAAATACTTGGTGTTCATTTAAAATGGGAAAAGCTTTTACTTAAATAAAATTGGATATTTAAATCCTTTATTTTATTTAAATAAACCTTTACTCACTTTATCAAAACAAAATATTCTATTTCAAAAGTTTGGCCAAAATTAATTTGGCTTATCTTTTCATTTGAAACCAAAGTCTTTTATTAAAAGATCTAAAACAGTGTTTCCTAAACAATTTATTTTCCTTTGATAAATGTTTTGTCTTTATAAATCCCTTTAGGATTATTTGTTCACCATTTGGTATGGGCTTTGGTAAGGGCTTTATTGGCTTTGGAAATTCAATTTCCTTATCTTATATTATTCACAAGATTTTGTCTATGGTTCCAAACTAAGTGAAACCAATCTCTATGGTCTTTCTTGATCCTTTGTGATTATTTGTTGATCAAATTTGGTATGGATCAAATCCATGGATTTGGAGATACTTTGGAAAATGATTTCCTTCCATTAGGGTCTAGGGTTTTGGATTTATTTTCCAGGGGTTCAAATTTCCAGATACATTCATTGAGGAATGCATTTCCCTTGATTTGGATTTTTGTTGAATTCAAACTTCTGCCAAGGTTTGTTCAAGATGGGATTTCAAGTCTCCTTTTAGAAACAAAAGTTTCTTTTCACCCTGATTTTCAACAAAAATTTATTTTGTTATTTTATTTTTCACATTACAAGATTTGGAAAATCTTGGGATGTGACAGGCTACCACCCTTAAAAGAAATCTTCCTTAGATTTGGGGAGGCTAGGGTTACAAGCAGGTTCAAAACAACTAGGGTACTACCACCCTTAAAAATTTTCCAACTAAACTACATCTTGGCTTGCTTGGAATCTTGGAAAACTTCTGCATAGTGGCCTTTATTTCCATACTTGACTCATGGGCCAAGGTTGAGATCCTTCATAGGCTTGTTTATCTTGTTCTTCATCTTTTCTGGACAGTTGCTTGCATAGTGTCCTGGGTTCTTGCAATTGTAACATATCAATTGGCTGATATCTTTCTTTTCCTTTGGTGTCATTGCCTCTTGTTTGTTTATTTGGTCCATCTTCTTTTCTGGGAATTCATTGGCATAATGTCCCATCTCTTTGCATTTGAAACATTGCACTTGTGTAATATCTTTCTTGCTAGTGTTGAGGCATTTCTTCTTCTTCTTCTTGGGTTTCTCCAAAGCTAGGAGTTCTTCTGGTTCTTGTTCCTCATAGGTGGGAGATCTTCCTCTCTTCTTGGGGCATTTATCTTCATGTTCCTTTGGTGCATGATCCTTGTATCCAAAAGTATTGCTAGCTTGGGTTCCTTCTAAAATAACATCTTTGTCATCCTTGTTGTCATTAGCTCCTTGGGAAAAGTTTTCTCTCATGTTGATCACTTGAGTAACCAATCCTTGCAACAGTTGGGATTGAAGTTTCAAAATCCTTTGTATGGCTGGGTCTAGTCCATTGTTATTGGCTAAAAGCTGAGTTGTCTCTTGGCTCAACTGGGTTTGGTTTGCTAGTAGTTGTTCTCTCATGTTGACCTCTTGGTTGTTGTTGATGTCATCATCCTTGATGCTGGAGTCTCTTGGAGAAGTCATCTGTTTGGGTTGAAGGGGGATTAGAATAGACAAAAGATTTCTAAGGAAATCAATCCTAATCACACACATCACAATTCACACAAGCAATGTGCAAGCAATCACAAACAAACACTCCACTCAAACAAAGTTCAAGCACATACTTAGGCAACAAAAATAATTTTTTGTTACACCACATAAGTTGGTGGGTTTGACTTAACTAAAATATGGTGGTCCATCTATATGGTTCACTTGTGATCTTTCCATCCTTCTTGGTTGATTCTTCTTGATTGAGATCTTTGTATCCTTGGAGAATTCTTGTCTCTTGTTCACAAATCTTCAAAGGTGATGATGGTTCTTTCTAAGTTGTGTTTCCTTAGTCTTCAATTTTTGAGCAAAGTTTCTTGTCTCACTTGTAGTCCTTAGTGGTATCCAAGTTGGAAGTCCTTGGTGAACATGCTGAAAATGCTGAAGTCATTGGAGTTGAAGAAGTTGAAGTCATTAGAGTTGATGAAGTTGAAGAAGTCCTTTGCACATGGTGTAGTCTTTGGTCATGGGGTAGGCTTTTCCATCAAGTTTTGAAGTAGAAGAGAAGTAGAGTTGAAACCAAAAATGATTGAGGAAAGAGTTTACAAGATTGTTTTTGTAAATAAGTTTTGGAACAAAATACAACTCCTATTTTTTTAAGGGTTTTTGTCCAATCCTAGGGTTACAAATCCTACAGGCAACACAATGCTCTGATACCATTCTCAGAGCGCCCCAACCTTTAATAAGATTGAGTCCCCTGTGTTTACAATGCTAGTCCCTGGATCAATAGCTAGCATCCACAGTTCAGATGTAATATCGAGAAACAAAGGTCATAATACAACTTTATAACCAGGAATAACATAATTTTATTACATCAAACATAGCTCATTGGCTATTTACATTACATTGCAGCGGAATAACTATAGTCATGGGTCCTTCATCTTCAAAGTGCCACAGGCAGATGTTGGTTGTAGACTTTGTAATCCTAATCAATCAATCTTCACTAAAATCAATCAAACCTGCAACATCATAAGTTACAGCCACAAAGGTCAATACATTTGAATTGTATTGGCAAGTGATACCTTAGTATATTTTAAGTGGACTATAATACTATATGCATTTGGCTGGTGGAGCTTAGGCTTGCTTTGCTCAAAATAGATTTTTCCCTATCATTTTGAAAACACTAAGATTTGTTTGGCAAAACAAATTCCAAGGCATCTACCAATCAAAGACTGAAGATCCACTCAGGCATCTACCAATCAGATACTGAAGATTATCTTGGCAAAAACAATTTTCTTAACCAAAGATTGAAGATCCTATCAAGGCATCTACCAATCAAAGATTGAAGAATTTCACACAACCCTGGTTCACCCACAAATTTTATTTAGAAATTAGAGTGATGAGATTCTTGATTGCTTCCATGTCTTGATGCTCAAATTGTCCTTTTCCAGGGACATGGCTAAGTACTTAGGTTTTACACTCTGCAGAGGTGGTGCACTTTACCCACAAGACTTGGTTTCCCAAGACAAAATCTTCAAGCTTTCCTTAGACCAACATGGACGCTCCAACCTATCAATCACTACCAC
The DNA here is from genome assembly GCA_023614405.1 of Avena insularis. Taxonomy (NCBI): domain Eukaryota; kingdom Viridiplantae; phylum Streptophyta; class Magnoliopsida; order Poales; family Poaceae; genus Avena; species Avena insularis. The sequence continues at coordinate 96,317,644 of CM042686.1, forward strand.
CCACTGTCCATGTGGCTAAGTTCTTGCAACCTATATGATCATGGCAGAGCCCATATTGCCAAGTGGTTGCACTTGAAGCTTCTCAACATTTGACATCTCAAATCTCTTTGTTTCCTGGGTGGCCATCCACAAGTGAGATACACTAAGGTAAACCATAAACATGGGCCTTGTGAACCACTCAACCAAAAACCACCAAGCAATTACCATTCCACCCAGGAGATTCATTTACTTAGTTGTTTTATTTAAACAAAACACAAGTCCTTGGACTTGGAGATTTTCATAGCATGAATATATATCCCACCCAGGTTTTCTATTAGCTAGGCTAAGCTTGATAGTAATAGGATTCTTAACTTAGGAAAATCCTACTAAGGATTTATTCTACTAGTTTTCCTATAGCAAGATCTATACTTAGCAAAATAAAAACCATGCAAGTTTTACTTAACAAAAACACTAATGCATAGTGAAAATAATGGGATAATGATATGAAGCATCACTTGCCTTTTGGTAGAGGGTATAGGTTTACTCCTTGATCTTGCTAGTCTCACTCTTCTCTAACTTCACTACAAGTCAATCAAGCAAACACAAACTCAATCCACCAATCAAACAAAAACAACACATAAAATAACAAAGTCAAGGCAATGCATGTAAGCATGCAAAGGATGGTTCTAATTGTAAAGGTGGTCTCCACTAGGCTTCTAAACTTTGTAAGTTCCAAATTGGTCTTTTACCAAAATGGCAAAGTCTTTTGCAAAGAGGGTCTCTATTAGATTCCTAAACTTCGTAAGATCCAAATTGGTCATTTACCAAAGTGGCAAAGTTAAAGAAATGCATGCAAGCATGCCAAGCTTTGTTTTGTTTTGAAAAAGGGGTTCCTAATGGGTCATAGACATTTGGGCACACCTATTGGTCATTTTGTGAAGTGGCTAAGTCATTTGCAAAAGGTTTCACTATAAAACCATTTTCAAAACAAAGTGTCATTCTATGTGGTGTAGAAACATTTCTACTAGGGTATTAACCTATAGGTTTCACCAAATGAGTTGCTATTGCAAAACTTGGTGTTTGGGTCAGTAGGTTTGGTCCAAAACATTTTCTCAAAGTTTTCTTTATGAAAGCATTTTCATAAACAAAACAATGGTTTTTAATTAGCTAGAAATGGACTAAACTAATTAATCCATCCTATTCTTTTCCAAAATCACTTTCCAAACTATGGGTTGGTTCCTAGGGTCAGTAAGGTCACAACAAACTAATTTGCAAAGGTTTTAACCTTAAAATCATTTTTAAATGATTTTTCTAATGTTAGCAAGCACACAAAAGAATCTGCAAAATCAAACAATCTAACAGATACTATTTGCTAAACTAAGGGAAGGGTTGGTTAGAGCTTGTCTTGCTGATTCCAACGACATCAAATTTGTAAAATTTGGACGTGTGGATCAAAAGATACATGGGTTTGAAATTGGCAAAAGTTTCTGTTTTCAAATTCTGTTTTAAACAGAATAGGCGACACGCGGCGTGTTCTTACTGGTCGATACCGGTTCGGCCGGATCGTGGCTGTGGGGCGTTGGATCAAATCTAATCGCACGGTCCAGAAAGCATACCTCTTCGCGACTAAGTGAAACTATCGTAGCCGATGGATCTAGATCGAGCAGTTGCAGTGCTCGACCTAAAGTGGGCGGCGCTGCGGTGGCTAGCGGCGGCGGAGCGGTCGGTCGATGACGGTGCTGGTGCTACAGGGGGTGAGGGAGAAGGAGGGGTTGCTCACCGGGCTCAGGAGGTCACGGCGGTGCTCGAGGAAGTGTTGGTCGGACGAGGGGCGTTTGGGGTCAGGCGTAATTGCTCGTCGGAGTTGGGAACGGCGGCGGTTGTTTCTGGTTGCTGTCGAGGACGACGCTGTTGATCACCAGGAGGTAAACAAAACACATAGTCAGGAGCGCAAGGACACGGCGAAGGTGTGTGCGTGAATGAGAAGGCGCGGGGAGGTCTGGTTCACCTGGGAGACGTCGCCGGAGAAGAAGCAGACACGGCGGCGCTCTGTGCTTGACGAAGGCGAAGATTGGGGGCGCCCTAAGACAAACGGAAAGTGCTGTTAGGTTTGTCTGAGCTTGGAGATCATCATCGTGTTCTCGGGGAGGAGAGGGGTGACCGGAATCTACCGTGGGGCCTGCCGGAGAAAGAGGCAGACGGTGGCGACGGTGGTCGAGGTGGTTGTCGACGCTCTGGGTCGCTCGGGGGCAAGCTGGTGCTACGGGGATGATCGCCAGGAGGTGTGGATCACGAGAGGATGGTCGAGGAGGCAAGGGGTAACGTTGGCTGGCCGGAATCGCTCGCGGAGCTCACCGGAGACAGAGGAGCTCGGGAAGAAATTAGGGGCGGTCTAAGGCGTGCCAGTGCGGGGTATCGGAGGGGATTTATAGAGGAGACACATGCGTTTAAGTCTGCGTGATCAAAGCTGGTAACGTCGGTCGCGTTAAGGCGAATTACGCTGGAGAAATCAACGGCAGAACGGGGGAGAAGAACTGGTCGCTGTGGGGTGGGTGAAGGAGATGAACAGTAATAGTGGGGTCCAACGGTCAGCGAGAAAAGGAGAGAGGAGGAGGTCCACCAGTCATACTCATGGGGTTAGTTTGAGTGAGGAAAACGGTTCGGAAGGAGAATAAGAGGAGGTGGGGTCTGTTGTCAAGGAGTGAGAGAGAGGAGGTGGGTCCCGTGGTCATTGACTCAGTGGGTCTGAATCTGGGTGTAAAATGTTTTCCTTCGGGGAGGGAGTACTGGGCTAGACTGGGCCTATTGGGCTGGGTCTGCCTTTTCCTATTTTTTTCTGTCTGCTCTCTTTTTCTTTTTCTAATTCTTTTTCTATTTTCAATTTCCAAACAATTATTCAAACAAACAAACAAGGTTCAAACAATTCAAACAACACTCAACTTTACTTTGAATTTGGTTCTGTTTGGCAACATAATCCAAATCTCAAAATGAAATAATATTTTTATTTATTTTAGGATCCATTTAATAATTAAATAAAATGGATCTTTAGTTTTATTAAAATAGGGTTTGATTTATTTAAATAAAATTTCCATTTGAAATCCAATTATTTTCAAAACCAAACCAGAAGGTTTAATTTGAAAAATAAAAGAATACTTGGAAACTTATTTAAATAAATAAGTTTTGGTGTTTAATTAAAATGGGAAAGCCTTTACTTAAATAAAATTGGATATTTAAATCCTTATTATTTTATTTAAATAATCCTTTACTCATTTTAATCAAAGCAAAACCTTTTAATAAAAGATTTCAAAGTGGTAATAAAATACTTGGTGTTCATTTAAAATGGGAAAAGCTTTTACTTAAATAAAATTGGATATTTAAATCCTTTATTTTATTTAAATAAACCTTTACTCACTTTATCAAAACAAAATATTCTATTTCAAAAGTTTGGCCAAAATTAATTTGGCTTATCTTTTCATTTGAAACCAAAGTCTTTTATTAAAAGATCTAAAACAGTGTTTCCTAAACAATTTATTTTCCTTTGATAAATGTTTTGTCTTTATAAATCCCTTTAGGATTATTTGTTCACCATTTGGTATGGGCTTTGGTAAGGGCTTTATTGGCTTTGGAAATTCAATTTCCTTATCTTATATTATTCACAAGATTTTGTCTATGGTTCCAAACTAAGTGAAACCAATCTCTATGGTCTTTCTTGATCCTTTGTGATTATTTGTTGATCAAATTTGGTATGGATCAAATCCATGGATTTGGAGATACTTTGGAAAATGATTTCCTTCCATTAGGGTCTAGGGTTTTGGATTTATTTTCCAGGGGTTCAAATTTCTAGATACATTCATTGAGGAATGCATTTCCCTTGATTTGGATTTTTGTTGAATTCAAACTTCTGCCAAGGTTTGTTCAAGATGGGATTTCAAGTCTCCTTTTAGAAACAAAAGTTTCTTTTCACCCTGATTTTCAAAAAAAAATTATTTTGTTATTTTATTTTTCACATTACAAGATTTGGAAAATCTTGGGATGTGACAGGCTACCACCCTTAAAAGAAATCTCGTCCCGAGATTTGGGGAGGCTAGGGTTACAAGCAGGTTCAAAACAACTAGGGTACTACCACCCTTAAAAATTTTCCAACTAAACTACATCTTGGCTTGCTTGGAATCTTGGAAAACTTCTTCTTGGAAAACTTCTGCATAGTGGCCTTTATTTCCATACTTGACTCATGGGCCAAGGTTGAGATCCTTCATAGGCTTGTTTATCTTGTTCTTCATCTTTTCTGGACAGTTGCTTGCATAGTGTCCTGGGTTCTTGCAATTGTAACATATCAATTGGCTGATATCTTTCTTTTCCTTTGGTGTCATTGCCTCTTGTTTGTTTATTTGGTCCATCTTCTTTTCTGGGCATTCATTGGCATAATGTCCCATCTCTTTGCATTTGAAACATTGCACTTGTGTAATATCTTTCTTGCTAGTGTTGAGGCATTTCTTCTTCTTCTTCTTGGGTTTCTCCAAAGCTAGGAGTTCTTCTGGTTCTTGTTCCTCATAGGTGGGAGATCTTCCTCTCTTCTTGGGGCATTTATCTTCATGTTCCTTTGGTGCATGATCCTTGTATCCAAAAGTATTGCTAGCTTGGGTTCCTTCTAAAATAACATCTTTGTCATCCTTGTTGTCATTAGCTCCTTGGGAAAAGTTTTCTCTCATGTTGATCACTTGAGTAACCAATCCTTGCAACAGTTGGGATTGAAGTTTCAAAATCCTTTGTATGGCTGGGTCTAGTCCATTGTTATTGGCTAAAAGCTGAGTTGTCTCTTGGCTCAACTGGGTTTGGTTTGCTAGTAGTTGTTCTCTCATGTTGACCTCTTGGTTGTTGTTGATGTCATCATCCTTGATGCTGGAGTCTCTTGGAGAAGTCATCTGTTTGGGTTGAAGGGGGATTAGAATAGACAAAAGATTTCTAAGGAAATCAATCCTAATCACACACATCACAATTCACACAAGCAATGTGCAAGCAATCACAAACAAACACTCCACTCAAACAAAGTTCAAGCACATACTTAGGCAACAAAAATAATTTTTTGTTACACCACATAAGTTGGTGGGTTTGACTTAACTAAAATATGGTGGTCCATCTATATGGTTCACTTGTGATCTTTCCATCCTTCTTGGTTGATTCTTCTTGATTGAGATCTTTGTATCCTTGGAGAATTCTTGTCTCTTGTTCACAAATCTTCAAAGGTGATGATGGTTCTTTCTAAGTTGTGTTTCCTTAGTCTTCAATTTTTGAGCAAAGTTTCTTGTCTCACTTGTAGTCCTTAGTGGTATCCAAGTTGGAAGTCCTTGGTGAACATGCTGAAAATGCTGAAGTCATTGGAGTTGAAGAAGTTGAAGTCATTAGAGTTGATGAAGTTGAAGAAGTCCTTTGCACATGGTGTAGTCTTTGGTCATGGGGTAGGCTTTTCCATCAAGTTTTGAAGTAGAAGAGAAGTAGAGTTGAAACCAAAATGATTGAGGAAAGAGTTTACAAGATTGTTTTTGTAAATAAGTTTTGGAACAAAATACAACTCCTATTTTTTTAAGGGTTTTTGTCCAATCCTAGGGTTACAAATCCTACAGGCAACACAATGCTCTGATACCATTCTCAGAAGGCCCCAACCTTTAATAAGATTGAGTCCCCTGTGTTTACAATGCTAGTCCCTGGATCAATAGCTAGCATCCACAGTTCAGATGTAATATCGAGAAACAAAGGTCATAATACAACTTTATAACCAGGAATAACATAATTTTATTACATCAAACATAGCTCATTGGCTATTTACATTACATTGCAGCGGAATAACTATAGTCATGGGTCCTTCATCTTCAAAGTGCCACAGGCAGATGTTGGTTGTAGACTTTGTAATCCTAATCAATCAATCTTCACTAAAATCAATCAAACCTGCAACATCATAAGTTACAGCCACAAAGGTCAATACATTTGAATTGTATTGGCAAGTGATACCTTAGTATATTTTAAGTGGACTATAATACTATATGCATTTGGCTGGTGGAGCTTAGGCTTGCTTTGCTCAAAATAGATTTTTCCCTATCATTTTGAAAACACTAAGATTTGTTTGGCAAAAACAAATTCCAAGGCATCTACCAATCAAAGACTGAAGATCCACTCAGGGCATCTACCAATCAGATACTGAAGATTATCTTGGCAAAAACAATTTTCTTAACCAAAGATTGAAGATCCTATCAAGGCATCTACCAATCAAAGATTGAAGAATTTCACACAACCCTGGTTCACCCACAAATTTTATTTAGAAATTAGAGTGATGAGATTCTTGATTGCTTCCATGTCTTGATGCTCAAATTGTCCTTTTCCAGGGACATGGCTAAGTACTTAGGTTTTACACTCTGCAGAGGTGGTGCACTTTACCCACAAGACTTGGTTTCCCAAGACAAAATCTTTCAGAAGCTTTCCCTTAGACCAACATGGACGCGCTCCAACCTATCAATCACTACCACCCACTGTCCATGTGGCTAAGTTCTTGCAACCTATATGATCATGGCAGAGCCCATATTGCCAAGTGGTTGCACTTGAAGCTTCTCAACATTTGACATCTCAAATCTCTTTGTTTCCTGGGTGGCCATCCACAAGTGAGATACACTAAGGTAAACCATAAACATGGGCCTTGTGAACCACTCAACCAAAAACCACCAAGCAATTACCATTCCACCCAGGAGATTCATTTACTTAGTTGTTTTATTTAAACAAAACACAAGTCCTTAGACTTGGAGATTTTCATAGCATGAATATATATCCCACCCAGGTTTTCTATTAGCTAGGCTAAGCTTAATAGTAATAGGATTCTTAACTTAGGAAAATCCTACTAAGGATTTATTCTACTAGTTTTCCTATAGCAAGATCTATACTTAGCAAAATAAAAACCATGCAAGTTTTACTTAACAAAAACACTAATGCATAGTGAAAATAATGGGATAATGATATGAAGCATCACTTGCCTTTTTGGTAGAGGGTATAGGTTTACTCCTTGATCTTGCTAGTCTCACTCTTCTCTAACTTCACTACAAGTCAATCAAGCAAACACAAACTCAATCCACCAATCAAACAAAACAACACACATAAAATAACAAAGTCAAGGCAATGCATGTAAGCATGCAAAGGATGGTTCTAATTGTAAAGGTGGTCTCCACTAGGCTTCTAAACTTTGTAAGTTCCAAATTGGTCTTTTACCAAAATGGCAAAGTCTTTTGCAAAGAGGGTCTCTATTAGATTCCTAAACTTCGTAAGATCCAAATTGGTCATTTACCAAAGTGGCAAAGTTAAAGAAATGCATGCAAGCATGCCAAGCTTTGTTTTGTTTTGAAAAAGGGGTTCCTAATGGGTCATAGACATTTGGGCACACCTATTGGTCATTTTGTGAAGTGGCTAAGTCATTTGCAAAAGGTTTCACTATAAAACCATTTTCAAAACAAAGTGTCATTCTATGTGGTGTAGAAACATTTCTACTAGGGTATTAACCTATAGGTTTCACCAAATGAGTTGCTATTGCAAAACTTGGTGTTTGGGTCAGTAGGTTTGGTCCAAAACATTTTCTCAAAGTTTTCTTTATGAAAGCATTTTCATAAACAAAACAATGGTTTTTAATTAGCTAGAAATGGACTAAACTAATTAATCCATCCTATTCTTTTCCAAAATCACTTTCCAAACTATGGGTTGGTTCCTAGGGTCAGTAAGGTCACAACAAACTAATTTGCAAAGGTTTTAACCTTAAAATCATTTTTAAATGATTTTTCTAATGTTAGCAAGCACACAAAAGAATCTGCAAAATCAAACAATCTAACAGATACTATTTGCTAAACTAAGGGCAGGGTTGGTTAGAGCTTGTCTTGCTGATTCCAACGACATCAAATTTGTAAAATTTGGACGTGTGGATCAAAAGATACATGGGTTTGAAATTGGCAAAAGTTTCTGTTTTCAAATTCTGTTTTAAACAGAATAGGCGACACGCGGCGTGTTCTTACTGGTCGATACCGGTTTGGCCGGATCGTGGCTGTGGGGCGTTGGATCAAATCTAATCGCACGGTCCAGAAAGCATACCTCTTCGCGACTAAGTGAAACTATCGTAGCCGATGGATCTAGATCGAACGGTTGCGGCAGGCTCGACCTAAAGTGGGCGGCGCACGGTGGCTAAGCGGCAGGTCGGTCGATGACGGTGCTGGTGCTACAGGGGGTGAGGGAGAAGGAGGGGTTGCTCACCGGGCTCAGGAGGTCACGGCGGTGCTCGAGGAAGTGTTGGTCGGACGAGGGGCGTTCGGGGTCAGGTGTAATTGCTCGTCGGAGTTGGGAACAGCGACGGTTGTTTCTTGTCATCGAGGACGATTGCTGATCACCAGGAGGTAAACAAAACACATAGTCAGGAGCGCAAGGACACGGCAAAGGTGTGTGCGTGAATGAGAAGGCGCGGGGAGGTCTGGTTCACCTGGGAGACGTCGCCGGAGAAGAAGCAGACACGGCGGCGCTCTGTGCTTGACGAAGGCGAAGATTGGGGGCGCCCTAAGACAAACGGAAAGTGCTGTTAGGTTCGTCTGAGCTTGGAGATCATCATCGTGTTCTCGGGGAGGAGAGGGGTGACCGGAATCTACCTGTGGGGCTCGTCGGAGAAAGAGGCAGACGGTGGCGACGGTGGTCGAGGTGGTTGTCGACGCTCTGGGTCGCTCGGGGGCAAGCTGGTGCTACGGGGATGATCGCCAGGAGGTGTGGATCACGAGAGGATGGTCGAGGAGGCAAGGGGTAACGTTGGCTGGCCGGAATCGCTCGCGGAGCTCACCGGAGACAGAGGAGCTCGGGAAGAAATTAGGGGCGGTCTAAGGCGTGCCAGTGCGGGGTATCGGAGGGGATTTATAGAGGAGACACAGGCGTTTAAGTCTGCGTGATCAAAGCTGGTAACGTCGGTCGCGTTAAGGCGAATTACGCTGGAGAAATCAATGGCAGAACGGGGGAGAAGAACTGGTCGCTGTGGGGTGGGTGAAGGAGATGAACAGTAATAGTAGGGTCCAACGGTCAGCGAGAAAAGGAGAGAGGAGGAGGTCCACCAGTCATACTCCGCGCGGGTTAGTTTCTGAGTGAGGAAAACGGTTCGGGAAGGAGAATAAGAGGAGGTGGGGTCTGTTGTCAGTGAGTGAGAGAGAGGAGGTGTGGGTCCTGGTGGTCATTGACTCAGTGGGTCTGAATCTGGGTGTAAAATGTTTTCCTTCGGGGAGGGAGTACTGGGCTGGACTGGGCCTATTGGGCTGGGTCTGCCTTTTCCTATTTTTTTCTGTCTGCTCTCTTTTTCTTTTTCTAATTCTTTTTCTGTTTTCAATTTCCAAACAATTATTCAAACAAACAAACAAGGTTCAAACAATTCAAACAACACTCAACTTTACTTTGAATTTGGTTCTGTTTGGCAACATAATCCAAATCTCAAAATGAAATAATATTTTTATTTATTTTAGGATCCATTTAATAATTAAATAAAATGGATCTTTAGTTTTATTAAAATAGGGTTTGATTTATTTAAATAAAATTTCCATTTGAAATCCAATTATTTTCAAAACCAAACCAGAAGGTTTAATTTGAAAAATAAAAGAATACTTGGAAACTTATTTAAATAAATAAATAAGTTTTGGTGTTTAATTAAAATGGGAAAGCCTTTACTTAACTAAAATTGGATATTAAAATCCTTATTATTTTATTTAAATAATCCTTTACTCATTTTAATCAAAGCAAAACCTTTTAATAAAAGATTTCAAAGTGGTAATAAAATACTTGGTGTTCATTTAAAATGGGAAAAGCTTTTACTTAAATAAAATTGGATATTTAAATCCTTTATTTTATTTAAATAAACCTTTACTCACTTTATCAAAACAAAATATTCTATTTCAAAAGTTTGGCCAAAATTAATTTGGCTTATCTTTTCATTTGAAACCAAAGTCTTTTATTAAAAGATCTAAAACAGTGTTTCCTAAACAATTTATTTTCCTTTGATAAATGTTTTGTCTTTATAAATCCCTTTAGGATTATTTGTTCACCATTTGGTATGGGCTTTGGTAAGGGCTTTATTGGCTTTGGAAATTCAATTTCCTTATCTTATATTATTCACAAGATTTTGTCTATGGTTCCAAACTAAGTGAAACCAATCTCTATGGTCTTTCTTGATCCTTTGTGATTATTTGTTGATCAAATTTGGTATGGATCAAATCCATGGATTTGGAGATACTTTGGAAAATGATTTCCTTCCATTAGGGTCTAGGGTTTTGGATTTATTTTCCAGGGGTTCAAATTTCCAGATACATTCATTGAGGAATGCATTTCCCTTGATTTGGATTTTTGTTGAATTCAAACTTCTGCCAAGGTTTGTTCAAGATGGGATTTCAAGTCTCCTTTTAGAAACAAAAGTTTCTTTTCACCCTGATTTTCAACAAAAATTTATTTTGTTATTTTATTTTTCACATTACAAGATTTGGAAAATCTTGGGATGTGACAGTGAGACAGCACGGACGTCTCCCTCAGTGAGATTTCTACAAGAAGGAACATGATGTCGTCCATGGAAAACGTCGTCGAGCGGTCATGTCATGTTTAATCAAGTCTGAAAAGCCTACTACTGCTACTACTACGCCACAACACATGCATCATCGAGTACACGGTCGTCGATGGACAGCTGCAATTTATTGACACTTGATTTTAATAAGACATATCCCATTTTTTACGCAGGGGCTCTCAATCTCTTTTCCAACTGGGCCCCACCGTAAGAAGCTTGCACGCGCTAGCCGGATGCTGAAGAGTAAAGCTCAACGAGCCCTAACGTCTCCGGCTTCATCGAGTCACTCGCAGCCATCAACTCATCCCTCTACCCGATCTAGCACATCCCCACAAATCTCGCCGTACAGCCACCTACCTTCCCCTCCACATTTCCACTTTTAACTATCACCAATTTTAGGGCCGTGTCAAACTTCGTACATAGAAATTGTGTGTACGCCTTTTGCATGCGGCTCAATACAGAACTGCCATGCATGGCCCGGGAAAAAATGAGACGTACCATGCGCGTGTCACGGTGCACGGTGCAGTGGACTGTGCGGCGCGTTGCATGGTGGTGCAACAAAACGTGCCTTGCTTCCATCCACCTTAACTATAGAGCCCCTCTCCACACACCCACTCTCACTCTTGCTCACTCACCCGACGCAACCCTCTCCACTGTCCCACCAACATCTGCAAACTCCCGAGAATACCTCATGCACGCCGGCGATGGCGGAGGAGGATACGGTGGCCATCGTCGCCTCCGAGGCCGTCGACTCCTCGCTGGTCCCTCTTGACGCGTTGAAAGCAGCCGCAGTCCATGTCCAGGCCCCAGTCGAGCCATCAATGGCAGCCGCCGTTCCCATCCAAGCCCCCGTCCCTGCTATCGACGTAGCCACCGACGAGGCCCCCGTCTCCTCGCTGGTCCCCCTCGACGCGTTGAAAGCAGCCGTCGTCCCCGACCAGGCCCCAATCGAGGCATCGATGGCAGACGCCGTTCCCATCCATACCCTCGTCCCTGCTACCGACGGAGCCACCGAAGAGGAGCCCCCCGCCGGTGAGGAGGCCCCCTCTGGTCACAAGCAGATCAAGCACTTCTTGGGCACCTACGATCCAGATAAGTACATTTCTCCACTGAACCCCTATGACACCGGCATCGACGACCCATGGTCGGAGGTAAATAGGGTTTGCTCCCCTCCCCTGGTTCTTCTACTGTTCCCATCGTTGGATGCTAGATCTTGGTTTATTAGGATTCGCATGTTCGCATTTCGATTGCTCAATCTTCTTACATCATCTACTCCCCCATTTTCATTTTCTTCCAATAGGTTTCTGGCAGCGATGTCTGCAGCGATGACGAGTCCATGCACACTAAGACTCGAGAGTCTTGAGGAGGCTGGCCAAGATGACGCCTTCTTGAGGGGCCTCGCGCCGCTTCTTCACTGGGTGAGTCTCATGGCACCAACTCCTTACTGAAGCATGCAGAGGCCCCGAGCACCGGCATCCAGAAAGGCGGCGAGCGCGAGACCGTGAACATCAACGCCTACATCGCTGAACACCAGGCTCTCAGCATTCACCTCCGAAACCTCCAGCGGATGGCCGTCAAAGAGGGTCGCATGCCTCCAATCAGGCCCAAGGCCCCCAAGATCAAGGGACTGGGAAGCAAGAAGTGGAGGAAGCGCCGGAGGGAGGAGGCGGAGGCGTGGGCGCATGAAGGACGGGTTGGATGTGTCCTTGAATGTATTTGCTGTTGCGGCGGCTGCTGTTGCTAAGCAGCTTCTTTTGATTTTCTATATTTTGCTTGCATCCTATTTCTAGCTAAACGCATCGAACCTCGTTAAGCAACCTACTTTCTATCGCTATATCCTATTGTAACATCCTAGCATTAGGATCCAACGAATGGTAGAAATAGGAATATAAGTTTGTGCATGCATGCATCTGTAAAATTAGGGTAAATTTTTTGCCAAACAAAACACTAAAGGGATCAGAGTTTCTTTCACTAACTAGAGGTAGGAATAGCTCTTGTTAGTGATTGCTATGAATTTTGACATGACCTTTAGGTAGTGTTAAGAATTTGGGGAAATTACTTTGAATTAAAATTTGAAATTCAAATCAAATTAAAAGTATCTAAATATTAGAAGTTATTAGTGTTGAAGGGTTTTCCAAAAGAAAACCTTATAACATTGTTTGGTTTTAATAAAGAAATAGTAATCAACAATAAGAATAAATGACAAGGAAAATTAAATAAGAAATAATTCTTAGTTCTCTATTTTATAATAAGGTCACAAATGATGACAAATACATCAAAGGTATAAGGTTACAAAGAACAGAAATTTAACATTATTAACTTGTAATAATATCTATACAAGATCCTTTACAAAAATATTACAAAGAAGGTTACAAGAAGAACCTATACTAACTATCTACTCCTATACTAATCTTGTGAGTCCAGATCTTGTTCCTGCAAATAAGACAAACAACTAGAAAGGAAGTTAGGGGTTAGTTAGATAATTTTTACTCTTAGTGTTGAACAGTGAAGTGCACTATTCATGGTACATCATTGAGTAAATAAAAGGGTAAGTTTCACCAAAAGTGAAGTATCTATTCTTCTCAGTAAATAGTTAAGCTTACAGTAAAAGCCAAGTGGATAAAAGTAAGTTTCACCAGGCTGTCAATTAGTAAACATGTAAGAGTAAAAGCCAAGTTACTTCAGCTGATCCACATCCACAGCACACACACATACAGCTTAGTCGACTAACTGCATGGTGTGTGCTATCAAGCTAACAGCAGGAGTACAAGCTACCATACAAAGCACCGGTCGAAGGAGAACAAAGGAGCTCATTTCTTCCTCTCAGGCACACACTCACAGCTATAGAGCTTGCTGAAACCATAGCCAAATACTCCACCAACTTAACCCAAATCAACCATCAGATCTCCACTTGATGGGAACATAGGGAGGGGGTGGAGCAGGTGGAAAGAAAGGTCAAGCACAAAGTCACAAGAGCAGCACCAGGTGATACAGAGCTAGAGCAGGCGGCAATCAACACCACAACATCATCAACCAACAAATAATCTGGTGAGTTCAAATAAGATCACCACATGATCAGATTATCATAGAGTCAAATAAGCATATGTTGTTTACCTAATCTTCTCAGAAAAACACCCAGGTGGGGTGTATATTCATCCTAGAAGCATTTAGATGAAAGCCAATGACACATCCTTACAAACAAATCCAAGATCTCAGCATATGCATCATAGATCTTGGATATAAACTTAAATCTCCACATTCATATATACAGCAGCCTTAGAACAAGATTCAAGGCACATCTCTTATGGAGTAGCACCTCTGAAATCTATTGATCTTAAGGATCTATATTTAATAGTGAAGATGACAATCATTTTCTTCAAGAATTTAAGAATCATTAGCTGATATCATTCATCAGAGCACATCTATGAGGGACAGCTAGTAACAACTTAATTTTACCTAGCTATGCCTTAGACCAGCATCATAGGCTAATAGACTGTAGTATCTTAGGATAATAAAGCCAGCAGAAGCTTTCCAATCATTTAGCCAGCCATACTTGGACACAGGTAGAATTTAGACAATAGAAGTATGAACACTTGTGTACCATTCTAAAGAAGGTGTCACAAGTATAACTTCTAAAACCAAGCAAACGCTTTACTTATATTCCATCAGTAAACTTGCAGCTAGCTAACTAATCATTTTCTTGAAATAAACACTCAGGAATCATAACCATGGTTGTTTTTACACAATCAGAGAATCATAGGAGTATCATATTAACTCCAATTTGAAAGATCAACACAAACTAGTGTATAAAGATCAAGTGAACATTACTGACATAACCATTGTCAGTATTAAGATCATGAAACAACAGTGAAATCCACATCACTAGCATTAGTGGGCAAACATCCAGGACAGTATAACCACTACAACCAGTTCTAACAGAGTCATCATAATCAAACCAGAGGGTTGAACCTAATCAAACCTTGAACCCCAATTAGGGATTGATCACTAGAGGCACACAGAGGTTATCGAGCAAGGCAGAGAGGAGCATAGAATGGGAATAGTCAAACTTACACAAAGTCCTCACAAAAAGAACAGAAGAGGATGGCCGAGACGGCGTAAACGGCAAGACGAGGAGCACCCCGACGGGGCGCTGCAACCCACACCGACCGCATGTCAGATCCATCGGAGAAGGGAGGCGTATGCCGTGCGAAACCCAGCGGACCATCGCCGATGCTCCAGGGCGGCTAACCCTAACCCTAGTTTCTGGCTGGGGTCAGCGCGACCAGGAGAGAGCCCTAGCGGTGAATCTGCGCGGATAGAAGGAAGCGGCATCATCGACTTAGTCACCCTCCACCATGGCAGCGACAACGGCGGTCGGATTCAGCCAGAATCGTGTGTGGCGGCGGCAGCAGACAGAGGGGGTGACCGCGTGCGCGAGAGAGCGAGAAAGGGGAGAGGAGTGTGCGTGAAGCTGGGCTGGGGGCCCAAGATTACCTCGTGGGTGTAACCAGGCCAAGTGGGTCGGGTTAGGTTGGGCCGGGCCAACTCAATGCGCCAGGCCCGTATATTTATAAGGTTATTTAAAAAGGGAATAATTACAAATATACCCCTGAAATAAAAGAACTCTAGATAAATATATAAAAATCTTAAAAATACAAATAATATCTCTATGAACTCACAAAGATATTTTCTATTGAGTAAAAATAATCAATAGAATTTTTAGCAATTAAAATTTAAGGTTATTAGTAAAAGGATGCTAATTACTTTTGAATTTCAAAAAAATATAGGAAACATCTAAAATTGAATAAAATTCACTTTTAAGATCCTAAATGAATATATTATTATAGAAAAATACTAATTTGTATTTTTGAAAAGTGAGTTTGGTGTGATGGAAATAAATCCTATTTCCTTAAAGGAATTTCAGAAAATATTTAAATAAAATAGTAAGCTATTTACTAAAAGGGTAAAACATTCAAAGAAGCAAATAATAAATCATTGCATGACATTACTATGCATTTCATATTGCTTCTTTAAATATTGTCCTTATCAGGCAATAACGGTTCTTTGTAGAAACCGGAGCTCAAGGTCAGGTGGAAGCATCCGACTTCACTACCTTACAGTCACAAGGCAAGTTAATAACTTGCTCATGTCCTTTGAAGAGTCTTTATCAAAGATATTGCAAATGTTGTGTTATCATCTATGATCTGGAAAAATAAAATGATATCTTCTCTAATAAATAAGATGTAGTATCATCCTAAGTGATGATAAAGATCAGCAATGGAACTTAGGGTTCCAATTGCATAAGTCACATAGGCTTAACAACCCATGACATCAGTGATTCTAGCACCGTAGAATATGCGTTAACCATGAGATTTGGAATGGGATAGAGAAGTCAGCTGTATCTTCTTCCTTTCATATGGAGGCAAGATGACCTTATCATGACATTGCGATTCCTGGTATGGATCCAACATATGGGTGGGCACCCTTAGGCCCCACAAGTTTGGTGTCTAGATTATTTATGAGTGGTTGTGGGAGGTATAGTCGGGCCTTTTATGGAGCTTACCAGGGGCATCACCACTTCATAGAGTCTTCGGGAACTCACCATGGTTATAGCTTGCTCTAGTTGGAGGCTTAACGGAGGTGTAGTCAGCCCCGGAGGATAGTGTAGACATATGGGGTCGTGGAGAGGGCAGTGATTGGCTTGGATCACCTACTAGGCCCCACATCATGGAATTGTGGACGGGAAAGTATGCCCGGTTGTGCAACAAGGAGTTGGTATCTCATGGGTAAAGCAACGCACCTCTGCAGAGTGTAAGAATTGTGACATGTTACTCCCTGTTCAGGGAAGGAGCTATGAACGTGGCAGAAAAGGAACTCCATGAAGATCTGGTCAACCTGTGAAGGCTAGTGGCCATAGTTTTTGATAATAAAATCAATCTTTGAAGAAATGTTTAAGAAAATTGCATAGTACCATGGACATATTGTCCGAGGTGGTAGATAGAGCATCAAACTTCCCACATCGCATATAATGAACTTGCTGGGTAACGTTGTTACTCACTCTTTCCTTTGAACCCCTGCTTAGACTCTGAGAATCCAGAAGACACTTCTTTGTACGTAGCTGATGGACAAGAGGACGTCTGCTACAAGGAACCCGACCTGTCTAGAGGAGTTGAAGGGGTGGACTACGAGATACGCTATGGAGTGGAGGACAACAAGTCCGAGTAGTTGCCTTAGTTATTAGTAAACCCAATTGAGTCGAGCAGCAGGAACTATATAGAATAAGTTGTTGAGCTCAATTCGAAGTATGAGTTTGGATTTTATATCTTCCGCTGAAACTACTTAAGTTTGGTTTGTAATTTCATAATACTTGAAGTTTGGGAACTCTTGGTTTGTAATAATGAAGTGTGTATGTTTGTAATATGGACCCACAATGTTTCTGTTGTACCACTCTGAGGGGTGTGATATTTACGGAACAGTGTTTTGTGAATGTCATACCAACGACTATAGTGTACTACATATGCAGTGGTATGCTGGGTCACCGCAACTGGTATCAGAGCAATTGCTTTGACCTTAGGTTGGAAACCTAGTAAAGGGAAATAACTGTAGGAGTCTAGGAGCAACGGTAAGGAGTTCTCTAGATCATATGATGAATATTCAATTGGGAATATTTTGTTATATTTTTTAGTGCGATAATTCATTATTATGATGCATCATTATAATTAATGTATACTAATTATATTTATATTTATATAATGGAAATGGCACCAAATTTTCCAAAACAGACTTTGCCAAGGAGAGAAGAGACTCTTGATGATTATCAGGGGGCTTTGACTGAACAGCTTCGAGAACTTCTGAAGGTTTTTGGTTGCACAACTAATATCCTAGTCAATACCATTACCTACCATGATGGGCAAATGTTAGCCAAATATCGTGTTAGCATCCAACTACCAAAGAAGCTTGGTTTATATCACAACTTACCTATGGGAGAAGGTAGAAGTCACCTAGAAGCATATCATGTTGCTATTGTGGAGGCAATAGCCAATGTTTGGGAACATAAGGCAGAAGAGTTAGCTGGAAGCACATATTCTGTGATTCCTCATGACTCTATAGATGAGGAACCGGAACCGGATCATCTTACTTTAGTAAGGAAACATCCAAAACTAGCCTCTAAGTTTATGGATCTATATCGACTGATGGTTGGGTCTTTGTATAAGACACATCAGGTTATCATAGAAGATCGAGTTGATATGCTAGAGGATCTAACGAATCCTGAAAAAAGGGAGAAGTTAGCATCTAAACTGGAAAATGAAGCACTAGATAGGGTTACCCCAGTTTTCAAGGATATACCTATAGATCCAGAATCTTTTACATCATATCCCTATTCACCGATACTAGAACCTATTAGATATCCTGATGAGGGCACTAGTTATCCAGTACCACAGAGTTCTTGGGGAACTGAAGACTCGGAATTACCTATTGGGAATTCTGAAGGATGGAGGTTGATACATTGCAAATGTATTTATAATTTTTAATGTTCCATGCTTGGTTTTATCCACTTTCTTGTGTTTTGTTCCAACTTTGGAGTACTTTTCTTATGATTTCTTGGACTAACCTATTAACAAGAGCCACAGTGCCAGCTGCCTGTTTTCTGCTGTTTTTGGTTCTAGGAAAGTCAGAAAATGAATATTCTCGGAATTGGACGGGACAAAAGCGAAAGTGCCTATTTTTCCGGAAGGGATCAAGTGCCAGAATACGAGACGGAGAAGGGCCAGGGAGCCACCACACCACCTGGCCGCGCGGCCAGGCCTGGCCCGCGCCAGGGGGTGGTGTGGCCGCTCCCGGCACCCCCTCGGCCTCTCCTTCCGCCTATATATTACCCTTAGGACGAAAACCCTAAGGACCCGATCAAAAATCCACGAAAGAGTCTGTAGCCGCCGTCATCTCCATCCCTAGATCGGGAGGGATCTAAATCTCTTCCCGACACCCTACCAGAGAGGGGGATTCACCCTGGAGGCCTTCCTCATCACTATGCAAGCCTCCAGTGTGATGCGTGATTAGTTCATCCTTGGACTATGGATCCATGTATTAGCTAGATGGCTGGTTCTCCTCCTTTGTGCTTTCATGTTTAGATCTTGTGAGCTCCATTCATGATCAAGATCATCTATTTGTAATCATACATGTTGTGTTTGCGGGGATCCGATGGATATTGAGATGCTATTTCAGATTGATTATTGATTCTATCATGTCTTTGTTATTTGTGATCTTGCATGCTTTCTGTTGTTAGTAGCTATCTTGGCCAAGTAGATGCTAGCAACTCCAAGAGTTAGTATTTCTGCTCGATAGTGGGTTCATGCCTCTAGTAATCTAGGGAAGTGACAAAAATCTCTAAGGTACTAGATGTGTTGTTGCTACTAGGGAGAAAACAACAATCCTTTGTTCATAGAACAATCGTATTGTTTACTTTACACGCAGTTCGTAAAGCAATAATATGTTGCTTGCAACTTAATAATCGGAGGGGTTCGGATGATAACCTGAAGGTGGATTATTAGTCATAGATGCAGTTGGATGGCGGTCTATGTATTATGTTGTAATGCCCAATCAAGTCTCAAAGGAGTCAAGATGATTAGTATATGCATGTATTGCTTTCTCGGTTTTGTCAATTGCCCCACTGTAATTTGTTCACCCAGCATGTTATCTATCTTAAGGAGAGCCACCACTAGTGAACTATGGATCCCGGTCCTTTTTCTTTACATACAATCTATAATCTTTTACTGCTTTGTGTTTACTTTCTGCAAACTTTTACTTCTTTCCATTCGATACGTTTAATCCTTTGTTTTTCGCAAAACACGGTGAGATTGACAACCTCATCGCAAGTTGGGGACAAAGTTCTGTGGTTGTGTTGTGCAGGTCTCCACGTTGCTACTAGCACCGGTAGTGCACCCTGCCAAAGCTCAGCTAGTAACACCTTTGGGGTGTTTCTTTGCTCCTACTGGTTCGATTAAACTTTGGTTTCATAACCAAGGGAAAACTTGCTGCTGTGCTCATCATACCTTCCTCTTGGGGTTCCCAACGAGCTCTACGTCGAACGACGAGCACATCAGAGGTACGGATCAATGGATGGATCTGCCGGGAATCCTATTCCTGTGGAAGATTCAGTTGGAAATACGGGGCAGACTAGTCGCATGGGCGTAAGATCTTATTCCGTTGATGGAAGAGATGTCCATGTGGAAGATGTAGAGTCCGAGGAGGAAGATCCTGAATAAAGGGTGTTTGAGCCAATATAAAATTATCCTACTCCAGATAATGTGCACTATCCAATCATAGCTGAGGACTATCGTACCCAACAGAGTACTTGGGGGGCACCAGAAGGGGAATATTCTGTAGATTCCTCTAGAATCGGGATGCAGGAGATGGATGAAGAAGAAAGTGATGAGGATGATTCGGTAGATACTTCATATGAGTTGGAAGGTATGGATACACTTCAGCTGAATGATGTGTCAAGTCCGGAGACTTCTAATACTGAATATCGCTTGTCGAAGATGAAAGTCATTTCACAGTCGGTGCATCGTACTTCACGTCGGCACGGTTGTATTCCGGGTATGTACGACGAACGACGCAACTTCTGGGGAGTGTGACTTTGATTAGGAGCATGTCCGCATGAGATGAGAGTTGGAGTTGGAAGACTTGATGTAAATAAATAAGTGAGATAGTACCACATGAGTTTGTAATGTTTAATGAGTAAGGGCTTATAATCACATTGTATAAATTATATTGCTTGTAATGTAGAATATATGTGTAATGCATATTTGGTTCTTAGTTGGATCTTGTTTTCCATTGTGTGACTAGTTCTGTGCATGAAGTTGAGCTCAGAACACATATCCATAATGTAATTATGAGTATTCGCTTATGTTACAGGACTAGGGGGTATGGAAACGGGTGTAGAAAACAAGACTGAGCAGCACCGCATGGTGCGCGAAGTCAAAGAAAAGGCGGATGAAGACGCCAGAATGCACGCAAATTTACCACCACCACCACCAATGAGGCCACTGATGGAGCAGAACTTTATGCAGTACATGCAAATGATGCAAGAGTCACAGAAAAAATTCATGGAGGGGTTAGTAAACCGTGTGGGATAGCCGAGGGCACCTCAAGGATGTGGTGTTAGTCTTTCAGATTTCCAGGATACCAGGCCTTTACCTTTCGCACCCGCTCCTGAACCAATGGATGTAGAGGACTGGTTAACATATACCGAAAGAAAGTTGAGAACTGTAGGATGTAATGAGGAAGAGAAGTTGAGGTATGCAACGCATTTATTGACTGAACCTGCCGTGTCATGGTGGGAGAGTCAGCTCGCAATGCAACCTCCAGGAAGAGAGTATAATTGGGAGGAGTTCAAACAAAGATTCCGTGAATATCATGTTCCAGAAAGTATCATAGAGTTGAAGCGTAGGGAGTTTGAAGAACTACAACAAGGATACTCTAGTGTCATGAAGTATATTCGAGAGTTTGGTGATTTATCTCGTTATGCTGCTGAAAAAGTTAGCACGGAGGTGAGTAGGAAGAAGAGGTTCATGTGCGGACTAAATCCATTTGTGAAGATGCAGTTGACGCTTGCCAACACTCAAACTTTTCAATAGTTGCTTGATGCAGCTATCACCTTTGAATATGATTACAAAAATGTCCAAGAGGACCATAGGAAGAGGGCAAAGAAAGAGACAAAGAGAATTCAGGCAAGTAAACCCAAAACCAATCTGGAGTTTCAACCCAGAAACCAACCCTACAACAACAACAGGAGTATCAGCAACACTGGAGGACAATTCAACCCCAGAAGGAATGTCATATGTCATAATTGCAAACTTCTGAGACATATCAGCAAGGATGGTCAGAAACTAGTGATAATTTGTTATGGATGTGGATTAAAGGGTCATATCAAGCCTAATTGCCCAAACAAACCACCCGGTGGTTGGCCCACAAAAGCTGGAGGACAAGCCAGTGGAGGCGGAGGTGGACAGTCTAACAGAGGTGGAAGCTATGCCAAAAATAATAATGGTAAGAGGGGTAGACCTACAGGAAAGCTGTATTGTGCAACCTTGGAGGAGGTGGATAACTCAAATCAGGCGGTGATAGGTACGCTAAATATTCTCACAAATCCCTGAAAGGTTTTATTTGATACTGGTGCAACTACTTCTTTCATATCTGAAGAGTTTTGTGATAAATTCGGTATTAGAAGGGCACCGTTAGAAAAACCTAAGACCGTAGTTACCGCCGGAGGGATCGTGGTAGTTAGACATATTAAACTAAACCAAATTATCTCAATCTATGGTCAAACCTATTATGCGGATTTTATGTGATCCTATTAAAAGGAATAGCAGTAGTGCTGGGAATGGATTGGATGACAGACAATGGAGCTCAGATCAATTGTGAAGAGAAAACCGTTTCAATCAGGTCTCCCAATGGAGGAAGAATCGTCTATCAGGCGGATAAACATAGTCATATGATGGTAGATCTGCAGTTGAACTCAATGAAGGGGGTCAAATTAGAAGATATTCCAGTGGTGAAGGAGTTTCAAGATGTTTTTCCAGCAGAGTTACCAGGAATGCCACCTGATCGGGAGATAGAGTTCACTATTAACCTGATACCTGGTACAACACCAATAGCTCAAGCACCATATAATATGGGGCCCAAGGAATTAAAAGAGATTAAGGAGCAAATTGATGAATTAGCCCGGAAAGGATTCATGCAGGAAACTATATCTCCATGGGGAACTCTGGTGATCTTTGTGGATAAACAAGATGGTGGATAGAGAATGTTTGGGGATTATAGAAATCTAAACAATGTCAATATCAAGAACAAGTATCGATTACCAAGGATACAAGATTTATTTGACTAAGTCAAGGGAGCAGGAGTATTATCCAAAATTGATCTAAGGTCAGGATACCACCAGATAAAAATTAAACTTGAAGATGTTCCTAAAACAGCATTTGTGTCAAGTTATGGACATCATGAGTATTTAGTCATACCTTTTGGTCTGACTAATGCACCAGCAATATTCATGAATTTGATGAACAAAATCTTCATGCCATATTTGGACAAGTTTGTCATAGTATTCATCGATGATATTCTGATATACTCCAAAGATATAGAAGAGCATGCAGAACATTTGAGAGTAGCATTACAAATCTTAAGAGAACATAAGCTTTATGCTAAGTTTAGTAAGTGTGAATTTTGGTTGGACGAAGTAGAGTTTCTTGGTCATGTGATCAGTAAGGATGGAATTGCTGTAAATCCATCCAAGGTTCAATCAATACTAGATTGGAAGGCACCAACCAATGTGAAGCAAATCCGAGGTTTCCTAGGTATGGCCGGATATTATCGGAGGTTCATTGAAGGTTTTTCCAAGATAGCAGGACCAATGACCAAATTGTTAAGAAAGAACACACTGTTCATATTGATTGAAAAGTGCGAGGAAAGTTTTCAGGAGTTGAAAACCAGATTAACTAATGCACCAATCCTAGCCATTCCAGAACCGGGAAAAGATTACACAGTATATCGTGATGCATCCAAAGAAGGATTAGGTTGTGTGATTATGCAAGATTGTAACGTAATTGCTTATGGATCTAGGCAATTGAAACCACATGAAGTGAACTATCCAACCCATGATTTAGAATTAGCAGCAGTAGTGTTTGCTTTAAAAGGATGGAGACATTTTCTCTATGGGGCAAGATGTGAGTTATACACTAACCACAAAAGTCTCAAATATTTCTTCACTCAAAAGGAATTGAATATGAGACAGAAGCGTTGGCTCGAGTTGATTAAAGATTATGATCTAGCAATCAATTATACTCCTGGAAAAGCAAATGTTGTGGCAGATGCTTTAAGTCAGAAAAGCACAGATATACAACCTTTGAATAGAGAACTGCCAAAAGAATTACAAATGGATTTGGAAAGGATGGAGAGAAAATTTATAAGCACAAAAGTTCTTGGAGGATTAGCTACCATGCGGGTAATCAAAGAGCAAAGTAGTGATCTTCAACATGAAATCTTTAGACATCAAGATGAAGATCCTTTTATTGCTGAAGAACTTTGAAGAATCTCTCAATGTCAAACATCAGTTTTTCATCTAGGAGATTATGGATCTTTATGGTTTTAAAACCGTCTTTGTGTACCCGATGTGCTAGAGATTCGAAAAGTGATACTTCGAGAAGCCCATGAAACACCATATTCCATACATCCGGGTAGTACAAAGATGTACATGGATTTAAAGGAATTGTTCTGGTGGAATAATATGAAAATAGATATTGCAAAATATGTATCGGAATGCCATACTTGCCAAAGGGTTAAGGCAGAACATCAAAGTCCAGCAGGACTATTACCACCTTTGGAAATTCCAGAATGGAAGTGGGAAGAAATTGGTATGGATTTTATCACAGGACTACCCATGACAGCAAAGAGAAAAGATATGATATGGGTAATCGTGGATAGACTAACAAAAAGTGCACATTTTATTCCAATGAACCAAAAGGATAATGATGAGAAATTAGTGGAAATTTATGTCAAAGAGATTGTGAGTAAGAATGGTGTACCCAAGAAAATTGTGTCTAATAGAGGATCTATGTTTACATTAGCATTTTGGAAACAATTACATGCAGCACTGGGTTCAAAGTTGGATTTTAGCACAGCTTATCATCCAGAAATGGGAGGTCAGACAGAGAGGACCAATCAAATCTTAGAAGACATGCTTAGAGCTTGTGCATTAGATTTTGGAGGTTCGTGGGAAGATCATCTACCATTGGCAGAATTTTCCTATAACAATAGCTATCAGTAGTCTGAAGGCAGCACCATATCAAGTACTATATGGAAGAAGGTGTAGATCACCTATATGATGTTATGAGCCTGGTAGTAGCTAAGAATTTGCACCAGATTATATCAAGGAAAGACAAGATATCATTGATATCATTAGAGATCGGTTGAAGATAGCTTAGAGTCGACAAAAGAGTTATGCTGATCAAAGTCGTAGATCATGGCATCTAGAAGTAGGAGATATGGTATATCTCAAAGTAAGTCCGATGAAGGGAGTGAAGAGGTTTGGAGTCAAAGGAAAATTAAGTCTAAAGTACATTGGACCATTCAAGATATTAAATCAGAATAGAACAATAGCTTATACTCTGGAGTACCAAAGAGGTTAGCTCAGGTTCACAATGTGTTCCATGTTTCACAACTGCGGAAATGTCTGAAAGTTCCCGACGATGCTATTACTCATCAAGAGATTGAGTTACAAGCAGATTTGACTTATGTTGAGAAACCCTGTAAGATTCTGGAGGAAAACTAGAAAAGGTTGAGAAACAAAGCAATCAAATATTGCAAGGTACAGTGGGAACATCACCCAGAACGAGAAGCTACCTGGGAGAAAGAAGATGACTTGAGGGAAGCATATCCGGAATTATTCAGGTACCCATCTACAAACTTCGGGACGAAGTTTAATCTAAGGGGGGAAGTCTGTAACATCCCAGCATTAGGATCCAACTAAGGGTAGAAATAGAAATATAACTTTGTGCATGCATGCATCTGTAAAATCAAGGTAAATTTTTCGCCAAATAAAACACTAAAGGGATCAGAGTTTCTTTCACTAACTAGAGGTAGGAATAGCTCTTGTTAGTGATTTCTATGAATTTTGACATGACCTTTAGGCAGTGTTAAGAATTTGGGGAAATTACTTTGAATTCAAATTTGAAATTCAAATCAAATTAAAAGTATCTAAATATTAGAAGTTATTAGTGTTGAAGGGTTTTCCAAAAGAAAACCTTATTAACATTATTTGGTTTTAATAAATAAATAGTAATCAACAATAAGAATTAATGACAAGGAAAATTAAACAAGAAATAATTCTTATTTCTCTATTTTATAATAAGGTCACAACTGATGACAAATACATCAAAGGTATAAGGTAACAAAGAATAGAAATTTAACTTTATTAACTTGTAATAATATCTTTACAAGATCCTTTACAAAAAGATTACAAAGAAGGTTACAAGAAGAACCTATGCTAACTATCTACTCCTATACTAATCTTGTGAGTCCAGATCTTGTTCCTGCAAATAAGATAAACAACTAGAAAGGAAATTAGGGGTTAGTTAGATAATTTTTACTTTTAGTGTTGAACAGTGAAGTGCACTATTCATGGTACATCATTGAGTAAATAAAAGGGTAAGTTTCATCAAAAGTGAAATATCTGTTCTTCTCAGTAAATAGTTAAGATTACAGTAAAAGCCAAGTGGATAAAAGTAAGTTTCACCAGGTTGTTAATCAGTAAACACGTAAGAGTAAAAGCCAAGTTACTTGAGCTGATCCACATGCACAGCACACACACATACTGCTTAGTCGACTAACTGTGTGGTGTGTGCTATCAAGCTAACAGCAGCAGTATAAGCTACCATACATAGCACCAGTCCAAGGAGAACAAAGGAGCTCATTTCTCCTTCTCAGGCACACACTCGCAGCTATAGAGCTTGCTGAAACCATAGCCAAATACTCCACCAACTTAACCCAAATCAACCATCATATCTCCACTTGATGGTAACATAAGAAGGGGGTGGAGCAGGTGGAAAGAAAGGGCAAGCATAAAGTCACAAGAGCAGCACCAGGTGATGCAGAGCTAGAGCAGGCAGCAAGCAAAACCACAACATCATCAACCAACAAATAATCTGGTGAGTTCAAGTAACATCACCACATGATCAGATTATCATAGAGTCAAATAAGCATGTGTTGTTTACCTAATATTCTCATAAACCACCAAAGTGGGGTGTATATTCATCCCAGAAGCATTTAGATGAAAGCCAATGACACATCCTTACAAACAAATCCAAGATCTCAGCCTATGCATCATAGATCTTGGATATAAACTTAAATCTCCACATTCATATATAACAGCAGCCTTAGAACAAGATTCAGGGCACATCTCTTATGGAGTAGCACCTATGAAATCTAGTGATCTTAAGGATCTATTTTTAACAGTGAAGATGACAATCATTTTCTTCAAGAATTTAAGAATCATTAGCTTATATCATGCATCAGAGAACATTATGAGGGGCAGCTAGTAACAACTTAATTTTACCTAGCTATGCCTCAGACCAGCATCATAGGATAATAGACTATAGCATCTTAGGATAATAAAGCCAGCAGAAGCTTTCCAATCATTTAGCCAGCCATACTTGGACACAGGTAGAATTTAGACAATAGAAGTATGAACACTTGTGTACCATTCTAAAGAAGGTGTCACGAGTATAACTTCTAAAACCAAGCAAATGCTTTACTTATATTCCATCAGTAAACTTGCAGTTAGCTAACTAATCATTTTCCTGAAATAAAACACTCAGGAATCATAACCATGGTTGTTTTTACACAATCAGAGAATCATAGAAGTATCATATTAACTCCAATCTGAAAGATCAACACAAACTAGTGTATAAAGATCAAGTGAACATTACTGACAGAACCATTGTCAGTATTAAGATCATGAAACAACAGTGAAATCCACATCACTACCATCAGTGGGCAAACATCCAGGACAGCATAACCACTACAACCAGTTCTAATAGAGTCATCATAATCAAACCAGAGGGTTGAACCTAATCAAAACTTGAACCCCAATTAGGGATTGATCACTAGAGGCACATAGAGGTTATCGAGCAAGGCAGAGAGGAGCACATAAGGGGAATATTCAAACTTACACAAAGTCCTCGCAAAAAGAACTGAAGAGGAAGCAGAGGATGGCCGGCGGTGAAGCAAAAACGGTGGCACGGGGAGCACCCCGACGGGGCGCTGCAACCCACACCGACCGCACGTCAGATCCACCGAAGAAGGGAGGCGTACGCCGTGCAAAACCCGGCGCACCATCACCAATGCTCCAGGCCAGGAGAGAGCCCCAACGGTGAATCTGCTCAGATAGAAGGAAGCGGCGTCATCGACTTAGTCACCCTGCACCATGGCAGGACAACGGCGGTCGGAATCATGCGCGGCAGCGGCAACAGACGGAGGGGGTGACCGCGTGTGCGAGAGAGCGAGAAAGGGGACAGGAGTGTGCGTGCGTGGGGGTACTGGGCTTGTGGGCAGCCTAGTACTACCCTGGTGGGCGTAACCAGGCCAAGTGGGTCGGGTTAGGTTTGGCCAGGCTAGCCCAATGGGCCAGGCCCATATATTAATAAGGTTATTTAAAAATGGAATAATTACAAATATACCCCTGAAATAAAAGCAACTCTAGATAAATATATAAAAATATTAAAAATACAAATAATATATCTATGAACTCACAAAGATATTTTCTATTGAGTAAAAATAATCAATAGAATTTTTAGCAATTAAAATTTAAGGTTATTAGTAAAAGGATGCTAATTACTTTTGAATTTTACAAAAATATAGGAAACATCTAAAATTGAATAAAAATCACTTTTAAGATCCTAAATGAATATATTATTATAGAAAAATACTAATTTGTATTTTTGAAAAGTGAGTTTGGTGTGATGGAAATAAATCCTATTTCCTTAAAGGGATTTCATAAAATATTTAAATAAAATAGTAATCTTTTACTAAAAGGGTAAAACATGCAAAGAAGCAAATAATAAATCATTGCATGACATTACTATGCATTTCATATTGCTTCTTTAAATATTGTCCTTATCGGGCAATAATGGTTCTTTGTAGAAAATGGAGCTCAAGGTCAGGTGGAAGCATCCGACTTCACTACCTTGCAGTCACAAGGCAAGTTCATAACTTGCTCATGTCCTTTGAAGAGTCTTTATCAAAGATATTGCAAATGTTCTGTTATCATCTATGATTTGGAAAAAGAAAATGATATCTTCTCTAATAAATAAGATGTAGTATCATCCTAAGTAATGATAAAGATCAGCAATGGAACTTAGGGTTCCAATTGCATAAGTCACATAGGCTTAACAACCCATGACATCAGTGATTCTAGCGCCATATAATGCGCGTTAACCATGAGATTTGGAATGGGACAGAGAAGTCAGTTGTATCTTCTTCCTTTCATATGGAGGCAAGATGACCTTATCGTGACGTTGGGATTCCTAGTATGGATCCAACATATGGGTGGGCACCCTTAGGCCCCACGATTTTGGTGTCTAGATTATTTATGAGTGGCTGCCGGAGGTATAGTCGGGCCTTTTATGGAGCTAAACATGGGCATCACCACTTTATAGAGTCTTTGGGAACTCACCAGGGTTATAGCTTGCCCTAGTTGTAGGCTTAACGGAGGTGTACTCAGCCCTGGAGGATTGTGCAGACATATGGGGTCGCGGAGAGGGCAGTGATTGGCTTGGATCACCTACTGGGCCCCACATCATGGAATTGTTGACGGGAAAGTACGCCCGGTTGTGCAACAACGAGTTGGTCTCCCATGGCTAAAGCAACGCACCTCTGCAGAGTGTAAGAATTGTGACATGTTACTCCTTGTTTCGGGAAGGAGCTACGAACGCGGCAGGAAAGGAACTCCATGAAGTTCTGGTCAACCTGTGAAGGCTGGTGGGCATAGTTTTTGATAATAAAATCAATCTTTGAAGAAATGTATACGAAAATTGCATAGTACCTAGGACATATTGTCCGAGGTGGTAGATAGAGCATCAAACTTCCCACATCACATATAATGAACTTGCTGGGTAACGTTGTTACTCACTCTTTCCTTTGAACCCCTACTTAGACTCTGAGAATCCAGAAGACACTTCGATGTACATAGCTGATGGACAAGAGGACGTCTGCTACGAGGAACCCGACCTGTCTAGAGGAGTTGAAGGGGTGGACTACGAGATACGCTATGGAGTGGAGGACAACGAGTCCGAGTAGTTACCTTGGTTATTGGTAAACCCAATTGAGCCGAGCAGCAGGAACTATATATAATAAGTTGTTGAGCTCAATTCGACGTATGAGTTTGGATTTTATATCTTCCGCTGAAACTACTTAAGTTTGGTCTGTAATTTCATAATACTTGAAGTTTGGGAACTCTTGGTTTGTAATAATGAAGTGTGTATGTTTGTAATATGGACCCGCAATGTTTTTGTTGTACCATTCTGAGGGGTGTGATATTTACGGAACGGTGTTTTGTGAATGTCATACGAATGACTATAGTGTACTACATATGCAGTGGTATGCTGGGTCACCGCACCTATATAGCTACGCACGGCTATATCTACATTTTTTTGTTTTCTGAATGAATGTATTCTACCTGGTGTGATTTGCTGCTCTAGATTTTCTACCTGATCGGAGGCAAAAAGATGTCCAAAAGGGAACAAATTATTGAAGAGAGAATCTTCTCTAGATTTGCTACCAATTTGGGAAAAATTAAACACATCTGTTTAGTGAGAGAGGAAAAGGGTACTCTTTCAAACTGCCAGTTAACGAGCTACCATCTTAACGAGGCCCCATCTTGACGTCTCCCTCTACAAGAAGGAACACGATGCCGTCCATGGAAAAAGTCGTCGAGTGGTCATGTCACGTTTAATCTAGTATGCAAAGGCTACTACTGCTACTACAACACATGCACAGGGCAACGGGGTCATCGAGTGCACGGTTGTCGACGGGACGCTGCAATTTATTGCCACTTGATTTTAATAAGACATATCCCATTTTTACGCAGCGCTCTCAATCTCACTTCCAACTGGGCCCTACTGCTAGTAACTTCCATGAGTCAAGGGCCCCCCTCAAGTAGATCTAACGTTGCTAGAAATTGGTTCCGCGCCACTTGCATGTAGTGGAATCGAGGTCTGCCATGAGCGTGTTTTCAATGCAGCTCTAAAGTGGAGATCGTGGCTATTTCAAAAAAAATCGGAACCCAAAAAAAAGGTAGAGATCGTGGTAGCCCCTCGCCCCCCGCCCACCACATGTGTCCACTCGAGGACTATGTACGGTCCGGTGTTTATAACCCCCCTCGACCTTCTTCTTCCATGTGCTCGTGTCATTTTCCCCCAGTCTGTCTAGTCCCAAGACCCCAATCTGCACCTACCGCGCGCGCCGAAGCGCCCTCGCTTGCACTACCTCCTTCCCTTGGTGCGCCATGAAGCGTACGCGTGGAGACGAGCCGAAGGTGAAACCAGTTGAAGGCGCAGCAGCAGATGGCTCGGTCGTTGCCAAGAAGACAGGGGCGTCTTCTCCGGGCACGAACACCCCTCATCGCCATGCCATCGAGGGTACGAGCTTATTCGTCCAGCCAGTAGCCATCACCGTCGAGAAGCAGGTGGCCGACAACGTCGTGGGGCCAGCGATAGATCTGGATGGGGGACAGGCGGCAGGCAGAGGCAATCCGGTGCTCTACATCAATGACCCCATCGCTGTACAAGAAATATTCAATGCAATCGCGGAGAATGACGAGTTCGAGGAGGAGCTCACTGATGAGGAGTCTGAGGTACTACATTGCTAGCTTCTCTAGTCGCAGCCGCGGATTTCACTGTTCATACATAGGATTTGCTCAATTGTGTACAAATTCTTTTTCTCTTGAAGTAGGGTAGTATATATATGGTTCGATCAGTCGATTGATGCATCTGCCATCTAGTCACAAAACCCCAATCTGCTCATCTGCCATCTAGCTGAGTTTGCTAGTTGAGTGTTGATTTCGATACACAGCATGCCTATAACATTACATTTCTATTCCTTACTGAGCCCAATGATTCAATTTTGCACCAAAATAGTGCAAGGGCATCTGATGGTGTCGTTTTCTTAGGGATGGTTAGTGAACTTGAGGCAGCAATGCACATAAACAAAATAGGTTGTGCTGTTGGTATTTTGGTTCTCCGACTCCATCACTGAAAAAATGAGGCCCTAATTTTTTTCTCATATGGAACCTATATATATAATATTTGTATTGTTTCTGATCTATGAATGCGTTGTAGGATGCATATGTATATCCATGAATATTGTTTTGTACGATTACATTTCAATTTCTTATTGTGGTCAATGATTCAAATTTGCCCCAAAGAGAGGTAGACACATTGGTGTCAGATTTTTTCAGGGATGAGTTAGCGAACCTGGAGCCATGTACAAGATTAATATAAGCTGTGCAATTGTTACTTGGTTCGCTTACGCCATCCCTGTAGAAACTTATGAGGCCACAATCTTTATTCTACATTCATAGAACTATGATATTTGAATTATCTATTCCATGCATTCATAGTGTATAAGAATTACATTTTAGTTTGTCACCGAGGCAGATGATTGAAATTTGCCCCAAAAGAGTTCAAGGGGAGACACGTATGATGGTGTCGTGTTTTAGGGATGGGTTGGTGAACCTGAGGCAGCAATGAACACAAACAATATAGGTTGTGCTGTTGGTACTTTGGTTCTCCAACTTCATCTCTGAAACAAATTATGAGGTCCTTGATTTATTCTCATATCACTACTAGGAAAATGGCTATAGGTAATCAGCACATCCGTGGCTCACATGGTTGAAGTGCCCCACGGCTAAAACAGGCGTGGCTCACCTGTGGGCAGTGCCCTACTAATAACTAGAACAACTGTGGCGCACATGACTATAGTGCGCCACAGATGTGTGTGGGACAGGGCCCTGTTGGTGTCATCTGTAGCGCACTATAGCCATGTGCGCCACGGTTGTTAGTGTCATCTGTGGCGCACATGGGGGTGGTGCGCTACGCCTAAGCGTATGCCCCCCTCTGCTCTGAAACGGCCACAAACTTCGTGGCGCGCCACCCTAGTGCGCCAAGTAAAACATCCGTGGCGCACATGGCATAGTGCACCACAGATGTTTGTACTCCCTGTGGTGCACTAGGGCCGTGTGCGCCACGGATGTGTCGATTTCTTTAGGACAGCACTTTATGTGCACATGTGTGACCACATCCACCACCCCACACTTCACTTTCCCCTTCTTCTTCCTCCTTAGATCTAGTCGGGATCTTCTCCTTCCCACCTCAATTTCTCCACACATTCACCATTTTTAGCATGTAAAACTTGCTTTGGATGTTACATATATAAGTAATAGAGGAGGTCTCCGGTCTCTCATCTATCCTTCTCCGGTCGACGCGCGCACCTCTCCTTTCCATCTTTCTCGCGATCGGTCTCTCATCTCGGTAAGTTGTCCATGTAAGGATGTGTTCATGTGTATATGGATGATGTGCTCATATGTATGTAGATGATCGATGCTCATGATGTGTGTATGTGGAGAGGATCGATGGTCATATGTGTGTGTATATGGAGAGTATCGATGATGCTCATGCATGTGTGTATGGAGAGGATAATGATATGTTCATGTGTGTATGGATCGGTCTCTCTCTCTCTCCTGTGTTTGTATGTGAACAAGTTGCCATTTGTTTTGCCAAAATGTTGATTCATTTCCATTTTGGTAAGATTTTGGCATTTCGCAAAGGTCCTAATTTTAGGATAGGTCATGCCGAAATTTTCTATCGACCATTGCATGCATGCATTCATTATGTGGTTCTAATAGACTTCAAAATTGTACCGTGTACACCATGCAGGCAAAAATGGTCCGCATAATGAGTGAAGGCATTGTGGCTAGATTTTTGAAATGTGCGACGGCCAACATGATACGAAATAACAAGACGGATATAAGATGTCCGTGCAGAAGATGCAAACTCAACTGGGTGATCGACCCAGATTTCGGGAATCTGCAGGCGCACCTGCTCCACCATGGTTTCATGGATGGATACACTCGTTGGATAAGCGATGACGTAGATGATGGAGAGGGTGAAGGTGGCCAACATGACGATGATCATCATCACGGCGAGAACGGGCGAGATGATGAAGAGTCTCCTGGAGATGGTGAAGGTGCGGAAGCAGACCGGGATGATGATGATGATCTATATGCCGGAGGAGCAAACGACGATGGAACAACGTCAGGCTGGGTGCGGGACCCTTATGTGCAAGAGCTGCTTCTCAAGCGCATTTAGTAACGCCAGAGCTGCCGCTAGAGAAAAGCCAAGCTTGCGCAACTTGAGAAAGACGCGGTTACTCCATTGTATGAAGGATGCAGGCCCGATGATACCCGATTGAATGTAACGCCAAGGCTATGGAGATGAAGGCAAAGCACAAATTGAGCGGCAAGCTTGACGATATGATGGCATTCGCACGATCGTCTCCGGAGAACACATGTCCAACTAGTATCGAGGATGCCAAGAAAATCGTCTGTCCTCTCGATCTACCGCACGTTAGATATCACGTATGCATCAACGATTGCATCATTTATCGGGGCGAGGACGCGGAGAAAACCACATGTCCGGTGTGCGGCGTGAGTCGATACAAGAAAGGGAAGAAAGCACCTCGAAAAGTGGTATGGTACTTTCCTATCACTCCTCGTCTGCAGCGCTATTTCGCGGACCCTAAGGAAGTGAAGCTCATGCGATGGCATGCGGAAAGGAAGAAGCCAGGAGATAATGATGACCCCGAAAAGGATGAGCTGCTGATGCACCCTTCAGATGCTAGCCAGTGGAAAGCATTGGACCTCGAATTCCCAGAATTTGGTGGAGATTCGAGGAACATCAGGCTTGGTGCGAGCACCGATGGACTCAATCCGTTCGGTAGCCAAGACGCACAACACTTGGCCCGTGTTTGTATGGATGTACAACCTCCCTCCATGGTTGTGCATGAAGAAGAAGTACATACAAATGAGTATGCTAATTCAAGGGCCGAAACAACCTGGTACCGACATCAATCTGTATCTCGGGCTGTTGAAAGAGGAGCTAGCCACGTTATGGGAATCTGGAGCCAATACTTACGACGCTGTCGCACAAGATTATTTCACTATGAGAGCCGCGTTGGTCACTACGGTGCAAGACTATCCAGGTTGCGGGTATATCTCGGGGCAGGTTATCCAAGGATTCTGCGCATGCGTTAGGTGCATGGATAACACAAGCTATCTCCAACTAGAGAAAGATCCAGGGTCATCGAAAACCGTGTTCATGGCGCACCGGAGGTGGCTCGGCAAGAATGATCCATGGAGAAAACGTGGAGACCTATTCGATGGCAAATCAGAGACCCTAGGAATCCCAGAGCGTAGGAGCAGTGAAGAAGTGGAAGAGTTGCTGAAAAACTGGAAAGATTGTCCTAAGCCTCGAAAGAAGCGAAAGAGGCAGCAACAAGACAAGCCGCTGATGAAGGTATGGAAAACAAGGTCTGTTTTCTGGGAGTTGCCATACTGGAAGTTTCTCCGCACGCCTCATAGCCTCGACATCATGCATATCACGAAAAACGTGTGCGAGAGTCTAGTCGCCACCATAATCAACATGCCAGATAGGACGAAAGATGGTCCGAAAGCAAGGCACGACCTGATATGCTTGG
Source organism: Avena insularis (assembly GCA_023614405.1). Taxonomy (NCBI): domain Eukaryota; kingdom Viridiplantae; phylum Streptophyta; class Magnoliopsida; order Poales; family Poaceae; genus Avena; species Avena insularis. The sequence continues at coordinate 96,352,526 of CM042686.1, forward strand.
GTATCCGGAAGGAGCTTCACGGAGGGCCTACTCCTGATGATCAGGAAGATGACGATGATCATGAGTCGGAGACGACACAAGGTCGTCAGAAGGGTAAAAAGTTCAAGAAGAATGAATATTACTGCCCTCCTTCTTGCTTCACTCTAAGCCAGGATGAGATCAAAAGTTTTTCAAGTTCCTTCTAGGAGTCAAATTTCCTTATGGCTACGCGGGCAAGATAAGCAGATACCTAGACGAGGACGAGGTTCGATGGCATGAAGTCTCACGGCGTAGTCGTGCTAATGATGCAGTACTTCGGTCGCACTAAGAGGGATAATGGGCGAGCACGTCTGAAGCGTTATTTGGCCTATGCAAGTTTTTCGACGTCATCTCTAGGAAGTCGATTGGCTTGAATCAGCTCGGAAGGCTACAGGAGGAGATCGTGGTGATACTATGTGAGCTTGAGGTCTACTTCCCACCCGCATTCTTCGACATTATGGTGCATCTGCTGGTCCATGTTGTGGAGGACATCGTACAACTCGGGCCGATGTTCCTCCGCAACATGATGGCGTTCGAAAGGATGAACGGACACATCAAAGGATACGTTCGCAACAGGTCCTGTCCAGATGGAAGCATAGCCAAGGGCTTTCTGGCCGAAGAGTGCATCTCTTCGCATGAATTATCTAGACATCGAGAACCCCGCCGGTCTTCCGTCAACAGACACCTTGGCAAGCTCGACGGATCTGGTCACCGAGAGGTCGTCGCATCGCATGCGAACTTCGATTTTCGACGCTACAGACTTTGATCGAGCAAACCTCGTCAGCGCTACAGCATTTAGAACTGGTCGATCCTTGGGTAAGCACAAAAGGTTAATCGAGAAGAAGTACAAAGGCCGGGGCATACAGAGGACGCAGGAGAAATAATCAAAGAGCACAACTCAGATTTCACGCGTTGGTTTAGGCAGACGCTCCTTGATAATCCCAGCCGCATTCTTCTGACACGGAAAAGATCATATTCACCTTGTCGCAGGGATCGATGCAAAACCTGGTGACCTATCAGGCGTATGATATCAACGGCTACACATTCTACAAGTGTGATTATCAGAACTCAGGCGTAACGTCGGAATTCTACACCGATGACAACGTGAAGGAAAGATTCTACGGAAGAATCGAGGAGATCTGGGAGCTCGACTGTGGAGAAAAGGTGCCGATGTTCCGTGTCAGATGGGCAAAGAGCGTCGAAAGAGAAGACCGGTATTTCACAACCATGGTTATACCCGAAGCAGCCAAATCCAAGGCCACCGGTGCAAACGTGGCCGCGAAAAATGAACCTTGGGTACTGGCTACCAAAGTGGACCAATATTTTTTCATTACCGACCCGACAAAGCCTAGCCGTGTTGTCGTGAGGAGAGGAAAAAGAAACATCATCGGAATGGATGGAGTCGCCAACGAGCAAGACTTGACCGAAGCAGCGATCCAAAGATTGAAGATGACGACGACTACGATGCAGCAACATACATCACAAAAAGAAAAAGGACAACCCTATCCAAAAAAGGTAGCCTGTTCGAAAGAAGAAACATTAAAGTGCTAGGGCTAAATTATTCAACCGCAACAAAGAAGGGAAAAAAGATTGTAAAACGCTAGCTCAAAAAATATTGTAAAACGCGTGGTCGAAAAAGATTGTAATATTCATGGACAAATTATTTTGAAATTTAGTGATACTTTGAATCATATTTGTAACACTTTTATGACATATATCACCACTTTTGGGCATTTTTGGAATATTTAAAAGTATTTTAAAAACAAAACAAAACTTGTATGACATATATCACCACTTTTGGGTATTTTTTGGAATATTTAAAAGTATTTCTAAAATAAAAATAAAAAAATGGGGCACCAGGATTCGAACCTGGGTGCTCATAGTTTAGAATAGAGCTAAGGGGCAGAACCAGTGGGATAGACAAGAGTTGTTGCTAGAAGGAGCGCTGGACTGTTGTTATAGAGTGGTTAGATCCCAGATAGGCGTAGCGCACTAGCCCGAGTGCGCTACAGACATCCGTAGCGCACTCTGGCATAGTGCGCTACGCCTATCTGGGTTTTATCCACGTCATCGATTCCAATCCCCCATCTCTCTCACACTCGCTCATCCCCATCCCCAGCCCGATCGATCCCCTCCGCCGCCGCCTCCAGCCGATCCGTGGAGGAGGACGCCCGCGCCGCTGCCGCTCGTGGAGGAGGAAGCCCGCGCCGCTCGAGGAGGAGGAGGCCCGCGTCTGTCGATCCGTGGAGGTCACCGCTGCTCGTGGAGGAGGAAGCCGCCGCCGCTCGAGGCTGAGGAGGAGGAGGCCGCTGCCTCGCCCGCGCGCTCGTCATCGTCCTCGTCTTAGAGGTGAGCCTTCTCCCCTCTCTCCCTCTCTCCCCTCTCCACTTCTCTCCCTATCTCCACGGGTTAGGGTTCATGGTCTCCAGCAGTAGCATGGTTCATCTCGCTGGAGGATGTCGAATGGCAGGAACCTGCCTACTGTTTCACCGATGATGGCCCTGAAACTGCCAAGAAATCCCTCATCTCTGAACCTGAAGGGCATGGTGATGATGATGAGAGCTTTATCGCCAAGATGAGAATGCTGAGAGGAATCCTGGCCTTGCCTGCTTAGTGTGTTGGCCTTGGTGTCTCGGTGCAGTATGTGCGCGGATAAATCGTGAGACGTGAGTGAGGATTACCTGTGTTGTTAATAGATTGTTCAGTGATCATTCTTGTGGTTACCTGTGTTTGTGAAGCTTTTGCAGTGCTATTGAAATCAATAAATGCTAATTTGGAAAACTTTGCTCTTGTAGATCTTTATATGTATGCACTTCCTGTGAGTAAAGCATGAGCCTCATACTACAGATCACGAGGGTAATGCTGACTCTCACGATAATGGCCCATGTGCTCTGGATTAGCTAGTAGTTTTAGTGCTTTGAACCATCTTTAGGCGTAGGTGTTGCTTGCTTATTTGCTTATTTGCTTTAGTGATGAAATGCTCTGGTGATGAAATGCTAGCTGAAACTGAAACAAGACAGTAGCTAGTGTGTAATGCATATTGGGAAGTTAGTACTTCTAAACCAGCTTCGGAAAAAAAGCATATTAGGCGAGTCGATTACTTAAGATATGTTTGATGTACACATTCGGTTTCTACAATTTCTTTCTTTCAGAAAACATAAATTTGGTATATAATGTTTTGAGATTACTGAGCTAATACTGATAGAAAATGGAAAGTGAAAAGCCTCATGTAAATTATGTATAGAACATATGTCATGTACTGATGCCAATTTTTCTCTAGCATATGATAAAAGCACAGGAAACTTGGTTGATAGCAATGTCTTTTCATAGATCATTCCAGAAAATAAAACTGAAACCATTGCCTACTTTTCCTATAGTCACGGCTCTCCATTCATCATCAAGACTAAATATCCCTCTCTATCAAAATGATCCACATTGTGTAACTGTATGGGGAACAGACTCATGATAGTAAGTGTCCCTTATCAATTTGACTCGGGGAAAATCAGCATTATTATAGAATTTATCCAAGTAGCCAGTGAATTTACTCTTTTGGCTTATCCAAGTAGCCAGTGAATTTATCCAAGTAGCGATTGAATCAGCATTATTATAGTAAGTGTCCCTTTTGGCAAATCATATCCCAAGCAGCCAGTGAATTTATTCTTTCCTTGTTTTTTTCCTTCCTCCATAAGCATCTTCTTCTAGCTTTATCAATGATCTCAATAACCCCCAGGGGAATAACCACAGTACACATGAAGTACATTGCCAATGAAGACAAGACAGAATTAACTAGAATGAGACTGTCTCCATAAGACAAAAAAGATATAGTGGCATTCAGTCTTCTTCCAATTATGTTAATAATTGTTGAGAAATCCTTGACAGAGGGTTTAGTAGTGCCCATGGGTAAATCAAAAATGTAAAAGGCATGGACCCAAGCTGACACTCAAAAGCATAACTTGAAGAAATCTTCCTTGATGATATGCAGGCATTTTTCACAAAGAAACCATTAAAACCATCTGGTCCAGGTGCTTTATATGGTATTAAGAATTTAACCAATCCATATATTTCCTCTTCGGTGATTGGGGAATCCAGACTTTGTAGAGTGTCCACCTCAGGAAGTAACTCCATTAACTCCATATTATTATTTGTAGGAAAGGAAACCCCCATCCTATTTGCAATGATTGTTTATATAAATGATTAGACAAGATAAAATCATCTCATGGACATTCTATGTACAAGAAGCTAGCTAGGGTTAGCAAATTTAGCTTGGTAAAAAGCATCTAGTTTTGCACTCCTAGGTGGACACTCCTGGGTGATTATGCCTCTGACAGTGATTCATTTTAGCAATGTACTAGATGGTTAGGGTTTGACAGTGAGCAAATTATGTTCTTGTGAATTATGCTTAGGGTTTGGGAGTGAGCAATGTACTAGATGGCCATACTGTTATCTTTATTGTGACTTATCTGCAGATGTCATACTGTTATCTTTCACAAGAAGTCAGTGCTACTTGTTTATATAAATGATTAGACAATATAAAATCATCTCATGGACAGTTTATGTACAAGAAGATAGCTAGGGTTCACCCCCTAGCATCTGGTTTTGCACTCCTGGGTGCACCCCCTAGCTTCCCCCTGCCTAGCAGCCACAACAAGTTACAGAGTGGTGATACAAGTTCTTCCTAGCATCTGGTTTCCTAGCATCAAGTTCTCCTGGATTTGTTTAGCTTGATTCATTGTAGTGGATGTAGTAGCTTGCAGTTAGCTTGTAGTTGCTGTAGTAGGTTAGTGTTAGCAAATTTTATTGTAGTTGCTGTAGTAGTTGCCTAGCATATGGTTTTGCACTCATGGATTTTAGTGTTGTTTGTGGCTAGGAGATATATGATCCTAGTTATGCTGATGGTGATCCTAGATTGTGGCTGATCTAAAATGCTCCTGGTGATGGTCTAGTAGTGCTGAAATGGTGACCATATAATCTGACCATATTTGCTAGTGCTGATCTAAAATGCTCCTGGTTTAAAATGCTCCTGGTTTGAAAATACATGGTGAAAACTTGCTGTCATATAATCTGTACATATTTGCTGTCATATTTGATGTCATATAAGTTATTTGTTGTCATATAAGTTACTTGTTGTCATATAAACTTGTATTTGCTTGCTGTCATATAATGACAGGTGCTATAATCTGCATGTTTTTGCTTGCTATCATCAATGACAGGTGATATAATCTGTGGTGATATAATTGTAGCACTTGAAATTGTGATTGTGCTTGTATGAGGCACTTTATTATGTCGTGTATGCAGGTTCTTGTATGAAATGAGTCCCGATTTTTGCCGGAATGTTGATTAACTTCCGTTTCGGCAGAAATCGGGCACTCCTAGTTTAAGAAAATTAGCAAAGGTCATGCCGGATTTTTCTGTGCATTTAACCAATTATTTGTTTTTATTAGTGCAAAGATGTGTGACAACGACGAGGCTAGATGTTCTAAGCGCATCAGCGCTGAAGGAGAACTCAGACCTCCGAATAAACAATTGACATTCTGGGAGGCGGCCCAGCGTCTAGAAGACGATGAAGAATACCATCCCCAGGAGAGCGAGGATGATGAGATGGAAGACGGAGGAAGAAGTCAAGGAACGGTGACGATGAAACCTTGATGGCGGCGAGGGCACAGGAGTGGTAGCAACCCTCCTAAGAAGAAGAAGAAGAAGCCGAAGGACGGCGCCCGAACACGGTCGACATGGTGGGGAGAAATTACGAAGTGAGCCCATTAGGGGTTCCTTTGGAGCCCGCCCTTGTCGTCAAAGTGCGGTGGGCAAGTGGCGGCGATCACCGGACAACCATCTCGATCAACACCGAGAATCTCGGCATAAAGATAATGGCCACTTGCGCACACTCCTCTTGAGAAGCCGCAAGATACAAGTTCCCGCTAAGTATCGAACACAAATTATCATGGGAGCAAGTAAACAAATCCGCCCTCACAAAGATGAGCACCGCCTGGCCAGCTGGAGAACCGGATAAAGAAGATCTATAAAGAAAGCAAAAGTCTCGAGGAGATCCGGAAGATTGACCCAGATCACGAAGATCAGTTCAGGAGTTCAAGGAGAGGTGTGAATCCGAAGAGCCACGGCCAATAGTAATCGGGAAAGGTCTGCGGCGATGAATATAGGTCATCACCATCTCGGATCGATGGATCTGAATCGCGGAGGCCAAATGGAATAAGGAGGACGAAGAGTATAGATCAAGGGATAGAAAACCCTTTGCCAAATTCGAACCCGGGCAGGTTTGAAACTTCATCAGGGCCCGTTACCATGTGGACCCAAAAACCAAACAACTCACCGCGGATCCTGCGGTGAAGGAATTCGAGGAAATTGTGGTAAGTATAATCTAATTACCACGGATCAACACGATTGCAATCTAATCGATGATCTAAATGATTCACTGTTACTTCTTCTCTGAGGAGGAAATTGCTGCTAGTCATGGATCCTGTGGTTCCTCATCCTGTGTCGACGGCGACCACCGGTGGGATAACCCTTTTAACGAGGCGATGAACCGGGCCAAGAAAATAGAGCGATTCTGAAGAAGCCGTTGCCGGCTGGCCGTCTGGCCGGCCTCGGGGGTAAGAATTAGGTGGATCATTTTGGTCCACCGCCGAGGACGCATGTGGCGTTGTCGGGAAGGAGCGAGGAGGAAAACCGAGAGGTTCAAGAACTTAAGGCACAAGTGGCGCGGATCCCGCAGGTCGTCCAAGACAACGTGGCAATCACCCTCACGTCCTTCCTTCCTACCTTGGTGGAGTCAATAGCGAACTGGAGTGCGGGTGGTCGAGTAGGGATGTGCCCGATTCCAAGCATGGTCGGTGACCACTCGAACAACGCGGCGCCGAATCAGGCGAACTACGTGTTCGTGACTCCGCTAGCACCGCGGCGCCGCAAGTGTTGGTGACTCCGCCATCACCGCGGCACCGAGTACATGTTCGTGCCCCCCTGCCATCATCGCGGCGGCACCGGAGCTCCAAGCACCTGTCGGTAGGGAGAATACACTGGCGGCCAGCACCGCGCCATCAAGCAACCCTTCCGTCTCTTGCATGCCCGTCGCCGTATGCGGTGCGTCGACATTAGCCAATCTCGATGCCATCACGGTAAACAAATTGCTTTACCACCTTTCACGCCATCTATTACTCTTATGGCATCTCTGATGACGCCGTACATGTTTTCCGCAGACGGATGTTCCTTGCACTCTCTTATGCTACGTGAACAACGGTGAGGATGTTGCCAAGGGTACCATCGTTCAACCCTTACAGCGCATGTTCCACTCAAAGCCGATGCGGATAAGCGTGCATGGGTTAAAATTAGTCGGTGCTAAGGGGGCGACGACCTAGAACCTCCCATTCAACCCCGAGGCGGATGAAGAAGAGCCATCGTCCTCGAAGTTGCTTCGCTTATTCTTGCTATGGACAAAGAGCATGATCCGTTTGGGGACGGCGGGGGCCATCACGCCACAGACAACAACACCGCCTGTCGTGCCAGCGACAAGCGGTGGCAAGGCCCCCTTACCGCCCTCGCCGTCACCTCCACGCGGTGGGTCGGATGATCATGTTGATGATATGCACATGGCGCAGGATCCGGACGAGGACGACGAAGACTGGAATGATCACTTCTTCAGCACTCAGTTTGGCAACGAAGAAGACCTAGCTGGTGGCCCCACAGAGAAAGCCACTATCACCAAGCGTCTGTTTGGTTCTCAGGAGACGCCTCCAGCTTGCGCCTTCTGAGCCAGCTGATACAACCAAGCCCTTTATTCTAAGCCACGACACTACATAGGGCCGTGCTCAGATTGCGGTGCTGCCCGCTCTCGGAAGGAAAAAGGCAGGAAAAGAAAATCTAGCAGCTCGAGCCAGCCGGTGGCGTCAACAACTGCGAATCCGATCAGGTTTCGGGACGGGCCACCAAGACCCGAGGGTATTATGTGGAGGATTCATGTGGCGGGTGATCCCATGCTACCTAAGAATTTGCGGAAGCTCGCCAGTTCGGAACTGTAGAGTGTGCATGACAGCGTGCTGACGATAGAGAGACGCCTTCTATCGGAGAAAGATCCCTCGCACCCGGTATTCATGGTTAAGGTGCCACCAGGCTTGGGCTTCGTCGACACTGCCCCCGCGGATCTGTTCTTCCTGCGGTTCGACGACATCTTCAATATGTTCCACCTATACCCGCTGCACTATACCATGGTCCGTCTCTTTTCTCTCAGCCTGGCCACGCAGATCATTAGAGAGAACACACCGGGCATCGCTATAGTGGACCCCTACTACATGCGTGACGGCTGCTTGGGTTCCCCCGCCGAACGACGTACCGTGGCCTCGTACCTAAAAAGAATCCTCATGGCGAACAAGACAAAGGAATACATTCTCGTGCCTTACTTTCCCGAGTAAGTCGTTATTCACTCGCCACCATCGATTGGCTTTATTAGATCATCATCATTCTTTTTCCAACACATTCCATTTGAATTTTTTGCGCAGAGATGAACACTGCACGCTCATCTCCTTATCGCCGAAGCATTCCCACGCCACGTATTTCGACTCGGGGAGTCTAGAAAAGAAGAAAAACTACGACAAGATCAAGGAAGTTCTGGATGATGCTCTCACTGGCTTTGCCTCGACGGAAGGCACCAGCTTCGTGCGTAAGAAGGTCAAGTTCGGCAGGCACGTCTTCAACCACGTAATGGAGTTCCCCTGCGTGAAGCAGCCGGCAAACAGTAAGAAGGAAGCCTACTACGCACTCCATCACATGAGGGCGTTCCTACTTGACCAGCAGAATTCACTGTTGCCAGATCATCTCAAGCAGTGGGCGAAGCAAAGGCCAAGATCAATGATTCGGATATTAGACAAGAGATGTATCGCATCCAGCAGATTTGGGGTAATCATCTTCGTGATGTCATGACTTGGGGATCTTCTCTGGAGGAAATATCGAATAACCGTGACATAGAAGATCGCCTAGAGATGCGAGGTGACTATAGGAAGTTCATGGCGAGGCAGGCGTCCTCCCGTTCCCTAAGCCGAGCCAGAAGGCTTGATGTTGGCCTAGTTGTAGTTACAAACTATAGATGACCTTTGTGTGTGTGTGTGGACGACAAGTGAACTTATTTTGCTTATTATTATTATATATCAATCAATGCTTGGTTTTTTGCTTACTCTTTGGTCCTTTGCTCAATTTGGTCCTTCTTTTTTCCTTACTCTTTTTCGAGAATAATGCCGATGATTGAAATGTGGCACACTATATATGTGAATGTGCTACGATGGGATTAGACGCCTTGTGCTATGCACAAGTCCAGTGTTGTGCATCCTACTTGGCGACGGTTCCATCGTAGCATATTCGTAATCCAACGACCTATGTATATATATGAGGCATGCTTTTTGAGTTAGTTTGGTCTTTTCGAGAATAATGCCGATGATTGAAATGTCGTGGCACACTATATATGTGAATGTGCTACGATGGGATTATGCCTTGTGCTATGCACAAGTCCGTGTGGTGCATCCTACTTGGTGTACTGTTCCATCGTAGCATATTCCCTGTCGAACGACATATGTTTATATATGAGGGATGCTTTTTGATTTACTTTGGTACTTTTCGAGAATAATGCCGATGATTGAAATGTCGTGGCACACTATATGTGAATGTGCTGCGATGGGATTGTCATGCCTTTGTGCTATGCATAGGTCCGTGTTGTGCATCCTACTTGGCTGACAGTTCCATCGTAGCATATTCTGTGTCGAACAACCTAGTTATATATGAGGCATGCTTTTTGAGTTTGGTCTTTTGATTTAGGAGTACTTTCTATAAGTGTATCTTCATATCGACTTTAATTATATATGTTTTTTCAATAGTCGGTTAATTATTATTGTCAACTTATAGATGGCGTGGTACGTCGTGTACAAGGGACGGGTTCGAGTCTCGATGATTGGGAAGACTGCGGAGACAGGTGCACCGTTTCAGCGACAATAGCTACAAAGGGTACAACACTATGGCGGAAGCTAGATACACGCTATCTAGCGGGAGTTAGGACAAGGAACGGATGAAGACCTACACCTTCGTCATGGCGGTGATCATGCTTATCTTCTTTGGTTATTTATCCCGTTTGTGTCTAGCTAGCTAGTTTAGATGTCTAAGCGAGCTTAGAGCTCTAACTTGTTCGATTGACACATGTATTCGCATGTCACCAAATACTACTTTGTAACATGATCGAAACAATGTAATTAACTTAGACTATGTATTCATGTATGAGACTTATCTATATGTATTTGTTTCAATCTTGTTTTTGATATTGAGTATTTATTTATATAATTGTATATCTTGTATCTGTGTGTATATCTCTGTAATATTGTATATAATCTGTATTGCATATAATCTGCTCGGAAATTAAAAAACCAAAAAATACATCTCATGGGCACATGGTCTACCTTTTGTGGCACTACACCTAAAGAGCACTATGGAAGTTTAGTGGCGCACTAGGTAGTGCGCCAGAAGATCGAGGTAGCGCACCGTCCCAAACTTCTGTGGCGCACTAGGAGGTGCGCTACGCCTATCTCTACACAACCGTGGCGCACTAGGCAGTGCGCCACGGCTGAGAGATAGCCGTAGCGCAAGGCCCGTGGCGCACTGCTAGTGCGCCACGGATGGGCATTCCTGGTGCGCCACTAACAGCCTGTTTCCTAGTAGTGTATGGAACTACATATATGATCCTTGATTTGTTTCTGATCTTTTAATGATTGGTATGATGCATAGGTATATGAATGGTTTTGATCATAAGTATTTTTAACATGTATCTGAAGATTAATTGTTTGGTTTTTTATTTATAATTGCAATATTTAGGCTTATTTTTGTACCTGACTATGTATATCCCTGAATATTGTTTTGTACGATTACATTTCAATTTCTTATTGTGGCCAATGATTCAAATTTGCCCCAAAGAGAGGCAGACACATTAGTGTCAGATTTTTCAGGGATGAGTTGGCGAACCTGGGGCCATGTACAAGATCAATATAAGTTGTGCAATTGTTACTTGGTTCGCTTATGCCATCCCTGTAGAAACTTATGAGGCCGCAATCTTTATTCTACATTCATAGAACTATGATATTTGAATTATCTATTTCATGCATTCATAGTGTATAAGAATTACATTTCAGTTTGTCACCGAGGCCGATGATTGAAATTTTCCCCAAAAGAGTTCAAGGGGAGACACATATGATGGTGTCGTGTTTTAGGGATGGGTTGGTGAACCTGAGGCAGCAATGCACACAAACAATATAGGTTGTGCTGTTGGTACTTTGGTTCGCCAACTCCATCTCTGAAACAAATTATGAGGCCCTAGATTTATTCTCATATGGAACTACATATATAATCCTTGAATTGTTTCTGATATTTTAATGATTGGTATGATGCATATGTATATGAATGGTTTTGATCATAAGTATTTTTAACATGTACCTGGAGATCAATTGTTTGGTTTTTTATTTATAATTACAATATTTAGGCTTGTTTTTGTACCTGACTATGTATATCCCTGAATATTGTTTTGTACGATTATATTTCAATTTCTTATTATGGCAATGATTCAAATTTGTCCCAAAAGAGAGGCAGACACATTGGTGTCAGATTTTTTCAGGGACAAGTTAGTGAACCTGGGGCGATGTACAAGAACAATATAGGTTGTGCAATTGTTACTTGGTTCACTCACGCCGTCCCTGAAGAAACTTATGAGGCCGCAATCTTTATTCTACATACACTCTGATGCAATTATTTGTCATTGTATTGAGATGAAATGATATATGAACCGATCAAACTATTGCTAAGATGCTTTATCTTTGATATCCACGGATATATTGTCTTACATATACATGTTGTCAATTCTTGAGTTGTAATACAATTCAATCATATGTATGAGTTCTAATTTATGTTCTTAAAAATCAACAGGAGGATGATGATGAAGTGGACGATAGCAAGGTATCCAAGGACAACAAGAGCCGCTACATGCTGAGACAGTTATGGTGTGGGCTAATCCATTTCCACCGTAGGGGGAGACTGTTTTGCCCATTCTGTGGCAGATCAATTAACGTGGACCTCGACAGCATGATCCAGCACGCGGTGGGCGTTGCCAGAGGCGGAGGCAGAAGCCATAGGCCGATTACCTTGGCTCGGAACGTAGCCTTCGGCAAATTCCTGCGAGAGTACGTCAGGACTGGCCTGTATCCCATCTACTAGGCTGTCGCTACCTCCTGCTGATATGCCCCTACCCTGCTAGGCGTCTCCATGTCCCGGCCTCCTGCTGTCGCCCCTGCTTTTATTTTGTTTTAGTTAATTATTACCTGTGTGTGGCATGTAAGACAATATATCCGTGGTGTCTCTGGTGAACCTTCTATATTAATCTACTCCTTTATATGGAGTGCCTTAAAATTTCTAGTGTTCAATTATATTACTGATCATGCTCATGCACACTACAAAATATTTCTAGTGCTCGATTATATTATAATTGTCAAGGAATACATCAACAAGTTAAATTGGTAGAAATTTTGTATTGAAGTAACTAAATGATCTCACATCGGCGGTGGACGTTGGCAGAAGACGAAGGCATCAGCCGACGACCTTGGAGAGCCACGCAGTCTTCAGCAAATTCCTTGCAGGTTCAACAACGGGTTGCCGCCGCCCAACTCCGAATTCGCTTGTAGGTCCAACGTGATAGAACTTGAGCTACCACAGAGACCTCTACAGAGGTGACAGAATTGGTGCGGGTGCAACCACGACGATGGTGATCTCAGATTCTAGAGAAGGAAAACAGAACCGAGTATGGTCGACACGGTGACAGATCTCACCGGGAACCAATTCTCGTCCCCGCACCGTGCCATGGGTGCGTCCATGTTGAGGGTGAGCTCCGACTCGAGATGGGGAGGAGAGCGGGGCCGAGCAGGTTCGTCACGTCCCAGCTCTACGCCATGGCCGTTACCACAGATTGCTGCTCCGGTGAAGAAGAAGATGCGTAATGGATGCAGGCGCCAACGCTGCAAGCCTACAGGGAGCAGAGCTGGGCCGAGCAGGTTCGTCCATGTCCCAGCTCCGCGCCATGGCTGTGACGCCCCACAGATTGCCGCTCTGGGAAGAAGAAGACGCGTAATGGATTTAGGCGCCAATGCTGCAAGCCTAATTGACACCTAAGCGACGGGAGCGACATAACGGTGAGAACTGACATGGGGGCCCAACTTGATGGCCGTTAGCCTGATTTTTTATATTGAAACATAAAGTTGAATTCGTGCTAAAAAAGACCCTCTAAGTATTTGGCACACCAACTGTAGTCATCGCGGCTGATTTCAGGGAACTTGGGTACCGTGTTGCCTGGGCGCCCTAACTTTCGGGCTGCAAAATGATATTCTCCACGGGTAGCCCACCCTGGTGGCTTGCATGCGTTTATGGGCCACATGATGAGGCGGATCGGATCACTTTCCTCTCGGATCTTCGAGAGATTAGGAGGGTGTGTCTCGATCCCTGGTGTTGTGTCGGTACTTTAACATGATTTACCGTGATGAGGACAAGAACAATGACAACCTTCATCGCTGAATGGTGGGGCGCTTTAGGAGATTCCAAAACAACTGCGTCCTGAAGGACATCTACCTCCACAACAGGAGGCACACTTGGTCTAATGAGCATGAAACTCCTACCCTGGTCAGGATTGATAGGGTGTTCTGCTCGTCGGACAAGGAGGAGAAGCATATCAGTTGCTCCTTGCGTTACCTCTCAATGGTTATATCTTACCATTGTCCCTTGCTCCTGACTGTACACCGGTGGCTTCCGAGAGAGAACGGTACCAGTTCACGCAATTCTAGCTAAAATTGGAGGGCTTCGACAAGACTATGGCGTCTTCTTGGAAGAATATTGATGGTGACCCTAGCCCATTATGGAGACTTGTTCCCAAGCTCAAACGCACCGATCACCAGTAGATGAGTTGGGCTAACAAGAAGGTTGGGTCAGGTAAACTGCAGCTCATGATCGCGCGAGTTATCGTGTATCGCCTGGACGTTTCTATGGAGGCTAGAAAGATTTCACCGGATGAGCGCGCTCTTTGCGCAATGCTAAAGGGAACCTACCTTGAGCTTGCATCACTAGAGTGCATGATTCCGTGAGAGAGAGCTAAGATTAGGTGGTTGAGTGAAGGGGATGCTAAAATAATGTTCTTTCACCAGCATGCATCCTACCTCCGACATCAGAACGTGATCCGTAGCCTGTAGGTCGACATCGCGGGCATAGTGGACCATTCTTCAATGACTGAGGCATCGTACAACCACTTCCATAGTTTGTTGGGCACGGATGTGTCATGCTAGTACTCGATGGACCTGGATTTCCTAGGTTCCATTGCTGATTACTTATCAGACCTGGATGTCCCTTCTCCAAGAAGGAGTTGTGGGAAGTGATCAACGGGTTGCCTCATGGCAAGGTGCTAGGACCAGATGGATTCACGGCTGAATTCTTGCAAAGCTGCTTGGGAGTGGTTAAGGCCAGACCACCCCCTAGCGCAGGATAGGCCTGGCCGCGCGGCCAGGTGGTGTGGCCGGCCCCTGGCCCCTCTCCGTCTCGTATTCTGGCTCTGTGTCCCCCTCGGTGAAAAACTGATTTGGGCTTTTGTACCGTTCAATTCCGAGAATATTCATTTTCTGACTTTCCTGGAACCAAAAACAGCAGAAAACAGGCAACTGGCACTGTGATATCTTGTTAATAGGTTAGTCCAAGAAAGTGTATAAAAAGTACTCCAAAGTGTGGACAAAACATAAGAAAGTAGATAAAACCAAGCATGGAACATCAAAATTTATGGATACGTTAGCACGTATCAGCCTCCATGATGGCAAAGGTTGGGCGCCTTACGCTCATCAAGTCGGTGCTCATGGTGACCCCCCTTGACTAGATCATCATGTTGGGGCTCAACAAGTAGACGCTCAAGCAGATCTATAAGATAGTGAGGAGCTTTCTCTAGGCTGGGAGGGTGAAGGCCAATGGAGGTCACTGTCATGTAAACTCGGAGAGGGTTTACAAACCAAAGACCTATGGCTGCTTGGGGGTCATTGGCCTTGCTCGCATTGCCGTCAACCTTCATACCCATTGCATTTTGAGGATGCGCACTGACCCGTTGCGACTATGGCGCGCCCTAGACATGTGCTTCACTGAGACTGATTTGCAGGTGTTTGACGCCTCTACTATGTTGGAGGTAGGCGATGGGACTGCAGTGCTCTTTTGGCTTGACTGTTCGCTTGACAAGAGGACCATTGAGGAAATGGTGCTCCCGTCGCAGAGCCGCACGTCTCCCGTCGTCCTCAAACAACGCCCTTCTGCGCCTTGCCGTTGTGGAGTCCCAGCACGACGCATGCACCTTCGACGACTGTAGCTCCTCTTGCTTCTATAACCATGTGTCGCAGCAGCCCTGGCTGGTTCCCCCAGCAAGGTCTACGTCAAGTGTCGTGGTGGTGTCACGGCAGATGCCATGTATAGGCTAAAGGTGGGGACTAATAACACTAGGGGAATCCAGGGAGGGATAGTGAGGTGATTCCTCACACAGAAGCTTTGTATTCGATTCAGTTCACAGATTACAAGTGCTCCTAGAGCTGTATTGGCGAGAGGAGGAAGAAGGAACTCTCTTACTCTCACCCACACTTAACCCGTACAAGACCCTTAGAACCCAGAACCTTTCAGAATAGAGGAACCCCTTCTACAGAGGCCCTAACCCCTTCTACAGAGGCCCTAGCCCTCCTTATATAGGAGTGGCTAGGTCTCCACTTAGGGCATACGAGGAGGCATATTCCAGGGAATATGCCTCCTCCCAAAATAGCAAACCGACCGGGGTACTTTTCCCCCGCGTCACCCATGCAGAGGCTACGTGAGCCTCTGCGGCGCCTGCATCAGCCAACACGGGCGTCGTCACCTCTGTCGGCCACACCTCGGTGGTCCTGCCCTCTTTGCCCGCTCATGCGGTGCGTCAGGGCTTTTTGACCAGCGAGATTCCTTCCTTCTCCTAGAAGCTAGATATGACCCGGATCATAGTTGATCCGGCCACACCTGTTCCTGCATACAAGTTAAATACGCCATTCCGACTTACGGCTTAAGTCGGTTGAGACCTAGTTAGGTGGACGCCCCTGGTCCGGGTTACCCCGTGATTCAGCCTGCCTTGAGGTGACCCGGCCAGCATCCGCTTTAGCCTTGCCGAACCTCAGCTAACTCGGCCTTTATACCCCGGCGTGACCCTACCCGGGGGTATCCCCCCAACATTAGTCCCCGAAGCTGGTGCGGTCTTAGCTGCCTTGGCCGCTAAGGCCACAGCAGGTTCAATTCCACCGAGCTTTTGATGTCATTTCCGAGTTATCTCCTTATCTCGGATTCTTTGGATTTACTTTCCCTTGGCACGTTCCAAGCTCTCACTTGCTGGCCGGGTGACCACCCTAACTCGGACCTCATTGTTTTTCTTTCCCTTGGCATATTCCAAGTTTTCACTTGCTGGCCGGGTTACCACGGTCTCATCCGGGTCTTCTTTCCTTCTCTCGTACGCTAACCCACGTGGAGGCTAATCATTAGGTTGCCTCATTTTAAGGGCCATACGATAACCGTTGCGATTGTCAGTTATCACTGTGGCGCACGTCACGTCTGGCCTGCCTCCTCGTTAACCGCATCAGTGCGTCACGTCATGGGATCTGTTACACCCTGTGGCCCTCCGTGTGGCTTGCTGCTGATTGATGCCCACCGATAATACACGGCCACACCGTGCGGCGTACCCGTTTGACACGATCCCACTTCCCCCTCGAGGGAGTGGTTAAATAGGGGAGGGTCGCACCCCTTAGGTCTTTTCCCCCTTCCGCGCCCCTCTGCCTCTAGCACTTCTTCTTCTTCGTCTTCCCCGCGACAGTGCCGCCGCCGCACTGCTTCCCCACGCCTCTGCATCACCGCCACCGCTACGCGCCTCCTCCGCCACGGGTCATTGCCAATCTAGGCCGCTGCTCCCCACCGCTGCTAGCGACGGTGAGGGCACCGAACTAGAGATGACAGAGGAGGAGCTCGCCGTCGCCGAGCAAGAGATGGAGGAAGACACCGCCACGGCGGACCGTGGTGCGTGGGTCGGGTCCTGGGTCTGCCAAGACGACCTGGACTGGCTCTACCGCACCAGACGCATTCCCGCCGGAGTCATCGCGCGCCTCGCCTCCGTCGAACTCGCCCCCTCACCCAATCCGGGTGAGTATGTTGTGTTCTTGTCGCACTTTCAACGGGGGTTTGGTTTGCCGGTCAGCGATTTCTTCCATGATTGGTTAAGCACATACGAACTCCAGTCGCACCACCTTCCTGCCAACGCAATCACTTCTCATTCTGCTTTTGCCTCTACGATCGAGGGCTACGCCGAATTATGGCCCACGAAGGAGCTATGGATCCGGTTTTTCGGCCTTCGTCGTAATGTCATTCCAAATATTCAACTCGATCCGGAGGACAAGCAGCTCACTCAATTCGGAGCTGCGTCCATCTCACCCTGGAGGCTATCCGTTTTCCCCCGAGTCACCGGGTTGGACTCCTGCAAAGGATGGGCCTGGACTTTCTTTTATGTCCGGAACGAGGGCACTGAAGACTTGATCCGGCTGCTTCCCTATGCTCCGAATCCACCTAACCCAGAGTTGTGGGACGTTGTCCCCAAGAAGCCCACAGTATTGGCCAACCAGGTCAACAAAAGGTTCAAGGATCTGAAGCATCTCGGGTTGCGCAACGAGGACGCCCTGATCACATTCGTCCGCAACTGGATATCCCCTCTCCAGAAGCGCACTCACAAGGTGTGCCACATGAGCTGGGGTCGCGACGCCAACCGGACCTCGTCCTTCGAGCTTAGCAACACAGAAATCTACCGCCGGGTCAAGGCGCTCTTCACCACCCACAAGGACTTCTCCTCTGAGTGGACGTGGGGAATTGAGCATTATTGTCGGGATAGGCTTCCTCCCGTGGTAAGCTTCGTGCCACCAACTCTCTCTGGATTAGATCTTATGTCGGTTGCCATTTTATTTTTAACTCCGTTGTCTTTTTTCTCCTTTAGTAATTCCTTCAGCAGACAATTGAGGATGGCACCGACCCTACCCTCAAATGCGTGCCTGACCGGGAGAGCTTGGATGAGGAAGAACCGGACCAGGAGATGTTCCTCCCAATGTCCGACGCGACCAAGCGACCCACCGGTAAACTCTCTTCTATTAGAGATTGGCCCGACGATGAGGATGACTCGGATATTGAGGTGATGGAAGTTGTTGACGCTGTCCCCCTTTCTTATGCTTTTCCGGCATCAGCTAACCCCGGTGGGAAGATCCACGAGGACCCTCCCCTTGCCACGGGTGAACCTGTTCCGGCAGCGCCAAAGAAGAGGCGTGGAGCTGCATCAAGTTACTCCTCCAGACCTTCTTAGCCCTCCAAAAGGCGAAAGAAGTCCGGAGACAAAACTGCTTCCAAGCCAGCAGGCAAGGCCCCAACACGAAGAGCTCGGAAACCCAAGGAGCCCCTGACCTCGGATGCGTAAGCCTCTTTTCCCTCTACAACTTATTTTTCCTTGCATTGTTTTAGTTTCTCTCCTGACATTATTTGATTTGGCAGTGCTGCGGAGGATGTTCCCCAGAGTGGATCTAGCATCTCTTCACCCCTCCGACCTAGCCCTTCTCCCCCTCGTGACGACGAGTCACGCCCGCTGAGCCCTATTCCAGAGGGTTCTGCGGCTGCTCCGAGTTCCAGCCCACCTCGTCAAGAGGAGGGAAACCTCGGAGCGGGGGAGACGGGCCCAGCCGAGGCAGCAGCATCCACCACTTCGGCTCCGCCGCAACCAGCAACTACCGAGACTACCTCCGCACCAGCACCAGCACCAGCAACCATTCCAGCGCCAGCACCAACTCCGGCACCAGCGTCAACAACAAGAGCACCAGCGCCCAGCTCCTCCGCCTCGTCCGAGTCTTCTCAGTCTCAGCGAGGAAGTACCCAGGTAGCTCCTAAGGGAAAATCCACCACAACCACTTCCTCCTCTCAGCAAGCCAAAGGCAAGAAAGCCCCTGACGCCACCAGGGCAACGTCCACCGGGTTTGGACGGCGCACCCTCGTGTCCATGCTTGCCCAGAAGGCTCCAGCACCGAAGGACGCCCCTGCCGAGCCAGCTAGTGCGCAGCAACATTACGCACACGGTCAGGCCCTTGCTCTGGTTGAGAGGAGAGAGGCACATGCGAAGGGCTTGGTGGCGCCCCACATGCTCAGCGGTGAGCGATATCCTTCGACCTTGATCGAGTTTATGAACAACTGGAACAAGGCGGAGTTCGTCTATAACGACGATCTCCCGGAGAAGTTCGGTCCCGCCGAGTTCGCTGCTCAGATGAACACAGTCGCTAAGGCGATTAACCTCGTGGGCCGGATGATGGAGGTATGTTACTTCACCTTTTCCTTAGCATGCCATAGATATTAGCGATATAACCATTAGTCCCCGAGCCTCCGGGGGAGTAATTTGTTACTCCCCCGGATGCTCCTTAGAAAACTAACGTAGCTCCTTGACAACTTCAAATATGCACACATCTAGAGCCGGGTTAAGTTCCACTTGGCCCGGATCTTGTACACTACGAATATGCACACACCTAGATCCGGGTTAAGTTCCACTTGGCCCGGATCTTTTACACTTCGAATATGCACACACCTAGAGCCGGGTTAAGTTCCACTTGGCCCGGATCTTGTACACTTCGAATATGCACACACCTAGAGGTTAAGTTCCACTTGGCCCGGATCTTGTACACTTGAATATGCACACACCTAGAGCGGGTTAAGTTCCACTTGGCCCGGATCTTGTACGCTAGAATATGCACACACCTAGAGCGGGTTAAGTTCCACTTGGCCCGGATCTTGTACACTGAATATGCACACACACCTAGAGCCGGGTTAAGTTCCACTTGGCCCGGATCTTGTACACTTCGAATATGCACACACCTAGAGCCGGGTTAAGTTCCACTTGGCCCGGATCTTGCACACTTCGAATATGCACACACCTAGAGCCGGGTTAAGTTCCACTTGGCCCGGATCTTGTACACTTCGAATATGCACAAGGCTTAAGCCAAATTTTTGTATTGTTTTCAGGTGACCACCAACCGCCGGAGCGCTGAGTTCTAGCGTCTCCTAGATACCCACAAGATGCTGCTCGCAAAGCACAATGCACATCTCGCTGAGCATGAGAAAAGGGGTAAGCTCTCTTCTTCACATTTTTCTGTTTTCCTTCATCTTTTTCTACAGAACTAATCCGTCATTTGGTTTTCGCAGCTCGGGTGGAGGCTGAGAACAAGCTCATGAGGAAGAATCTAGATCAGATTAAGGGTAAGCTACTTTTGTCCGACCCTTCTTTGCTTTCCATCTACTTTTCTTCTTGGCTCGGCAAACATTCATACCTCGGCTCTGCCGGGTCAACACGCTATTTCAGCATCTCTTGAAGATAGTGTGCCCGTGCCTGACATGATGCTGCATTTTCTCGAACAAGCAGGGCAGCATCAGGCCGAGCTCAAAAATAAAGACGATGAGGTTGCCCTCCTTCGAACCAAGAACGACGAGATTGCCATGTTAAAGGCAGAAATGAAGAAGATGAAGGCGCAGCACCAAACCGAGCTTGAAAAGGCTGGCCAGGACTACACCGAAGAGCGCGAGCGCCTCAATCTCCAAATCGCCAAGGATCGAGAACTTCTCTAGGAGGCTGACGTCAAACTCGAGTCGGCGAACGCTGAACTGGTGCAGCTCCGCCAAAGACGCGATAATTGCATCAATGAATTGACCCAGATCCACAGCCACATTTTACGTAAGTTCCTTTTCCTTATCCGGCATATTTCTCTGGGTTATCTCACATGTCTTTTCATTACTTGCTTCTCTTGTCCCGTTTTTAGGCAAATTTCCAGAGGGTACTCCCATTGCGAGTGCCGCTGTTGCCAATTTCCGCCGTGATAGGGGTACTCCCGTCGCTCCTGACGGTGAAGACATTCCCTATGACATGGAGGACTTGTTGGTCAGCCTGTCATCTCGTGTGGAAATCATCAAGAACTACGGCAAGGATCTCCTCGACGTTTCAGTCTGAGTCTTCAACACGTTCTGGCCTGGCGAGGACACTCCGGAGAGAATCGTAATTCTTGCTGAAAAGCTGACGGAGATCGAGACCCAGCTCGACCTTTGGAGGGAGTCCACTGGACGTGCTGCAGCTGAGACCGTTCTTCACCACATACTCACGTGGTACGAGAAGATCGATCTCAGCCTCCTGACGTGCCTGCGCACCGGATCCAAGTGGACCAATGACCTGGAGTGGGTAGCTCGGCGCCAGGCTTGCGCCCATAGCCTTATTGAATATGCTCCCATTCATGAATGGACTGAGGGTCCGAGCTTCCTGGAAGCCGCTGGTGACGAAGAGGTCGAAAATGTTGAAGATGGTTCGGACGAGGATGGAGAGGATGATGCCTCGGATATAGAAGAAGGTGAAGATGACGCTGAACTTCCTCCTCCTGCTGCTCCTTAAGTAAAAAACACTTGAAAACTTATCAGATCCCCGGTATGCCGGGTGGAATTGTATCCCGTACTCATGTGATATTTTGCTACTAAGTTTGTATGCCGGATTAACTTGGGCGTAGTCCCCGAGTTTCATTTTCTTGTTCGTCCAATCTTCTGGCTCGGTTCGTGTCTACCTTGATTCGGTTTTACGACTTACGAATCCGAGCTTCAAAAATTGTTTTAACAATACTTAGAAACTTTTAGGCTTAGCTCAAAATAATTCAGCATAATAATTTTAAAGTAAATACAAGGTTAGTCGAAAAAACAAACGTCGGCTCGATTAAGTTCTTTTCCTTAGTCGTTTTTCATGTGCTACGCAATTCCAAACTTGTTCTCTTGCTTGCCATAAAGCCAATTCTTGTTGGACAGCAGCAAGTCGAAGAGTTGGGTTTTTGGTGCTCACACATTACTAATCCGAGTTAAGTAGAACAACTTACTCCAGCTGACGTATAAATAATAAAAGACAATAAATATTATTAAGGCAGTCCCCGAGTTACTGCTCGAGGTGCCAACATTTCATTGATAGGCTCATTGCCGGCATACATACCGACATATGAGAAGACTCCGATACATACACTTCTTTGCTAAGTGTAGAAATGACGAAGTAGAGCTACATTCCATGGACGCTTAGATTCCTCGCCGGACCTGTCCGCCTTGTTCTTTTCCTGTGGCTTTGCATCGATAAGATAATACGAATCATTGTGCAATGCTTTGCTCACAATGAATGGCCCTTCCCATGGGGGGGATAATTTATGCACGCTTGCAGTACGTTGTACCAACCGGAGCACCAGATCGCCTTCCCAAAAGACTCGGGGGCTTACTTTCTGGCTATGATAGCGTCGGAGATTTTGCTGATATATGGCGGATCTGGACAATGTCAATTCTCTCGCTTCTTCCAGCAGATCAACATCATTTTGCCGGGCTTCTTGCACTTCGGCTTCTATGTATTGGGTGACCCTAGGCGAATCATGCTCTATGTCGGATGGTAATACAGCTTCTGCCCCATATACCAGAAAAAACGGCGTATAGCCTGTTGATCGATTCGGAGTTGTTCTTAAACTCCACAATACCGCTGGTAGTTCTTCTATCCAGCACCCCGCTGATCTTTGCAGCGGCTCAATGAGCCGGGGTTTTATCCCGGATAACACTAATCCGTTGGATCTTTCCACCTGTCCGTTCGATGCGGGGTGGGATACCGAGGCAACGTCCAGCCGAATCTTCTTATCCCGGCAGAATCGCACGAATGCTCCTTCAACAAAATTTGTGCCATTATTAGTTATGATACCGTGAGGATAACCGTATCTCAAGATAATGTCTTTGAGAAATGTTACGGCCGTAGCTCCATCACACTTTTTTATAGGCTTCACTTCAATCAATTTTGTAAATTTATCCACCATGACCAAAATGTGAGTCATATTTCCCCTTGCTGGTTTAAACGGGCCAACCATATCCAAGCACCATATGGCAAATGGCCATGTAATTGGTATGGTCTTGAGTTCTGACATTGGCATATGCGTCTTGGTAGCATACCTCTGACAACCATTGCATTTTCTCACCAGATCTTCTGCTTGTTCTAAGGCACTTGGCCAGTAGAATCCATGCCGGAACGCTTTTGCCACCAAGGCTCGGGACGAGGCATGATGCCCGCACTCCCCTTGATGTATATCTCGGAGGATGTCAAGCCCTTCTTCCGGGTCAACGCATCGCTGGAGGACATTGGTCACACTCCGTTTGTACAGCTCGGAATTGATAATTGTGTATGCCTTTGCTCTCCTCTGAGTTTGCCTGGATAACACCTCCTCAGTGGGTAACGTTCCATCTTTCAGGAATTGAAATATAGGCAGTGCCCAAGCTGGTATTGCTCGCACAGGGAACACATCCTCATCAATTTCCATCTGATCCACCGGCATAACTTCAACCGGATCACGCTGAGCAGTCCCCGGGTCCTGCGAGGCAGTCCCCGGGTTCGCTGAGGCAGTCCCCGGGTTTGCTGATGCAGTCCCCGGGTTTCGCGCACCACCTCCCATGTCAATGTCCATGGGCTCAGCTCCGGATTCTGTATCTTCCGGGACATAGATTGAGTCGGTTCCTGGGGATGGCCTGATAGATGGTTTTCTGAGGTGTTCCAATGCTACACCCGGTGGAATTGCTTGTCGGGTTGATCCGAGCTTCGATAGCATGTCGGCAACCTCATTTTCCACCCGGGGTACATGGTGAAATTCACACCCCTCAAAGTAATGAGATATCTTCTGCACATGAAATATATACAGAGCCATGTTTGGATCAAGGGCGTCCCACAACCCCGACACTTGCTGTATTACCAAACCCGAGTCGCCAAAGCATAGTATCCGACGTATCTCAATCTCTTTTGCCACTTTGAGCCCATGCACAAGTGCTTCATACTCAGCGACATTGTTCAATGCCGTGAAATGGATTTGCAGCACATATTTCAGCTCGTCCTTCTTTGGCGAGGTAAGCACAACTCCGGCGCCTAGCCCGGTTTTTGTTTTTGACCCGTCAAAATGCATCCTCCAGTAGTTCGGATCTGGTGGTGGTGGTTCGTACTGTACCTCGGCCCAATACACAAAAAAGTCCGCTACAGCTTGAGACTTGATTGCTTCTCTTCTGTCATATTGTGGCGCATAAGGAGCTAGTTCAATTGCCCATTTTGCAATTCTGCCACTTGCATCTTTGTTACTCATTATCTCGGATATGGGAGCTTCACATATTACCTTGATGGGATGCTCCTCAAAGTAATGCTCTAACTTCTTAGCTGCCATATAGACACCATATGCCACCTTTTGATAGTGTGGGTAGTTCTGCTTTGAGGCAGATAATACCTCGCTCAAGTAATATACTGGCCTTTGCATCGACTTACCCTCTTCGTCACGCTCTACCACAATCACTGCACTTACAACTCGGTTGGTTGCGGCTATGTAGAGCAACATTGGCTCCTTTGATAGTGGAGAGGAAAAAACTGGTGCAATGGCTAACATCTTCTTTAAGCGGGCAAAGGCTTCATCGGCCTGTGGCGTCCAAACAAACTTATCCGACTTTTTCATGAGTTGGTAGAGAGGCAATGCCTTTTCTCCCAACCGACATACAAATCGACTTAACGATGTCAGGCAACCAGTGAACTTCTGGACATTGTTAAGACACTTCGGCAGTTCCATTCATTCAATGGCCCGGATCTTAGTTGGATTAACTTCGATACCCGGCTGGAAACAAGAAATCCGAGTAATTTTCTAGCTGGGACACCGAAGGTACATTTGTCCGGGTTAAGCTTCATTCGGAACCTTCTTTAGTTCGCGAATGTCTGGCTGATGTCGTCAAGGAGCGTTTTGCTTTCCTTCGTCTTGATAACCACATCATCCACATACACTTGTACATTTTGACCTATTTGGTCGTGCAAACATTTTTGCATACATCTTTGGTACGTTGCCCCTGCATTACGTAAACCAAACGGCATGGTGCGATAGCAACAAGCCCCATACGGGGTGATAAATGCAGTCTTTATTTGATCATCCGGATTCAGAGGTATCTGGTGGAAACCAGAATATGCATCAATGAATGAAAACAGTTCACATC
The DNA here is from genome assembly GCA_023614405.1 of Avena insularis. Taxonomy (NCBI): domain Eukaryota; kingdom Viridiplantae; phylum Streptophyta; class Magnoliopsida; order Poales; family Poaceae; genus Avena; species Avena insularis. The sequence continues at coordinate 96,377,711 of CM042686.1, forward strand.
CAGCAGTTGAGTCTATGACCTGATCTATCCTCGGCAGTGGAAATGGATCTTTTGGACACGCCTTGTTCAGGTTCGTGTAATCGATACACATACGCCAAACCACTGCCACGTTCGGGTCATCCTTCTTCTTCTCCACCAGCACCGGATTAGAGAGCCAATCCGGATAGAGCACTTCCATGATAAATCCTACTGCTAGTAAGCGGGCTATCTCATCTCTAATGACTTTTCTCCTATCCTCGACGAAGCGGCGGAGAGGTTGCTTCACCGGCCTTGCTCCGGGTCTTACGTTCAAAGAGTGCTCGGCCAACTCCCTCGGAACACCTTGCAAGTCCTAGGTGGACCAAGCAAAAATATCCCGATTCTCACGGAGGAAGTTGACGAGCTCGCTTTCCTATTTATCATTCAACCCGACACCAATTGTTACGGTGCGCTCTAGGAACATATCATCAACAGGCACTTTCTTAGTATCTTTTGCGGCTTGGAACGAAACGCTACCATGCGGGTTACTCAACGCCGGCATATACTGCTACGCGGACTGAGTTAATGCCGCCACCTCTTGGATTTTTCTTTTCTCTTGCGCAATCACAAGTGACTCGGCTAAGTTAGACCCGGCTGAGGCACACTCAATGGAACGTCGGAAATCTCCAGCAATGGTAATCACCCCATTTGGCCCGGGCAACTTCATCTTCAAGTAACTGATGTGGCAACTTTCCATGAACTTGTTCAATGCTGGTCTTCCGAGTAACGCGTGGTACACACTTTCCAAGTTTACCACCTCAAACTCCAGATTCTCAGTTCAGAAATTATCTCTCGTGCCGAATAACACGTCAACCCGGACTTTGCCTATGGGCTCACAAGAAATGCCTGGTACAATACCATGGAAAGTTGTCCTTGTAACCTGGAGCATGTTCTCCGAGATACCCAACTTGCGCATTGTATCCGCATACATGATGTTAATGCTACTGCCATTGTCAATCAGTACCTTGGAGAACCTCACATTGATGTTTGGCCCAATGAATGTCGGGTCCAGCACTAATGCATATGAGCCTGGACTCGGCATAAGCTTGGGATGATCTTTGATGTTCCAGGTGATTTCCTGGTCCGACCAAGGCATGTACCTCGTCACCGCTGGCATTACCGCATTGACCTCCATATGTCGGCGCTGCAAGCTCTTCCTATCTGTTTCCTCGGTGGTAAATACATAGTAACTCTGATGATGCTCCCTGTACTCATTCCTCCCCTCATTTCCGGGGTACCTCTGATCCAACTGATGCTGGTTTTCTACTTGATGCACTACATCCCTTCTCTCATGGTTATCATACCTCGGCGGAGGGGGAGGCAACATTAGTTGTTGCGTGTTCGCTCTGGAGAGCAATTGCTGCCTGGGTAACTCCTGCCGAGGTTGATCATTCTGGGGTGCCTGAGCATTCCCCGAACCACCTTGTTCTATCTTACGCATCCACTCACATTGCCTCGTTGTATGACCCGCTGGGTTACTCGGATTTGGCGTGTGAAATTTACACGGCTGATCCAACATCGACTCATAAGTGTACCTCGGACGGTCCTTCTTTTCTTGCCACTGTTTCTTCTGCTCTGGAGTCCAAGTTTTCTTGCCATCATTCCTTGGTGTCCATTGTTACCCTCTAGTTTTCTGACGCTGATTGCTCCCTGTTCCTGGCTGATCTTGATTCATAGCTGCAACTTGTTACAAACTGTACCGATGATCCGGTCTATCATCTCTCCTTTTACCTCTGTAATCGTTCCTCCGGGATGATCCGGCTCCATCTCTCTGGTAGTACTCCTCATTCGACTCGTTGGACACGAGCCTAGGTTGAGTCGGATCACCCAAAGCATACGAATCAGCAATCTGGATCATCTCTGCCAACATAGTTGGCATTTTCCTTTGCAACTTTTGCCACAGCTCGCTTGCATATCCGCATCCTTGTGCAAACCACGCTATGGCCTTTGACTCTGTCAAGCCCTCACACGAGTTTCTCACGGTACACCACTGGGTCAAAAACTCCCGGTCCGTCTCATTCGGTCTTTGCTTGCACATAGCTAGGGTCTGTGGCCTATTTGGCCTCTAATACGTACTCGAGAAATTGCTGATGAACATTTCCTCAAAATCGATCCAGCAGTTAATACTTCTGGGCGGCAAATTGTTCAACCATACCCTTGCTGGCCCCTCCAACATCTGGGGTACGTATCTCACAGCCCATCGCAAGTTACCTATGGGAATTTTCACAGCCGTAGCATAATTTATCAACCAATCCTCCGGCTTAGTGCTGCCGTCATACGTCTTCGTGCCTCTAGGTAACTGGAAGTTAGGTACCGGTGGCTCTTTCATGATCCGGGGTCCAAAACACGTAGGACCCGGAGGACCTTGACTTTCAATCTGCTCCGACCTATACAATCGATCCAGTTTCAACCTGGCATCATCCGGCATCAAATCTCTGCTTCCCAATCTCGACCCTATCACATGATACTCTGGCCTTGGGTATCCTGTGTTCACCATTTCCGAATCTCCATCGTTATGCCGGTCTCGCTCTCGTGGCACATCTCTCTGTTGCATACCTCGGCCGGCACTTTGCTCTTGCCTTGGTATATTCCGCCGATGTGGTTGTCCTGCCGAGTTGCGCTGTCCGGCATTACCGTTAACAGCGTTTCCTTGACCGGCATTGCCTTGGTCACGGTTACCTCGGCCAGCTTCACCTCGTCTTACACTCCGTCGATCGTCATTTCTTTATACCTCTTTTGCTTTTCCTGCCCTTGTCGGGTCATACGGAACAATCTGCTTGTTTTTCCTGGCCGAGGTTACTACCTATTCTCTCCTAGGACCACCATGACGAGACGATGCGGCTCTAGTGGATTTCTCCGGGTTACCCACCGCCAAATGAACGATCTTGGAGGCCCCATCTCTCTCCGGGTTTGCCCTGAGCAGTTTCTCATTTTGCCTGTTCACGATCCGAACCAACTCATTGACCCGATCTTGCTGTCTCTGACGGGATTCACCCGTCAGACCCTCTAGCTCGGATGCAGCTGCATCCGCTGCTCTGAGTTTTTCATGAAGTCTTGTACTTGGCTTACGGAAAACAGTTTTCTGACTCCTCAATCCGAGTATCACCTTCTTTGTTCATTTCACTCATGAGATTTCTCCCCTTCACTTTTATAGCATCTACTTTATTTGCCTTTGCGTACTCACGCAGCGTCATATTCAACGACTGCTGAGCCGCAACAATCTTTTTCGCTCCCTCTAGAATTTTCTGCCTAGTTTCCTCTAGCTCGGCCTGTGCCTGAGCCGGATCTACCACTGCTGCTACCGGGTTTGCCAAGCTATCCATAGCTTCTCTCAGTACATTCTCAGGCCTCTCTAGTGGAGGTCCTCTACCTTTCCTCGGTGCCTTAGGTGTTACCTCCGGATCCGGTGCTGGATCCTTGCTTGCGCCTCCACCTGGCGCAGTCATCATCACCTCAGCACGGTCCGGGGAGCGAGTGATATGCGCCCCGCGAACCACGATAAGGGGTGGCTCCCCTGCCTCGACGACGTGCCGCGGATGAACGCATGATACGTCCACAGCAACGTAGACCTTCTGCGCACCAAACTTGATGAAGAGGCCGTTGCGCGGAAGTGGGCGCGTGCCGAAGTAGCCAGCGTTGTCGCTAACGAAGTCCAGCGCTCCAAAGCACTGAACGAGCCCGGAGACGATGCGTTCGCCGGTGCTGATGAGGTTTCCTGTCCGGATCTTCACCCCTGCTAGCACCGCTAGCCCCGCGGTGGGCGCCAACTGTCGTGGTGGTGTCACGGCAGATGCCATGGATAGGCTAAAGGTGGATACTAATAGCACTAGGGGAATCCAGGGAGGGATAGTGAGGTGATTCCTCACACAGAAGCTTTGTATTCGATTCAGTTCACAGATTACAAGTGCTCCTAGAGCTGTATTGGTGAGAGGAGGAAGAAGGAACTCTCTTACTCTCATCCACACTTAACCCGTACAAGACCCTTAGAACCTAGAACCTTTCAGAAGAGAGGAACCCCTTCTACAGAGGCCCTAGCCCTCCTTATATAGGAATGGCTAGGTTTCCACTTAGGGCATACGTAGCAAACCGACCGGGGTACTTTTCCCCCGCGTCACCCATGCAGAGGCTACGTGAGCCTCTGTGGCGCCTGCGTCAGTCGACACGGGCGTCGTCACCTCTGTCGGCCACGCCTCGGTGCTCCTGCCCTCTTTTGCTTCGCTCATGCAGTGCGTACCGAGGCTTCTTTTGACCAGCGAGATTCCTTCCTTCTCCTAGAAGCTAGATATGACCCGGATCATAGTTGATCCGGCCACACCCGTTCCTGCATACAAGTTAAATACGCCATTCCGACTTACGGCTTAAGTCGGTTGAGACCTAGTTAGGTGGACGCCCCCTGGTCTGGGTTACCCCGTGATTCGGCCTGCCTTGAGGTGACCCGGCCAGCATCCTCTTTAGCCTTGCCGAACCTCGGCTAACTCGGCCTTTATACCCCGGCGTGACCCTACCCGGGGGTATCCCCCCAACATCAAGCTTGCCACTTATGCCTCTTCGTCACCAACCACACGCGTGCTCGTCCGTCGCTTCCATCCCATACCCGCGGCCCCTGTTCCCGACGCCTAGAGGACACTATAGCTTGTTGCCCTCCTGCACCCTGATTGCAAGGTATTCGAGTTAACATCCGAATGGGATACAGGCTCCTCGCACTGTTCATGTTCCTATGTTCCCGTTCTGTTTAGTGCGTGTCTGTTACTGTGCGCTTGTGTTATGTCCCCGGCTAAAGACTACTGCAAGTCTCTCAAATGTCGATAAGATCATCACCAAGATCCCCCGAAGATCCAAGTGTCACCAAGATGGCACCGAGAAACAAAATCAAACCTGATGAACTAGCGGCGGTTCATTGTAATGTGATGGTGAACTTGTACTCGGTCCCGAGAGAAGTAAACTTGACACTTGTAGCGATGTCGGATGTGTATTGTGATGTACTACAATCTCTGTTTTAGTCAATTGTAACTTTCTGTATATCTGTGTTGTTTACTGTATTCTAGACTGTATTTGTGTATTTGAATACCTGTATACTATACTGTACAGTGATAGTAAAACCTGATTTTCAAAAATGCAATAAACGACGCATATCTTATGCTATACATGGTGCGTCATGTCGAGACGCATCTGACACGTATACAAGACGCATGCAATATGCGTCTTGTATACATGGCTTATGCCAGACGCACAACTATATGGGTCTTTTATATATATATATATATATATATATATATATATATACACACACGAGGTGTGTCTCGCATAACCCAGGTATACACGGCCCACTTGAAATGCATCTCGCATAAGAATTACTCGTGGCACGACGATCGAGATGCATGTGATATGCGTCTTGAATGCCATATTTGGTGTGTCTCCCATAGCGTTTTTTCTAGTAGTAGAAAATAAGAACAAACGCATGGAGACATCTTCATAAATTTGGATCACACTACAACACGATATAAGTGTTCGCTTCCTAACAATAATTGTCACCATCTCTACAGAAAACAAATATTGTTATCATATATATACAGTAATACAGTAGTGTACAAATGACTAGTGAATGGTGGAGTACTTTTGCACGGTTTCGAACGTCTGACAAAATCTGTTTACTTTAGCCCTGTAATGAAACGTACTACTCGGATGACTGAAACTGAAGCCGGGAGACGTGGATGTTGAGTTAGCAAACCCACATACACTACCGGAAAAATCGTCATTGCCGTGTTTTCGACCCTTTGCTATGTGTCAAGCCGCACGGAACAAGGCAAAAAAATACTTTACCGAGTATTACATGAAAAGAAACTTGGCAAAGATTAGAAACTTGGCAAAGATTGAGTACAGGTATATTCTGAAAAAACACAAGGCGAAGAAAATCACACGGCATAATAATAAAAAAACACGCAGCAAAGATATACATACGACAAAGTTTTGGTAATACTCACGGAAAAGAATCATCCACAGCAAATCGACGCGACATGTATACATTATCGCCCCACTTCACGGAGCCGTTACGTCAGACAGACTTTGCCGTACGAATAATGTACACGATAAATATTGGTTTTGCCATGCGTCTAGGCTCATTACACACAGTAAAGACCGTGTTTTTTGATTGGTTGAAAAATGTTTGCCACGGATTGATGACATGGCAAATATCAGTGGATGGCAGAAGGCGATGGACGGTTTTGATCTGCCCTACACGCACACGCCAAGGATTGATGACATGGCATCGCCACAACCACACCCAAAGCACACGCCACGACCAATGGTTGCGCGCGTGCACGTAGGCTGTTCAAATTAAAACTTTGAAAGATACCCTCATTAATATTTACAGGTTTATGATTTGATATCTATGTTGTGATGTTTATTGGGCTGTCTTCAGACAAGTACAAGACTGTGTCATGAAAGAAGCAGATTTTGAAGATCTTCGAGATTTACTCGTTTTCTTTTAGACTTTATTTTATTATAGTTAAAGATAGTTTATGTATTTTTATCATGTACTATTTATTTCTATGTACTATTTATTTCTATGAATATACGTGGTATTGATTGTGTAAAAAAAAAACTACACGCACGCGACCTGGCTAACGCACGCCACATCCACACACTTCACGCACGACCTCTGGATCCCAACCCTCTGCAGCCTCGCGGACGCCGCCCCTCCGTCCTGCTCCTCACCGACGCAGCCCGTCCGGCCTGCGCCTCGCCGCCGACGCCGCCTGTCCCGCCTGCTCCTCGCGGCCCGTCCGGCCTACTCCTCGCCACAGATGCCGCCCGTCCGGCCTGCTCCTCGCCGCCGACGCCGCCCCTCCGGCCTGCTCCTCACCGACGCCGGCCAGCCTCGCAGCTCGAGCCCCTCTGACCTGCTACTCGCCGCCGGCGGCAACGGGCTTGAGGACGACGCAGCCGCCGCCTCACCGGTCGAGGACGACGCCGCCGCCCCTCTGGCCTGCTCCTCGCCGCCGCCGGCTAGCCTCGCAGCTCAAGCCCGTCTGGCCTGCTCCTCGCTGCCGGCGGCCACGGGCTTGTGGACGACGCTGCCGCTGCCTTACCGGTCAAGGACAACGCCACCGCCGTCGCCCTCCATCTCTCCGTCCTCGACGCTCGCGAGCCGGAGACGCTTCACCGGACGACGACGACGATGCCGCGGCTGCCGCCCTCCATCTCTCCGACCTCGACGGTATCGAGCCGGAGACGCCTCACCGTTGCGTGGCGGCGTGCCGGCGTCCACGGCGGTGTCACTTTTTTTAATCCACGATGTAGAGCTTTTGTCGAGTGTTGGATGTGGCACACGGCTGAGCCGAACTAACTGCTCCCAGACGTGTCCTTCCGTTATTGTCGTTAAGTCACTTTTCTTTGCCGAGTGATGAATATGGCACACGGAAAAGTCTTTATCGTGTTTTTAGGACAAAACACACGACAAGGACTCTTTGTCGTAGCGGTAATTGCCGTGTAGACTTTGCCGTGTGTCTACACACGGTGAAGTCTTTACCGTATTTTTAGCCTCCTTTGCGGTGATTTTCGGCCGTACGGCAACGAGGTGCTTTGCGGTAGTGATATCAATGATATTGTTCTCCCTCGTCTCGATTGTGCCTTTTTTGAGACTTGGTTTTAGTAAATGCACTCCACTCACGGCTCAGCCAATATCTAGTTAGCCCCACATATTTAGAAACATCATTTTGTTTCCAAGTGAGCGGTGGAGCACTTCTGCACGGTTTCAAACACCAAGACAAAATCTGTTTACTTTCGCGCCGAGATGTGTCCAAGCGAATGGAGATGCACATGTTGGAATTTGGGTGTGGGCCTTGGCCCATAGCCTAATACAAATTCTGAAATTCTCTTGGTCCATTCATGCCTAGCAAGGGGTGGCACCAAAGTTTAGTCCCACCTTGCTAGTTTAGAGGGAGTTGGACCAATATATATAGTGGAGTGTTTCACTACCTCCTAAAGAGAGTGAAGAGGAGTGGCATACACGCGTGCTCCTCCTCCTCCGCCGCCCGCCTCGCCACGACACGCGCGCGCGGTTTGCGGAATTGTGGGTGCATGACGCGGCTTGCCGATATGAATTTAATTCCGAAATTTACTACTGTCAAAAGTTCCAAGTGTCAAGTATGTGTGCAAGCTAAGCAACCTCGCAAGTCTCACAAGACTGCCGAGGTACGAGATTTGGCACCACTGGAACTAATACATTCAGATCTTTGTGAGATGAATGGTGAGTTGACAAAAGGTGGAAAGCGATATTTCATGACTTTAATTGATGATTCCACTCGATACTGTTATGTGTATCTTCTGAAATCTAAAGATGAAGCTTTTAATCACTTCAAAATCTATAAAGCTGAATCAGAAAACCAACTTGATCGAAAGATTGCGACTTGATCCGATCGTGGGAGAGTATTTTTCCAACGAATTTGATTCTTTTTAAAGTGAGCATGGTATTATCCATGAGAGGACGCCTCCTACTCACCTCACCAAATGGGTGGGCGAAAGAAAGAACCGTACTCTAACTGATTTGGTTAACGCCATGTTAGATACATCGGGTCTATCCAAGGAATGGTGGGGAGGCGATAAAGATGCGTGTCATGTCCTAAACCGTGTTCCCAAAAAGAACAAAACCATTACTCCATTTGAGGAATGGGAAAGGAAAAGGCTGAAACTCTCCTACTTACGAACTTGGGGTTGTTTGCGAAAGTGAATGTGCCGATACCAAGAAGCGCAAGCTTGGACCAAAACCGTGGATTGTGTCTTTCGATATGCATTTCATAGCATTGGCTATAGATTTTGATAGTGAAATCTCGTGTATCCGACATGCATGTTGGTACAATCATGGAGTCGAATGATGCGATTTCTTTGAAGACATCTTTCCCATGAAAGATTCGTCTAGTTCATCAAATCAGGAGATGCCTAGTTTATCTAGTCAAGAATTAATCACAATTCTGAACCCACCATTTCGATAGAACACTCGATAATCCCGTGGAGGATAACAAAGAAGCTCCTACCAAAGTAAGAGACAAAGGACTACGAAGTCCTTTGGTGATGATTTCATTGTATACCTCGTGGATGATACTCCTACTTCTATTTCGAAGCTTATGCATCTCAAGATGCCGACCATCGAAAGAAGCCGTCATGATGAGATGGATTCCATCATAGCAAACGGAACTTGGGAAATTACCGATCGTCCTTATGGGTGCAAACCCAGAGGATGTAAGTGGGTGTTTAAGAAGAAGCTTAGACCTGATGGTACTATTGAGAAGTATAAGGCACGCCTTTGTTGCCAAGGGTTATACCCAGAAGAAGGCGAAGACTTCTTTGATACTTATTCACTGTGGCTAGATCGACCACCATTCGAGTAATCGCTATCCTTGGCTGCCTCGCATGATCTTCTCGCTCATCAAATGGACGTTAAGACGGCTTTCCTAAATGGAGAGTTAGATGAGGAAATTTATATGGATCAGCGGATGGATTCGTGATAGATGGTCAACAAGCCAAGGTGTGTTATCAAGTCTCTGATGGTCTTAAGCAAGCACCTAAAGGGCATGAGAAGTTTGAAAGGACTTTAACCGATGAAGGCTTTATTGTAAACGGTCGACAAGTGTGTGTACTATCGCCATGGGGGCGAGGGAGTCATCTTATGTCTCAGATGTTGATGATATACGATATTCGGGACCAATATTAATGTTATCAATGAGGTCAAAGACTTTCTATCTCGTTGTTTTGAGATGAAAGATCTAGGAGTGGCTGATGTGATATTGAACATCAAGTCGCTGAAAGATGATGATGGTGGATAACACCGCTTCAGCCTCACTATGTGGAGAAGATCTTGAGTCGTTTTGGGTAGAGCGAATGTAGATCCTCTCCTACACCATATGATCCTAGCGTGTTGGTTCGAAGAATCGTGGAGATCCTAAGGATGCTAAAGATCACCGAGATATTCTCGATTATTGGCTCGCTTATGTATTTAGCCGCTATTTAGGCCCGACATCTCCTTTGCTGTAAGCAAGTTAAGTCGATTTGTCTCAAATCCTGGAGATGTTCATTGGCAGGCCCTTGAAAGGGTTTTATGCTATTTGAAAGGCATCATGAGCTATGGGATTCACTACTCCGGTATCCAAGGGTACTTGAAGGGTATAGTGACTCAAACCGGATTTACGATCCGATGAGACTAAGGCCACGAGTGGTTATGTGTTTACACTTGGTGGTGGCGCTGTTTTGAAGTCTTGCAAGCAGCCCATCTTAACGAGGTCAACTACTAAGCGTAACTCACAAGATTAGACACAGCCACCGTTGAAGCAGAGTGGCTTCGTGAACTCTGATGAACTTACCGTGGTTGAAAAACCAATACCCGCAATCCTTATGAACTGTGATAATCAAACCGTGATCATAAAAATAAACAGTTCTAAGGACAATATGAAGTCATCAAGACATGTGAAGAGGAGATTGAAATCTGTCAGAAAATGAGAAACTCCGAGTTATTGCATTGGATTATATCCAAACATCTAAAATCTGGCAGATCCTTCACAAAGGGTCTATCACCTAATGTGATAGATAATGCATCGAGGAGATGGTTTTGAGACCCACTTTTGAGTTGCTCACGTGGTAACTCCGCCTATGTGATCGGAGATCCGTGAAGTAGAGTTGGGAGACAAGCTGTTGGTCAACCGGGAGGAGAGTATCCTTATAGCATACTACCACTCCGTATAGATGCAATACTTCCTATTCTGCATGGCAGGTTGGTATTTACCTTAATGTGTTCTCGAGTGGCTTGTTTAAGCAAAGATGTTGTCCGCAGAACATCTTTTGAAGAACACACCTATATGAGTCTGACCACAAACGTCGCAGTCCGTGAGAGTTGGGTGCTCTAATAAACTCATGAAAGGCCATGGAGTATGACGATAAGCTCCAAACCGGAGAAGCTTCGTGGCACTCAGACGGTCTAGACCTTATGTGAAACTAGTGCGCACCAAACTTGTAGTTCAAGGCATAGTCCACTATTCAAGTTGCAATCTAGTGTAGCATGAAGTTCTAAGTGGAAGTTCAACTTAACAGTCTCCACCTCGCACCGTATATATAAACAATGCTCGAACTGATTGATGTGATGTGATGATATGTGCCTATGAGAATTTGTGGGGATTGTTGGAATTTGGGTGTGGCCTTGGCCCATAGCCTAATACAAATTCTGAAATTCTCTTGGCCCATTCATGCCTAGCAAGGTGGCACCAAAGTTTAGTCCCACCTTGCTAGTTTAGAGGAGTTGGACCAATATATATAGTGGAGTGTTTCACTACCTCCTAAAGAGAGTGAAGAGGAGTGGCATACACGCTCCTCCTCCTCCGCCGCCTCGCCACGCCTCGCCTCGCCTCGCCATTTACACAAGGCTACCAGCCAGTTTGCGGAATTGTGCCTCGTGCCGATCTTATCTTTTTGCTGCCGGGAAAATTATTGTGCGAAGTTATTTTTCACAACCGTTTCCGGTTTTTCCGGAAACGTGGGCTGTTACTAGTCGGACGTGGACTACGCCCCACGTCTTACCCGACCGGCGCCTATATATAGACGGCCTTAGGATAAAACCCTAATACGAGAAAATACACATCTCTCTGCCTCCAGAATTTTGCGCCGCCGCTACACCTTCTCCATCCTCTTCCGCGTGCACCGGACGACGGACAAGAGGGCCTCCGAACCACCGCCTCGTGAACTCAGACGGGTGAGGGCGATCAGGTTTTTGGGAGCGTCTGGGCGACTCATCGACGCAGCATGACGTCGACCGACCACTCCTTCCCCGACGAGGACTTCTTCCCGGACATCGCAGCCTCTACATCGACGCCATGGTCGACGAATCGGTGTCAACCTCAACTAACCTGAACGCGAACCCGATTCCTCCTCCAAAGACCGCACGTAATCTGTTCCTATCTAGTTCAGTTTACTGCGTTTCTTGTACTAGCTCTTGGAATAGATGTGATCTGCTTATTCGTTGAATATGATCTGTTCGCTTGTTCGCTAGTATACATGATTAGATTAATTCTAGCACTTATAGTCATGATTTATTATTACTTATTTCGGATTAAATATTATGGTAATTTGCTTATATTTTCAACAATCCAAAAACCTGATTATAGGCAACTGAATTCAACTGGTTTAGCTGCTACAAGGTCGCCTCCTTTGAGGTGTCAATTATAAGAGATGGCGACGAGAGCAGTTCTATGGTTGAAAAACCTAGGATGCTATAGCGCCACTCTTGGCAAACTGAGGAGACCTTTCTCCTGCTCAGAGGAAGCGTTTGAAAGTCGACACCATGTTTATGGGGGCTTTGTTCAATATTCTTGGTGACAACATTGTTGACACCTATATGTCATTTGATAATGGCAAGGATGCGTGGATGCCTGGACGCCAAGTTTGGTGTTTTGATGTCGCAATCGAATCGTATATCATGGAGCAATTCTATGACTACAAGATGACGATGACCGCCCCATCGTGGATCGGGCTCATGAGATACGCCCTTGCCAAAGAACTCGAGCAATTCAAGTGTAACTTACCGGACAAGTTCGTGGTCGGAGGCATTATTGCCAAGCTTCCTCCTTCTTGGAGGAACTTTGCTACCTCTCAAAACATAAGAGACAGGAGTTTTCTGCTTTGGATCTCATCGGATCTCTTCATGTTGAAGAAAAGGCGAGAGCAAAAGATACACGCCCTCGAGGCTTTGATGGAAGTTCTAGCACATGTAGTGCAGAAAACAACTTCACCCCACAAGTTCAAGAATAAGAACAGGTCGATGGCAAAGGAAAGTTTGATGGCAAAAACAAGGCCGCACTACCAACTTCAAGAAGAAGATCGAGTATAAGAAGAAAGGATCCCGCCATGTCCGTGGTGATCCTAATCATTGGGCTCCTAGTGCCCCAATCGCTTTGACAAGCGCTCACATGGAAATAGTGGCAAATCCGCTAATGTTGTCCTTGGTGATATTGAGATGAAGGATGTCGGGTACGGTATATTTCCCAATCGTTCTTTCAGTTTGTAATTCACTGATTGGTGGATAGACACGGTGCAAATATACATGTATGTGCTGATATTTCCATGTTCTCTTCTTATCGGTCGAACGGCTGGCTCCGGCTGATGGGAAACGGCTCACGTGCTTCGCTCAAGGTGTTGGTACGGTGGATCTGAAGTTTACTTCGGAAGATCGCTGACAAAAGAATGCAAAGACGTTCCTCAATCAATAAGAATCTCGTCACGGATCTCTTCTCAGGTCATATTAATTTTGGGTGCATGACGCGCTTGCCGATATGAATTTAATTAAATTTACTACCGTCAAAAGTTCCAAGTGTCAAGTATGTGTGCAAGCTAAGCAACCTCGCAAGTCTCACAAGACCGCCGAGGTACTAGATTTGGCACCATGGAACTAATACATTCAGATCTTTGTGAGATGAATGGTGAGTTGACAAAAGGTGGAAAGCGATATTTCATGACTTTAATTGATGATTCCACTCGACATCGTTATGTGTATCTTCTGAAATCTAAAGATGAAGCTTTTAATCACTTCAAAATCTATAAAGCTGAATCAGAAACCAACTTGATCGAAAGATTGCGACTTCGGTCTAATCGTGGTGGAGAGTATTTTTCCAACGAATTTGATTCTTTTGTGCGAGCATGGTATTATCCATGAGAGGATGCCTCCCTACTCACCTCACCAAATGGGGTGGAAATAAAGAACCGTACTCTAACTGATTTGGTTAACGCCATGTTAGATACATCGGGTCTATCCAAGGAATGGTGGGGAGGCGATAAAGACCGGTGTCATGTCCTAAACCGTGTTCCCAAAAGAACAAAACCATTACTCCATTTGAGGAATGGGAAAGGAAAAGGCTGAAACTCTCCTACTTACGAACTTGGGGTTGTTTGGCGAAAGTGAATGTGCCGATACCCAAGAAGCGCAAGCTTGGACCAAAACCGTGGATTGTGTCTTTCCGATATGCATTTCATAGCATTGGCTATAGATTTTGATAGTGAAATCTCGTATGTCGACATGCATGTTGGTACAATCATGGAGTCGAATGATGCGATTTCTTTGAAGACATCTTTCCCATGAAAGATTCGTCCTAGTTCATCAAATCAGAGATGCCTAGTTTATCTAGTCAAGAATTAATCACAATTCCTGAACCCACCATTTCGATAGAACACCTCGATAATCCTGTGGAGGATAACAAGGAAGCTCCTACCGTAGTAAGAGACAAAGGACACAAGTCCTTTGGTGATGATTTCATTGTATACCTCGTGGATGATACTCCTACTTCTATTTCGAAGCTTATGCATCTCAAGATGCCGACCATCGAAAGAAGCCGTTCGCAGTGAGATGGATTCCATCATAGAAAACGGAACTTGGGAAATTAATGATCGTCCTTATGGGTGCAAACCTGTAGGATGTAAGTGGGTGTTCAAGAAGAAGCTTAGACTGATGGTACTATTGAGAAGTATAAGGCACGCCTTGTTGCCAAGGGTTATACCGAAGAAGGCGAAGACTTCTTTGATACTTATTCACTGTGGCTAGATTGACCACCATTCGAGTAATCGCTATCCTTGGCTGCCTCGCATGATCTTCTCGCTCATCAAATGGACGTTAAGACGGCTTTCCTAAATGGAGAGTTAGATGAGGAAATTTATATGGATCAGGGATGGATTCGTGATAGATGGTCAACAAGCCAAGGTGTGTGTTATCAAGTCTCTCAGATGGTCTTAAGCAAGCACCTAAGCAAAGGGCATGATAAGTTTGAAAGAACTTTAACTGATGAAGGCTTTATTTTAAACGAATTTGATAAGTGTGTGTACTATCTCCTTGGTGGTGGAGAGGGTGTCTTCTTATTTCTATATGTTGATGATATACGATATTCGGGACCAATATTAATGTTATCAATGAGGTCAAAGACTTTCTATCTCGTTGTTTTGAGATGAAAGATCTAGGAGTGATGTGATATTGAACATCAAGTCACCGAAAGATGATGAGGGTGGATAACACCGCTCAGTCTCACTATGTGGAGAAGATCTTGAGTCGCTTGGGGTATAGCGAATGTAGATCCTCTCCTACACCATATGATCCTAGCGTGTTGGTTCGAAAGAATCGTGGAGATCCTAAGGATGCTAAAGATCACCGAGATATTCTCAGATTATTGGCTCGCTTATGTATTTAGCTTGGCTTACGAGGCTGACATCTCCTTTGCTGTAAGCAAGTTAAGTCGATTTGTCTCAAATCTCGGAGATGTTCATTGGCAGGCCCTTGAAAGGGTTTTGCGTTATTTGAAAGGCATCATGAGCTATGGGATTCACTACTCCGTATCCAAGGGTACTTGAAGGGTATAGTGACTCAAACTGGATTGATCTTGATGAGACTAAGGCCACAGTGGTTATGTGTTTACACTTGGTGGTGGCGCTTTCTTGAAGTCTTGCAAGCAGACCATCTTAACGAGGTCAACTATGGAAGCAGAACTCACAAAGATTAGACACGTACCCTGTTGAAGCAGAGTGGCTTCATGAACTCTTGATGAACTTACCTGTGGTTGAAAAACCAATACCCGTAATCCTTATGAACTGTGATCATAAAAATAAACAGTTCTAAGGACAATATGAAGTCATCAAGACATGTGAAGAGGAGATTGAAATCTGTCAGAAAATGAGAAACTCCGAGTTATTGCATTGGATTATATCCAAACATCTAAAATCTGGCGATCCTTCACAAAGGGTCTATCACGTAATGTGATAGATAATGCATCGAGGGAGATGGTTTTGAGACCCACTTTTGAGTTGCTCACGGTGGTAACCCGCTATGTGATCGGAGATCCCGTGAAGTAGAGTTGGGAGACAAGCTGTTGGTCAACCGGGAGGAGAGTATCCTTATAGCATACTACCACTCGTATAGATGCAATACTCCTATTCTGCATGGCAGGTTGGTATTTACCTTAATGTGTTCGAGTGGCTTGTTTAACAAAAGATGTTGTCCTGCAGAACATCTTTTGAAGAACACACCTATATGAGTCCTGATCACAAACGTCAGTCCGTGAGAGTTGGGTGCTCTCTAATAAACTCATGAAAGGCCATGGAGTATGACGATAAGCTCCAAACCGGAGAAGCTTCATGGGCAGCTGTATCGGTCTAGACCTTATGTGAAACTAGTGCGCACCAAACTTGTAGTTCAAGGCATAGTCCACTATTCAAGTTGCAATCTAGTGTAGCATGAAGTTCTAACTGGAATTTCAACTTAACAGTCTCCACCTCGCACCGGTATATAAACAATGCTCTGGAACTGATTGATGTGATGAGATGTCCCTATGAGAATTTGTGGGGGATTGTTGGAATTTGGGTGTGGGCCTTGGCCCATAGCCTAATACAAATTCTGAAATTCTCTTGGCCCATTCATGCCTAGCAAGGTGGCACCAAAGTTTAGTCCCACCTTGCTAGTTTAGAGGAGTTGGACCAATATATATAGTGGAGTGTTTCACTACCTCCTAAAGAGAGTGAAGAGGAGTGGCACGCCACGCTCCTCCTCCTCCGCCCGCCGCCACGCCTCGTCACGACGCGCTGGCCATGCCGTTTATGGAATTGTGCCTCGGTGCCGATCTTATCTTTTTGCTGCTCGGGAAAATTATTGTGCGAGTTATTTTTCTGTCAACCGTTTCCGGTTTTTCCGGAAACGTGCTGTTACTACCGGACGTGGACTACGCCCACGTCTTACCCGACCGGGCGCCTATATATAGACGGCCTTAGGCTAAAACCCTAATACGAAAATACACATCTCTCGCCTCCGAACTTTGCGCCGCCACACCTTCTCCATCCCTCTTCCGCGCACCGGATGACGGGACAAGAGGCCTCGGAACCACCGCCTCGTGAACTCATACGGGTGAGGCGATCAGGTTTTTGGGAGCGCGTCTGACCATCGACGCAGCATCACGTCCGACCACTCCTTCCCGACGAGGACTTCTTCCCGACATCGCAGCCTCTACATCGACGCCATGGTCGACGACACCGGTGTCAACCTCAACCCCAACCTGAACGCGAACCCGATTCCTCCTCCAAAGACCGTCACGTAATTTGTTCCTATCTAGTTCAGTTTACATTGCGTTTCTTGTACTAGCTCTTGGAATAGATGTGATCTGCTTATTCGTTGAATATGATCTGCTCGTTTGTTACGCTAGTATACATGATTAGATTAATTCTAGCACTTATAGTCATGATTTATTATTACTTATTTCGGATTAAATATTATGGTAATTTGCTTATATTTTCAACAATCCAAAAACCTGATTATAGGCAACTGAATTCAACTGGTTTAGCCGCGCTACAAGGCCGCCTCCTTTGACGGTGTCAATTATAAGAGATGGCGACGAGAGCAGTTCTATGGTTGAAAAACCTAGGATGCTATAGCACCACTCTTGGCAAACCCGAGGGAGACCTTTCTCCTGCTCAGAGGAAGCGCGTTCAGAAAGTCGACACCATGTTTATGGGGCTTTGTTCAATATTCTTGGTGACAACATTGTTGACACCTATATGTCATTTGATAATGGCAAGGATGCGTGGGATGCACGACGCCAAGTTTGGTGTTTCGGATCTTGGCATCGAATCTGTATATCATGGAGCAATTCTATGACTACAAGATGATGATGACCGTCCCATCGTGGATCAGGCTCATGAGATACGCCCTTGCCAAAGAACTCGAGCAGTTCAAGTGTAACTTACGGACAAGTTCGTGGTCGGAGGCATTATTGCCAAGCTTCCTCCTTCTTGGAGAAACTTTGCTACCTCTCTCAAACATAAGAGACAGGAGTTTTCATTTCGGATCTCATCGGATCTCTTCATGTTGAAGAAAAGGCGAGAGCAAAAGATACACGCCCTCGAGGCTTTGATGGAAGTTCTAGCGCATATGTAGTGCAGAAAAACAACTTCAGTCCCACAAGTTCAAGAATAAGAACAGGTCGATGGCAAAGGAAAGTTTGATGGCAAAAACAAGGCCGCAGACTACCAACTTCAAGAAGAAGACTGAGTATAAGAAGAAAGGATCCGGCCATGTCTGTGGTGATCCTAATCATTGGGCTCCTAGCTTCCCCAATCGCTTTGACAAGCGTTCACATGGAAATAGTGGCAAATCCGCTAATGTTGTCCTTGGTGATATTGAGATGAAGGATGGAGTACGTATATTTCCCACTATTCTTTCAGTTTGTAATTCACCGATTGGTGGATAGACCTGTGCAAATATACATGTATGTGCTGATATTTCCATGTTCTCTTCTTATCGTCGAACGGGTGGCTCGGTCTTGATGGGAAACGGCTCACGTGCTTACATTCAAGGTGTTGGTACGGTGGATCTGAAGTTTACTTCGGGAAGATCGTACAATGAAGAATGTCGACGTTCCTCAATCAATAAGAATCGTCGGTGGATCTCTTCTCGTGTCGAGATGGTTTTAAGTTAGTCTTTGAGTCCAATAAAGTTGTAGTTTCTAAGTGTGGACAATTTGTTGGAAAGGGTTATGAGTGCGAGGCTTGTTCCGCTTATCTTTGTCTAACTTATGTACTCAAGTTATTAATCATGTTTGCAATGATAGTGAGTCCAATATTTGGCATTCACGACTTTGTCATATTAATTTTGGGTGCATGACGCGACTTGCCGATATGAATTTAATTCGAAATTTACTCTTGTCAAAAGTTCCAAGTGTCAAGTATGTGTGCAAGCTAAGCAACCTCGCAAGTCTCACAAGACTGCCGAGGTACGAGATTTGGCACCACTAGAACTAATACATTCAGATCTTTGTGAGATGAATGGTGAGTTGACAAAAGGTGGAAAGCGATATTTCATGACTTTAATTGATGATTCCACTGACATCGTTATGTGTATCTTCTGAAATCTAAAGATGATGCTTTTAATCACTTCAAAATCTATAAAGCTGAATCGAAAAACCAACTTGATCGAAAGATTAGCGACTTGATCCGATCGTGGTGGAGAGTATTTTTCCAACGAATTTGATTCTTTTGTGCGGAGCATGGTATTATCCATGAGAGGACGCCTCCTACTCACCTCAGTCAAATGGGGTGGCGAAAGAAAGAACCGTACTCTAGCGATTTGGTTAACGCCATGTTAGATACATCGGGTCTATCCAAGGAATGGTGGGGGGAGGCGATAAAGACTGCGTGTCATGTCCTAAACCATGTTCCCAAAAAGAACAAAACCATTACTCCATTTGAGGAATGGGAAAGGAAAAGGCTGAAACTCTCCTACTTACGAACTTGGGGTTGTTTGGAAAGTGAATGTGCCGATCCAAGAAGCGCAAGCTTGGACCAAAACCGTGGATTGTGTCTTTCGGGATATGCATTTCATAGCATTGGCTATAGATTTTGATAGTGAAATCTCGTATCGACATGCATGTTGGTACAATCATGGAGTCGAATGATGCGACTTTCTTTGAAGACATCTTTCCCATGAAAGATTCGTCTAGTTCATCAAATCGGGAGATGCCTAGTTTATCTAGTCAAGAATTAATCACAATTCTGAACCCACCATTTCGATAGAACACCGATAATCCTGTGGAGGATAACAGTGAAGCTCCTACCAGAAGTAAGAGACAAAGGACTGCGAAGTCCTTTGGTGATGATTTCATTGTATACCTCGTGGATGATACTCCTACTTCTATTTCAGAAGCTTATGCATCTCAAGATGTCGACTATCGGAAAGAAGCCGTCATGATGAGATGGATTCCATCATAGCAAGCGGAACTTGGGAAATTACTGATCGTCCTTATGGGTGCAAACCTGTAGGATGTAAGTGGGTGTTTAAGAAGAAGCTTAGACCTGATGGTACTATTGAGAAGTATAAGGCACGCCTTGTTGCCAAGGGTTATACCAGAAAGAAGGCGAAGACTTCTTTGATACTTATTCACGTGGCTAGATTGACCACCATTCGAATCGCTATCCTTGGCTGCCTCGCATGATCTTCTCGTTCATCAAATGGACGTTAAGACGGCTTTCCTAAATGGAGAGTTAGATGAGGAAATTTATATGGATCAGGGATGGATTCGTGATAGATGGTCAACAAGGCAAGGTGTGCAAGTTACAAGTCTGTATGGTCTTAAGCAAGCACCTAAGCACGGGCAGAAGTTTGAAAGGACTTTAGCGATGAAGGCTTTATTGTAAACGGTCGACAAGTGTGTGTACTATCGCCATGGTGGGGGCGAGGGAGTCATCTTATGTACGTATGTTGATGATATACGATATTCGAGAACAATATTAATGTTATCAATGAGGTCAAAGACTTTCTATCTCGTTGTTTTGAGATGAAAGATCTAGGAGTGGCTGATGTGATATTGAACATCAAGTCTTTGAAAGATGATGAGGGTGGATAACAACGCTTGGTCTCACTATGTGGAGAAGATCTTGAGTCGTTTTGGGTATAGAATGTAGATCCTCTCCTACACCATATGATCCTAGCGTGTTGGTTCGAAGAATCGGGGAGATCCTAAGGATGCTAAAGATCAGCTGAGATATTCTCATTATTGGCTCGCTTATGTATTTAGCTGGCCACGAGGCTGACATCTCCTTTGTCAGAAGCAAGTTAAGTCGATTTGTCTCAAATCGGAGATGTTCATTGGCAGGCCCTTGAAAGGGTTTTGCGTTATTTGAAAGGCATCATGAGCTATGGGATTCACTACTCCGGGTATCCAAGGGTACTTGAAGGGTATAGTGACTCAAACTGGATTACGATCTTGATGAGACTAAGGCCACGAGTGGTTATGTGTTTACACTTGGTGGTGGCGCTGTTTCTTGAAGTCTTGCAAGGCACCATCTTAACGAGGTCAACTATGGAAGCGTAACTCACAAGATTAGACGCCCACCGTTGAAGCGAGTGGCTTCATGAACTCTTGATGAACTTACGTGGTTGAAAAACCAATACCGTAATCCTTATGAACTGTGATCATAAAATAAACAGTTCTAAGGACAATATGAAGTCATCAAGACATGTGAAGAGGAGATTGAAATCTGTCGAAAATGAGAAACTCCGAGTTATTGCATTGGATTATATCCAAACATCTAAAAATCTGGCAGATCCCTTCACAAAGGGTCTATCACATAATGTGATAGATAATGCATCGAGGGAGATGGGTTTGAGACCCACTTTTTGAGTTGCTCACAGTGGTAACCC
Organism: Avena insularis; assembly: GCA_023614405.1. Taxonomy (NCBI): domain Eukaryota; kingdom Viridiplantae; phylum Streptophyta; class Magnoliopsida; order Poales; family Poaceae; genus Avena; species Avena insularis. The sequence goes on from CM042686.1 coordinate 96,398,928, forward strand.
GCTCTATGTGATCGGAGATCCGTTGAAGTAGAGTTGGGAGACAAGCTGTTGGTCAACTGGGAGGAGAGTATCCTTATAGCATACTACCACTCCGTATAGATGCAATACTCTCCTATTCTGCATGGCAGGTTGGTATTTACCTTAATGTGTTCTGAGTGGCTTGTTTAAGCAAAGATGTTGTCTGCAACATCTTTTGAAGAACACACCTATATGAGTCTGACTGTCAAACGTCGCAGTCCGTGAGAGTTGGGTGCTCTCTAATAAACTCATGAAAGGCCATGGAGTATGACGCATAAGCTCCAAACCGCGGAGAAGCTTCGCAGCCTACATGTCGGTCTAGACCTTATGTGAAACTAGTGCGCACCAAACTTGTAGTTCAAGGCATAGTCCACTATTCAAGTTGCAATCTAGTGTAGCATGAAGTTCTAAGTGGAAGTTCAACTTAACAGTCTCCACCTCGCACCGGTATATAAACAATGCTCTGGAACTGATTGATGTGATGTGATGATATGTGCCTATGAGAATTTGTGGGGGATTGTTGGAATTTGGGTGTGGGCCATGGCCCATAGCCTAATACAAATTCTGAAATTCTCTTGGCCCATTCATGCCTAGCAAGGGGTGGCACCAAAGTTTAGTCCCACCTTGCTAGTTTAGAGGGAGTTGGACCAATATATATAGTGGAGTGTTTCACTACCTCCTAAAGAGAGTGAAGAGGAGTGGCATACATGCGCGCTCCTCCTCCTCCGCCCGCCTCGCCACGCCTCGCCGATCACGCTGCCAAGGCCATTTCTTGGAATTGTGCCTCGGTGCCGATCTTATCTTTTTGCTGCTCGGGAAAATTATTGTGCGAGTTATTTTTCTGTCAACCGTTTCCGGTTTTTCCGGAAACGTGGGCTGTTACTACTCGGACGTGGACTAAGCCCCACGTCTTACCCGACCGGCCCCTATATATAGATGGCCTTAGGCTAAAACCCTAATACGAGAAAATACACATCTCTCTGCCTCCAGAACTTTGCGCCGCCGCTACACCTTCTCCATCCCTCTTCCGCGGCACCGGACGACGGACAAGAGGGCCTCGGAACCACCGCCTCGTGAACCTGTACGGGTGAGGCGATCAGGTTTTGGGGAGCGTCTGGCGACCATCGACGGCATCACGTCGACCACTCCTTCCCGACGAGGACTTCTTCCGGACATCGCAGCCTCTACATCGACGCCATGGCTGATGACATCGTGTCAACCTCAACCCCAACCTGAACACGAACCCGATTCCTCCTCCAGCACGTACGTCTGCTCATGGGTTTACATTGCGCTTTCTTGTACTAGCTCTTGGAATAGATGTGATCTGTTTATTCTGGTTGAATATGATCTGTTCGTTTGTTCTGCTAGTATACATGATTAGATTAATTCTAGCACTTATAGTCATGATTTATTATTACTTATTTCGGATTAAATATTATGGTAATTTGCTTATATTTTCAACAATCCAAAAACCTGATTATAGGCAACTGAATTCAACTGGTTTAGCATTGGCTACAAGGTCCGCCTCCTTTGACGGTGTCAATTATAAGAGATGGCGACGAGAGTAGTTCTATGGTTGAAAAACCTAGGATGCTATAGCGCCACTCTTGGCAAACTGAGGAGACCTTTCTCCTGTTCGTGAGTAAGCGTTTGAAAGTCGACACCATGTTTATGGGGGCTTTGTTCAATATTCTTGGTGACAACATTGTTGACACCTATATGTCATTGATAATGGCAAGGATGCGTGATGCACCGGACGCCAAGTTTGGTGTTTTGGATGTCGGTAATCGAATCGTATATCATGGAGCAATTCTATGACTACAAGATGACCGATGACCGTCCCATCGTGGATCAGGCTCATGAGATACTGATCCTTGCCAAAGAACTCGAGCAGTTCAAGTGTAACTTACGGACAAGTTCGTGGTCGAGGCATTATTCCCAAGCTTCCTCCTTCTTGGAGGAACTTTGCTACCTCTACGAAACATAAGAGACAGGAGTTTTCTTTTGGATCTCATCGGATCTCTTCATGTTGAAGAAAAGGCGAGAGCAAAAGATACACGTCCTCGAGGCTTTGATGGAAGTTCTAGCGCACATGTAGTGCAGAAAACAACTTCCATCCCACAAGTTCAAGAATAAGAACATGTCCGATGGCAAAGGAAAGTTTGATGGCAAAAACAAGGCCGCATGACTACCAACTTCAAGAAGAAGACCGAGTATAAGAAGAAAGGATCCTGCCATGTCCGTGGTGATCCTAATCATTGGGCTCCTAGTGCCCCAATCGCTTTGACAAGCGTTCACATGGAAATAGTGGCAAATCCGCTAATGTTGTCCTTGGTGATATTGAGATGAAGGATGCTGGAGTGCGGTATATTTCTCACGTTCTTTCAGTTTGTAATTGACCTGATTGGTGGATGAACACTGGTGCAAATATACATGTATGTGCTGATATTTCCATGTTCTCTTCTTATCGGTCGAACGGCTGGCTCCATGGTGATGGGAAACGGCTCACGCGTCTGTTCAAGGTGTTGGTACGGTGGATCTGAAGTTTACCGGGAAGATCGTCTGGTGAAGAATGTGCAAGACGTTCCTCAATCAATAAGAATCTCGTCACGGATCTCTTACGTGTGAGATGGTTTTAAGTTAGTCTTTGAGTCCAATAAAGTTGTAGTTTCTAAGTGTGGACAATTTGTTGGAAAGGGTTATGAGCGGAGGCTTGTTCCGCTTATCTTTGTCGACTTATGTACTCAAGTTATTAATCATGTTTGCAATGATAGTGAGTCCAATATTTGGCATTCACGACTTTGTCATATTAATTTTGGGTGCATGACGGCTTGCCGATATGAATTTAATTCGAAATTTACTACTTGTCAAAAGTTCCAAGTGTCAAGTATGTGTGCAAGCTAAGCAACCTCGCAAGTCTCACAAGACTGCCGAGGTGCAGATTTGGCACCATGGAACTAATACATTCAGATCTTTGTGATATGAATGGTGAGTTGACAAAAGGTGGAAAGCGATATTTCATGACTTTAATTGATGATTCCACTCGATCTTGTATGTGTATCTTCTGAAATCTAAAGATGAAGATTTTAATCACTTCAAAATCTATAAAGCTAAATCAGAAAACCAACTTGATCGAAAGATTAGCGACTTGATCCGATCGTGGTGGAGAGTATTTTCCAAATTTGATTCTTTTGTGCGAGCATGGTATTATCCATGAGAGGACGCCTCCTACTCACCTCGGTCAAATGGGGTGGCGAAAGAAAGAACCGTACTCTAACTGATTTGGTTAACGCCATGTTAGATACATCTGGTCTATACAAGGAATGGTGGGGGGAGTCGATAAATAATAAGTGTCATGTCCTAAACCGTGTTCCCAAAAAGAACAAAACCATTACTCCATTTGAGGAATGGGAAAGGAAAAGGCTGAAACTCTCCTACTTACGAACTTGGGGTTGTTTGGCGAAAGTGAATGTGCCGATACCCAAGAAGCGCAAGCTTGGACCAAAAACCGTGGATTGTGTCTTTCTGGGATATGCATTTCATAGCATTGGCTATAGATTTTTGATAGTGAAATCTCAGGTATCTGACATGCATGTTGGTACAATCATGGAGTCGAATGATGCGACTTTCTTTGAAGACATCTTTCCCATGAAAGATTCGTCTAGTTCATCAAATCAGAGATGCCTAGTTTATCTAGTCAAGAATTAATCACAATTCCTGAACCCACCATTTCGATAGAACACCACGATAATCACGTGGAGGATAACGGTGAAGCTCCTACCGAAGTAAGAGACAAAGGACTGCGAAGTCCTTTGGTGATGATTTCATTGTATACCTCGTGGATGATACTCCTACTTCTATTTGAAGCTTATGCATCTCAAGATCGACTCGGAAAGAAGCCGTCATGAGATGGATTCCATCATAGCAAGCGGAACTTGGGAAATTACTGATCGTCCTTATGGGTGCAAACCCAGAGGATGTAAGTGGGTGTTTAAGAAGAAGCTTAGACCTGATGGTACTATTGAGAAGTATAAGGCACGCCTTGTTGCCAAGGGTTATACCGAAAAGAAGGCGAAGACTTCTTTGATACTTATTCACTGTGGCTAGATTGACCACCATTCGAGTCTTTGCTATCCTTGGCTGCCTCGCATGATCTTCTCGTTCATCAAATGGACGTTAAGACGCTTTCCTAAATGGAGAGTTAGATGAGGAAATTTATATGGATCAGCCGGATGGATTCGTGATAGATGGTCAACAAGGCAAGGTGTGCAAGTTCTTGAAGTCTCTGTATGGTCTTAAGCAAGCACCTAGCGATGGCATGAGAAGTTTGAAAGGACTTTAGCGATGAAGGCTTTATTGTAGCGAAGGTGACAAGTGTGTGTACTATCGCCATGGTGGGGGCGAGGGAGTCATCTTATGTACGTATGTTGATGATATACTGATATTCGGACCAATATTAATGTTATCAATGAGGTCAAAGACTTTCTATCTCGTTGTTTTGAGATGAAAGATCTAGGAGTGGCTGATGTGATATTGAACATCAAGCTGTTGAAAGATGATGATGGTGGATAACAACGCTTGAGTCTCACTATGTGGAGAAGATCTTGAGTCGTTTTGGGTATAGCGAATGTAGATCCTCTCCTACACCATATGATCCTAGCGTGTTGGTTGAAAGAATCGGGAGATCCTAAGGATGCTAAAGATCAGCTGAGATATTCTCAGATTATTGGCTCGCTTAGGTATTTAGCCAAGCCTTCTGAGGCTGACATCTCCTTTCTGTAAGCAAGTTAAGTCGATTTGTCTCAAATCTGGAGATGTTCATTGGCAGGCCCTTGAAAGGGTTTTCGTTATTTGAAAGGCTTTGCGAGCTATGGGATTCACTACTCCGGGTATCCAAGGGTACTTGAAGGGTATAGTGACTCAAACTGGATTACGATCTGATGAGACTAAGGCCACGAGTGGTTATGTGTTTACACTTGGTGGTGGCGCTGTTTCTTGGAAGTCTTGCAAGGGACCATCTTAACGAGGTCAACTATGGAAGAACTCAGATTAGACACAGCCTTTGTTGAAGCGAGTGGCCGTGAACTCTTGATGAACTTACGTGGTTGAAAAACCAATACCGCAATCCTTATGAGCGTGATAATCAAGCGTGATCATAAAAATAAGCAGTTCTAAGGACAATATGAAGTCATCAAGACATGTGAAGAGGAGATTGAAATCTATCGGGAAAATGAGAAACTCGGAGTTATTGCATTGGATTATATCCAAACATCTAAAATCTGAGATCCCTTCACAAAGGGTCTATCACGTAATGTGATAGATAATGCATCGAGGAGATGGGTTTGAGACCCACTTTTGAGTTGCTCATAGTGGTAACCGCTCTATGTGATCGGAGATCCCGTGAAGTAGAGTTGGGAGATAAGCTGTTGGTCAAGCTGGGAGGAGAGTATCCTTATAGCATACTACCACTCCGTATAGATGCCATACTCTCCTATTACGCATGGCAGGTTGGTATTTACCTTAATGTGTTACGAGTGGCTTGTTTAAGCAAAGATGTTGTCTGCGAACATCTTTTGAAGAACACACCTATATGTCATTTGTCAAGCGTCGTGATCCGTGAGAGTTGGGTGCTCTCTAATAAACTCATGAAAGGCCATGGAGTATGGCGCATAAGCTCCAAACCCGGAGAAGCTTGGCGCAGCGTACTGTGTCGGTCTAGACCTTATGTGAAACTAGTGCGCACCAAACTTGTAGTTCAAGGCATAGTCCACTATTCAAGTTGCAATCTAGTGTAGCATGAAGTTCTAAGTGGAAGTTCAACAACAGTCTCCACCTACTTTTGGTATATAAACAATGCTCTGGGAACTGATTGATGTGATGTGATGATATGTGCCTATGAGAATTTGTGGGGATTGTTGGAATTTGGGTGTGGGCCTTGGCCCATAGCCTAATCTAAATTCTGAAATTCTCTTGGCCCATTCATGCCTAGCAAGGTGGCACCAAAGTTTAGTCCCACCTTGCTAGTTTAGGAGTTGGACCAATATATATAGTCTACCTCCTAAAGAGAGTGAAGAGGAGTGGCATACACGCTCCTCCTCCTCCGCCCATCGCCACGCCTCGCCTACTCGCGATGCCTTGGCAGCAGTTCTTGAATTGTGCCTCGGTGCGATCTTATCTTTTGCTGCTGGGAAAATTATTGTGCGAGTTATTTTTACATCAACCGTTTCCGGTTTTTCGGAAGCGTGGGCTATTACTACTCGGGCGTGGACTCGCCCACGTCTTACCCGACCGGCGCCTATATATAGGCGGCCTTAGGATAAAACCCTAATCTGAGAAAATACACATCTCTCGCCTCGAATTTTGCGCCCGCTACACCTTCTCCATCCCTCTTCCGGCGTGCCGGACGGCAGACGATGAGCCTCCGGAACCACCGCCTCTCGTGAACACATGCGGGTGAGGCGATCAGGTTTTGGGGAGGCGCGTCTGTAGCGACTCTTGGCGGCATCCGTCGACCGACCACTCCTTCCCGACGAGGACTTCTTCCGGACATCGGCAGCCTCTACGCCGACACCATGGTGGCGACCTGGTGTCAACCTCAACTAACCTGAGCGAACCCGATTCCTCCTCCGGCACCGTCGTAATCTGTTCCTATCTAGTTCAGTTTACATTACGATTTCTTGTACTAGCTCTTGGAATAGATGTGATCTGTTTATTCTGGTTGAATATGATCTGTTACGTTTGTTACGCTAGTATACATGATTAGATTAATTCTAGCACTTATAGTCATGATTTATTATTACTTATTTCGGATTAAATATTATGGTAATTTGCTTATATTTTCAACAATCCAAAAACCTGATTATAGGCAACTGAATTCAACTGGTTTAGGCGGCTACAAGGCCGCCTCCTTTTGAGTGTCAATTATAAGAGATGGCGCACGAGCAGTTCTATGGTTGAAAAACCTAGGATGCTATAAGCGCCACTCTTGGCAAACTGAGGAGACCTTTCTCTGTTAGGGAGGAAGCGTTTAGAAAATCGACACCATGTTTATGGGGCTTTGTTCAATATTCTTGGTGACAACATTGTTGACACCTATATGTCATTGATAATGGCAAGGATGCGTGGGATGCCTTTGGGCGCCAAGTTTGGTGTTTGGATCTTGCACTGAAGCGTATATCATGGAGCAATTCTATGACTACAAGATGGTGATGACCGTCCCATCGTGGATCAGGCTCATGAGATCTGATCCCTTGCCAAAGAACTCGAGCAGTTCAAGTGTAACTTACGGACAAGTTCGTGGCGGAGGCATTATTGCCAAGCTTCCTCCTTCTTGGAGGAACTTTGCTACCTCTCTGAAACATAAGAGGCAGGAGTTTTCATTTTGGATCTCATCGGATCTCTTCATGTTGAAGAAAAGCGAGAGCAAAAGATACCGTCCTCGAGGCTTTGATGGAAGTTCTAAGCGCACATGTAGTGCGGAAAAACAACTTCAGTCCCACAAGTTCAAGAATAAGAACAGTCGATGGCAAAGGAAAGTTTGATGGCAAAAACAAGGCGCATGGACTACCAACTTCAAGAAGGCGAGTATAAGAAGAAAGGATCCTGCCATGTCGTGGTGATCCTAATCATTGGGCTCCTAGCTGCCCCAATCGCTTTGACAAGCGTTCACATGGAAATAGTGGCAAATCCGCTAATGTTGTCCTTGGTGATATTGAGATGAAGGATCTTTGGAGTGCGGTATATTTCCCCTGTTCTTTCAGTTTGTAATTCACGATTGGTGGATGAACCTTTGGTGCAAATATACATGTATGTGCTGATATTTCCATGTTCTCTTCTTATCGAATTGAGCGGGCTGGCTCCATGCTGATGGGAAGCGGCTCACGTGCTTACATTCAAGGTGTTGATGCGGTGGATCTGAAGTTTACTTGAGGAAGATCGTCTGGTGAAGAATGTGCGACCGTTCCCTCAATCAATAAGAATCTCGTCGGCGGATCTCTTACGTATGTCGAGATGGTTTTAAGTTAGTCTTTGAGTCCAATAAAGTTGTAGTTTCTAAGTGTGGACAATTTGTTGGAAAGGGTTATGAGTCTGGAGGCTTGTTCGCTTATCTTTGTCGGACTTATGTACTCAAGTTATTAATCATGTTTGCAATGATAGTGAGTCCAATATTTGGCATTCACGACTTTGTCATATTAATTTTGGGTGCATGGCGGCTTGCCGATATGAATTTAATTCGAAATTTACTCTTGTCAAAAGTTCCAAGTGTCAAGTATGTGTGCAAGCTAAGCAACCTCGCAAGTCTCACAAGGCGCGAGTGCGAGATTTAACCACTTGGAACTAATACATTCAGATCTTTGTGAGATGAATGGTGAGTTGACAAAAGGTGGAAGCGATATTTCATGACTTTAATTGATGATTCCACTCGATCTTGTTATGTGTATCTTCTGAAATCTAAAGATGAAGCTTTTAATCACTTCAAAATCTATAAAGCTGAATCAGAAAACCAACTTGATCGAAAGATTAGCGACTTGATCGATCGTGGTGGAAGTATTTTTCCAGCGAATTTGATTCTTTTTATGCGGAGCATGGTATTATCCATGAGAGGGCGCCTCCTACTCACCTCGGTCAAATGGGGTGGCGAAAGAAAGAACCGTACTCTAAGCTGATTTGGTTAGCGCCATGTTAGATACATCGGGTCTATCAAGGAATGGTGGGGGCGATAAAGACTGCGTGTCATGTCCTAAACCGTGTTCCCAAAAGAACAAAACCATTACTCCATTTGAGGAATGGGAAAGGAAAAGGCTGAAACTCTCCTACTTACGAACTTGGGGTTGTTTGGCGAAAGTGAATGTGCGATACCCAAGCGCAAGCTTGGACCAAAAACCGTGGATTGTGTCTTTACGGGATATGCATTTCATAGCATTGGCTATAGATTTTTGATAGTGAAATCTCGGTGTCGACATGCATGTTGGTACAATCATGGAGTCGAATGATGCGACTTTCTTTGAAGACATCTTTCCCATGAAAGATTCGTCTAGTTCATCAAATCGAGATGCCTAGTTTATCTAGTCAAGAATTAATCACAATTCTGAACCCACCATTTCGATAGAACACCACGATAATCCTGTGGAGGATAACGGTGAAGCTCCTACGAAGTAAGAGACAAAGGACTGCGAAGTCCTTTGGTGATGATTCATTGTATACCTCGTGGATGATACTCCTACTTCTATTTGAAGCTTATGCATCTCAAGATCTTGACTCTTTGGAAAGAAGCCGTTCATGATGAGATGGATTCCATCATAGCAAGCGGAACTTGGGAAATTACTGATCGTCCTTATGGGTGCAAACCTGTAGGATGTAAGTGGGTGTTTAAGAAGAAGCTTAGACCTGATGGTACTATTGAGAAGTATAAGGCACGCCTTGTTGCCAAGGGTTATACCGAAGAAAGAAAGCGAAGACTTCTTTGATACTTATTCACTGGCTAGATTGACCACCATTAGTCTTGCTATCCTTGGCTGCCTCGCATGATCTTCTCGTTCATCAAATGGGCGTTAAGGCGGCTTTCCTAAATGGAGAGTTAGATGAGGAAATTTATATGGATCAGCGGATGGATTCGTGATAGATGGTCGACAAGGCAAGGTGTGCAAGTTCTTGAAGTCTCTGTATGGTCTTAAGCAAGCACCTAAGCGATGGCATGAGAAGTTTGAAAGGACTTTAGCGATGAAGGCTTTATTATGGCAGAAGGCGACAAGTGTGTGTACTATATCGCCATGGTGGGCGAGTCATCTTATGTACGTATGTTGATGATATCTGATATTCGGGACCAATATTAATGTTATCAATGAGGTCAAAGACTTTCTATCTCGTTGTTTTGAGATGAAAGATCTAGGAGTGGCTGATGTGATATTGAACATCAAGCTTGAAAGATGATGATGGTGGGATAACCTTGCCGGTCTCACTATGTGGAGAAGATCTTGAGTCGTTTTGGGTATAGCGAATGTAGATCCTCTCCTACACCATATGATCCTAAGCGTGTTGGTTGAAAGAATCGGGGAGATCCTAAGGATGCTAAAGATCAGTGAGATATTCTCGGATTATTGGCTCGCTTATGTATTTAGCTAGCTGAGGCTGACATCTCCTTTGCTGTAAGCAAGTTAAGTCGATTTGTCTCAAATCACGGAGATGTTCATTGGCAGGCCCTTGAAAGGGTTTTGCGTTATTTGAAAACGCTTTGCGAGCTATGGGATTCACTACTCCGGGTATCCAAGGGTACTTGAAGGGTATAGTGACTCAAACTGGATTTCGATCTTGATGAGACTAAGGCCACAGTGGTTATGTGTTTACACTTGGTGGTGGCGCTGTTTCTTGGAAGTCTTGCAAGCGAGACCATCTTAAGGTCAACTATGGGTAGAACTCACGGCATTAGACCACGACCCTTTGTTGAAGCGAGTGGCCGTGAACTCTTGATGAACTTACTGTGGTTGAAAAACCAATACCGCAATCCTTATGAACTGTGATAATCAAACTGTGATCATAAAATAAACAGTTCTAAGGACAATATGAAGTCATCAAGACATGTGAAGAGATTGAAATCTGTCGGGAAAATGAGAAACTCGGAGTTATTGCATTGGATTATATCCAAACATCTAAAAATCTGGCGAGATCCCTTCACAAAGGGTCTATCACGTAATGTGATAGATAATGCATCGAGGAGATGGGTTTGAGACCCACTTTTGAGTTGCTCACAGTGGTAACCCGCTCTATGTGATCGGAGATCCGTGAAGTAGAGTTGGGAGACAAGCTGTTGGTCATTGGGAGGAAGTATCCTTATAGCATACTACCACTCCGTATAGATGCAATACTCTCCTATTGCATGGCAGGTTGGTATTTACCTTAATGTGTTACGAGTGGCTTGTTTAAGCAAAGATGTTGTCTGCAGAACATCTTTTGAAGAACACACCTATATGAGTCATCGGTATCAAGCGTGATCAGTGAGTTGGGTGCTCTCTAATAAACTCATGAAAGGCCATGGGTATGGCGCATAAGCTCCAAACCGCGGAGAAGCTTGGCAGCCACATGTCGGTCTAGACCTTATGTGAAACTAGTGCGCACCAAACTTGTAGTTCAAGGCATAGTCCACTATTCAAGTTGCAATCTAGTGTAGCATGAAGTTCTAAGTGGAAGTTCAACTTAACAGTCTCCACCTACTTTTGGTATATAAACAATGCTCTGGGCTGATTGATGTGATGTGATGATATGTGCCTATGAGAATTTGTGGGGATTGTTGGAATTTGGGTGTGGGCCTTGGCCCATAGCCTAATCTAAATTCTGAAATTCTCTTGGCCCATTCATGCCTAGCAAGGGTGGCACCAAAGTTTAGTCCCACCTTGCTAGTTTAGAGGGAGTTGGACCAATATATAGTGGAGTGTTTCACTACCTCCTAAAGAGAGTGAAGAGGAGTGGCATACACGCGCGCTCCTCCTTCTCCGCCGCCCGCCTCGCCTCGCCTCGTCACGGCCAGCAGCGCCTTGATTTCGAGGTGTGCCTCGGTGCCGATCTTATCTTTTGCTGCTCGGGAAAATTATTATGCGAGTTATTTTTACATCGGCCGTTTCCGGTTTTTCGGAAGCGTGGGCTACTACTCGGGCGTGGACTCGCCCCACGTCTTACCCGACGGCGCCTATATATAGGCGGCCTTAGGCTAAAACCCTAATACGAGAAAATACATCTCTACGCCTCGAACTTTGCGCGCCGCTACACCTTCTCCATCCCTCTTCCGGCGTGCCGGACGGCGGACGATGAGCCTCCGGAACCACCGCCTCTCGTGAACACATATGCGGGTGAGGCGATCAGGTTTTGGGGGCGGCGTCTGCGACTCTTGGCAACATCGTCGACCGACCACTCCTTCCCAGCGAGGACTTCTTCCGGACATCGGCAGCCTCTACATCGGCGCCATGGTGGCGACACTGGTGTCAACCTCAACCCCAACCTGAGCGAACCGATTCCTCCTCCGGCACCGTCGTAATCTGTTCCTATCTAGTTCAGTTTACATTGCGATTTCTTGTACTAGCTCTTGGAATAGATGTGATCATTTATTCTGGTTGAATATGATCATTCGTTTGTTACGCTAGTATACATGATTAGATTAATTCTAGCACTTATAGTCATGATTTATTATTACTTATTTCGGATTAAATATTATGGTAATTTGCTTATATTTTCAACAATCCAAAAACCTGATTATAGGCAACTGAATTCAACTGGTTTAGCAGCGGCTACAAGGCCGCCTCCTTTTACGGTGTCAATTATAAGAGATGGCGCCGAGAGCAGTTCTATGGTTGAAAAACCTAGGATGCTATAAGCGCCACTCTTAACAAACTGAGGAGACCTTTCTCTGTTAGGAGGAAGCGTTTGAAAATCGACACCATGTTTATGGGGCTTTGTTCAATATTCTTGGTGACAACATTGTTGACACCTATATGTCATTGATAATGGCAAGGATCGTGGGATGCCTTTGGGCGCCAAGTTTGGTGTTTGGGATCTTTGGCACTGAACTGTATATCATGGAGCAATTCTATGACTACAAGATGGTGATGACCGTCCCATCGTGGATCGGCTCATGAGATCTGATCCCTTGCCAAAGAACTTCGGCAGTTCAAGTGTAACTTACGGACAAGTTAGTGGCGGAGGCATTATTGCCAAGCTTCCTCCTTCTTGGAGGAACTTTGCTACCTCTCTGAAACATAAGAGGCAGGAGTTTTCTGTTTGGATCTCATCGGATCTCTTCATGTTGAAGAAAAGGCGAAACAAAAGATACCGTCCTCGAGGCTTTGATGGAAGTTCTAAGCGCACATGTAGTGCAGAAAAACAACTTCCAGTCCACAAGTTCAAGAATAAGAACAGTCGATGGCAAAGGAAAGTTTGATGGCAAAAACAAGGCCGCGGACTACCAACTTCAAGAAGAAGCTGAGTATAAGAAGAAAGGATCTGCCATATGCGTGGTGATCCTAATCATTGGGCTCCTAGCTGCCCCAATCGCTTTGACAAGCGTTCACATGGAAATAGTGGCAAATCCGCTAATGTTGTCCTTGGTGATATTGAGATGAAGGATCTTGGAGTGCGGTATATTTCCCTTGTTCTTTCAGTTTGTAATTCACCTGATTGGTGGATGAACCTTGGTGCAAATATACATGTATGTGCTGATATTTCCATGTTCTCTTCTTATCAGGTCGAGCAGGCTGGCTCCGTCTGATGGGAAGCAGCTCACGTGCTTACATTCAAGGTGTTGATGCGGTGGATCTGAAGTTTACTTGGGGAAGATCGTCTGACTGAAGAATGTGCGACGTTCCCTCAATCAATAAGAATCTCGTCGTGGATCTCTTACGTGTCGAGATGGTTTTAAGTTAGTCTTTGAGTCCAATAAAGTTGTAGTTTCTAAGTGTGGACAATTTGTTGGAAAGGGTTATGAGTCACGGAGGCTTGTTAAACTTATCTTTGTCGGACTTATGTACTCAAGTTATTAATCATGTTTGCAATGATAGTGAGTCAATATTTGGCATTCACGACTTTGTCATATTAATTTTGGGTGCATGTGGCGACTTGCCGATATGAATTTAATTCGAAATTTACTCTTGTCAAAAGTTCCAAGTGTCAAGTATGTGTGCAAGCTAAGCAACCTCGCAAGTCTCACAAGGCTGCAGAGTGCAATTTAACACTTGGAACTAATACATTCAGATCTTTGTGAGATGAATGGTGAGTTGACAAAAGGTGGAAAGCGATATTTCATGACTTTAATTGATGATTCCACTCGATCTTTTATGTATGTATCTTCTGAAATCTAAAGATGAAGCTTTTAATCACTTCAAAATCTATAAAGCTGAATCAGAAAACCAACTTGATCGAAAGATTAGCGACTTGATACGATCGTGGTGGAAGTATTTTTCCAGCGAATTTGATTCTTTTTATGCGGAGCATGGTATTATCCATGAGAGGGCGCCTCCCTACTCACCTCGGTCAAATGGGGTGGCGAAAGAAAGAACCGTACTCTAACTGATTTGGTTAGCATATGTTAGATACATCGGGTCTATCCAAGGAATGGTGGGGGAGGCGATAAAGGCTGCGTGTCATGTCCTAAACCGTGTTCCCAAAAGAACAAAACCATTACTCCATTTGAGGAATGGGAAAGGAAAAAGCTGAAACTCTCCTACTTACGAACTTGGGGTTGTTTGGCGAAAGTGAATGTGCGATGCAAGAAGCGCAAGCTTGGACCAAAAACCGTGGATTGTGTCTTTACGGGATATGCATTTCATAGCATTGGCTATAGATTTTGATAGTGAAATCTCAGGTGTCGACATGCATGTTGGTACAATCATGGAGTCGAATGATCGACTTTCTTTGAAGACATCTTTCCCATGAAAGATTCGTCTAGTTCATCAAATCAGGGAGATGCCTAGTTTATCTAGTCAAGAATTAATCACAATTCTGAACCCACCATTTCGATAGAACACCACGATAATCTGTGGAGGATAACGGTGAAGCTCCTACGAGTAAGAGACAAAGGCTGCGAAGTCCTTTGGTGATATTCATTGTATACCTCGTGGATGATACTCCTACTTCTATTTAGGAAGCTTATGCATCTCAAGATCTTGACTCTTTGGAAAAAGCCGTTCGCGATGAGATGGATTCCATCATATAAGCGGAACTTGGGAAATTCTGATCGTCCTTATGGGTGCAAACTGTAGGATGTAAGTGGGTGTTTAAGAAGAAGCTTAGACCTGATGGTACTATTGAGAAGTATAAAGGCCGCCTTGTTGCCAAGGTTATACCGAGAAAAGAAGGCGAAGACTTCTTTGATACTTATTCACACTGTGGCTAGATTGACCACCATTAGTCTTGCTATCCTTGGCTGCCTCGCATGATCTTCTCGTTCATCAAATGGGCGTTAAGGCGGCTTTCCTAAATGGAGAGTTAGATGAGGAAATTTATATGGATCAGTAGGATGGATTCGTGATAGATGGTCGACAAGGCAAGGTGTGCAAATTCTTGAAGTCTCTGTATGGTCTTAAGCAAGCACCTAAGCGGTGGCATGAGAAGTTTGAAAGGACTTTAGCGATGAAGGCTTTATTGTAGCAGAAGGCGACAAGTGTGTGTACTATCGCCATGGTGGGGCGAGGAGTCATCTTATATACGTATGTTGATGATATCTTGATATTAGGGACCAATATTAATGTTATCAATGAGGTCAAAGACTTTCTATCTCGTTGTTTTGAGATGAAAGATCTAGGAGTGGCTGATGTGATATTGAACATCAAAGGCTTTGAAAGATGATGATGGTGGGATAACCTTCGGTCTCACTATGTGGAGAAGATCTTGAGTCGTTTTGGGTATAGCGAATGTAGATCCTCTCCTACACCATATGATCCTAAGCGTGTTGGTTGAAAGAATCGGGGAGATCCTAAGGATGCTAAAGATCAGTGAGATATTCTCAGTTATTGGCTCGCTTATGTATTTAGCCAGCGCTTCTGAGGCTGACATCTCCTTTCTTTGTAAGCAAGTTAAGTCGATTTGTCTCAAATCACGGAGATGTTCATTGGCGGCCCTTGAAAGGGTTTTTGCGTTATTTGAAAACCTTTGCGAGCTATGGGATTCACTACTCCGGGTATCCAAGGGTACTTGAAGGGTATAGTGACTCAAGCTGGATTTCGATCTTGATGAGACTAAGGCCACGGTGGTTATGTGTTTACACTTGGTGGTGGCGCTGTTTCTTGGAAGTCTTGCAAGCGAGACCATCTTAGCGAGGTCAACTATGGGCAGAACTCACGGCATTAGACCTGACCTTTGTTGAAGCGAGTGGCCGTGAACTCTTGATGAACTTACGTGGTTGAAAAACCAATACCCGCAATCCTTATGAACTGTGATAATCAAACTGTGATCATAAAAATAAGCAGTTCTAAGGACAATATGAAGTCATCAAGACATGTGAAGAGGAGATTGAAATCTGTCGGGAAAATGAGAAACTCGGAGTTATTGCATTGGATTATATCAAACATCTAAAAATCTGGCGATCCCTTCACAAAGGTCTATCACGTAATGTGATAGATAATGCATCGAGGAGATGGGTTTGAGACCCACTTTTGAGTTGCTCACGGTGGTAACCCGCTCTATGTGATCGGAGATCCGTGAAGTAGAGTTGGGAGACAAGCTGTTGGTCAGGGAGGAGGAAGTATCCTTATAGCATACTACCACTCCGTATAGATGCAATACTCTCCTATTACGCATGGCAGGTTGGTATTTACCTTAATGTGTTACGAGTGGCTTGTTTAAGCAAAGATGTTGTCTGCAGAACATCTTTTGAAGAACACACCTATATGAGTCATTGTCAAGCGTCATGATCCGTGAGAGTTGGGTGCTCTCTAATAAACTCATGAAAGGCCATGGAGTATGGCGCATAAGCTCCAAACCCGGAGAAGCTTGGCGAGCTATGTCGGTCTAGACCTTATGTGAAACTAGTGCGCACCAAACTTGTAGTTCAAGGCATAGTCCACTATTCAAGTTGCAATCTAGTGTAGCATGAAGTTCTAAGTGGAAGTTCAACTTCAGTCTCCACCTACTTTTGGTATATAAACAATGCTCTGGGCTGATTGATGTGATGTGATGATATGTGCCTATGAGAATTTGTGGGGATTGTTGGAATTTGGGTGTGGGCCTTGGCCCATAGCCTAATACAAATTCTGAAATTCTCTTGGCCCATTCATGCCTAGCAAGGGGTGGCACCAAAGTTTAGTCCCACCTTGCTAGTTTAGAGGGAGTTGGACCAATATATATAGTGGAGTGTTTCACTACCTCCTAAAGAGAGTGAAGAGGAGTGGCATACACGCGCGCTCCTCCTCCTCCGCCGCCCGCCTCGCCACGCCTCGCCTCGTCACGGCAGCCTTGCCAGTTCTTGAATTGTGCCTCGGTGCGATCTTATCTTTTTGCTGCTCGGGAAAATTATTGTGCGAGTTATTTTTACATCGGCCGTTTCCGGTTTTTAGGAAAGCGTGGGCTATACTACTCGGGCGTGGACTCGCCCCGTCTTACCGACCGGCGCCTATATATAGGCGGCCTTAGGCTAAAACCCTAATACGAGAAAATACACATCTCTGCCTCCGAACCTTTGCGCCGCTACACCTTCTCCATCCCCTCTTAGGCGTGCAGACGGACGGAGACGATGAGCCTCGGAACCACCGCCTCTCGTGAACACATGCGGGTGAGGCGATCAGGTTTTGGGGGAAGCGTCTGCGCGACTCTTGGCACATCCGTCGTCGACCCACTCCTTCCCGGCGAGGACTTCTTCCGGACATCGCAGCCTCTACATCGGCGCCATGGTGGCGACACTGGTGTCAACCTCAACCCCAACCTGAGCAGCGAACCGATTCCTCCTCCGGCACCGTCGTAATCTGTTCCTATCTAGTTCAGTTTACATTGCGATTTCTTGTACTAGCTCTTGGAATAGATGTGATCTGTTTATTACGGTTGAATATGATGCATTCGTTTGTTACGCTAGTATACATGATTAGATTAATTCTAGCACTTATAGTCATGATTTATTATTACTTATTTCGGATTAAATATTATGGTAATTTGCTTATATTTTCAACAATCCAAAAACCTGATTATAGGCAACTGAATTCAAGCTGGTTTAGCGCGGCTACAAGGCCGCCTCCTTTTGGTGTCAATTATAAGAGATGGCGCCGAGAGCAGTTCTATGGTTGAAAAACCTAGGATGCTATAAGCGCCACTCTTGGCAAACTGAGGAGACCTTTCTCTGTTAGGAGGAAGCGTTTGAAAATCGACACCATGTTTATGGGGCTTTGTTCAATATTCTTGGTGACAACATTGTTGACACCTATATGTCATTGATAATGGCAAGGATCGTGGGATGCCTTTGGGCCAAGTTTGGTGTTTGGATCTTTGGCACTGAACTGTATATCATGGAGCAATTCTATGACTACAAGATGGTGATGACCGTCCATCGTGGATCAGGCTCATGAGATCTGATCCCTTGCCAAAGAACTCGGCAGTTCAAGTGTAACTTACCGGACAAGTTCGTGGCGGAGGCATTATTGCCAAGCTTCCTCCTTCTTGGAGGAACTTTGCTACCTCTGAAACATAAGAGGCAGGAGTTTTACATTTGGATCTCATCGGATCTCTTCATGTTGAAGAAAAGGCGAGAGCAAAGATACCGTCCTCGAGGCTTTGATGGAAGTTCTAAGCGCACATGTAGTGCAGAAAAACAACTTCAGTCCACAAGTTCAAGAATAAGAACAGGTCGATGGCAAAGGAAAGTTTGATGGCAAAAACAAGGCGCACGGACTACCAACTTCAAGAAGAAGGCGAGTATAAGAAGAAAGGATCACGCCATGTCGTGGTGATCCTAATCATTGGGCTCCTAGCTGCCCCAATCGCTTTGACAAGCGTTCACATGGAAATAGTGGCAAATCCGCTAATGTTGTCCTTGGTGATATTGAGATGAAGGATCTTTGAGTGCGGTATATTTCCCTTTGTTCTTTCAGTTTGTAATTCACCTGATTGGTGGATGAACCTGGTGCAAATATACATGTATGTGCTGATATTTCCATGTTCTCTTCTTATCGGTCGAGCGGGCTGGCTCCGTCTTGATGGGAAGCGGCTCACGTGCTTACATTCAAGGTGTTGATGCGGTGGATCTGAAGTTTACTTGGGGAAGATCGTCTGCTGAAGAATGTGCAGCACGTTCCCTCAATCAATAAGAATCTAGTCAGCGGATCTCTTCTGTGTCGAGATGGTTTTAAGTTAGTCTTTGAGTCCAATAAAGTTGTAGTTTCTAAGTGTGGACAATTTGTTGGAAAGGGTTATGAGTGCGGAGGCTTGTTCCGCTTATCTTTGTCAGACTTATGTACTCAAGTTATTAATCATGTTTGCAATGATAGTGAGTCAATATTTGGCATTCACGACTTTGTCATATTAATTTTGGGTGCATGGCGGCTTGCCGATATGAATTTAATTCGAAATTTACTCATCAAAAGTTCCAAGTGTCAAGTATGTGTGCAAGCTAAGCAACCTCGCAAGTCTCACAAGGCTGCCGAGATAAGTTAACTTTCTTGGAACTAATACATTCAGATCTTTGTGAGATGAATGGTGAGTTGACAAAAGGTGGAAAGCGATATTTCATGACTTTAATTGATGATTCCACTCGATACTTTTATGTGTATCTTCTGAAATCTAAAGATGAAGCTTTTAATCACTTCAAAATCTATAAAGCTGAATCAGAAAACCAACTTGATCGAAAGATTAAGCGACTTGATCGATCGTGGTGGAAGTATTTTTCCAGCAATTTGATTCTTTTTATGCGGAGCATGGTATTATCCATGAGAGGAAGCCTCCTACTCACCTCGGTCAAATGGGGTGGCGAAAGAAAGAACCGTACTCTAACTGATTTGGTTAGCGCCATGTTAGATACATCGGGTCTATCCAAGGAATGGTGGGGAGGCGATAAAGGCTGCGTGTCATGTCCTAAACCGTGTTCCCAAAAGAACAAAACCATTACTCCATTTGAGGAATGGGAAAGGAAAAACTGAAACTCTCCTACTTACGAACTTGGGGTTGTTTGGCGAAAGTGAATGTGCGATACCCAAGAAGCGCAAGCTTGGACCAAAAACTGTGGATTGTGTCTTTCTGGGATATGCATTTCATAGCATTGGCTATAGATTTTTGATAGTGAAATCTCAGGTATCTGACATGCATGTTGGTACAATCATGGAGTCGAATGATGCGACTTTCTTTGAAGACATCTTTCCCATGAAAGATTCGTCTAGTTCATCAAATCAGGAGATGCCTAGTTTATCTAGTCAAGAATTAATCACAATTCTGAACCCACCATTTCGATAGAACACCACGATAATCTGTGGAGGATAACGGTGAAGCTCCTACGAGTAAGAGACAAAGGGCTGCGAAGTCCTTTGGTGATGATTCATTGTATACCTCGTGGATGATACTCCTACTTCTATTTGAAGCTTATGCATCTCAAGATCTTGACTCTTTGGAAGAAGCCGTTCGCGATGAGATGGATTCCATCATAGCAAGCGGAACTTGGGAAATTCTGATCGTCCTTATGGGTGCAAACACATGGGATGTAAGTGGGTGTTTAAGAAGAAGCTTAGACCTGATGGTACTATTGAGAAGTATAAAACGCCTTGTTGCCAAGGGTTATACCCGAAGAAGCGAAGACTTCTTTGATACTTATTCACTGTGGCTAGATTGACCACCATTGAGTCTTGCTATCCTTGGCTGCCTCGCATGATCTTCTCGTTCATCAAATGGGCGTTAAGGCGGCTTTCCTAAATGGAGAGTTAGATGAGGAAATTTATATGGATCAGCGGATGGATTCGTGATAGATGGTCGACAAGGCAAGGTGTGCAAATTCTTGAAGTCTCTGTATGGTCTTAAGCAAGCACCTAAGCGTTGGCATGAGAAGTTTGAAAGGACTTTAGCGATGAAGGCTTTATTGTAAGTGAAGGCGACAAGTGTGTGTACTATCGCCATGGTGGAGGCGAGGAGTCATCTTATATACGTATGTTGATGATATCTTGATATGGGACCAATATTAATGTTATCAATGAGGTCAAAGACTTTCTATCTCGTTGTTTTGAGATGAAAGATCTAGGAGTGGCTGATGTGATATTGAACATCAAGGCTTTGAAAGATGATGATGGTGGGATAACCTTCGGTCTCACTATGTGGAGAAGATCTTGAGTCGTTTTGGGTATAGCGAATGTAGATCCTCTCCTACACCATATGATCCTAGCGTGTTGGTTGAAAGAATCGGGAGATCCTAAGGATGCTAAAGATCGGTGAGATATTCTCAGTTATTGGCTCGCTTATGTATTTAGCCAGCTTCTGAGGCTGACATCTCCTTTCTTTGTAAGCAAGTTAAGTCGATTTGTCTCAAATCTGGAGATGTTCATTGGCAGGCCCTTGAAAGGGTTTTGCGTTATTTGAAATGCCTGCGAGCTATGGGATTCACTACTAGGGTATCCAAGGGTACTTGAAGGGTATAGTGACTCAAACTGGATTTCGATCTTGATGAGACTAAGGCCACGAGTGGTTATGTGTTTACACTTGGTGGTGGCGCTGTTTCTTGGAAGTCTTGCAGCGAGACCATCTTAACGAGGTCAACTATGGGCAGAACTCACGGCATTAGACACACGACCCTTTGTTGAAGCGAGTGGCTTCATGAACTCTTGATGAACTTACGTGGTTGAAAAACCAATACCATAATCCTTATGAACTGTGATAATCAAGCGTGATCATAAAATAAACAGTTCTAAGGACAATATGAAGTCATCAAGACATGTGAAGAGGAGATTGAAATCTGTCAGAAAAATGAGAAACTCCGGAGTTATTGCATTGGATTATATCCAAACATCTAAAAATCTGGCAGATCCCTTCACAAAGGGTCTATCACGTAATGTGATAGATAATGCATCGAGGGAGATGGGTTTGAGACCCACTTTTTGAGTTGCTCACGGTGGTAACCGCTCTATGTGATCGGAGATCCGTGAAGTAGAGTTGGGAGACAAGCTATTGGTCAACTGGGAGGAGAGTATCCTTATAGCATACTACCACTCCGTATAGATGCAATACTCTCCTATTCTGCATGGCAGGTTGGTATTTACCTTAATGTGTTATGAGTGGCTTGTTTAAGCAAAGATGTTGTCCTGCAGAACATCTTTTGAAGAACACACCTGTATGAGTCATTGTCAAGCGTCGCGTCCGTGAGAGTTGGGTGCTCTCTAATAAACTCATGAAAGGCCATGGAGTATGGCATAAGCTCCAAACCCGGAGAAGCTTGCGGCAGCCATGTCGGTCTAGACCTTATGTGAAACTAGTGCGCACCAAACTTGTAGTTCAAGGCATAGTCCACTATTCAAGTTGCAATCTAGTGTAGCATGAAGTTCTAAGTGGAAGTTCAACAACAGTCTCCACCTCGCACTTGGTATATAAACAATGCTCTGAACTGATTGATGTGATGTGATGATATGTGCCTATGAGAATTTGTGGGGATTGTTGGAATTTGGGTGTGGGCCTTGGCCCATAGCCTAATACAAATTCTGAAATTCTCTTGGCCCATTCATGCCTAGCAAGGTGGCACCAAAGTTTAGTCCCACCTTGCTAGTTTAGAGGAGTTGGACCAATATATATAGTGGAGTGTTTCACTACCTCCTAAAGAGAGTGAAGAGGAGTGGCATACCTGGCGCTCCTCCTCCTCACGCCGCCCGCCTCGCCACGCCTCGTCCACGTGGCAGCAGCATGTGTTCTTGGAATTGTGCCTCGGTGCCGATCTTATCTTTTGCTGCTCGGGAAAATTATTATGCGAGTTATTTTTCATCAACCGTTTCGGTTTTCGGAATGGGTTGTTACTACTCGGGGCGTGGACTACGCCCACGTCTTACCCGACCGGCGCCTATATATAGACGGCCTTAGGCTAAAACCCTAATCTGAGAAAATACACATCTCTGCCTCCAGAACTTTGCGCGCCGCTACACCTTCTCCATCCCCTCTTCCAGGCGTGCACGGACAGAGATGGTCCTCCGGAACCACCGCCTCTCGTGAACCTATGCGGGTGAGGCGATCAGGTTTTGGGAGCGCGTCTGCGCGACTACGGCAACATCCGTCGACCACTCCTTCCGACGAGGACTTCTTCCGGACATCGGCCTCTACATCGACGCCATGGGCGACACTGGTGTCAACCTCAACCCCAACCTGAGCGAACCCGATTCCTCCTCCGGCACCGTCGTAATCTGTTCCTATCTAGTTCAGTTTACATTGCGATTTCTTGTACTAGCTCTTGGAATAGATGTGATCTGTTTATTCTGGTTGAATATGATCTACGTTTGTTACGCTAGTATACATGATTAGATTAATTCTAGCACTTATAGTCATGATTTATTATTACTTATTTCGGATAAAATATTATGGTAATTTGCTTATATTTTCAACAATCCAAAAACCTGATTATAGGCAACTGAATTCAACTGGTTTAGCTGGCTACAAGGCCGCCTCCTTTTGGCGGTGTCAATTATAAGAGATGGCGCGAGAGCAGTTCTATGGTTGAAAAACCTAGGATGCTATAAGCGCCACTCTTAAAACTGAGGAGACCTTTCTCCTGTTAGGGAGGCGTTTGAAAGTCGACACCATGTTTATGGGGCTTTGTTCAATATTCTTGGTGACAACATTGTTGACACCTATATGTCATTTGATAATGGCAAGGATGCGTGGGATGCCTTTGGGCGCCAAGTTTGGTGTTTGGATCTTTGCAGAAGCGTATATCATGGAGCAATTCTATGACTACAAGATGGTGATGACCGTCCCATCGTGGATCAGGCTCATGAGATCTGATCCCTTGCCAAAGAACTCGGCAGTTCAAGTGTAACTTAGGACAAGTTCGTGGCGGAGGCATTATTGCCAAGCTTCCTCCTTCTTGGAGGAACTTTGCTACCTCTCTGAAACATAAGAGGCAGGAGTTTTCTGTTTGGATCTCATCGGATCTCTTCATGTTGAAGAAAAGCGAGAGCAAAAGATACCGTCCTCGAGGCTTTGATGGAAGTTCTAAGCGCACATGTAGTGCAGAAAAACAACTTCAGTCCACAAGTTCAAGAATAAGAACAGTCGATGGCAAAGGAAAGTTTAATGGCAAAAACAAGGCGCACAGACTACCAACTTCAAGAAGAAGGCGAGTATAAGAAGAAAGGATCTGCCATGTCATGGTGATCCTAACCATTGGGCTCCTAGCTGCCCCAATCGCTTTGACAAGCGTTCACATGGAAATAGTGGCAAATCCGCTAATGTTGTCCTTGGTGATATTGAGATGAAGGATCTGGAGTGCGGTATATTTCCTGTTCTTTCAGTTTGTAATTCACCTGATTGGTGGATGAACCTTGGTGCAAATATACATGTATGTGCTGATATTTCCATGTTCTCTTCTTATCGGTCGAGCGGCTGGCTCCGTCTGATGGGAAAGCGGCTCACGTGCTTACATTCAAGGTGTTGATGCGGTGGATCTGAAGTTTACTTGGGGAAGATCGTCTGAAGAATGTGCACGTTCCTCAATCAATAAGAATCTCGTCGGCGGATCTCTTACGTGTCGAGATGGTTTTAAGATTAGTCTTTGAGTCCAATAAAGTTGTAGTTTCTAAGTGTGGACAATTTGTTGGAAAGGGTTATGAGTCACGGAGGCTTGTTAGCTTATCTTTGTCGGACTTATGTACTCAAGTTATTAATCATGTTTGCAATGATAGTGAGTCCAATATTTGGCATTCACGACTTTGTCATATTAATTTTGGGTGCATGGCGACTTGCCGATATGAATTTAATTCGAAATTTACTCATCAAAAGTTCCAAGTGTCAAGTATGTGTGCAAGCTAAGCAACCTCGCCAAGTCTCACAAGACTGCCGAGGTACGAGATTTGGCACCACTGGAACTAATACATTCAGATCTTTGTGAGATGAATGGTGAGTTGACAAAAGGTGGAAAGCGATATTTCATGACTTTAATTGATGATTCCACTCGATCTTGTTATGTGTATCTTCTGAAATCTAAAGATGAAGCTTTTAATCACTTCAAAATCTATAAAGCTGAATCAGAAAACCAACTTGATCGAAAGATTAGCGACTTGATCGATCATGGTGGAGAGTATTTTCCAAATTTGATTCTTTTGTGCGGAGCATGGTATTATCCATGAGAGGGCCTCCCTACTCACCTCGGTCAAATGGGGTGGCGAAAGAAAGAACCGTACTCTAACTGATTTGGTTAACGCCATGTTAGATACATCGGTCTATCCAAGGAATGGTGGGGGAGGCGATAAAATGCGTGTCATGTCCTAAACCGTGTTCCCAAAAGAACAAAACCATTACTCCATTTGAGGAATGGGAAAGGAAAAGGCTGAAACTCTCCTACTTAAGAACTTGGGGTTGTTTGGCGAAAGTGAATGTGCCGATACCCAAGAAGCGCAAGCTTGGACCAAAACCGTGGATTGTGTTTTTCTGGGATATGCATTTCATAGCATTGGCTATAGATTTTGATAGTGAAATCTCGGTATCGACATGCATGTTGGTACAATCATGGAGTCGAATGATGCGACTTTCTTTGAAGACATCTTTCCCATGAAAGATTCGTCTAGTTCATCAAATCAGGAGATGCCTAGTTTATCTAGTCAAGAATTATTCACAATTCCTGAACGCACCATTTCGATAGAACACCACGATAATCCTGTGGAGGATAACGGTGAAGCTCCTACCGAGTAAGAGACAAAGGACTGCGAAGTCCTTTGGTGATGATTTCATTGTATACCTCGTGGATGATACTCCTACTTCTATTTGAAGCTTATGCATCTCAAGATCTGACTCTTGGAAAGAAGCCGATTCGCGATGAGATGGATTCCATCATAGCAAAGCGGAACTTGGGAAATTCTTGATCGTCCTTATGGGTGCAAACACATAGGATGTAAGTGGGTGTTTAAGAAGAAGCTGAGACCTGATGGTACTATTGAGAAGTATAAGGCACGCCTTGTTGCCAAGGGTTATACCGGAAAGAAGAAGACTTCTTTGATACTTATTCACTGTGGCTAGATTGACCACCATTCGAAAATCGCTATCCTTGGCTGCCTCGCATGATCTTCGTTCATCAAATGGACGTTAAGGCGGCTTTCCTAAATGGAGAGTTAGATGAGGAAATTTATATGGATCAGCCGGATGGATTCGTGATAGATGGTCAACAAGGCAAGGTGTGCAAGTTACTGAAGTCTCTGTATGGTCTTAAGCAAGCACCTAAGCAGTGGCATGAGAAGTTTGAAAGGACTTTAACTGATGAAGGCTTTATTGTAAACGAAGCTGACAAGTGTGTGTACTATCGCCATGGTGGGGGCGAGGGAGTCATCTTATGTCTGTATGTTGATGATATACTGATATTCGGGACCAATATTAATGTTATCAATGAGGTCAAAGACTTTCTATCTCGTTGTTTTGAGATGAAAGATCTAGGAGTGGCTGATGTGATATTGAACATCAAGATTGCTGAAAGATGATGATGGTGGGATAACACTGCTTCAGTCTCACTATGTGGAGAAGATCTTGAGTCGTTTTGGGTATAGCGAATGTAGATCCTCTCCTACACCATATGATCCTAGCGTGTTGGTTCGAAAGAATCAGGGAGATCCTAAGGATGCTAAAGATCAGCTGAGATATTCTCAGATTATTGGCTCGCTTATGTATGTAGCCAGCGCTACGAGGCCTGACATCTCCTTTGCTGTAAGCAAGTTAAGTCGATTTGTCTCAAATCCTGGAGATGTTCATTGGCAGGCCCTTGAAAGGGTTTTGCGTTATTTGAAAACCTTTGCGAGCTATGGGATTCACTACTCCGGGTATCCAAGGGTACTTGAAGGGTATAGTGACTCAAAGCTGGATTTCGATCTTGATGAGACTAAGGCCACGAGTGGTTATGTGTTTACACTTGGTGGTGGCGCTGTTTCTTGGAAGTCTTGCAAGCGAGACCATCTTAACGAGGTCAACTATGGAAGCAGAACTCACTGACAAGATTAGACACAACCTTGTTGAAGCGAGTGGCCGTGAACTCTTGATGAACTTACCTGTGGTTGAAAAACCAATACCCGCAATCCTTATGAACTGTGATAATCAAACTGTGATCATAAAAATAAACAGTTCTAAGGACAATATGAAGTCATCAAGACATGTGAAGAGGAGATTGAAATCTGTCAGGAAAATGAGAAACTCCGGAGTTATTGCATTGGATTATATCCAAACATCTAAAAATCTGGCAGATCCCTTCACAAAGGGTCTATCACATAATGTGATAGATAATGCATCGAGGGAGATGGGTTTGAGACCCACTTTTTGAGTTGCTCATAGTGGTAACCCGCTCTATGTGATCGGAGATCCCGTGAAGTAGAGTTGGGAGATAAGCTGTTGGTCAACTGGGAGGAGAGTATCCTTATAGCATACTACCACTCCGTATAGATGCCATACTCTCCTATTCTGCATGGCAGGTTGGTATTTACCTTAATGTGTTCTGAGTGGCTTGTTTAAGCAAAGATGTTGTCCTGCAGAACATCTTTTGAAGAACACACCTATATGAGTCTGACTGTCAAACGTCACAGTCCGTGAGAGTTGGGTGCTCTCTAATAAACTCATGAAAGGCCATGGAGTATGACGCATAAGCTCCAAACCGCGGAGAAGCTTCATGGCAGCCACATGTCGGTCTAGACCTTATGTGAAACTAGTGCGCACCAAACTTGTAGTTCAAGGCATAGTCCACTATTCAAGTTGCAATCTAGTGTAGCATGAAGTTCTAAGTGGAAGTTCAACTTAACAGTCTCCACCTACTTGGGGTATATAAACAATGCTCTGGAACTGATTGATGTGATGTGATGATATGTGCCTATGAGAATTTGTGGGGGATTGTTGGAATTTGGGTGTGGGCCTTGGCCCATAGCCTAATACAAATTCTGAAATTCTCTTGGCCCATTCATGCCTAGCAAGGGGTGGCACCAAAGTTTAGTCCCACCTTGCTAGTTTAGAGGGAGTTGGACCAATATATATAGTCTACCTCCTAAAGAGAGTGAAGAGGAGTGGCATACACGCGCGCTCCTCCTCCTCCGCCGCCCGCCTCGCCACGCCTCGCCTCGTCACGATCAAGGCTACGCGGTTTATGAATTGTGCCTCGGTGCCGATCTTATCTTTTTGCTGCTCGGGAAAATTATTGTGCGAGTTATTTTTCTGTCAACCGTTTCCGGTTTTTCTGGGAACGTGGGCTGTTACTACTCGGACGTGGACTACGCCCCACGTCCTACCCGACCGGCGCCTATATATAGACGGCCTTAGGATAAAACCCTAATACGAGAAAATACACATCTCTCTGCCTCCAGAATTTTGCGCCGCCGCTACACCTTCTCCATCCCTCTTAGGCGTGCACCGGACGGAGACGATGAGCCTCGGAACCACCGCCTCTCGTGAACTTGTACGGGTGAGGCGATCAGGTTTTTGGGGAGCGCGTCTGGCGACTCTGGCATGACGTCGACGACCACTCCTTCCCGACGAGGACTTCTTCCCGGACATCAAGCCTCTACATCGACACCATGGTAGCGACTTTGGTGTCAACCTCAACCAACCTGAGCGAACCCGATTCCTCCTCCAGCACCGTCGTAATCTGTTCCTATCTAGTTCGGTTTACATTACAGTTTCTTGTACTAGCTCTTGGAATATATGTGATCTTTATTACGGTTGAATATGATCTGCCGTTTGTTACGCTAGTATACATGATTAGATTAATTCTAGCACTTATAGTCATGATTTATTATTACTTATTTCGGATTAAATATTATGGTAATTTGCTTATATTTTCAACAATCCAAAAACCTGATTATAGGCTGAATTCAATGGTTTAGCGCGGCTACAAGGCCGCCTCCTTTTCGATTGTCAATTATAAGAGATGGCGACGAGAGCAGTTCTATGGTTGAAAAACCTAGGATGCTATAGCGCCACTCTTGGCAAACTGAGGAGACCTTTCTCTGTTCAGAGGAAGCGTTTGAAAGTCGACACCATGTTTATGGGGGCTTTGTTCAATATTCTTGCCGACAACATTGTTGACACCTATATGTCATTTGATAATGGCAAGGATGTGGGATGCCTTTGGGCCAAGTTTGGTGTTTGGGATCTGGCACTGAATCGTATATCATGGAGCAATTCTATGACTACAAGATGGTGATGACCGTCCCATCGTGGATCAGGCTCATGAGATCTGATCCTTGCCAAAGAACTCGGCAGTTCAAGTGTAACTTACGGACAAGTTCGTGGCGGAGGCATTATTGCCAAGCTTCTCCTTCTTGGAGGAACTTTGCTACCTCTCTGAAACATAAGAGACAGGAGTTTTCATTTGGATCTCATCGGATCTCTTCATGTTGAAGAAAAGGCGAGAGCAAAGATACACGTCCTCGAGGCTTTGATGGAAGTTCTAAGCGCACATGTAGTGCGAAAAACAACTTCTAGTCCCACAAGTTCAAGAATAAGAACAGGTCGATGGCAAAGGAAAGTTTGATGGCAAAAACAAGGCCGCAGGACTACCAACTTCAAGAAGAAGAAGAGTATAAGAAGAAAGGATCCCGCCATGTACGTGGTGATCCTAATCATTGGGCTCCTAGCTGCCCCAATCGCTTTGACAAGCGTTCACATGGAAATAGTGGCAAATCCGCTAATGTTGTCCTTGGTGATATTGAGATGAAGGATCTTTGAGTGCGGTATATTTCCGCTGTTCTTTCAGTTTGTAATTCACCTGATTGGTGGATGAACCTTTAGTGCAAATATACATGTATGTGCTGATATTTCCATGTTCTCTTCTTATCAGGTCGAGCAGGGCTGGCTCCGTCTTGATGGGAAACAGCTCACGTGCTTACATTCAAGGTGTTGGTGCGGTGGATCTGAAGTTTACTTGGGGAAGATCGTCTGGTGAAGAATGTGCAGCACGTTCCCTCAATCAATAAGAATCTCGTCAACGGATCTCTTCTGTGTCGAGATGGTTTTAAGTTAGTCTTTGAGTCCAATAAAGTTGTAGTTTCTAAGTGTGGACAATTTGTTGGAAAGGGTTATGAGTGCGGAGGCTTGTTCCGCTTATCTTTGTCAGACTTATGTACTCAAGTTATTAATCATGTTTGCAATGATAGTGAGTCCAATATTTGGCATTCACGACTTTGTCATATTAATTTTGGGTGCATGACGCGCTTGCCGATATGAATTTAATTCGAAATTTACTCTGTCAAAAGTTCCAAGTGTCAAGTATGTGCAAGCTAAGCAACCTCGCAAGTCTCACAAGGCTGCCGAGAATGCAGATTTGGCACCATGGAACTAATACATTCAGATCTTTGTGAGATGAATGGTGAGTTGACAAAAGGTGGAAAGCGATATTTCATGACTTTAATTGATGATTCCACTCGATACTGTTATGTGTATCTTCTGAAATCTAAAGATGAAGCTTTTAATCACTTCAAAATCTATAAAGCTGAATCAGAAAACCAACTTGATCGAAAGATTAAGCGACTTGATCGATCGTGGTGGAGAGTATTTTTCCAACGAATTTGATTCTTTGTGCGGAGAATGGTATTATCCATGAGAGGACGCCTCCTACTCACCTCGGTCAAATGGGGTGGCGAAAGAAAGAACCGTACTCTAACTGATTTGGTTAACGCCATGTTAGATACATCGGGTCTATCCAAGGAATGGTGGGGAGGCGATAAAGATGCGTGTCATGTCTAAACCGTGTTCCCAAAAGAACAAAACCATTACTCCATTTGAGGAATGGGAAAGGAAAAGGATGAAACTCTCCTACTTACGAACTTGGGGTTGTTTGGCGAAAGTGAATGTGCCGATACCCAAGAAGCGCAAGCTTGGACCAAAAACCGTGGATTGTGTCTTTACGGGATATGCATTTCATAGCATTGGCTATAGATTTTGATAGTGAAATCTCGGTGTATCGACATGCATGTTGGTACAATCATGGAGTCGAATGATGCGACTTTCTTTGAAGACATCTTTCCCATGAAAGATTCGTCTAGTTCATCAAATCAGGAGATGCCTAGTTTATCTAGTCAAGAATTAATCACAATTCTGAACCCACCATTTCGATAGAACACCACGATAATCCTGTGGAGGATAATAGTGAAGCTCCTACCGATGTAAGAGACAAAGGACTACGAAGTCCTTTGGTGATGATTTCATTGTATACCTCGTGGATGATACTCCTACTTCTATTTGAAGCTTATGCATCTCAAGATCCGACTCTTTGGAAAGAAGCCGTTCATGATGAGATGGATTCCATCATAGCAAACGGAACTTGGGAAATTACGATCGTCCTTATGGGTGCAAACCTGTAGGATGTAAGTGGGTGTTTAAGAAGAAGCTTAGACCTGATGGTACTATTGAGAAGTATAAGGCACGCCTTGTTGCCAAGGGTTATACCAGAAGAAGGCAAAGACTTCTTTGATACTTATTCACTGTGGCTAGATTGACCACCATTCGAATCTTGCTATCCTTGGCTGCCTCGCATGATCTTCTCGTTCATCAAATGGACGTTAAGGACTTTCCTAAATGGAGAGTTAGATGAGGAAATTTATATGGATCAATGGGATGGATTCGTGATAGATGGTCAACAAGGCAAGGTGTGCAAGTTCTTGAAGTCTGTATGGTCTTAAGCAAGCACCTAAGTAGTGGCATGAGAAGTTTGAAAGGACTTTAACTGATGAAGGCTTTATTGTAAACGAAGCTGACAAGTGTGTGTACTATCGCCATGGTGGGGGCGAGGGAGTCATCTTATGTCTGTATGTTGATGATATACTGATATTCGGGACCAATATTAATGTTATCAATGAGGTCAAAGACTTTCTATCTCGTTGTTTTGAGATGAAAGATCTAGGAGTGGCTGATGTGATATTGAACATCAAGCTGCTGAAAGATGATGATGGTGGGATAACACTGCTTCAGTCTCACTATGTGGAGAAGATCTTGAGTCGTTTTGGGTATAGCGAATGTAGATCCTCTCCTACACCATATGATCCTAGCGTGTTGGTTCGAAAGAATCAGGGAGATCCTAAGGATGCTAAAGATCAGCTGAGATATTCTCAGATTATTGGCTCGCTTATGTATTTAGCCAGCGCTACGAGTCCTGACATCTCCTTTGCTGTAAGCAAGTTAAGTCGATTTGTCTCAAATCCTGGAGATGTTCATTGGCAGGCCCTTGAAAGGGTTTTGCGTTATTTGAAAGGCACTGCGAGCTATGGGATTCACTACTCCGGGTATCCAAGGGTACTTGAAGGGTATAGTGACTCAAACTGGATTTCTGATGCTGATGAGACTAAGGCCACGAGTGGTTATGTGTTTACACTTGGTGGTGGCGCTGTTTCTTGGAAGTCTTGCAAGCAGACCATCTTAACGAGGTCAACTATGGAAGCAGAACTCACAGCATTAGACACGACCCTTTGTTGAAGCGAGTGGCCGTGAACTCTTGATGAACTTACATGGTTGAAAAACCAATACCCGCAATCCTTATGAACTGTGATAATCAAACTGTGATCATAAAAATAAATAGTTCTAAGGACAATATGAAGTCATCAAGACATGTGAAGAGGAGATTGAAATCTGTCAGGAAAATGAGAAACTCCGGAGTTATTGCATTGGATTATATCCAAACATCTAAAAATCTGGCAGATCCCTTCACAAAGGGTCTATCACGTAATGTGATAGATAATGCATTGAGGGATATGGGTTTGAGACCCACTTTTTGAGTTGCTCACGGTGGTAACCGCTCTATGTGATCGGAGATCCGTGAAGTAGAGTTGGGAGACAAGCTGTTGGTCAAGGGAGAGTATCCTTATAGCATACTACCACTCCGTATAGATGCAATACTCTCCTATTCTGCATGGCAGGTTGGTATTTACCTTAATGTGTTATGAGTGGCTTGTTTAAGCAAAGATGTTGTCCTGCAGAACATCTTTTGAAGAACACACCTATATGAGTCTGTCACAAGCGTCGCGATCCGTGAGAGTTGGGTGCTCTCTAATAAACTCATGAAAGGCCATGGAGTATGACGATAAGCTCCAAACCGCTGGAGAAGCTTCGCGGCAGTCTAGACCTTATGTGAAACTAGTGCGCACCAAACTTGTAGTTCAAGGCATAGTCCACTATTCAAGTTGCAATCTAGTGTAGCATGAAGTTCTAAGTGGAAGTTCAACTTAGGTCTCCACCTCGCACCGGTATATAAACAATGCTCTGGAACTGATTGATGTGATGTGATGATATGTGCCTATGAGAATTTGTGGGGGATTGTTGGAATTTGGGTGTGGGCCTTGGCCCATAGCCTAATACAAATTCTGAAATTCTCTTGGCCCATTCATGCCTAGCAAGGTGTGGCACCAAAGTTTAGTCCCACCTTGCTAGTTTAGAGGAGTTGGACCAATATATATAGTGGAGTGTTTCACTACCTCCTAAAGAGAGTGAAGAGGAGTGGCATACACGCTCCTCCTCCTCCGCCCGCCTACCGCCACGCCTCGTCACACGGCCAAGGTTTGCGGAATTGTGTGCAGGTGCCGATCTTATCTTTTGCTGCTCGGGAAAATTATTGTGCGAGTTATTTTACATCAACCGTTTCCGGTTTTTCGAAAGCGTGGGTTGTTACTACTCGGACGTGGACTACGCCCCACGTCTTACCCGACCGGCGCCTATATATAGACGGCCTTAGGCTAAAACCCTAATACGAGAAAATACACATCTCTCTGCCTCCAGAACTTTGCGCCGCCGCTACACCTTCTCCATCCCCTCTTTCGGCGTGCACCGGACGACGGGAAAGTAGGCCTCCGGAACCACCGCCTCTCGTGAACCTGTACGGGTGAGGGGCGATCAGGTTTTTGGGGAGCGCGTCTGCGCGACTGCATCGACGTCATCGACCGACCACTTCTTCCCACGAAGACTTCTTCCCGGACATCAGCCTCTACATCGACGCCATGGCTGGCGACACTGGTGTCAACCTCAACTAACCTGAACGCGAACCCGATTCCTCCTCCAGCACCGTACGTAATCTGTTCCTATCTAGTTCAGTTTCTGTTGCAGTTTCTTGTACTAGCTCTTGGAATAGATGTGATCTGTTTATTCTGGTTGAATATGATCTGTTTGTTTGTTCTGCTAGTATACATGATTAGATTAATTCTAGCACTTATAGTCATGATTTATTATTACTTATTTCGGATTAAATATTATGGTAATTTGCTTATATTTTCAACAGCACACAGTTGGGAGATGTGGATGTCGGAACATGATATGGTTCTCTCTCCTCACGCAGGATCTCAAAAAAGGCAGAATCAAGATGGGGCATACGTGTCGATGCAAATGTAGATGCAGCTCTTGACACTTTCTTCTCCTTGCTTTCCCCTCTTTTTTTTGCGGGGAGCTCTTGATTCTTCCTTTTTGGAAATTCAATGCAGGGTACTTTAGTAAACTCGAACTGTAGTTAACTCCATCCTCTGTTTCTTGAAACATAATTCACTCTTCTTTCCTCCTACTCCATCCATTTTAAAATATAAGATGTTTTAGCTTTGTGAAAGGAGTGCATTTAGACTTTTTTGGTACGTAGCTTTACTCCAAATCTAGATGAACCTACACACTAAAAATGGTCTAGATACACTCTTTTTGTAAATCTAAAATATCTTATATTTTAAAACAGAGGGAGTACGATGGAATTTTTTTATTAAATGCAACCATTATATGCATTTTCACTTGCCTATTTTCCCCAAATTAGTTGTCATCGTGTAGTAGAAAATGTTGGTAATAGATGGGCGCTTTTTTTTTGAGACACACAGTACAAACGCAGACGCTCACAATACGTACATACACTCACCCCTGTGAACACACGCACGCATGCCCTACCCCTATGAGCACCTCCAAGAGACTGAGCCGGCGGGTCTTGAGATTGACGAAGTCACTGTAGGCGCCTCGCTATCGACGGGAACATCGTCTCCCACTGAAAGAATATTCCGCCTTATGAGACACCAAGCGTTAAACCTGGGGTTTGAACTCTGATGGGCTGAGATACCACTGCCCTCCTAACCATCCAACCACGGGTTGGTTCTCAATAGATGGGCGCTTTTGCACCATTGCAGACATTAATTGCGACGAAATTTGATTATTTCGGCTATGAGAGATGAAACTTGTTTGGTCAAGAAGAACTGGAGTATAGAAATCTAGATGTAATGTCAGCAAACCAAGATTATCGGGACATGAATATGGTTATTTCTCGTCATGCTTTAGCAACTCTGGGTTCTTCCTTCTCGGGGACCGGACTTCGGTGAATGCTCTTAACATGAAATTACCCCTCTCCACTTAAAAATGGCACTCCCGTTCCTCCCTCACACCCCATCGACGACACGCAACCTAGTTGCGTGTAAATTCGGGAAATTTATTGCACACCGTCTATAAAGAGGGGGACGGGTTCAGAAGTGGCTCAGATCCACCATAATAAGCAAAATACAATTAAGCTAAACAATTAACGTAGGTGTGCCTTCGAGAGGAGTGTCGATGAGAGTCGTGCTCAGAGGCGAGGTAATATTCTCTTCTAAAATCACAATCCTTTGAATTTTTATAGTAGGGTGAATATTTAGGTAGCAAGTTCTCATAAACAGTTCGGATCTATGTTATCACTTTGAAAAAATTGTACTCCTTGTCTCTTTATGTAGGAATATCACTGGAATTTCAGAGGAAACCGTTCAATTTCGGCTCGAATCAAGAAGAAATCTCGTGGTTTTGAGGAGGTAGTCAAGCAAGGAAAATGATCCCCAGGAAAAATACCTCCCCGAAAGGAAAATTGCTTTCAAAGGTTTGCATAGATCGTGAAATCTGAATGCTCTATATAACCCCCTCCTCCTTCACAAGCACCCACGCACACACCTCCTGACGCTCTATAAATCCCTAGACACATACCCTGCCACCTGACCGCACTTGCCATGGAAATGCTAGCGAGCAGGACGTCGTTGTCGTGCAACCTGGAGGCCAAGCCGTCATCCTGGCGCTCCATGGCTGTGTCACTAGGCTCGTTGCTGAGGTGGTCGCATCGAGCGCCACAGTCGCCGAACGCCTACCGCTACAACCCAGAGAGCGCTGGCATCAGGATTCTCTCGGTTGTCATGGAATCGGCAGCGGCGTGCCCACGCATCGTGGGGCCGCTGATCCACTCCGGAGCCTGCGACATCCTTGAGATGGCACTACCGAGCGCCTGCTTTGGCCACGGGAGGCCATTCCGAGCCGCCATACTCTCTTGAGGCCTCTGCTCCAACTGGATCGGCGGTGCCGCCATCTACATGTATAGGTAAGAAATCGATCAATGATCAGATCGTGTGTCAACTCAGCACTTCTTGGTAGCATCGAAGAAATGTAAACGCAACTTTATGTTGTGTTGCAGAGGAGAAATAGGATTCTGCAAGCCAGAGTATCGGGATGACTACATCATGGAGGAGCAGCGCAGAGAGAGACAGATGCGAGATGGTGGTTCGCCGGCACCGAACAGAGTGAGAGAAGAAGTGCCAACAATGGTGGACGACGACACGAATAGCATTTTCTTCACCTTTGCTGACATCCTATGATCAGACATGCATATATCTTTGAGAGGTGTAAGGGTATAGAAGGATTTGAATCACCTGTTGGTATTTTCATGATTGTACAAAGGGAAAGGGGGGCTGAACTAATGTCGAAGTTGTATATAGGAACCATGATGAGATAAGTATACTCTTCTTGTTTCATTTTGTCTTATTATAATGTATGTGTATAATAGATCTTGATAAAATGAGAATTGGTGACTTGATTTCAATTTTCTTCTTTATATTTTATATATGTGTGTATCCTATATTGGACCGATCTAATGGATGAAATGTGAATTGTGCTTGATAAAGCATGAGTAGAAGAGAAAAACTTTCAGAATAGTCTCAATGCTTAATTTGTTACTAGTACCATGGTTTTCTCCATGTAACTCGCAAAGTTATATAAAATAGTTCTTAATAGAATCATTTTCCAAGTGATAAATTTGGGGATATAAAGGCATGTACAATGATTCTAATTGTAATGAGTAAAAAAAGGGAGATAGAGAAGACATAAGACTAATTTTCCGTTAAACTCCTTCATGCTTAGGTAATTGCTTTTCGCTATATATGGTAATGCCAGACGAGATGTCATCGCTTCATAACTGTTCTAATTAATGCTAATTATAATACATTTTCATATGAGCATTATTTGCTAAAGGTTGCAACAAACATATCAGTCGATAAAACTAGCAGAAGAAACAAATACATAAATGGTTATTCCCTCCGTCCTTAAATAAGTGTACTTCTACGTTTATTCTAAGTCAGATATCTTCAGATTTGATCAAATATATTCATAAAAGTAGCAACATGTTTAAAATCAAATCGGAGTAGCTGACAACCCTACTGCGCTGAACATTGTAGAAATCAAAAAACGTGGCTACTCTTTTGTTGAGGGTGTGTGTTGCATGACGTAGGTTACCATTTCCCAACAGAAATTGTCAGCATTCGAAAAGCTAGTAAAAGGCAAGACGTTTTTATAATAAAACATGACTGAGGAAGCAACGTACTTTTGACGTGCTATTGTTTATCTCATGCATACACTCTTAGCAGTGTTACCCCAGAGACAAATTGCATGCTACCTATATATATGATACTTCCAAATATATCTTGTCACCACTAGCTCGACCTGAGGAAGCAACATACTTTTGACGTGGTATTGTTTATCTCTTCATTCACATGCAACAAGGAATGCATGCACTCTTAGCAGTGTTACCCCGGAGACAAAGTTGCATGCTAATTGTCTAGATTTGAGCAATCTGCTCGCTTGATCCAAGATACTAACTAAACTCAAAACTCACGCATTATATGTGTACCTATCTTCCCAAAAATATGTGCCATTTGTCTAGTAGAAAAAGCCAGTGGCAGACGGGACACTTTTGCACCTTGAATATGCTGAGACAAAATCTGTTTATTTTGGTTATGACACGAAACATGTTTGGTTGAAAAGAGGTGTCGTTGAGAGATCTAGATGTCACACAATCAAACGCAGATCATCAGGACAAGATATTTTTATCTCTCCTCGCGCTTTAGCAACTCCATGTTTTTCTCTTTTTTGGAACTCAACTTTGGTAAATGCACACCACTCATAGCCATTTATACCTAATCCTATTTCTGAAATAAAATACCTAATCCTATTTCTGAAATAAAATACTCCCCTTCCTTATTCCTCCCCCGTGCCCCAATACTAACACATGGCATAATTTCGTGAAAATGTTTACCAGTAGAAAAGATCACTAATTCAGTATGAATTTAGAATATTGATTGCATATCGACTATAAATAGGGGGGGGGGGGGGGGGGAGGGTCTCAGATCTGCCACAATAAGGGGAGTTTGCTAATTATAATATAGCTGAGATTTAGCTTAGGTCATACTCCCCCTATTTCAAATTACTCCGCACGCACGCTTATCTAGGTGGGCTAGTACTCTCTCATTTTTTATCCAAAAAATTCCTGAGATTTTTGGTATACGTAGTACACATTTCATACTATCTATTTTAAAAATCTCAGGATTTTTTTGAATGAAAAATAAGTGAGTACTAACCCACCTACATAAGTGTGCCGGCGGAGTAATTTGAAATAGAGGGAGTAGTAACTAGGTTGTGGTCCATCGATTTTCTGCCTATCTCAAGATTAGTGCATGGGGTCATTTTCCTTTCGATTTGTCCTTTTGTCACGTGTGGCCTCGAGTATCGTGGTCCGTCGCATAGGAGTCTGGCCTCACGGGCTAGCAAACGGTCATTGAGGCATCAGGGACCATCGCGCAAGTGTTGGTGCATCACGAGCCATCAAGTGGGGTGGTTTTTGTTGTGTTTTGTCGCATGGGAAGCAAATCACCGCAGAGATTTTTATTTATTGCTAATGCATGTAAAATTCAGACATGAACTTTATAGTTTATTAATATATATTTCCACATATTTGCAACATATATAATATAATATTCATGTTTTATTGGGGATTTAATAATGATTCTTTATTTTAGTTATAACTCTATAGGATAGGAAAACCCTGTCTTGTGTATTTTTATCTTTTAGGGACCTAAACATAGTCAAACGGAGTTAAGAATCTGAGAAAGCCAATATTCCACGAAGAGTGATGATCTAGAGTGCTTGGACCTCACGGGAGGGTCCTAGAGGTCCAAAAGAGGGTAGGTGGCGCGGCCTACCCTAGTGCACGCGCCACCCTACCTCTTTTGGCACTCGGTCGTTCGATTCACTTCAATCTTTCGCCCAAGGACTTGGTTTGATCTAGAAACTCCTATATAAAGGGTCCCACAAGGCATCCTCGTGGATAGTGCTGCAGAAACACAGAAACACCAAAAAGGAGTCAGAACCAGCAAAGATTGGAGGGGGATCTCCGCCGCCGCCATGGCCGGAGGGATCTCTACCTTCTCCAACATCTCCAAGATCATCACCATGATGAAGAGGGAGTAGTCCACCTATGGACTATGAGTTTGTGGTAGTAGCTTGATCTATTTCTCTCTTGTTCTTCATAGATCTAGTACCATATGAGCTGCCCAACATGAGTATGGTCTTATATGTAATTCCATGTGGTGGATCTTTATTCTATGATTTGATATATGAGATTGAAACCTAATTATGTGTAAGATGTATTGATAGATACATATCATGTACCCCGTTCTTAATTAATTGTTTTGATCCAACTTGTATGCAAGAACATGTGTGGGAGAAGTGTGTATTAGATGGAGTAACATGGTTGAAGTGATTGAATAGTGACAACAAATTCACGATCTACTATGGTTTTTACTTTTTTGTTACCTCACTATGTATTAAGTGAATTCATGCGCTATAATTATCTTGTGACAACTTGATAATCTTGTTTGGTCAAGGTAGCATATTCGTTATTCAAACATCATGTCAAATTACTTAAGGCTATGCTCTATTAATTCTTAATTATAGATTGTTTGGAGTTTTCCATTCTAGTATATAAGAGAGATGTGTTGCATCATCTCTATGTTAGGATGTGATGGCCATACGAATGTACCTTCAAATGTTTACTCCCATCAGGGGCGCCTATATCACACCCGATAAAAAGAAGCTAACAACTTCAGCAATTCCAACAGCCAAACAAGACAGTCAATGAAAATTTTAAAATTCTTTGAGCGCGTCCGCCACGATAACATGTTTGAATGTCGTGTCCACGACATGAAGATAAGACCCTAGGATCCGTCATGTGAGGCCTAGTAACCGCACAAGAATGCGCTATGCTAGTATTTTATCCGTATCCATGATACGATGAATAATCCCGATAAACGCATTGGGTACCCGAAATAAACATTGGAATTCAGTATTCAATAATACCTTTGTGCTGAATTATACAAGCATATACCGAGTTCAAGCCTGGGAATTTGGATTTAATGTAGGTTCACGATGTTTTTTCCCAAGATCAATTAACTGATTCCCGATCTGTCGGAAGCATCAGGCTCGTTATACCAAACCCCTATTATAGTGAAAACGTGAAAATATTAAAATTATTTGCTTGCAGGAATCTTTGGCTTACAGCTGAAAATTCCTTTGAGACTCAACCCAAATCTATGATTTGGATGGAGTCTCGGGGATACTGACATGGGTATGACTTATCGGGTCCCTTTGATTAGTTAACCTGGGCATACGAAAGCCTATGACCCACAAATCCCGAGAAGAGTAAGAGAGTCCAGGAAGTATGTGACGGACAAAAGCGTGTCTTGGCAATAAAGAAACAAGTACATGCCGACATAATACTAATGTTCTAATCATAACATGTAACCTATCCGTAAGCGGCTCCAGGACCCAGCCTCTCATACAAAGGCTGGTTGGAGCCAACGGAGAGGGATCTTAGCTTTTAGTAATCTGCAATCCGCCGTGAGCTAGATCGCAACTAGCGAACCGAAGACTTTGTAATCATATTCTCCATAATAATCAGACAACTTCGACTATCTTGTTTGTCTAATCAACCGATGAAATCCACGGTGCTCTCTTTTCCACGAAACCGTCAGTCCATAAACATGGGCATTGCTGAGGTTACCCCTCGTTAGCCGCCTAGAATGAGATTTTGGTATGTGCCGCCACCAGTGCTGCTGTTGGCATGTTCCGCCACTGGTGATGAAGAGCCACTCCTATGTTATTTTGGGCCCTAGAGCGACCTCTGAACAGTGGGCCTATCTACTATGTAATATTATGTAATGTTTTTCGGAGTTAGTCCAAAAAATCATAGGGGTAAACATATATTCTGAAAGTTTGTAGAGATGCCTTCCCCCTCTCCCCCAAGTTACACATAACTCTGCCAGAGTTTCTGTTTACATAGCTCCACAATGTGCCCCCAGTTTCTACCTCTTTCCACAGGATAATGTGGATCAAAAAGACCGGCAGATAATTTTCCAAACACAATAAATGCTCACATGACTAATTTACTCTTAAACTCACGATACTCCACTTTTTTTATATGGTACTCCTTGGTGTTTCCACTGGAGTACCACTACTAGCTCAGGCTACCCGTTGGATTGAGAGAAATAGGCGATCGTTATTAATTTTAGGGGACTATAAAAATTGCTCGAAAAATGCACATAAGGTGCATTGTTCACACCTAGATCTATTTTTTTTTCTTTTTTTGTATCTTAGAATATACAATTTTTTGGAATGAAAATTGGCACACTTAAAGTATACATCACTTCATATACGTACATATTTTTTCAGAACTTTTTAACACTTTGAAAACATGTTTTTTTGAATATTCAAAATAAATGGGTTTAGTGAGCCCGAGAGTCAAATTGAGGCACTTGCCGCGGTATTGCCGACGACTACGCCATGGAGGGGTCCTCACAGATCGTGTTTAGAGGGGTGGGGGAAGGCGGTGAGTTGATGGGTACGAGGTAACACAGCTTATCCAGGTTCGAGTCCCACAACGGTGGCGGAATTCTACTCCTGCTATAAATCACTATAATAGCAATACGCCGAGTTATAGAGATCGGTTCTCTGTGCGAGGTGTTATGAATCGTGCCCTAAAGGCTTCCACAGGTCCGGCTTATAAAGATGCCAGAACCTAGGGCTATAGGGAAAGGACCTTGCAGGATAGGTTACAGAGTCCTACACTAATACTAACTAGTCTTCGTGTCTTATACTCCAAGGCTCCGGGTTGGTCGGTAACTACATCGTAGCCTTCCTTCTTCCAGCATGGGCCTCCCTTCTGGATCGATCTAACTAGGACGCCAAGCAGGCCATGGGCCTTGCTACCAACTATGAGCCACCCGGGTTATCCAGATTAGAGACATGCAATGGTGATACCCATTTAGCATATCCCCAATAGTAGCCTCCGGAGGACTAAGATCTTGCGCCTTCTTGCCCCTTGGACTTGAATGCTTCGTCTAGGTCATGCCGGCAATTCGTCAAGCAATATCTCGAAGTTCTTCCAAAGAACCCTGCAATCCTCTCCGTCTTCAATATGTAAGCCAAAGATTCTCCAAGTGTTCTCTTCTAGAGAAGGACAGTATCCGCCTACAGTGGAATCTTCAGACGTGACTACTCCACTGCAATGGTAGAAACTCACATATGGCAATGATTTAATCATTACCGGTTTTCCCGCGTGTAAAATCCGAAACATTTAAGCGGCACACAGGGACGTGGCGAAATTACCGCGCACGCTTGCACACACGTTGTCAATGCTGCAACCGTTAGATTTCCCACTCATGAATCTTGACGCTAGGGGTTATAACTTGTTACTGTGGCCGAAGATAAATCTTTCACCTACGTTCTCCCCATCGTATTCTTCCTCTCGACGCGTGATCGTTCGAGCTCTCAGCAAGAAAACCCTAGTAGAGAAATTGTTTCCTCCTCTTCCCCTCCATCCCATCCAATGGCGAGTGATGGCTCGTGATTGATGATCTCGTTGGGGAACCCCAAGAGGAAGGTATGATGAGCACAGAAGTAAGTTTCCCTCAGTTATGAAACTAAGGTTATCGAACCAGTAGGAGCAAGGAAACACCCCAAAGGTGTTGCTAGCTGAGCCTTGGCAGGGCGCACTACCGGTGCTAGTAGCAACATGGAGACCTGCACAACACAACCATAGAACTTTGTCCCCAACTTGCGATGAGGTTGTCAATCTCACCGGTTTTGCTGAAAACAAAGGATTAAACGTATCGAATGGAAGGAAGTAATAGTTTACAGAAAGTAAACACAAAGCAGTAAACAGTTTGTAGATTGTATGTAAAGGAAATGACCGGGATCTATAGTTCACTAGAGGTGGCTCTCCTTAAGATAGATAACATGCTGGGTGAACAAATTACAGCGGGGCAATTGACAAACATTGAGAAAGCATACAAGCATATACTAATCATCTTGACTCCTTTGAGACTTGATTGGGCATTACAACATTATACATAGACCGCCATCCAACTGCATCTATGACTAATAATCCACCTTCAGGTTATCATCCGAACCCCCTCTAGTATTAAGTTGCAAGCAACAGATTATTGCTTTACAAATTGCATGTAAAGTAAACAATATGATTGTTCTATGAACAAAGGATTGTTGTTTTCTCCCTAGTAGCAACAGCACATCTAGTACCTTAGAGATTTCCGTAACTTCTCCAGATTACTTGAGGCATGAACCCACTATCGAGCATAAATACTAACTCTTGGAGTTGCTAGCATCTACTTGGACAAGATAGCTACTAACAACGGAAAGCATGCAAGATCACAAATAATAAAGACATGATAGAATCAATAATCAATCTGAAATAGCATCTCAATATCCATTGGATCCCCGCAAACACAACAGGTATGATTACAAATAGATGATCTTGATCATGAACGGAGCTCACAAGATCTAGACGTGAAAGCACAATGGAGGAGAACCAGCCATCTAGCTACTACATGGACCCATAGTCCAGAGATGAACTACTCACACATCACACCGGAGGCTTGCATGATGATGAAGAAGGCGTCCAGGGTGAATTCCCCTCTCCGGTAGGGTGCCGGGAAGAGCTTCAGATCCCTCCCGATCTAGGGATGGAGATGACGGTGGCTACAGACTCTTTCATGGATTTTTGATCGGGTACTTAGGGTTTTGGTCCCGAAGGCAATATATAGGTGGAAGGAGAGGCCGAGGGGGTGCTGGGGTCGGCGAGACCACCCCTAGCGGGCAGGGCCTAGCCCAGCGGCAGTGGTGTGGGGCCCCAGCCTTCTCTCTCGTGATTCAGTTCTAGATGTCTTCCTGTAAAATGGCAACTTTGGCTTTTGTCCCATCCAATTCCGAGAATATTCATTTTCTGACTTTCTAGAACCAAAAACAGCAGAAAATAGGCAGCTGGCACTGTGGCTCTTGTTAATAGGCTAGTCCAAGAAATCATATGAAAAGTACTCCAAAGTGTGGACAAAACACAAGAAAGTAGATAAAACCAAACATGGAACATCAAAAATTATAGATACATTTGCAATGTATCAACATCCCCAAGCTTAACTCCTGCTCGTCCTCGTGTAGGTAAGTGATAAAAAGAAAGAATAATTTTTGAGGTGACATGCACCATCAAAAACTTGATCAAAGTACTTGTAGAACATTCAAAGCTGGGGTCATAGTACTTCAATCATAACATGAAAGACAAAGTTCTAGCAATAA
Source organism: Avena insularis (assembly GCA_023614405.1). NCBI lineage: Eukaryota > Viridiplantae > Streptophyta > Magnoliopsida > Poales > Poaceae > Avena > Avena insularis. The sequence continues at coordinate 96,443,250 of CM042686.1, forward strand.
GACAAAGAAACTATGTTGCAACATGAAAAGGGACAAACAAAAGAGTCATGAATAACAATGCTTTGCAAGACGTTTGTTTGTTTCACATAAAGAAAACATAGCATAATAGTATTCAGCTTGTCCCTCATAGAGTAGCAAATAAAATTGCATAGGACACCTTCAAAGTTCATAAGAGTGACTAGATACAAATAGTTTAAAACAAGCAATATCAAGTTATGCATCAATCAACTAGTCTTGGGACAATGCACATAGAACTAAGAATGGCCACTATGCTCTCAAAGTAGGTGCATAAAGGTAGAAGGTGGAGACTCAATATAATGGTGGAAGAAAGGCCTTCATAGAAGGAAGTAGGGATTCAAGTCTCATAAAGAGCTACCAAAAATTATGGTACTTATAGCTTTCAGCTCTCATTGCCCCTATCATAAGCATCTTGAAGTGATTAAGGTTAAAGTGAACAAACTATGGTGTACATGCTTGACGAAGTATAAGTTAGGAATCTCATGTCCCTTGAATACGAGGGCCGCTCCTCATGCTACTCAAGTTTAGTCACCGGTAAGTTCTTGTTATCGTAAGTACATGTGTATCATAGAGAACTGCCAACGGGGTACCCTTGCCCGATGATACGGAAGAATCCCCATATCAAAATGACAAGGCAAGGCATAACGAGTACCTCAGCAATCTTCTTATTTACCATGGGAATATGGTGCTTTTTTCTCTCTTTCCTCTTTTCATAATCTCTTTTTTTTCTGTTTCTCTTTTTCTCAATATAGGACTCTTTTTTTATAAGAAGAATGCTTCATAGACAGCTCATTATGGTTACGCTGCAGGTTTCCACCATGTCAGCATGGATTAGACAGCGGCCCAAGCGTTTCTCTAACACATATACATAACTCCATGGACTTACAAGCTCCCCTTTCATTTCACACCGACGACATCCATAGACAAAAGAGCATGATATCAACTAGGTACAAAGTACCCGTGCAATGTTGAAAGAGTTCGCTATGACAGCATGGTTCTGCTAATCCCCAACAAATAAGTGCAAGCATATACAACACAGACGACACAATGGTTCAAATTTATTAAGGGCAAGAAAAGTAAAGTGTGCCATCAAGTTCGTGAGAGCTTTAATCACTAGTTTTCTCATAACAAGTTTAATTTGGAAGTTAAACAAAAACATGAATATACTTGGAATAGCATAAGCTAGTAGGTAGGTATGGTGGACTCTTTGGAATAACTTGGTTTAGGGAGTTGGATGCATGAGTGGAACTCATACTTGGTTGTGGAGGCTAGCAAAAGACTGGGAGCGACAAACTAAGAGAGCAATAATGGCCATAATCATGCAGAGCGACAAAACATCATTGATCAAAGCATAAAGTGATACTACAAGTTGAAAATTAATGGATCATAAAGGCTTAGGTGACTTGAGATAGTCATAACATGGTGTGAGCATGCGCCAAGTCAACCCAAATAAAGCATCAAAGGAGAATACCAATATACTATGCTTTAATATGCTAAACCAACGCATGATTCATCCAAGGCACATTAAGCAATCTCAATTGTTAATAACAAGTCATGCTGCAGCAAAGAATACTAAGCATAAAGCCAAAACAATATCAAGCATGGCATGACAAAGCATAGGCCACAGTCAAAAACAAGCTCTCTTTACCACTTAAGCATGAACTTTCCTACTCTTTTCCAAACCAAACCAAACTATTTGAAAACCAATGTATGAAAGAGGGTGTCCAACCAATTTATTCAGCAAACTAAGCAAACCAAGCAAACGAAAAACCAAAACGAAAACAAAAAAGAAGACGCTCCAAGAACAACACAACTCTGCATGAAACAATAAAAATCAAGCGTTTGGAAGAAACCTGGGATTTTTATTGATGAAGAGGGGGGCATCCCCAAGCTTTGACACTTGTACTTCTTGGATATTTCTTGGGGTGTCACGCGTGGCATCCCCAAGCTTGAGCTTTAGTCCATCCTTCATCTCATTACTCATTCCTTCCACACGCGTGGATCCAACCTTTGTAGCACCGCGCCAAGCTGATGCACGAGTACACCAAGGAGAGGGAAGATCCAATTTGGATTTCCAAGGACAACTTCTCTTAAGGAACTTTTCAAGATGAAGGACAGGAAGCGTGGCTTCGTCATCACCTTCGATATGTTCGAATGCGGAAAATGCCCAGAGGTAGCTATGTTTCCATTATTGCTTTTTCATATACTCTAAGGCTTCCCCCTTGAATGCATCAATCTTTTAACATGTTCCTGTCCCATCAGCTGGCGACCTTGGCCGAGGAATATATGGCTGCTCAGGTCTATGATCCAAGGCTGAAGGATGTACAAGTTGTATCCGATGATGATACCTCCAAGGATCATCAAGCTCTGGCAACACGAAAGCGGAAGAGCTCCACCTCTGACGCTGCTGTCGAGGGCAAGAGGAAGAAATCGGAGAGTGGAGTCTCCAAGAAATCCATCACCGCTTTAGAGGTGGAGAAGAAGAAGTACACCAGCACCCCCTTAACCAAGGCACCTACTGCAGTGTAAGTACATTCATTCTCTATCTTTATATTATTCCTTCTCATTCCTGTGCTTATACATTGTATGTTTCAGGAAGAGATTCGATATTAGTTTGAAGCATGCTCCAAAGATGTTGCAGGTTCCAAGAATATTCGTGATATGCTAACCAAGTCCTTGCCCACTGTTGCTCCCCTGACTCCCGTCGTCAAGCCTACAATAGGCTCTGCTAGGACCTTGTCCCCCGTCATATCTGAGACATCCGTCATGGAGATAGACATCAATCCAACACCAGATGTCCCAGGTTCTACCGGCATGGACTTTGTTCCCAATAGCCAAGCGACACAGGAAAGTACCTCCTCTCAAAGGGATGAAGCTCCGGCTAAGGATGCCACCAAGAAAGGGAAACAACTAGCGGAAGAGGCAGAAGCAGCAGTAGCAACCACCAAGCCGAGAACTCCCACGCCATCAACTGTCACGACAACATAGGAGACAGCTAGAGCTTCATCCATGCCTCTGACTACTACGTCCAGCATGCCTCTGACTCCTCCGATGCTGAACTTGGATAATCTTATTTAGTAGGAAGATGCTATTTATAACAATGCTAGGACCTTCCACAACACATATGCCACCTTGGCGAACAATCTCAAGATTATTTGCATCGTGAGTCTTCGATATTTGCATTTCACTTTATAATATATCCCACTATAGCCCCCGATCTCTTAGATGGAAAACCATCAGTTATTGGCCTGAGTGCTCCAAAAATAACTAAGCGTAGAACTTGTTAGTGTAGCCCCCGAGTCTCTAGGTAGAATGAATAATTCTGGATAGATACTCTAAGAGAAAGCATATAGATTAAAATCTCACACTATAGCCCCAAAGCTTCTAGTTGACACTAGTAAGTTCTGATTAGATGCTCTAGAGAAACTAAGTATATTACTTCATGCAGAATGAAAATGCTCGGAGGAAGGCTGCCAATGAAAAGTATGCCAAGCTACAAGAAGAACTAGATCTTGAAAAGGGTAAAACAGCATTTTTGAAGGAACAAATCGAAAATAGCAAGCGTCTGTTTTCCTCCAACAGCTCCCTGATTCATCACTTGTAGCCATTTTTCTTCCGAGTACTCATAATTCTTTGTTTGTTCTGATTTGCAGATTCTATTGCCAAGGCCAAGGGAATTACTGAGAAATCCAAGCACATCCAACAGCTAGATGATGAGAATAATATCCTGAAGAAAGACCTAGCTGCTGCTGTTAAAAGGCATGAAGAGGCAATGAAGGTTCTACAAGAATCTACTGATACCGAGATGGAGCTCCTAAAGAAGGAAATTGAACACCTCAAGGAACAAAACCAAGCCGTCGTAGAACAGAATACTCGGGGCCTTGAGGCGTACAAGAAACTTCACAAGGAGCATGCCATCTTGGCGGAAACCTTCCATAAAGCTGAAACCAGCATCTTCGGTAACTTTTTCCGTTTTTCTCAAAATATATAAGTCGGATAAATGTATACTACCATAGTACTCATGACCTTTGTCTCTTACGAAAACACAGCTCCCATTGGTTTGACCAACATGGGTGAAGATGCTCCGGATTCAAAGGAATGCATGTTTCTCTAGTGCCCACCACATGACCATCCTTGGTATCTTGTCATATGCCTTCTCCAAGGCAATGAAAACCATATGTAGGTCCTTCCATTGCTCCCTATATCTCTCCACAAGCTGGCGAAGCAAGAAGATCACCTTGATGGCTCGGTGTTGATGTAGAGCTCGTTGGGAACCCCAAGAGGAAGGTATGATGAGCACAGCAGCAAGTTTCCCTCAGTTATGAAACCAAGGTTTAATCGAACCAGTAGGAGCAAGGAAACACCCCAAAGTTGTTACTAGCTGAGCTTTGGCAGGGCGCACTACCGGTGCTAGTAGCAACATGGAGACCTGCACCACATAACAACATAACTTTGTCCCCAATTGCGATGAGGTTGTCAATCTCACCGTGTTTTGCTGAAAACAAAGGATTAAACGTATCAAATGGAAAGAAGTAATAGTTTGCAAAAAGTAAACACAAAGCAGTAACAGTTTATAGATTGTATGTAAAAGAAAGGACCGGGATCCATAGTTCACTAGAGGTGGCTCTCCTTAGACAGATAACATGCTGGGTGAACAAATTACAGCAGGGCAATTGACAAACATCAAGAAAGCATACAAGCATATACTAATCATCTTGACTCCTTTGAAACTTGATTAGGAATTACAACATTATACATAGACCGCCATCCAACTGCATCTATGACTAATAATCCACCTTCAGATTATCATCCGAACCCCCTCCAGTATTAAGTTGGAAGCAACAGATTATTGCTTTACGAACTGCGTGTAAAGTAAACAATACGATTGTTCTATGAACAAAGGATTGTTGTTTTCTCCCTAGTAGCAACAGCACATCTAGTACCTTAGAGATTTCTGTCACTTCCCTAGATTACCAGAGGCATGAACCCACTATCGAGCATAAATAGTAACTCTTGGAGTTGCTAGCATCTACTTGGCCAAGATAGCTACTAACAACGGAAAGCATGCAAGATCACAAATAACAAAGACATGATAGAATCAATAATCAATCTTGAAGGAAATATGCCCTAAGAGGCAATAATAAAGTTGTTATTATATATTCCTTATACATGATAGATGTTTATTTTACATGCTAGAATTGTATTGATTCGGAAACATCAATACATGTGTGTTTAATAAACAAAAAGGGTTCCTAGTCATGCCTCTCTTATAGACTAGCTTGTTGATTAACAAGATGATCAAGGTTTCCTGATCATGGACATTGGATGTTGTTAATAACAAGGTCACACCATAGGTGGAATGATGTGATGAACATTCATCCGAAGTATAGCATTACGATCAAGTCATTATGTTTATATTGCTATAACATCATACGAAGTAATCTTTATCCTTAGACCATGAGATCATGTTAATTGCTGACACAGGAAGAGTATCTTGATAACATCAAATGTCACACCGTAACAGGGTGACTATAAAGATGGGTTCAGTACTATGAAGGTGTTATGTTGAGGCTCATGGATCAAGAGTGGAATTTGTCAATCCAGATGAAGGATAGATATACTCTGGGCCCTCTCGGTGATATCACATTAGGATAGCTTGCAAGCAAGTGATGTGATCACTAGAATGTTATATCATGGGAACAAGAAAAGAGTGCATGTCGATAACGAGATCAAACTAGGTATAGAGATACCGATGATCGAATCTCGGACATGTAATATATCGAGAGACAAAGGGATTTAGTTACAAGCGTTAAAGGTTCTCACGATCACAGAAGTCATCGTTGAATGTGTAGGAGTCAGTACGGATCTCCAGGTCCCGCTGCAGATTATTGATCGGCGAAGGGTCTCGATCATGTCTGCATTATTCGCGAACCGTAGGATGGCACACTTAAGAGTTACCGGACACCATTTTGGAGCACAGATGTTTCAGACGAAAGAATTGCAAAGGGCAGGAATTGTTTCAATAGAAACCGGAAATTGTTTCAGGTGAAATTGCAGAAGGTGGTTCTGCATGTGATATTGAAATATTGCAAGGGGCTATATGTGAATGTTTGTTAATTAAAGTAATTAACTAAATTCTGAATAAATTTAATAAAAAGATTTTTATTAAATGAGAGAGCATTAAATTTGGAGAAATTTAATGCATTTAAAGTGGAGACTTTAAAAGGCAATGTGAAGAGGCATTTTAATGTGGAGGGGTTACCACCACATGAATGGGGGAGGTGAGGGGTCACCCCCCATGCGCCGGCCATGGAGAGAGGGGGCACCCCCCCTCCTCCTATAAAAGGCCACCCATTCCTCCTTCATCCACACACCTCCTTGTGAAGGATCTCTCTCCCCTCAAGAATTATTCCCCATGGTCTCGGATTAGCGAGATACATGTTCCAGTGGCATTTAAATGCAGGAAGGAGTTCGCTTCTGCTGGATCGCTGGAGCGAGGAGGTGGAGGTTGTCCGGTGGCTTGAACGTGTGTGCGAGTGCGGATGCGCTGCTGAGTTGCGGCGCTCGGACTTCCTAACGATCTTGAGATCGGCAAGTGTACGACTACATCAACCACGAGTTCCTACTCGTTAACAAAGCTCGTTGTCTACGAGGGTAAGTTCTCGTTGGATGTATGTCCACCCGTTGCTTTGTACCTAGTAGATAGATCTTGGCGTGTAGTTCACACCATAGGAATTTTTTTGTTTTCTATGCTGCGAACCCAACAGTGGTATCAGAGCCTGATCTATGCGTAGGTGCTTAGCACGGGTAGTACACATATGTTGATATGTGGGCGATGATGATCATGTTATTGCATCTTCTATGTATTTTGTATATTGGTGGCATAGTGGGATGAAGCGGCCCGGACCAACCTTACATGTCATCGTACATGAGACCGGTTCCACGACTGACATGCAACTTGTTTTGCATAAGTGGCTGGCGGGTGTCTGTCTCTCCTACTATAGTTAATATCTGATTTACAACGAGTTGCTAATAACTTAGTTATCCTTGTTGTGGTTCATGTTCGTAGGTGAGAACGGTTCTATCTCCGAAAGCCCTAAGCCACGTAAAACTTGCAATTGATAAATTAGAGGCGTCTAGTTTAGATCGTTGCTGGTATGGTATTGTTGTAAGTAGATGTATGGTAGATACTCTTACAACATAGTCAACCTTGTCCTTACACACAAAGGAATGATAGAGATCATACCACGATGCAAGTGATAGAGATCAAATGCATGGACCATATCATCTCACTTTACACATTAGATGTTAGCATCTTATACTGCTAGTTTGGCGCGTTTGGTAGCATTATAAGATGATCCCTCATTTAGATATCAAGATAAAAATGTGTTATTCCTTGAGTATGCACCGTTCTATGGATCGTGTTTCGAGACATCACGTGATGATCGGGTGTACTCGAATCTACGCTTTCATAGGAACGGGTGTAAGACAGTTTTACACACGCGAATACTAAGGTTCTTACTTGGCGAGCCTAGCATGTACAGACATGGCCTCGGAACATGGACTGAAAGGTTAAGCATGAGTTATATGGTTGATATGATGCCCACATAGATGCTCGCCTTTGAAGCTATATCAACTCACGTGATGATCGGACTTGGTGTAGTGGATTTGGTTCATGTAATCACCAAAAGGACACGAGGGATGTCGTGTTTGAGTGGGAGTTCATTAGTAATTTGGATTAGTTGAACTCAATCTATCATAAACTTAGTCTAAATAAACTTTACAAATTCTGTTGTAGATGGCACCACCTGCTTTTAATTTCAATGTGTTCATGGAGAAAGAGAAACTTGCTGTGAATGGTAGCAACTTCACCAACTGGGCTATGAATTTGAGGATTCTCCTCACTGCTACACAAAAGCAATATGTGCTAGATGCACCGCTAGGCCCCCCACCAGCTCCTGATGCCCCTGACGAGGAAAATAATGTCTATGTGACTCGTCAGGAGGACCAGAACTTAGTTCATTGCGGCATACTATATGGACTAGAACCAGAACTTCGAAAGCGTTTCGAAAATGGCAATGCCTTTGATACCATGGGAGAATTGAAAATGATTTTCGATACCCATGCTGCCGTAGAGAGTTATAATGCTACAGAAAGGTTCTTTAGCTGCATGATGGAGGAAAACAGATCCATTAGTGAGCACGTACTCAAAATGTCTGGGTACGCCGATAATCTTGTGTCCTTGGGAATAACGATTCCCATTGACTTAGGCATACATCGTGTTCTCCAATCTCTGCCACCTAGATACAAGAGATTCGTGATGAACTATAATATGCAGGGCATGAAGAAGTCTCTTCCCGAGCTTCTGTCAATGCTTAAGACTGCAGAAATGGAGATTAGGAAAGAACATCAAGTGTTGATGATCAATAGGACCACGGGTTTCAAGAAGGACAAGAAAGGCAAGCACAAGGGAAAGAAGGGTGGCAAGTCTGTTGCCACGCCTGAAAAGAAACCCCGGGCTGGCCCTAAGTCTGACACCGTGTTCTACTATTGTAAGGGGAATGGCCATTGGAAGCGCAACTGCCCCAAGTATTTGGCGAACAAGAAGTCCAGCAAGGCAAACAAAGGTATATGTGATATACATGTTATTGATGTGTACTTGACTAGTACTCGCAGTAGCACCTGGGTATTTGATACCGGATCGGTTGCTAATATATGTAACTCGGTTCAGGGGCTACGGAACAAGTGACAACTAGCAAGGGATGAGGTCAGGATGCGGGTCGGCAATGGATCAAGAGTTGATGTGATCGTCGTCGGGACGCTACCTCTCCATTTGCCATCGGGATTAGTTATAAACCTAAATAATTGTTATTTGGTGCCTGCACTAAGCATGAACATTGTATCTGGATCGTGTTTGATGCAAAGTGGTCATTCCTTTAAATCTGAAAACAATGGTTGTTCGATTTATAAGAATGATATCTTTTATGGTCATGCACCTATGTTGAATGGTTTATTTCTGTTGGATCTCGATAGTAATATTACGCACATTCATAATGTTAATGCTAAAAAGATTAAACTTGATGATGATATGTCTACATATATGTGGCACTGCCGTCTAGGTCATATTGGCGTTAAACACATGAACAAAATCCATTCTGATGGACTTTTGGAATCACTTGATTTTGAATCATTTGATACATGTGAGCCATGCCTTATGGGCAAGATGACTAGAACGCTGTTTTCCGGTTCAATAGAACGGGCGACAGATCTATTGGAAATCATACATACTGATATGTGTGGACCAATGAGTGTGTCGGCGCGAGGTGGATATCGTTATTTTGTTACTTTCACGGATGATTTGAGTAGATACGGGTATATCTATTTGATGAAACACAAGTCTGGAACTTTTGTAAAGTTCAAGGAATTTCAGAATGAAGTGGAAAATCATCATAATAGAAAGATCAAATTTCTACGGTCTGACCGTGGAGGAGAGTATCTAAGTTACGAGTTTAGCACACACATGAAAGAGTGTGGAATAGTTTCACAACTCACGCTTAGGAACACCACAACGTAATGGTGTGTCGGAACATCGTAATCGTACCTTATTGGATATGGTTCGATCTATGATGTCTTTGACTGACTTACCTCTGTCATTTTGGGGTTATGCACTAGAAACAACTGCATTCACTTTAAATCGGGCACCATCTAAATCCGTTGAAACGACACCATATGAATTATGGTTTGAAAACAAACCTAAGCTGTCATTTCTTAAGGTTTGGGGATGCGATGTTTATGTGAAGAAACTTCAACCGGATAAACTCGAACCCAAAGCGGAAAAATGCGTCTTCATAGGATACCCTAAGGAAACAATTGGGTATACCTTCTATCACAGATCCCAGGGCAAGGTTTTTGTTGCCAAGAATGGATCCTTTCTTGAGAAGGAGTTTCTCACGAAAGGTGTGAGTAGTCGGAAGGTAGAACTCGAAGAGGTTATTGAACCTTCTCTTCATGGAATGGCGAGTGGCGCAGCACCGGAAGTTGTTTCGGAGTTGACTTCACCTGATGAAGAGAGAGCTAATGATAATGATCATGAAACTCCGAAAGAGGACACTACCGTACCTTGCAGGTCAAGCAGGACACGTGCAACTCCTGAACTGTATGGCAATCCTGTTGTGAATTTCATGGTTGATGAAATGGATGACCCTGCGACGTATGAAGAAGTGATGATGAGCCCGGATTCCAACAAATGGCTAGAAGCCATGAAATCCGAGATGGAATCCATGTACGAGAACCAAGTTTGGAACTTGGTGGACTTACCTCACGACCGAAAGGCCGTTGAGAATAAATGGATTTTCAAAAGAAAAACTGATGTTGATGGTAATGTAACCATCTATAAGGCTCGACTTGTCGCAAAGGGGTTTCGACAAATTCAAGGAGTTGACTACAATGAGACATTCTCTCCCGTAGCGATGCTTAAGTCGGTTAGGATTATGTTAGCAATTGTTGCATATTTCGATTATGAAATATGGCAGATGGATGTCAAAACTGCATTCTTCAATGGTAAGATTGAAGAAGAGTTTTATATGATACAACCTAAGGGTTTTTGTCGATCCTAAGGATGCTAATAAGGTATGCAAACTTCAGCGATCCATCTATGGACTGAAGCAAGCATCACGGAGTTGGAATCTCCGCTTTGATGAGGTGATCAAAGAGTTTGGATTTGTCCAAACTTATGGAGGGGCTTGTATTTACAAGAAAGTGAGTGGGAGCAATGTGGCATTTCTGATATTATATGTGGATGACATATTATTGATTGGAAATGATATAGATCTTTTAAACAGTGTTAAAAGTTATCTAAACAGCAAATTTTCATTGAAAGACCTTGGTGAAGCATCATATATATTAGGCATTAAAATCTATAGAGATAGATCAAGGCGCCTAATTGGGCTATCGCGGAGTACATACCTTGATAAGATATTAAAGAAGTTTAATATGGACGAAAGTAAGAAGGGGTTCTTACCTATGTTGCAAGGCAAGACATTGAGTAAGACTCAAAGTCCGGCTACGACGGAAGAAAGAGAGATGATGGATAAGATCCCCTATGCCTCGGCCATAGGCTCTATTATGTATGCCATGCTATGTACAAGACCGGATGTGGCACATGCTATTAGTTTGACTAGTAGGTACCAATCTGATCTAGGTTGAACCTTTGGATAGCGGTAAAGAACATCCTCAAGTACTTGAGAAGAACTAAGGATATGTTTCTTATATACGAAGGTGAAGAAGAGCTAGTCGCTAAGTGTTATGTCGATGCTAGCTTTGACACCGATCCGGATGACTCTAAGTCTCAATCCGGATACGTATTTCTCTTGAACGGAGCAGCGATTAGTTGGAGGAGTTCCAAACAACTGTGGTGGCTGGATCAACGACGAGGCGGAATATGTTCTTTGCTTGAGCCAGCAGAAGCGATTTGGATGAAAGAGTTCATTACGGAACCGGGTGTGGTTCCCGGTCGTTGGACCCGATGGTGATCTATTGTGACAACAATGGAGCCATAGCCATAAAGGAACCGAGGTCTCACAAGAATTCCAAACATATTAAGCGCCGGTTTCACTCCATCCGCGAGCATGCCAAGGATGGAGATATAAAGATTTGTAAAGTACACACGGACCTAAATGTAGCAGATCCGTTGACTAAAGTTCTCCTAGGGCAAAACATGATCAACACGAACTCCATGGGTGTTAGATTTATCACTATATGAACTAGATTATTGTCTCTAGTGCAAGTGGGAGATCAAGGAAATATGCCGAGAGGCAATAATAAAGTTGTTATTATATATTCCTTATACATGATAGATGTTTATTTTACATGCTAGAATTGTATTGATTCAGAAACATCAATACATGTGTGTTTAATAAACAAAAAGGATTCCTAGTCATGCCTCTCTTATAGACTAGCTTGTTGATTAACAAGATGATCAATGTTTCCTGATCATGGATATTGGATGTTGTTAATAACAAGGTCACACCATTGGTGGAATGATGTGATGAACATTCATCCGAAGTATAGCATTACGATCAAGTCATTATGTTTATATTGCTATAACATCATACGAAGTAATCTTTATCCTTAGACCATGAGATCATGTTAATTCTTGACAGGAAGAGTATCTTGATAACATCAAACGTCACACGTAGCAGGTGACTATAAAGATGGGTTCGATTACTACGAATGTGTTATGTTGAGGCTCATGGATCAAGAGTGGAATTTGTCAATCGGATGACGGATAGATATACTCTGGGCCCTCTCGGTGATATCACATTAGGATAGCTTGCAAGCAAGTGATGTGATCACTAGAATGTTATATCACGGAACAAGAAAAGAGTGCATGTCGAGAACGAGATCAAACTAGGTATGGAGATACCGATGATCGAATCTCGGACATGTAATATATCGAGACAAAGGATTTAGTTACAAGCGTTAAAGGTTCTCACGATCACGAAGTCATCGTTGAATGTGTAGGAGTCGAGACGGATCTCCGTGTCCATTGCTGATTATTGATCGGAGAAGGGTCTCGATCATGTGCGCATTATTCGCCAACCGTAGGGTGGCACACTTAAGAGTTCTGGGACACCATTTTGGAGCACATATGTTTTGAACGAAAGAATTGCAAAGCGCAGGAATTGTTTCAATAGAAATTGAAAATTGTTTGGTGAAATTGCGAAGGTGGTTCTGCATGTGATATTGAAATATTGCAAGGGGCTATATGTGAATGTTTGTTAATTAAAGTAATTAACAAAATTCTGAATAAATTTAATAAAAAGAGTTTTATTAAATGAGAGAGCATTAAATTTGGAGAAATTTAATGCATTTAAAGTGGAGACTTTAAAAGGGATGTGAAGAGGCATTTTAATGTGGAGGGGTTACCACCACATGAATGGGGGAGGTGAGGGGTCACCCCCCATGCGCCGGCCATGGAGAGAGGGGGCACCCCCCTCCTCCTATAAAGACCACCCATTCCTCCTTCATCCACACCTCCTTGTGAAGGATCTCTCTCCCCTCTAGAATTATTCCCCATGGTCTCGGATTAGCGAGATACATATTCCGGTGGCATTTAAATGCGGAAGGAGTTTCGCTTGCTGGATCATGGAGCAAGGAGGTGGAGGTTGTCCGGTGGCTTGAACGTGTGTGCAAGTGCGGATGCGCTGCTGAGTTGCGGTGCTCGGACTTCCTCACGATCTTGAGATCAGCAAGTGTACGAATACATCAACCACGAGTTCCTACTCGTTAACAAAGCTCGTTGTCTACAAGGGTAAGTTCTCGTTGGATGTATGTCCACTCGTTGCTTTGTACCTAGTAGATAGATCTTGGCGTGTAGTTCACACCGTAGGATTTTTTTTGTTTTCTATGCTGCGGACCCAACAAATCTGAAATAGCATCTCAATATCCATCGGATCCCCGGAAATACAACATGCAGAATTACAAATAGATGATCTTGATCATGAACGGAGCTCACAAGATCTAGACATGAAAGCACAAAGGAGGAGAACCAGCCATCTAGCTACTACATGGATCCGTAGTCCAAGGATGAACTACTCACGCATCACACTGGAGGCTTGCATGGTGATGAAGAAGGCCTCGTGGTGAATTCCCTCTCGTGAGGTGCCGGAAGAGTTTCAGATCCCTCCTGATCTAGGGATGGAGATAACGGCGGCTACGGACTCTTTCATGGATTTTTGATCGGGTACTTAGGGTTTTCGTCTTGAGGGCATCTTATAGACGGAAGGAGAGGCCGAGGGGGTGCTGGGGTCAGCCAGACCACCCCCTGGCACGGGCTAGGCCTGGCCGCATGGCCAGGTGGTGTGGCCGGCCCCTAGCCCTTCTCCGTCTCGTATTCTAGCATCTGATGACTTCTGGAAAAATAGGCACTTTGGCTTTTGTCCCGTCCAATTCCGAGAATATTCATTTTCTGACTTTCCTAGAACCAAAAATAGCAGAAAGAAAAGCAGGGCCTTTGTGGCTCTTGTTAATAGGTTAGTCCAAGAAATCATATGAAAAGTACTCCAAAGTATGGACAAAACATAAGAAAGTAGATAAAACCAAGCATGGAACATCAAAAATTATAGATACATTTGCAATGTATCACACCTCCATAGTGGATCTCCCAGGCATGAAGCCAAATTGATTTTTAGTGACATTCGTCACTCTCCTCAAGCGATGCACAATCACTCTCTCCTAGAGCTTCCTAGTATGGCTCATAAGCTTAATTCCCCTGTAATTAGTACAACTTTGGATATCTCTTTATTCTTGAAGATGGGTACTAGTGTACTTTTCCTCCACTCATCGGGCATCTTGTTTGACTGAAATATGTGGTTGAAAAGTTTAGTTAGGCATACTATATCCATGTTTCCAAGGCATGTCCATACTTCAATGGGAACATCATCGGGACCCATGGCCTTCTGTCCTTTCATCCGTTTTAGGGATTCCTTAACCTCAATCTCTTGGATCCTCGGAATGAACCGTCTGTTTATGTCGTTAAAAGCATCATCCAGCTCGAGCGTAATGCTCTTACTCCCATCACTGAACATCCCATCAAAGTAGTTAGTCCATCTCTTCTTGATCTCCTCATATTTCACTAGAACTTGATCAGTCTCGTCCTTGATGCACTTCACTTGGTTGAGGTCTCTTGTTTTCTTCTCGCAGATTTTTACCATTCCATAGACGCCCATTGCGCTTCCTTTGTGCCTAGTTTTTCATATAACTCATCATAGGCTTTGCCTCTAGCTCTGCTCACCGCTTGCTTTGCTTACTTCTTGGCTTCTTTGTACCTCTTCATGTTGCTTGTGATCCTATCTTGAAACCAAGTCTTGTGGCGCTCCTTCATATCCTTAATATCCTTTTGGATATCATCATTCCACCACCACGTGCCCTTAGGCTCTTTCTTCTTGCCTTTTGCCACTCCAAGCACCTCCCTAGCTACCTTAGGAATGTGCATGGACATCTTCATCCACATGCTCTCCGCATCTCCATTTTCGTTCCATGTCCCTTCTACTATCATCTTCTCCTTAATTGTCCATTAGACTTCCCCTTTAAGTCTCCACCATTTTGTTCTTGTGATTTGGGCACATCTGTTCTGCACAACACGTGTGTAGAATCTAAAATCTGCCACCACAATCTGATGTTGCGCCACAACACACTCTCCAGGTGTCACCTTGCAGTCCAGACAAGCTTGCATATCCGTTCTCCTAGTAAGGACACAACCAATCTGGCTAGTGTGTTGGGTGCTACTAAAGATGACTAGATGAGATAGCCTCTTCCTAAAGAGGGTGTTAGCCACCAATAGGTTGTAGGCTAAAGCAAAATCTAAGACGTCCTTACCCTCCTGATTTCTATCACCCAACCCAAAGCCCCCATGCACCCCCTTAAACCCCATGTTAGTTGTACCAACATGACCATTGGAGTAAATTGCATATAGCTACCACAATTCGGGCGCGTGTGACGAGTCAACATCTATATTCGTAATTTTCGCGAGTCAGTACCAATTTTGAGACACATCATTGCAAATTACACTAATTTTTTGCCTGATAGTGTTTTAACCTATTTCCTGACAGGTGGGACCCATCTACAGAGCTGACTAATCAGCAAAAATTGCCACGTATACATTTAGACTTTTCCTTTCTCAAATACTAACCCGACGTATAGGTCCGAGTGCGCACCTAGGCACCGCCGTCCTCGCGCCGCCGTCGGCCATGGTCTTCACGAACGCGATGAACCGCCTCCAATTGTCGCAGTCGAACAGGTTCCTGATCATGCGCAGGTAGGTGAACACGCTCAGTCCAGCGGACGCGGCTGTGGAAGCCAGCTGCGCGAACGCTTGCTCGTCATACCGTTCTAGCGCGTTCTCGCTGGTGAGATCCACGCGCATCGTCTCCACTGCGGCCCTGCCTGCTGCACCAGCAGCTCCGGTGAGCAGCCTGCGTGGCCCCGCTGCTGCTCGTCCTTCATCTCCATGCACATGAATTTGAGGACGGTGCCGTGCCTGGCGAGCATCTGCGTGATGGGCTCGTACCCATCATGGTGCCGCGTGCTGTAGTACCCCGCGCCGTGGGAGCAGGTCCGGTAGTGCCAGTGGATGCTAGCGACCTTGATGGAGAGTGTGACGCCCGTGCCGCGGAAGATGGCCTCAACAGCGGTCAGCACAGTCGCCGTGCTCCAGGAGCATATCAGAGTACTAGCTGAGGAAAAGTGGCCGTACTCGGTGCTTCACGTGCCATCCCGCCAGAAGAAGCCCATCTCCTCCAGGAACTACTTGTACTCGTCGGTGTCGTGCGGTCCGCTCGCGCCCCGCAGCCACCGCCACGGACCGCAAAAACAGGTAAAAACACTTTTTGTTGACTAGTCAGCTCTATAGATAGGTCCCACATGTCAACAAACATGTTAAAACACTATCATGCAAAAATTAGCGATTTGCAACGACGTGTCTCAAATTTGGTACAGACTCGCAAACATTATGAATGTAGGTACCGACTTGTCACACGTGCCCGAATTGTGGTAGTTATATGCAATTTATTTTGACCATTGAGATATCCTCCTATGAATAGCTTCTCATTGGTGGGTACGGTACTAACCAAGGACTCTAGGTCCTCCCAAAAATGTCTCTTAATGCTCGAGTCAAGCCCAACTTTAGGGGCATAAGCACTGATCAAATTTAAGACAAGATCCCCTACGACAACCTTAACTAGGATTAACCTGTCATCCTTTCTCCTGACGTCCACCACTCCATCCTTAAGGCTCTTATCTAGCAAGATTCCAACGCCATTCATGTGACTAACAACACCAGAATACCAAAGCTTGAAACCCGTGTTGTCTACTTCTTTAGCCTTCTAACCCGCCCATTTAGTCTCTTGGACACAAAGGATATTTACATGCCTCCTGATCATTGCATCCACTAACTCTCTTAGCTTCCCTGTCAGGGATCCTACATTCCAACTACCTACCTGAAACCTATTTTCCTCGGCTAGCTTCCTTGCCCTTCGCATTCGTCGAGTGGAATGCGAAGACCCTTACTCACTTGTCACTACACCCGGGCGGAGATGTAGCGCGCCACTAAGGGAGCGACGAGTCGGCCCTTGCTCATTTAACACCACACCCAGATTCCGATGTGGCGCGCCACTAAGGGAGTGACAACACCTAGGTTCCTATGGATATGAAACCCATCAAAAAACTTGGATGATATCCAAACATCTAAAAACTTGGTAGATCCCTTCACAAAGAGATTATCACATAATGTGATAGATAATGCGTCGAGCTGAGATGGGTATGAGACCCACTATTTGAGTTTCCCACAGTAAGGGGCGTATCTAGTGGGGGTGCCACATGTTCCATGACACGACCCTAACAAATGCATATTCTTTTGATCTTGTGGAATAATTCTATCTATTTAAAATTACTTATATACCTGATACTTAAGCTATGAAAATTGAGCTTGGCACTCCCTTCGATTTAATCCTACATCAGCCATAGCCCATAGTGGTAACTGAAATCTATGTGATTGGAGATACCATGAAGTAGAATTCAATTTGTTGGTCAACTGAGAGAATAGTATCCCTACCTTTATGTAATACCACTTCATGAAGATGCAATACTCTTGTTTTCTGCATGGGGGGCTAATTTTATCTTATGTATTCTATTTGCCTTATTTCTTAAGCAGAGATGTAATATAGAACATCTTTTGAAGAATACACCTATATGAGTTTGACTGTTAAACGTCCAAGTCTATGAGAGTTGGAAATTCTTTAATAAACTCATGACAGGCCATAGAGTATGATGTATAAGATCCATCCCGGGGAAATCTCACGCCAGCCTAGTATTGGTCAAGGCTTTGTGTGAAGTTAGATTTGCAATAAATTTGTAGTTCAAAGCATAATCCATTATATAAGTTGTAAACTAGTGGAGCATAGAGTTTTAGTTAGAACCTCAACTTAATAGTCTTCACTGTAAGACCGGTATATAAACAGTGTTTTGAAACCAAAGACAACCTTTATGTGCCTCTTGGACATGGTTGGGATTGTTAGAATTTTGATTGAATATGACATAGTCCATTAAATCTTTTTCAATAATTCCTGAAATTTTAGAGGCCCATGTTGCCTACTCATACATGTTAAAAGGTGGGACAAATTTTTTAATCTCATATTCACTACCGCACAAAGGCCTTTTGCCGTGTGGCCAAAAAGACACGACAAAGGCCTTCTAAAACACGACAAAGGCACACGGCAAAGCATATATCTAAATTAAAAAAAATGTCGCCGCCGCAGTGGCGTGGCCAGCGAGTCGTTGTCGACGCAGCCAGGAACGGAGTCGTGGCCGTGCTGGTGCGGCGAGAGGCAGGCAGCATGGTCGACGACGAAGAGAAGCCTCAAGGCAGGTGGAAAGCGTTGTCGTCCTCAACCTGCCGCCGTCGTCCACAAGCCAGCTGCCCCGGTCATCAAGCACGCTCGCCGCCGTCATCATCTTCAAGCCCACCGCCACCACCGTCGTCCTCAAGCCCGTCACCGTCGTCGTGAAGCACGCACGCCGTCTCCGTCGTCAAAGAACGGGCATGGCCTGAGCACCACGCGGCGAGGGCCAGAGAGCAGCACGAATAGGGGCTGTTGCTTGCCGTCGCCACTACTGGCCGCCTCCGTTGCTTGCAGTCGCCACTGCTGGCCGCCGCCATCGCAGCTTGCCGCAGAGCTGCGCGTGCATGCGAGCTGCGCTAGAGAGTGAGCAGCTGCGCCGTTCATGCGAGCTGCGCGAGAGAGTGCGCTGCGCGTGAGGATAGAGAGAGAGTGTGTGGGCAGCTGCTGCGCGTGAGGATAAGAGAGAGAGCTGCGCGTGAGGATAGAGAGAGAGTGAGCAGCTGCGCGTGAGGACAAGGGCATGTACAATACGGTGATGTCAGCCTTCCCTTATACTTGTCACGTTGAATTTTTGCTTATTTGGAGGAGAGAGAAATAAGAAAGAGAAGATTGTCTTCCCTTAGATAAGAGATGATCTCTTAAAAATAAGAGAAGACTATTTTCTCCATTGTACCATATGTCGTCCCTTAGCCAACTAATTTATTACTAAAAATAGTTAATTCTCATTAATTGCTAAAGATAGCAGTAAGAGATAATGCATTGTGCAGGTTATATATTGTGTCTTTTCTAAATGATGTCTACAGCTAAGAGAAGGCATGTCTTCCCTAGCATTGTACGTGCTCTAAGGGTGTGCATACGGGTGTGCTAGGTTCATCGATCCGTGTCCAATATTTCTCAACCAATGAGAAGACCCAGCCTTTGCCGTGTGTTGAACCAAGACACACGGCAAAGAAGTTTTTGCCGTGTCTATTTTCTATACACACGACAAAGTTCGACTGTCATAACGGCTCCGTGAAAAGTGTCAAGGATGTACACGTGTTGCAAGGGTTTGTCGTGATTGATTCTTTGCCGTGCGTATTATCTAAACTTTGCCGTGTGTATATCTTTGTTGTGTGTTTTCTCCTTATTTTGCCGTGTGCTTTTTTTAAAATATGCCGTGTACTCAATCTTTCCCGTAATTTTTACGCATACTACTTGGCAAAGACTTTCTTTGCCGTGTTTCACGACGCTGGACACACGGCAAAGGAGATTTTCCCCGTAGTGATTGCTAGTTGAGTGGAAGCTGGACCAGCTTATAAGATGAGTTCTTCGACCACTTTTACGAGCATGAGAAGGTAAGAAATATACACGCGTGATCCTCCTCCGTCATTCGCCTCGCCTCTTCTATGTTTGGTGTACTAGTTGTGTATGTTTTTGTCACGAATTAAAAATGAACGATTGGACAAAACTATAACGTTTTGCATTCGGCACGAGCTCGAGCTGAAACGTTGCGCCTTTAACACATATATTTAATACGGATGTTTTTTCTTTGGGTTTAATATGTATTAAATGCAAACATTTTAGTTTGGCTACCTCCATAGCCTGTTCGCTTCCTCCTCGGTGCCTATAAAAGAGAGCTCTGTTCTCTCCAGAGATACACTGCAACAAACAGTGTACTCGCCTGTTTGTTCTTGAGCATTGCGCTCCTACACCATCATCTCCATCCCATCTCGTGGCGTGCAACTTGTGTCGGGACTGGTAGGCACACGGAACCCCACCTCTTGTGATCCTGTGCGGGAGAGGGGTGTTAAGGTTTTTGGAGAGCGCTTCTGTGTGACTACTGACATGTACATCCTGAATGCTGCGATGGATGCCAATGATTTTTTCCCCAACAACGATTTCTTTCTAGACGTCGACAACCGTTTCCACGACATGGGTGACAACATCAATGCAAACATCAACAGTTTTGGCTCTCTCTAGAACCTCCTGCCACACAGTACATGATTTATCTATTTTCGGATCATATTTCAAACAATCTTTTTAGGAAATTGTTTAGACTTGTTGTCCACATACCGTTTGTTAGATTGCATTGATAGTTTAATTTCTATTAGTTTAGTCATGTCTTATTCACTATTTATTTGGATTAAATCTTGTGTTAAATTGCTCCTATATTCAACAATAAAACTACTATATCCTGAAAATTCACTCTATTGACAAACCTATCAAGCCCCCTCTGGTATATGATATAACAATGGTATGTACACTTCTACACTAGACAAAGCCTTCAAGAAGGAAAGACCGTTGCCTGTGCCGACATTTGATGAATCTAATGAAAAATTGAAATCCATATTTTCAGCCACAAAGCAAAGTTCAGAACCAACATCTTCAACACGGATAGGACGCACATACGTCAATATTGACTAGTTAAGGTAAAATGCGAGATGACATGTTTCCAACCGGCCCGGAGCATGCACATATTGGCAGGAGAAACCATCGATACCAGGAACTTGTCTAGCCGGATCAGAGAGTCCAATTCTCGCCTATGCCGCTGAAGAAGGCCAGAAGCAGGTTGTCGACCTCGCCGCATATCGAGGACAAGCGAAACACAATATAGACAGTGACACCTAGAACTATGACTGAGATAAAGGGAAGCAATTAATCCTCCATGCCTTTTGCTGGAGAATTATTTACACATTATATACTTATAGACGCACACGCACGCGTGCATGCATGCACAGGTACGTGGGACAACACATTCACATGCTATGTACTGGCCACTGCCTTATTTAGTTCAGTCATCCGTACTACGTAGTAGTAGCACCAGATCGAGTTGGCCGGCGACGCCCAAATTAGGAGTTTACCTTGGAGCAGGTGATCCTGATCTGGCCCTGCGTCTCCGTCTTGGGCACGATGTTTCCCATGTTGACCATGGCCGTGGAAAAGGCGCTCCCGAACGCCGCGGGGTTTGACGCGAAGCTCCGGACGGTGTTGTCGGTGCCGCTCCCGTTGAAGAGCACCTGGTCCGAGTGAAGGAGGCCCTTCTGGTAGAGGAGGTTGCTGTAGTAGGCGTTGTCGAACGGGTTGGGGCTCGTCGTGTCCAGAGGAGCCAGGCCGCTGTCGCCGAAGCCAGAGGGCTGCGGGCAGTTTGCCTTGAGCGATGTCGCGAAGGCCGTATCGATGTTGGAGTCGTTGTAGATCCTGTCCCAAAAGTTCTTGCACTGCGACTGCCCGATCGTATGGGCGCCTGAGAGAGAGACCATGTCTGTTAAGCTGAGACCCTTGTTGCTGAACATGTCGGTGAGGCCTTGGAGGTCGGAGGAAGGAGGAGGCAGGTCGTTTTCTGCATTTGTCTTGCTTGCGGTCGTGGAGTCCCTCCTTCCCAGAGGAACCGTCCAAAAGGGCCCTCCAGGCTGCGCGCATGGCATGCACATAAATTAGTTCCAAAATCCAAACCACAATGAAACCATGATGACAAAATGCATGTAAATTAAGGATCCACCGCATGCGAGCGCGAGCTTACCGCAGAGACGGAGTCACGGGCGGCGACGGCGAGGATGTCGGCATAGGAGACGGTCTGCTTGCACACGGCCTCCACCTGGGTCTTGACGTTGTCGATCACGTCCATGCCTCGGATGGAACCAGCGTTGGGAGATGCCCCCTGCTCGCCGACGAAGCTCCCCGTATCAGCCAACCGAACGGACCCGTCACATCCCTGGAAAGAAACAAGTTCACAAAACCATCATTATACTGGTCTCAACCAGTGTGACTGTGACTATATGAAAGTGAACTGAGTTACTGGGCAAGGCTAAGTGGGACTTACATCGACAAAGCAGCCGTGGAAGTGCAGCCGGACCACCGACCACTAGTGGAGAACAGGCCTTTAGTCCCGGCCCGTAGGAGCCTTTAATTTAGTCCTGGTTGTGGTACTTGGACTGGAGAGACGGGACTAAAGGCCCACCCACTAGTCCCGGCCCGTTTACCAGCCGGGATCAATGGGCATCCACGTGGCCGCCCCTGCGTGCGCTAGGTCCTCCATTAGTCTCGGTTACTATTACAAACCGGGACTAGTGGTTCTCTGCCGCGGCAGAGTTTTGGCCCATTTTTCTGCCGCGACAGAGAATTCATTTTGTTTCTATTTATTTCTTTTTTCATTTCAAAATAGATTTCTACGCTACCACATACCATACACGTTATCGGGACTAGAACATACAAATATATACATGATAGTTACATGGAGAACCATTAGGATCGAGCATACACAAATATAAACATGATAGTTACATGGAGACATCATAGTTACCGGGACTAGAGCCCGTCTATTCAATTACACGGTCGGGGGATCATCGATAGCGCCTATTCACACTAAATTCTCCGGCGTCATCTATCATCTCGTTTATCAAGAATCCTGCCAGTTCTTCGGCAATTCCTAGTACGCGTTGCTCTGGTAGGAGCTGATCCTGCATTCGATCGAACTATATAAGAAAAGGAGATCAATATATTAATACCAATCATGATAACAAAAAGTGACGGTAATAAAAGTAATGTTGTGAATGTATTTCTTACATCGACTTTATAATTTTATGCTCAGTGATAAACGTGCGAATGAACTCGCAAACATAGAATCCACATAGATTCGTCCTGGGTGGCTTCCTAGCGCACTTTACGAGAATATAATTCAATCAAAATAATATTCTAGCATCATAATTGTATTGAAACTATAGAAGGAAAGAGATGTGTGTACTACTTATCGAGACCGGCTTAAATGTCAGCTTCTCACTAAAGTGACCCATAACCGTACTCTTGGACTGGTTCCAAACCTTGCCCAGTAAAGAAAATAAATGAGTTATTTATTACGTGATATCTCAGGAAATCAACAAAAGAGACCGATGTAGCGTGAAAATTACCTCTGGAGCGTGTCCTGCATGTCCCTAAACTGTTCCAGGAGTCTTTTTAATGGGTCCATGACTTCAACTCTTCCCTTATCAAGTTGAATGTTTAGCAGAATCCAGTGGAATCTGCACACACGTTTATATATACATCAGTAACTCACTAATATCACTTAAATTGAGTAAGCAAAAGTGAATGTGTACACCAGAGTAAGACCTTCACTTGAAATTCTAAGGAAACAGTATGTGGTCACAAAAATTTTGCTCCTTTAGAAACCTTAGAAGGTTTTCCTCCGTCCCCTCGGGTTTATCCATTAGCGTCTTTATATGTATTTTATCTGGGTCAATGAACCCAACACTAAAGAGTGACCTTCTTTTACATTCCTGGATCTTTATTCTACATAATAATAGAGTATAAAAGGATATAATGAGGATAATTACATGCAATGAACTGAATAACTGAAAAATTGAACAACTTATATGTAGACAATAAATTCAACAACTTACAGACAATAGCAACTCATGATAGATTTGTCGAGGGCATCGAAAGCATATAACTAGAAGAGTTCTGGAAACTCGACATGGACCTCTTCTTCTCGGAAGTATTAGTCATGTATTACTTTCACCACGATCATTATTCTCTCCTCCTTTGTGGATTTCAAGTACCAGTTATGTAAACTCCGCATTTGTGTTGGCAGTTGTTGCAACCTCTCTTGGGTGACCAACGGCATCCCTAGGACATATTGAGGGACTACATCAGCCTTGGGTAACTTGTCGTCCTGCTAACTTAGAAATTCCTCAACAGTCACATTCATAGCGGCCGCAAGCTTTGCAACTTCTTCCATATCCTGCTGGGGAATGTCATAGGATGCCACCCTGAGGGGTGGGATCAATTTTTTGGCCTGTTTCTTGAGCTGGGGGACGTCCTTTCTTTTCCCGGTTGCACTTTGACTTGATGATTTGCTCCTGCTTGCACTTTTACTTGATTTGCTCTTCTTCACTTCCTTTTGAAGCGTGCGTAGATAGTCATCTGTCTTATGGTGAAAGTCATATTTCGATTTTGTGTTCAGAAAACCAAGTGCATACGCTTTTTGCTTCTCAGTGTATACCAGGGCGGGCTCAAGTTTCTTCTTTTGAAGCTGTGCAACACATTCGGCCTTTGCGATCGCTGTGGTTTCCTCTTCAGTATGATCGTAAGGTCTGATGGGAAGATTCTTATGAGGTACTCTTGGGAGGGGCGACATTTATTGTTTTGGGCTGCTTTGTCGTTTAGTACTCATCAACGGAGCACGCTTCCGCTTATTGTCCTTAGTGGGCGGCGAAGATGGCTGACCCTGCGGCGGAGATCGAGATGGACTCGAGTTGTGGTGGTTGTAGTCATGGGGTGTGCTTCTTGGAGGTGATGGAGGTGAAGGTGACATGCAATGACTCGGAGGCGGTGTTGGCCTTGGCGCTGAGCTTGGAAGCTTGATGTTGTTCTTGTCCCATAGAATGATACCACCCAATACTTCTCCAAGTTTCCTCTCACCTTCAGGTACAGGAATGTCAAGCTCCATTGAGTGCCACCCCGTTGTGATTTCATCCATCCCGACTTTAGCATAGCCAGCTGGAATCTCACGGCCATGCCAGCGTGCGTCAGGTGGACAAGGTAAAGCACATCCGACTGCCACCTTGATGGATAGGTTCTTCACCTTCTAATGGAGCTCACAAGATGTCTGCTCCTTGATTCCATCCGCGGGGTAGCCGAGACCACCATCTACCTTCCGTGCATCGTTAGAGGAGACCTCCAATTCAGCCATGCTGCTTCTCCGCTGAGATGGGACTGCGGTAATATCGAGTGCAGGATCTTGCAGGCGTGCTACTCCTCGAAGTTCGTCAATCTGTTGCTGATGAACTCGAAGTGTTCCTAGCAACTCGTTGAATCTGTCTCCTTCCTCCTCCTGTCGTTGCCTCTTTGATTTCTCTCGGCTCCTATAACTATCTCTGTCTTTGGGAAACCCCATCTCCCATGTATAACCAGGGCCAAGGCCTCGTACTCGTCCTCCGTGTTCTTTATTCCCGAGGACCTTTGTTAGCAAGTCATTCTCTCTATCGGGACAGAACTTTGTTGTCCCCTCTTTAATTTCCTTCACCACTCTCTGCCATGTCTCCCGGGGTATCCTAATCCCGTCACTGCAAATAAGGTCCCCTATTTTTTCGTCATACTCACTCCCATTCCCAAGGAACCTATTTTTTGACCTCAAATCCCATTCTTCGTGTATTGGTTCTGGAGTGATCCTTTAGCGAGCAGCTCATTCTCTTTAGCATCCCACTTTGGCATGACAGTCACGTAGCCCCCTGGCCACAGGTGATGGTGATATTTCTTCTTCGCGGCATTTAACTTGTTTTTTCGACTTTTCCGTAGCAGCTTCTGACTCCTTGTACTTCACAAATGCATCCCAGTTAGCCTGCTGCTTCGTTAGATAGGCTTCGAATTAGGAGGAGTCTTCTTCTTCTGATACTTTTGCCATAATGATTTCTTCCAGTTCTTGAACAGTTCGTCCATCTTCGTAAGAGTCCACTGCTTGACTTTCTTTCTCAATGCAGCTGTGTCGGCATCATGCTCAAATTCTGGCAGGGTGAAATGTGTCATGAGGTCATTCCAAAGACCCTCTTTGTACCTGTCAGCGACATACTCACCCTCTCCCGCCACTTTGTCCTATTCCACTCTCGAATGGTGATCGGGATGCGATTCCTAACCATAACTCCGCATTGTTGTACAAATACACTTTTAGCCTTTTCGGGTTCCAATGGTTCACCCCATGGTGATACCCACGTAATTGTATAACACGTAGATCCGTCCAACCTTTTGGCTGGGCCTCGTTTGGAATATTTTTGGCTCGATGTGGAGGCCTAAGAGAAGAAACATTCGTCAATTAATATATATACAACTCAATTAATGCATCTCCTCATCACCAGACTTCATATATATACCTTGTAACACCCCAAAAATGTTAATCAAGATTATCAAGTTTTAAGCACCCAAATTTAGGGTTAACAAAAACTTCTATTCCAAAAATCTATATGAATGCATGTGTGATTTGCACTAGTGTAGAATTGAGTGAATTTGCCATGTTTGATTGCTACAAATGATGAGAAATGGTTTAAAGATGAATGCTACATCATCTAGGCCAATTACAAACAAAATCAAAAGAAAAAGAAATCAAATATGAATAAGAAGATAAAATGGTCATTTTGACCAAAGTTAACCACTAGGCCACTTTGAATGTTCCTAGAAGAGAAATTATAACAGAAACAATTCCACTTCTTTTCACCCCTTGCTCAACCAAGTAAAAGTGAACCCAAGCCCACTTTACAAACTCACAGAAACTATTTTCAAATCTATTTAAAAGACAGTTCAAATTTGAATCTAGTTCATATGGTAAGATCACCATTTTGCAAAAATCATCCAAATCAATTCCACTTGACTTTTCCTAGGAACCCTAGACACTCAAGCATAAGACCAAATCACTCACTAAATTTCATTTGAAAATTTCAAACTTAATCTCTTGCGGCCATTAGGACAAACACCTGGCAAACACTAATTAACTCTGGCCTAACTTCATTGTTTGAGCAGTGATCACTCGACCAAATGGTTCCCTCTTCACTCCCCTGTCTCCCCTGTGTCGAGCAGCACCAGACACGCTTCCCCTTAGCCGTTGTGCACCAGTGCGCCGCCGACCATGGATAGAGTGGCAGAGGCCATGCCGCCCTCTCCCACGACGCGCACCAGACACGCCACCATCCACCGCCACCCCCTGTCCAGCCCACGACCATAGGAGTGCCCTGGACCACCCCAGCAGCGCCGCGCCCAGTGTCTCTGCGTCGTGCCGAGAACACGCCAGAGCGCCGCACCCGACCGGCTCGCACAGACCGTGCCTTGCTCTCTCCATGCACGCGCACACTGGCCATGATAACATCAACCTCCTAGACACCCCCGTTCGCTGCCGCGCGACCAGTAGCACCCGTGCACCGTCGCAAACACCGCCGCTCCCGCGCAGAGCATCGCACGCGCCCGACCAGCCTAGAGCGCCACGTGCCGCGCCTTTAAGCCAGTGATGACCGCCAGGGAACACCGCACCACCCCTACCCTCAGGCGCGCCGCTAGCCACCCGTATCATCGTCACCGACGAGCCCAAGCCCATGCCACAATGTCCCTTCGCCGTTGTATAAATAGAGGCCCCCTCCGCCTCCATTCTCGACACCAACACCCTCCCCACTCCTCATTGAGCCTCCCACACCCTTCCCTGGAGCAAGGCGAGCATCGCTTAGCCGGAATTTGGCCGGAGCCCGCCGCTGTAGATGGAGAAGGGCGCCGTCGATTGAAGCCGCCCCAGGAGCTACCGCGACCACCGTTCAAACCGCCGTCATCGACCACATCATTCGCTCCCATCGCCGACCCTAGCTGGAGCCAAATGAGCCTCACCAGACCCCCCACCACTGCATTAGGTTTAATTCCTCGCCAGAGCTATTCGTCGGAGATGACGAATCACAGCCGTTGGATCGTCTTTTAATCATAGGACCTAGATTCAAAGTTACCGCTTTGGTTAGTTAGAGTCGCTGACTAGTGGACCCCTTCTGGCAGCAGCCTGCTACGCTATGCTGTGCAGATTGGGCCGGCCCGTTTAGTTTCCCGTGCAGCCCAGTGAATTCAAATAAGGATTTTTCCAATTTAGTTAAAACCACATTCTGTCAGTAGATTCAAAAATCAATTCAGAGAGACTCACTGAACCAAATTGCATGATTCAAATTTGGTTAGAAAGGTTTTGAAATTATCTATCCAAGCCCGTTGGATTCAAATCAATTGGAGTTATAGATCACGTATACCAAAAATAATAAGACAGAGACTTTTTAGCTTAAAACATTTTTCAAAAATCAACCATAAATTCTTTTCAGTTGATTCCAACTCTCAAAAATCAGATTTGACAAGATCTATCTGAATATGTAAAAATATTTAGGTTTACATGCAGTGACATTAGACTAGTACCAAAAGAATGCTACATAGGCATTTCTAGTCACTTTAATTCTATTAAATGATAATCTTAAATTTTATAAAATATGACCAACACTTTAAATCACATTCCCAAGTATTAGAATATGTGGTGATGACATGTGTCAACATGATCCCATATTTTAATTGGAGAATATTAAATCTAATTAATTTCAATGAGTAGAAATTACTTTTCTAAAATAAGATAAACAAGATTAAGTATTTATTGCATGTGATGATTGTGATGATGCTAGATCATCTAGTGTGAGCCTTAGTGTGCTAAATAGAAATTGTTAAGTATTGTTTGGTGATTGTGTACTCCGTATTCATTTATAGACGATAGTACCGACCCGGGATACGAGGAGAAGGAGTACTACCAAGAAGAAGAAAACTTCAACCACTGCACTACTCAAGGCAAGCTAACACTTGCAAGTATTATACCTATGCAAGCCATCACTAATTGCAATATAAACTAAGCAAGATGCATTAGGCATGCTTGGTTATATAACTTTGATTATACCAATCCCAAGTTTTACTTGCAAGCTTTATTATTTTAATTTACCAAAGTTCTTTACTTTTAGTTAGTGCTTTGTGAGCACTAGAAAATTTAGTATAGATAGCATAAAGAGTATAAAACTAGGCCTATACTTAGATATCATTCCATGGCATGAGATTGGAGATTAGCACCCCTCATTAGTGGGTATAAAACTAGGCCTATACTTAGATGTCATTCCATGGCATGAGATTGGAGATTAGCACCCCTCATTAGGCCTATAAAGAGTATAAAACTAGGCTGATCTTGAAGGCCTTGACCCACAAGTATAGGGGGTGTATCGTAGTATTTTCGAGGGAAGTGAAACCCAAATTATTGATTCAACACAAGGGGAGCCAAAGAATATTTATAAGCCTTAACAACTGAGTTGTCAATTCAGCTGCACCTGGAAACAGTCTTGCTCACAGCAGTTTATCAGTAGCAACAGTTTTGTAATAGCAATAGTAAAGTAAAATGTAGCAGTAAAAGTAAAAGTAAAAGAGTAACAATTGTAGTAAACAGTAGGATTAAAGCGCGGTAGGCATAGGGATGGATGGACGGGCGTTGCATGGACAAGAAAATTCATATGGCACTCAAAACATAGGGCATTTGTAGATAAATAAGATAAAGCATCCAAGTACTAAATAATCATAGGCATGTGTTCCATATATAATCATACGTGCTCGCAATGAGAACTTGCACAACATCTTTTGTCCTGCCAGCCCGTTTGCAGCGGGCCCTCAAGGGAACTATTGGCAATTAAGGTGCTCCTTTTAATAGAGCACTGGAGCAAAGCATTAACACTCCGTGAACACGTGTGTATACAACTTGCAGGTAAGACCATAAATAATACTATCATAATGAATCAATAACATGTTCAGATCTGAAATCATGGCAGTCGGGCCCTAGTGACAAGCATTAAGCATAACAAGTTGCAACAAATTCAAAAAGCACTAATAATAGATACTAGGAACCATGCCCTAACAATCTGATGCCATTACATGAACGATCTCATACAATCCCTACCATCCCCATAGCCTACAGTGGGGGATTACTCACTCATGGATGGGGGAAACATGGATGGGCGATGGAGAAGCGATGGTGATGATGATGGCGATGATCTCCTCCAATTCCCCGTCCCGGTAGGGTGCCAGAACAGAGTTTCTGGTTCCGAATCGCGGAATTTGGTGGTGGCGGCACAGCGGAACTCTTTCTAGAAAAACGCCGAAACCCCCTTAGTTTTTAGGTCAAGAGGCAACTTATAGGCGAAGAAGGAGGCCGAGGGGGTAACCGAGGCGGCCACACCACCCCTAGGCGCAGCCTGGCCTGGCCCGTGTGGCCAGGTGGTGTGGGCCCCTCGTGGCCCTCCTCCGTCTCGTCTTCTGGCTCCGTGAGTCTTTTGGTGAAATAGGATTTTTGGCATATTTTCCGGGATTTTTCCTGATAGTTGATTTTCTGCACAAAAAACTAGACACCAAGGTAATTCTGCTGAAAACAGCATCAATCTGTGTTAGTTGTATCCAAATCACACAAGTTTAGAGGAAAAACAATAGCAAAAGTGTTCGGGAAAGTAGATACGTTTTGGACGTATCAACTCCCCCCAAGATTAGCTTATTGCTTGTCCTCAAGCAATTCAATTGAAAATTGAGTGCGATGAAAGAAACTTTCAGGAACACATTTGCTTCATAAGATGTATATATTCTCAGCATATGATCAACTACTCAAGCAATTCATAATAAAGAGTATGCAACTAAGCTTACTTAATAGTCATTGCAAGCTATGAAGAGATTCCAACTCAAAAATAGTAAGTAGCATGAAACATAAGCAACATTGCAATGATCATAAAAAAGTATGATAGAGTGGTATCTTGCTTGCCTTTCATTGTAGAGCAAACATAAATGCCAAGGCACCTCTGAAGTTCAAGTGAAGACTAGAAGTAAAGATGTCAAAGATACAAGCATCAAAGTCATAACACAATTAATCAAGTTTTGATACAAGCACATTACACTAAGAATGACAAGTATGCTCTCAAGAAAGTGCTCATAGAATGTGTGCAGACTCAGCAAGGAAATGAAAAGGTTTTGAAAAGTTTGAAAGGCTTCCAAATGCTGAAAGTATGGTACTCATTAGCTTTGAGCTCTAATTGCCCCTATCATAAGCATCTTTAAATGGTTAAGGTGAAAGTGAGGTCCAATCTGAGTTATATGCTTGACAGACTATAAACTGGAAATCTCATGTCCCTTGAGTACAGTAGCTCCTCATGCTACTCAACTTTAGTTACCGGTAAGTCCTTGTCATAGTAAATACATGCGTATCATAGAGAACCGCCAACGGGGTACCCCTTTCCCGATGATACGGAAGAATCCCCATATCAAAATGACAAGGCAAGCAGACAACGAGCATCTGAGCAATCTTCTTATTTACCATGGGAAAATGGTGCTTTTTTATCTCATTCCTCTTTTCTCATATCTCTTTTTTTAATAGCTATCTCTCTTGTTTTATAAGAATAATGCTTCATAGATGCTCATTATGGTTACGCTTCAGGTTTCCACCACGATTAGGCATGGATTAGACCGGCGGCCCAGGCGTTTCTCTAACACACATACATAACTCCATGGACTTACAAGCTCCCCTTTTATTTCACACCGACGACATCCGCAAACAAAAGAGCATGATATCAACTGGGTATATATTTATAGGTGTTGAAAGCGTTCCTCGTGATAGCACGGTTCTGCTAATCCCCAGCCTATAATTTGCAAGCATATGACTTTCATGGACAGTCATAGTGGTTCAGGTTTATTAAGTGCAAGAAATAAAGTGTGCCATCAAGTTCGTGAGAGCTTTACTAACTAACTTTCTCATAACAAGCAAACATTTTATTTGGAAGAAACCTAGGCATATTGAATATGCACGGAATAGCAAATGATGCTAATAGGTAGGTATGGTGGACACCTTTTGAAATATTGGTTTTAGGGGATTGGAAACACGAGTAGAGCTCATACTCAGTGCAAGTGAAGGCTAGAAATAGTAAGGGAGTGACAAACGAGAGAGCAATAACTGTCATAATCATGCTTGCAACAAAACAGGACTAATCATGGCATGAAAGTGATCCAAGACCCCTGAGGCAAAATAATTCATCGAGGCTTAACTGATTATTGTTTCAGTCATATGCATGCATGAGCATGTGCCAAGTCAATTCAAGTGAAACATTGAGAGGAGGATACCACAGTGTCATACCAAGTTATGAATAGAACAATGCAAGAAAACATTCATATGACATGCTACAAGCTATTAGCGAGCTGGAGCTAATCATAAGAAAGCAAGAACTACTAAGCATCCATAAATAACATACACCCTACATGAACAGACTAAGCATGCCCACAATGATGAGTATATGTACAAAAATGAAAACAAATAGAGTTCGTTACCAGCCTCTTACCACACCTTAAGTTGTCATTAATCCTCATTATTGCCCTTTACTTGTGTAACTTTAATAATAACATGAAACCAAATTCCACTGAGGACTGCTGAACCCTGCAACAAACTTCACAAAACCAAAGAAGAACAACAAATATTTTTGGTGTTTTTGATTTTTAAAGGCAAGAACAAAAAGGAAGAACAAGCAAAGCGAAATCTTTTTGGGTTTTTCGAATAGTTCATACAAAGCAAAAAGGAAGAAGCAAACCAAGGCAAAGAGAAAAAGAAGCAAACAAAGAGAAACAGCGGAAATATTTTTGGTCTTTTTGTTTTAGAAAGCAAAGGTGAAGAAAGAACGAAAACTAAAAAGAGAACGAAGCATGGATATACAAAGTACCGACTAAGAATGATATGTAGTGAGTGTGATGTCGGTGTACCTCCCCCCAAGCTTAGGATTTTGGCCTAAGTGGGTATCAATCCCAAGCTGGCCAAGATGGAGCGCCTCCGTAGTACGGCGAGGAGGTACCCTCGTCCTGATACGAGCTCGAGGACGCCCCACCGTAGTGCCTAGAGTAGTCATAAGAAGGCACATCCTCCTGGTGCTTCCTGTGGAAACCAAGCTACCAGAGCTGCTCATCCACCTGATCAAAGTAGATTGCGGCAAAGGAATTTCCCTCTCGTCTCCGTCATTAAACAACATCCTGTATACTAAACCCTCCATACTAGAGTTAGCAGTGACAAAGTGATGTGTTTTCATAGCAGCAAGATCAAGCCTTTGTGGTGTTAACACAGTATCATTAGGTTCCACAGAAAGTTCTAATGCAGCAACCATGCGTGAGGCAATGATGCCCCCATAAATAGGTCCCTAGCAGCTAGGCGGCATGCAATAAGAGAGCCAAGATTGTACTTGGTATCATTCTTAAGTGCAGCAGCGAGGAAGGCTAAATGATAATTAGAAATATTACTAGTGTTCTCCCTACCAAGAATGCTAGTGGCAAGATAATAAGCAAAATATCTAAGAGCTAGGAGTTGAATGTTCCTTATCTTCCCGCGCTGAGCTACGCGGTCATCGTCATTTGTCACACTTCATTAGAGCTCCAGCAAATCAGCGGGTCGACCTTGGATCTTCTTCACTGTCCCCGTCGTGCCTATACCTATAATGTTGCAAAATCTTTCCAATGACATGGTAATAGGCTGATTATAAATTTGAAACGAAACAGATGACTGATAAGGGGTGTTAGTGAAAACAAAACTCTCAACGAAATTTTTGGTGAGCACGGCATATTGCTCACTCTCATCTTCCATGTACGTGGTCAAGCCAACCCTCTGAACTAGTAGTAAGAAATCATTGAGGATCCCTGTAGCTTACAAAAAGGTAAAACAAGGGAAGGCAGATGGGTGAGCATCTCCCTCATCTCCTTCATTGCCAAAGCGTGGTGCAATAAGATCTTCATTCTATGAAGGCCGAAACTGAGAGGCTGATCTTGAAGGCCTTGACCTCCTAGGTGTGTCCCTCTCAAATATTTCTCGAAATGTGTGGTTGTTCATCTTTGATATTCTGAAATTTAAACAACCATTATACATGTGATTGCAAAGTGAATACATAATGAAGGGAACTACTCATAGGGACTTGTAAGAGGCCTAAACATGCATCAAAACAATATCTCTAAGCATTGAACAAGCTTACAAGCTCTCATAACCTATCACCTACATTAGCAAAATACTCAAGATATAAACCACTAAACACAAATCTACTTGGACAAGCGGAGGAGTCACATACCGGAGAACAAATGCTCCAAATTTCAGCAGCAAAGATGGGCTGAGCAAGATGATCGAAAAATCACGGACAAGAACAGCAAGAACACGATTTTGAGCAATGAACTAGTGTTTTCTCAGGAGAGAGAAGGCAGTGGGAAGTGATAGAGTGAGTGGAGGGCCAGGGGTGGCCCACACCATGGCCAAGCGAGCCCCTGGGCTGGTCGCGCCACCTGGTGGGCTCCCCTAGTACTCTCCAGGCACTTCTCTGCCCCTTTTTTCATGTAAAAATTTAATATGAATTTTCTAGAATTTTTGAGACACTATTTTTGAGCAATTTTTAGGTATAGATGAATAATTTTCTAACAGAAAGATGTTTTTGGAATGATGCAAAAGCAAAACAAAACTAAAACTTCAGAAGTTCTAAGACACTCTAATATGCAAGCAACTAACAATAGAAAAGTAAACTAAGCGAAAGCAAAAACTAAAATGGATAAAATAAAAGTAAGCAAAGATAATGATGGTGAAAACATTGTTTTGTTCATTAAAATCCTTTTGTTAACAAGGTTGATCAGGTCTTGTTACCAAAACAATTTTATATGAAACAAAACTTTGTATTCCACTAATGATTATGTTACCTCAACCTTGATAGCAATGGTCCCAATCATAATAGTTTCATAATTTTATCATGGTATGGGACAATATATTTCTCCAACTTGGATGCCCTCAACATGTTCAATTGAATTTAAGCCATAAGTCCTATCAATATTCTTGGGGAAATAGACAGTATGCTCCTTGTCATTAACATTAAAAGTCACCTTTCCTTGATTACAATTAATAATAGCTCCTGCAGTATTAAGAAAAGGTCTCCCAAGAATAATAGACATATTGTCATCTTTAGGCATTTCAAGCACAACAAAATTAGTTAATATCAAGCAATTATGAGCCACTTGAACAGGTACATCCTCACATATACCAAAAGGAATAGTAGTAGATTTATCACCCATTTGCAAAGATATATCAGTTGGTATTAGCTTTTCCAGTTGAAGTCTCTTATAGAGAGAAAAAGGCATAACACTAACTCCTACTCCCAAATCACACAAAGCAGTTCTAACGTAACTATTTTTAATAGAGCAAGGAATAGTTGGAATCCCTTGGTCTCCAAGTTTCTTAGGAACCTTACCATTAAAGGAATAATTAGCAAGCAAAGTAGAAATTTCTTCATTAGGGATCTTCCTTTTATTCGAAACAATATCCTTCATATACTTTGAATAAGGAGGAAATTTAATAGCATCCGTTAAGGGAATTTGCAAGAATAAAGGTTTCATCCACTCACAAAACTTGTTATAGTGTTCATCTTCCTTTGACTTGTGTTTCTTATCAGGGAAAGGCATAGGTTTTTGGACCCAAGGCTCTCTTTCACTACCATGTTTCTTAGCAACAAAATCTTTTTAGTGTATTTAGTCTTCTTAGTGTGCCTTTCAGGTTCTTCTTCAACTTTTTCTTTATCAGGAGCATCATTTTCTTCATTACCACTTTTAGTTACAGCATCAGAGACAAATATACTATTAGGATCTTTAGCAGGTTCAGAAGGTTGTACAATAGTTTTATGTTTCTTTTTCCTTTCCTTAGGAGTAGTACCACTATTTTCAGTTTGTTGAGAATCCTGCTCAATTCTTTTAGGATGCCCCTCAGGATATAGAGGATCCTAGGTAGCAGCAGCACTTCTAGTTCTAATTTCATAAGCATGTTTTTCCTTAGCATCATTAACTAGCAAATCTTTTTGTACCTTAATAAGCTGATCAGTTTGAGTTTGAACCATTTGAAAATGTTTAACCAGCATTTTAACATCATTACAAGTCTTATCCACAATATCTTTTAACTCAACAATAGCTCTAGACTTTTCCATTAAACACCCTTTTATTGAAATTATCTTGCTTAACAATAAAAACATCAAATTCTTCTAAGCATTGATCAGGAGGTTTAGAGTAAGGGATATCACCTTCATCAAAATGTTGGAGAGAGTATACCTCAATAGTGGATGAGTGGGATATTGGCTTACATAATTCTTCTATAGGAGGTAAATTCTTGACGTCTGCAACTTTAATTCCCTTCTCCTTAAGACATTTCTTAGCTTCCTTCGTCACTTCATCATTTAGTTCAATAACTCGCCTCTTCTTTGATGTTGGTATAGGCGCAGGAATAGTTGGTTCAGGTATAGTTGTCTCAGGTATAGCTCGTTCAGGAGGAGTCCAATCTTCATAATTCTTGCTTATTTTAGCCATTAATTCCTCAGCTTCCTTGGGAGTCCTATTCCTGAAAACACAATCAGCACAAATATCCAGGTATGTCCTAGATTCTTCAGTTAGTCCATTATAAAATATATCAAGAAGCTCATTCTTAGGTAATGGACATCTAGCCTGTGCATGAATCAAAGCACAAAACCTTGCCCATGATTCAGGTAATATCTCTTTTTCTCCCTGTTTAAAATCAAGCAACAAAGTTTCTGAAGGAAGGTACTAATAGCATGTCTAGCACTAGGAGAAAAATAGCATGTCTAGCACTAGGAGAAAAATATTTCAGAAGGAAGGTACTAATCAAGCAATCCGGGCTATCAATAGATCCAGGAGGTAAATTATTAAACCAAGTTTTAGCTTCTCCTTTCAGCGAGAAAGGGAAAATTTTAGCAACAAAGTAGGTGCGCATCTTAATATCATCAGAAAATAGGCCACTCATGGTAGAAAGATCAGTCATATGTGCTACCGCACTTTCATTCTTAGTCCCACAAAAAGGTTCTTTCTCAACAATAGTTATGTAAGATAGATAAGGAGAAAAATCATAATCCTTACTTTAATGTTTATGGGATATGCAGCAAACTTAGCATTAGGAGACAATTTGGGTTTTATAGTACGCCTCTCAAGGAGACTCTTAATAGCACTCCTATCATGGGTGTTTTGACATTCTTTAATAAATTCATCGGTCATCTCTATATAACCATCTTGAATATCATAGCTTTCTCTAGACTCAGGTGAATTGACATGCGTAGTAGTGTCTTCATTAGGAGTTTTAGTATTTCCAGTTATAGTTCTAGCAATTGTAGCATCGAGGAAAGGACCTAATGAACCACTCTTATCAAGCACAGTAGAAGAAGCATCATAAGTATTAGAAGTTTCAGATTCAGCAGTAGTAGCAGTGTGTGTAGCATGTGTATGTGGTGGTTGATACGTCCAAAACGTATCTACTTTCCCGAACACTTTTGCTATTTGTTTTCCTCTAAACTTGTGTGATTTGTTTACAACTAACACGGACTGACGCTGTTTTCAGTAGAATTATCTTGGTGTCTAGTTTTTGTGCAGAAAATCAACTATCAGGAAAAATCCCGGAAATTATGCCAAAAATCCTATTTCACCAGAAGACTCAATGGAGCCAGAAGACGAGACGGAGTAGGGCCACGAGGGGCCCACACCACCTGGCCGCGCGGGCTAGGCCAGGTCGCGCCTGGGGTGGTGTGGCTGCCTCGGCTTCCCCTTCGGTGTCCCTCTTACCTATAAGTTGCTTCTTGACCTAAAAACCAAGGGGGGTTCGATGTTTTTCCAGAAAGAGTTCCGCTGTGCCGCCACCACCAGATTCCGTGATTCGGAACCAGAAACTCTGTTCTGGCACCCTGCCAGGACGGGGAATTGGAGTAGATCATCACCATCGCTTCTCCATCGACCATCCATGTTTCCCCCATCTATGAGTGAGTAATCCCCCGCTTTAGGCTATGGGGATGGTAGGGATTGGATGAGATCGTTCATGTAATGGCATCAGATTGTTAGGGCATGGTGCCTAGTATCTTTTATTAGTGCTTTTTGACTTTGTTGCAAATTTTTATGCTTAATGCTTGTCACTAGGTATCGAGTGCCATGATTTCAGATCTGAACATGTTATTGATTCATTATGACAGTATTCTTCATGGCCTTACCTGCAAGTTGTATACACATGTTGTTGTCCCGAACCAAAGGCCCCGAAGTGACAGCAATCGGGATAACCGGAGGGAATGACTTTGATGTGAGGATCACGTGTCTTCATGGAGTGTTAATGCTTTGCTCCGGTGCTCTATTAAAAGGAGCACCTTAATTGCCAGTAGTTCCCTTGAGTACCCGCTGCAAACGGGCTGGCAGGACAAAAGATGTTGTGCAAGTTCTCATTGCGAGCACGTATGACTATATATGAAACACATGCCTATGATTATTTAGTACTTGGATGCTTTATCTTATTTATCTGCAAATGCCCTATGTCTTGATTGCCATGTGAATTGTCTTGTCCATGCAACACCCGTCCATCCATCCCTATGGCTACTACGCTTTAATCCTATTGTTTACTGCAACTGTTACTATTGTCTTTACTTTTACTACTGCTATTACTTTGCTATTGCTACTACAAAACTGTTGCTACTAATAAACTGCTATGAGCAAGATTATTTCCAGGTGCAGCTGAATTGACAACTCAGTTGTTAAGGCTTATAAATATTCTTTGGCTCCCCTTGAGTCGAATCAATAAACTGGGTTTCACTTCCCTCGAAAATACTACGATACACCCCCTATACTTGTGGGTCATCAAGACTATTTTCTGGCGCCGTTGCCGGGGAACATAGCTTTATTTATCAAGTTCACTTGGAATCACTATTGTTCGTTGCCATCCATCCATCATGGATAAGTCTCGTGATGGCACGGTTACTATTTTACCACCCACTACAAGAAGAGGTACGGTTCTGAACACCTCTGTTGCTCTTGATTCACCATTTGTTATGAGTAAGCTCCTTACACCACCACATACACATGCTACATACACTACTATTACTGCTGAATCTGAAACTTCTGATACTGATGATGATGCTTCTACTCTGCTTGATAAGAGTGGTTCATTAGGTCCTTTCCTAGATGCTATGATTGCTAGAACTATAGCTGGAAATACTGAAACTCCTAATGAAGACACTACTACACCTGTCAGTTCACCTGAGTCTAGAGAGAGCTATGATATTGAAGACGGTTATATTGAGATGACCGATGAATTTAATAAAGAATGTCAAAACACCCATGATAGGAGTGCTATTAAGAGTCTCCTTGAGAGGCGTATGATAAAACCCAAATTGTCTCCTAATGCTAAGTTTGCTACATCTGCCATAAACATTAAAGATAAGGATTATGATTTCTCTCTTGATCTTTCTTACATAGCTATTGTTGAGAATGAACCTTTTTGTGGGAGTAAGAATGAAAGTGCGGTAGCACATATGACTGAGCTTTCTACCATGAGTGGCCTGTTTTCTGATGATATTAAGATGCGCACCTACTTTGTTGCTAAAATTTCCCCTTCTTCACTAAAAGGAGAAGCTAAATTTTGGTTTAATAATTTACCTCCTGGATCTATTGATAGCCCTGATTTCTTGATTAGTACTTTCTTACAGAAATATTTTCCTCGTACTGCTAGACATGCTATTTTGCAGGAACTTTTTGATTTTAAACAGGGAGTGATACGTCCATAATGTATCTATAATTTTTGATGGTTTTATGCTAATAATATGCTTTTGACACTCCTTTTTGTATAAAGTTTATGATTTATTTGGACTAACCTACTAATAGTTGCAAAAGTGCACAATGTTCTTGTTTTACACTTTGATGTGTAGGATTATCAAGATACAAGTGTAAACATTGTTGGAGTCAAATTGGGATATTTCCAAAAATCTGTCTCAGAACTCTTTTTGAAGAAGGTCGCGTTTCAGGTCGAACACGGCGTCAAACGGAAAACTCTTCAACTACAAAGTTGTTGGAAATTTCGCGGCAAACGTTCTGGACATAAAATTTAGCTAATTCCGAGTCCGGACGGGCCTTTTAGACCCGATTTACTACAAACCAAGATGGGGTGACGGGAATCCGCGAAGCTATATAAATTGAGGAAATCTAATTCGCCCAGGGTATCTCGACCAACGAATTTGCAGCCACAAAAGCCATGTTTTTGCCTCCCCCATGGATCCCATCTTCATGGGGGAGGGCTCCCAAGAAGCCATGAAGGAAGGGGGCTAAGGGGCGGTGCTTCCCCATGATACCGGCAGCGGGGAAGGAGTCCCCCGCGCCACCGCCGGCGCCACCGCCGCCCTCTTCACCATCTTTACCGTCATCTCCATCACCTAATCCTCCTAGTATGCAGTGGTTCATCCTTCCACACACCTCTGTACCGTCCTATGTAAACATGGTGTTTGATGCTATAAGTTATAATCCTATGATCTATGTCATGTTTGCGTAGTTTCTTTGTTCTTAGATTGAATGGTTGAACGTCTTTGGTTCATTAGAGTTGTATATTGATATGGTACAGTCCTTTGGTGTCCATTATATTTGTGCGCGCATGGATTAAACATCATAGGGTTTGTATTATGTGTAAGAGGAAGGGGGAAGTTCTGCCGGAGTGACAGAAACCTGAGGATGCGAACCGGAATGTTGCACGTGTAGGAGTAAGAGGACCATTAAACTTAAGGCTATGGTTGGGGAAACCTTAATGCATTGATTAGTACTTACGGATGTTTGCTAACAATTCAATCATATAGTATATGTAATTTCAAGTAGTGAATGACATGTATATTTAGCCTCTCCCACATAGAAAACTGCATCGAAGACAATAAACCCAATCTATTCGCTATTTAAACTTGGACAAAGCCACCACAATTACCACCACTATTCTACACTCATGGTTCTATTAGTTTAGTGTATTTTATTGCTGCAGCAACTAGCTTTACTTTCTTGTTATTTATTATCATGCAAAGCTATCTCAATTACTCGTATTGTTGCTCTAGTTTTATTTCCTAGATAATACAAACGTTTAGTGTGAGTAGAGTTGTATAAGTGGTTGATAGAACTTGAGAGAATATTTATCCTACCTTTAGATCCTCATTGGGCTCGACACTCTTACTTATCGAAAAGGCTACACAGGATCCCCTATACTTGTGGGTTATTGATACGTCCATTTTGCATCACTATTCTATGTCATAATTCACTGTTATTCATTGATATATTTCGTATTGGGAGGTGATACTTTTGTTATTTCATCTGTTTTTGCATGGCTGATGACTTTTGGAGCATGGACCACTGCAGTCAGGATTCTGATGGAAAAGGTGCTGTTTGGAGGCAAAATTCGTGAAGATCAGAAAATCTGGGAAAATACATGGAAAATCCTATTTTTCCAGAAGACGAAGGAAGCCAGAAGGGAGGCTGGAGATGGGCCACAAGGGGCACACACCACCCCTGGAGCGGGCCAGCCTAGGCCGCGCCACCAGGTGGTGTGGCCGCCCTGGTCCACCCCTGGCACTCCCCTCTGGCGTATTTTATCCTCCCGAAACCCTAAGACTCGGGGAGTAACCATAGAAAGATTCCACCGCCTCTGCGGGGCGGAAAACACCGAGAAAGAAAGATCTCTCCAGCAGACAGATTTCTGCCGGGGGAATTCCTTCCCTGAGAGGGGAGATCGTCACCATCAACACCATCATCAAGCTGGACTTCATCGGGATCATCATCATCACCACCATCATCACCATCTCCATATTGCCGTAACAATTGCGTTGAATCTTGCATAGTTCATAGGGGAAACTTTCCCGATGTTGATTATTCTTTGTAGTTGATGCTATAGAGTGAACCATTGAATTATTGTTTATGTTCAGATTGTTATACATCATTATTCCATCTCTGATCATGATCCATATGATGTCTTGTGAGTAGTTCGTTTTGTTCTTGAGGACATGGGAGAAGTCCTGTTGTTAGTAGTGGAGTTGGGTTGAGAAAGATGCAATAGTTTGATATTTCAGTTGTGGTGTACTTCTTGTAGTGGTGTCATGTGAACGTCGACTACATGACACTTCACCTATATGGGCCTAGGGGAATGCATTGTGTATTTGGCTACTAATCGCAGGGGTTGCCGGAGTGACAGAAACCTGAACCCCCGTTAGGAAACCATTGCACAAGGGACGTAAGGGTCTTAGAGTTTAAAGTTGTGGTTAGGTTTCTACCTTAATTACTTTATTTTACTTACGGATGTTTGCAAGGGGTATAATCACAAGTATGTATTAGTCCTAGGAAGTTCGGTACATTAGCACAGGTTCACCCACACAACACTTAGCAAGCTAAAGAAGATTGATCAACTATATGAAGCGAAAGCACTTGACAGTCTTCCCATGTGTCCTCGAGAATGTTTGGTCATCTTAAGTAATACAACCGGCTTGTCCTTTGCTGCATAAAGGATTGGGCCACTTGCTGCATTTATTCCTACTGTCATTTATTTACTCGTACTTTGTTTACTTTCTTTATCA
Organism: Avena insularis; assembly: GCA_023614405.1. NCBI lineage: Eukaryota > Viridiplantae > Streptophyta > Magnoliopsida > Poales > Poaceae > Avena > Avena insularis. The sequence continues at coordinate 96,485,596 of CM042686.1, forward strand.
AAAACCCCTAAAAATCCGTTTGCTAAGTATTTGCAGAGAATTCTGATCCATACCACTAGCCACACTTCGCTCCTCTTTGGGTTCGACACTCTTACTTATCAAAAATACTGCGATACACCCCCTATACTTGTGGGTCATCAAGACTATTTTCTGGCGCTGTTGCCGGGGAGTGAAGCGCTATTGGAGAGTGGAGCTGGTAAAGGAAACTTCTACTGTGAGTATTGTTTATACATTAGTTGCTTTATTTTCGTTATGGATAATTCGCTGAGTTTCTTATTTGGTAATGCTACTACCACTGCTAAGGTAGTAGATAAGCCACCACCTGCTGAGAATGATGCTTTCAAAATACCTACAAGAATTATTGATCGTGTTATGGATAACTACTATGTTGGCGATGTAACTGTCCATCCTAGTGATCATTTGCTCTTTATACACGAATTATGTGGGTTGTTCAAGTGTGAAGGTATTACTACAGATCAAGTTAAGAAGAAGTTATTCTCATTATCACTAAAAGGAAGAGCTGAGGAATGGTATAAGCTGCTGAAGAATGGTCAAGCTCTTGAATGGGAGGAAATAGTGCCTCTCTTTTATTCAAAGTTTTATCCTCCTAGTGAGATTCATAAAGATCGGAATCAAATATACAACTTTTGGCCTCTTGATGGAGAGAGTATAGCCCAAGCTTGGGGGAGATTGAAGTTACTAATGCTCAAATGTCCCATTCATGAGCTCCCCAACAATATTATTATCAATAACTTTTATGCAAGGCTTTCTCTTCATGATAAAGATTTATTGGATGCTTCTTGTGCTGGATCATTCACTCGCATGGAAAAAGAAGCTAAATTGGATCTTCTGGACCATATTCAAGATAATGCTGAAGCATGGGAGAATGACAAAGGTAGAAAGTCAGGTATAAATTATGATTATGAATGCATTGAATCTTTTATGGGAACTGATGACTTTCAAAATATTAAAAATGCTTATGGTCTAGACTCTCAAGCTATTGCTTCTTATTTTAAGGCTTTTGCTTCCTACATTGAAGTGCCTAAAAAGAAGTGGAATAAGTATCATGAACCTTATAAATATGCTGCTAAGAGTGTTCCTTCAAGAAATACTGAAGTTTATACTGCTAATCATGTCTTACCTGAACCTTATATTGAGAAAATGCCTTTCCCAGTTAAGATAAAGGAACACTCTATGATAGCTAGTATGTTTAATGAAAGTACAAATAAAGTAGTTGAACCTGATAAACAAATGGTTGATGAACCTATAATAGCAAATGTGAAAGACTTTGTTACTAAATATGAAGAAGAGGGACACACTATCCTTTGTAAGGATACCTCTAATATTGTTTCACATAGTAGTGTTATGAGAGCTAGTATTCCTGTGTTTTCTGTTAGAATAAGTGATCATTGCTACGATGATCCTTGTGATAGTTATATTGTTAAGTTTATGCATGAGACTAAAAGTTACTATGAAAGAGGAAAAAGTGTTCGTATGCATCTCAATAAGATCAAGTTTCCTCGTTTTATGTTGAAAGTTTTTATGTTGCACTTCTTTTGCCTTCCTATGCTAGTAGCCTCTGGTTTCAAAAATTTGTTTGTTTACAAAATTCCCTTGCATAGGAAGTGGGTTAGACTTAAATGTGTGTAATTTTGCTTCTTAATGCTCCCTTTCACCTCAATTCATATTCTTATGTGAGCATCTTCAAAATTATCATGCCCATCTTAATGGCTATAAAGAAAGAGCTTTTTGGGAGACAACCCAATTTATTTTTTCTTTCAGTTTGTTTTTATTTCTTTGAGTGTTGGAAGTTATTACTTCGTTAACAACCACTCCTTATCCTTTTTGTTTGGTTTTTGTGTCAATCAACATCTAATGAGAGAGAAGTAAGATTTGGGGAAGTTGCTGTCCCAAAACAGATTTTTTGTGTTGCACCGTAAAATTCGTGAGAGATCTCTGTATGTCGGATTGAGCTGTAATTTTTTTGCTTCTGCCCCAGGTTGTTATTTAACTTTCGTTAGTTTTACACTTTTTTATTTGAGCAACATAAGATGTTCGAAAAAATTGATCTTTACCTGCTGGTCTGTTTTGACAGATTTTGCCACTCTTGCATTTGCTTCTTTAATCGATTTCCTTTTTGAATTCTTTTTGGGTTTTCAGAAGGAGTTGCTACAGTAGCTTATGTTTTGATGGTTTTCATTTGAAGTTGGACTCAAAAGGTTTTATCACATCACTTATACTAATGTTGCTAATGAGAACTATGTGGAGTTTTGTGTGAAAGAAATTTCCAGGTAGTGGAGATAATGGTGTAATAAGGAAGAGAAGGGTTTTTATGACTCAAGTAATAAGTGTAGGAAGATGAAGATATCAATGATATTCAAGTGGTGACTCCGGAAGAATCTACTAGATACCAAATTCAGAGACCTGCAGAGTCCGTTTTCAAATAGGTAACAGTTCTGGTAAGAAAAGTTCCACGAAAACACTATCCAACTATATTTTTCCAGTTTTTAGTCAATATAGAAAGCTAAGAAGCGAAAGGGGGACGGATACGGAGCCAGGGTGGCTCACACCACCCTGGGGCACGGGCCCACCCCTGGCCGCGCCACCAGGTGGTGAGTCCACCCCGGACTCCGCCTCTGACTCGTTTTCTCCCAATACTTTCCTTTTCATATGAAACTTCGTAATATATAATCCCCCGGATCCCCCGAGGTTTGTTATCGTGTTTTCGTCGTGTTTTCGTTTCGATCTGTTTCTGCCAGGACATACTCTTTGGAAGCTGAGAAGCACAATGGTGTCCGCCAAGGATAAAGGGAAGGAGCCTATGGGGGAGGATCTTCAAGACCCCAAGCAGGGGCTAGTACCTTTAGTCTCTTGCCCTGCATCAGCGGAAGCCCTACGAGTCACTAAGGAGTTCTGCGATAAGTATCGAGACCTGTAGAGGAAGGTGGACATGCTTCAATGGGAGAATAATAGGCTTCGCAAGATGATGGAAGATTTCCTCACGTCAACTAAGAAAATATTACCACCACCACCGAAGGAGTAATTCGTCATCAGGTTTGGCTTCCCCTTGGTTTGTTCCAAGCTTGGGGGCGTGCCGCGGTATCACATCACTATCTTCAATCTTTTTAACCTTTTTAGTAGAGTCATATCATGAATAGAGAAGTTATTATGTAGGATGGTTTGCATTATGGAAGTGTCCCCTCTCTCGTTAGATATGTATCCCTTGGTGTGAGTTGCCGTTTTGGAATATTAATGAGAAGTTCTATCATTCACTCTTTTGCATAGCTTATGTTAGTTTTCAATTCGTGGTTATATGATTGATCTTGTTGTTAGTATTGGTATCACTTTGGGATCATTGAGTTAATTTAGTTGGTTTTGGCAAACCTGGCTCAGTCAGTAGCACACTACTTTTGAGAGTTGAATGAAAAATATAAAAGTACTCTAAAGAAATATAATTTCATCATCTTTCTTTCTTGAACTGCTCATAAGTTTAGTATTCTCTAGTTAAGATCTTTTGTGCTTCCAAGGAAGATTCCTTGTTTGTCTTTATCACTTGTATGTTTGTTTGTTTCCTTCAACTCTTATACTTGCTACCCAGCCTTGCTAGCCAAAAACCTGTACTGAGAGGGAATTCTTCTCGTGCATCCACCTCCTTAAACTAAAACCCATGCCATTTGTGTCCACCATACCTACCTATTAGCATTATTGCTATTCCAAGTAAATTCATGTTTTATCTACCTCCCAAATTAAACTTGTTATGTGAAAATTAGTGATTAAAGCTCTCACGAACTTGATGGCACACTTTACTTTCTTGCATTTAATAAACTTGAACCATTGTGCCCATCTATGTTGCGTATATGCTTGCGCTTTGTAAGTTGTGGATTAGCAGAACCATGCTGTCATGGGGAACACTTTCAACATTGCACTGGTACTTTGTACCTAGTTGATATCATGTTCTTTTGTCTATGAATGACGTCGGTGTGAAATGAAAGGGGAGCTTGTAAGTCCATGGAGTTATGTATATGTTTTAGAGAAACGCCTGGGCTGCTGGTCTAATCCATGCTGACATGGTGGAAACCTGCAGCGTAACCATAACGAGCATCTATGAAGCATTCTTCTTATTAAAAAAAGAGTCCGATATTGAGAAAAAAGAGAAAAAGAAAAAAGAGATTATGAAAAGAGGAAAGAGAGAAAAAAGCACCATATTCCCATGGTAAATAAGAAGATTGTTGAGATGCTTGTTGTCTGCTTGCCTTGTCATTTTGATATGGGGATTCTTCCGTATCATCGGGCAAGGGGTACCCCGTTGGCGGTCCTCTATGATACACATATGCTTACAATGACAAGAACTTACCGGTGACTAAACTTGATTAGCATGAGGAGCGCCCTCGTATTCAAGGGACATGAGATTCTCAATTTACAACTTGTCAATGCATATCCTCATATTTGATCACTTTAACCTTAATCACCTAAAGATGCCTATGATAGGGGCAATGAGAGCTGAAAGCTAGTAAGTATCATAATTTTTGGGAGCTCTTTATGAGACTTGCAATCCCTGCTTCCCTCTGCGAAGGGCCTTTCTTTTACTTTGTAGTTGAGTCAGTAAACCTATTCCCTTCTATCTCAGCAAGTATTTTAAGTTGTTGTGTTTCATTCATTCATATGATGATTTATTCAATCATGTTTCTTATGTTCCTTGATTTGCTTAATGTGCCTTGAAAGAATCATGCGTTGTTTTAGCATATTAAAGCATAGTATTGTGATATTCTCTTTTGATGCTTTATTTGGGTTGACATGGCGGCTGCTCACACCATGTTATGACTATCCCAAGTCACCATAGCCTTTATGATCCTTTAGTCTTCGACTTGTAATATCACTTTATGCTTTAATTAATGATGTTTTGTCGCTTTGCATGATTATGGCCATCATTGCTCTTTTAGTTAGACGCTCTCAGTCTTTTGCTAGCCTCCATAACCAAGTATGAGTTCCACTCATGCATCCAACTCCAAATAAGACCAAGTTATCCCAAAGAGTCCACCATACCTACCTATTACCATTTGCTATTCCATGTATATTCATGCTTTTATCTACCTTCCGAATTAAACTTGTTATGTGAAAATTAGTGATTAAAGCTCTCACGAACTTGATGGTACACTTTATTTTCCTGCACTTAATAAACTTGAACCATTGTGTCCATCTTTGTTGCGTATATGCTTGCGCTTTATAAGTTGAAGTTAGCAGAACCATGTATCATGGGGAACGCTTTCAACATTGCACTTATATTCCATTGATATCATGATTCTTTTGCTTATGGATCCCGGCGGTGTGAAATAAAAGGGGAACTTGTAAGATCATGGAGTTTGTATGTGTGTTAGAGAAACGCCTGTGCCGCGAGCCTAAGCCATGCCTAATGATGGTGGAAACTTGCAGCATAACCATAATGATCTCTCTATGAAGCAGCCTCAATAAAAACCTATGCAAATAGCAAATAAAAAGATCACTGAGATCCTCATTGTCTGCTTGCCTTGTCATTTTGATTTTGGGACAGCTCATGTATCATGTGCAAGGAGTACCCCGTTGACGGTTCTCTATGATACATATGTACTTACAATGACAAGAGCTTACTTGTGACTAAAGTTGAGTACCATGAGGTTCGGTACTCGTAAGTAAGGGACATGAGATTTCAACTTAGAACTTGTCAAGCATATCCTCTTAGTTGTGTCACTTTTACCTTAATCACCTAAGGATACTTATGATAGGGGCAATGAGAGCTAAAAGCTAATAAGTACCATAATTTTTGGAAGCTCTTTATGAGACTTGAATCCCTGTTTCCTTTCAAGAAGGACTTTCTTTTACTTTTATGTTGAGTCTCCATCTTCTATCTTTATGCACCTATTAAGAGAGCATAGTGGCCATTCTTAGTTTAATGTGCATTGTCCCAGAACTTGTTGATTGATGCATAACGTTGATATTGCTTGTTCTTAAACTATTTGTATCTAGTCACCCTTATGAACTTTGAAGGTGTCCTATGCATTTATGTTTTGCTACTCTATGAGGGACAAGCTGAATACCATTCTCACTATGCTTTCTTTATGTGAAAAAAATAAACGTATTGCAATGCATTGTTATTCATGAATCTTTTGTTTGAGCCTTTTCATTTTACAACATAGTTGCTCTGTCTTATTGTTAGAACTCTATCTTTCATGATTCATGTTTAGAGTACCTTAATCCCAGCTATCAATGCTTTTACAATAATGATGATCAAGATTGTGTTGTCTGCATGTCACATCAAAAATTATATTGTTTTGATCGTTTACCTACTCGAGGACGAGCAGGAACTAAGCTTGGGGATGTTGATACGTCTATAATGTATCTATATTTTTTGATGGTTTTATGCTAATAATATGCTTTTGACACTCCTTTTTGTATAAAATTTATGATTTATTTGGACTAACCTACTAATAGTTGCAAAAGTGCACAATATTCTTGTTTTACACTTTGATATGTAGGAATTACCAAGAATACAAGTGGAAACCTTGTTGGAGTGAAATTGGGATTTTTTCAGAAATCTGTCTCAGAACTCTTTTTGAAGAAGGTCACATTTCGGGTCGAAGACGGCGTCAGACGGAAAACTCTTCATCTACAAAGTTGTTGGAAATTTCGCGACAAACGTTCTGGACATAAAATTTAGCTGATTCTGAGTCAGGACAGGCCTTTTAGGCCCAATTTAATTACTGCAGCCCAAGATGGGATGACAGGAATCCGAGAAGCTATATAAAGGGAGGAAACCGAATTCGCCCAGTGTATCTCCACCAACGAATTTGGAGCCACAAACGCCACGTTTTTGCCTCCCCTATGGATCCCATCTCCATGGGGAGGGCTCCCAAGAAGCCATGAAGGAAGGGGGCTAAGGGGCGGTGCTCCCCCATGATACTGGCAGCGGGGAAGGAGTCCCCCGCGCCGCCGCTGTCGCCACTGCCGCCCTCTTCACCATATTCACCGTCATCTCCATCACCTAATCCTCCTAGTATGCAGTGGTTCATCCTCCCACACACCTCTGTACCGTCCTATGTAAACATGGTGTTTGATGCTATAAGTTATAATCCTATGATCTATGTCATGTTTTCGTAGTTTCTTTGTTCTTAGATTGAATGGTTGAACGTCTTTGGTTCATTAGAGTTGTATGTTGATATGGTAAAGTCCTTTGGTGTCCATTATATTTGTGCGCGCATGGATTAAATATCATAGGGTTTGTAGTATGTGTAAGAGGAAGGGGAAGTTCTGCCGGAGTGATAGAAACTTGAGGACGCGAACCGGAATGTTGCATGTATGGGAGTAAGAGGACCATTAAACTTAAGGCTATGGTTGGGGAAACCTTAATGCATTGATTAGTACTTATGGATGTTTGCTAACAATCCAATCATATAGTACATGTAATTCAAAGTAGTGAAGCGCATGTATATTTAGCCTCTCTCACATAGAAAACTGCATCGAAGACAATGAACCCGATCTATTCGTTATTTAAACTTGGACAAAGCCACCACAATTACCACCACTATTCCACACTCATGGTTCTGTTAGTTTAGTGTATTTTATTGCTGCAACAACTAGTTTTACTTTCTTGTCATTTATTATCATGCAAAGCTATCTCTATTACTCGTGTTCTTGCTCTAGTTTTATTTCCTAGATAATGCAAACGTTTAGTGTGTGTAGAGTTGTATCAGTGGTTGATAGAACTTTAGAGAATATTTATCCTACCTTTAGCTCCTTGTTGGGTTCGACACTCTTACTTATCGAAAAGGCTACACACGATCCCCTATACTTGTGGGTTATCAAGACCTTTTCTGGCGCCGTTGCCGGGGAGCAATAGCGTGTGGGTGAATATTCTTGTGTGCACTTGTTTGATTTATCTCTAAGTAGGTTTTACTTTCAGTTTTAAGTTGTTCTCTATCTTAGTATGGATATGGAATGCGAATTACAAAAAAAGAGTAGTTGTACTTGTTACCTAAAAACATTTTAAAAAAGGAAAGTGATTGGAAAGATGAGTAATGGTTAAGTGGGGGTCGACCTTGAATTCTTGTGTTCATGCCTATGAAACCAAAACAAATCTTTCCATGGAAGCTTTTCAGTTAAAAACTTGTAGGAATGCATGAAGCCTTTAAAAAGAAAGATATTTCTGGTATTGATCTTAATGTTTATTCATTCGAAAATACTTGAATCTTGATCCTATGCCTAACTTAAAGGTATTAAAGAAAAGTACTTATTGGGAGATAACCCAAAAGTTTTAGTTGAGTCTTGGAAGTTATTGCTTTAGTAATAACCTATCCTTATATTTTTTTATTTGCTTTTTGTGCCAAGAGTAACCTCTAATGAGAGAGAAGTAATGCTTGGGAAAGTTGCTGTCCCGAAACAGATTTTTGTGCTTTGCTGTAAAAATTCGTGTAAAATCTCTGTACGTCGGTTTGGGCTGTAATTGTTTATGCTTCTGACCTAGGTTATTATCCAACTTTCGTTAGTTCAACACTTTTAGATTTGAGCAACATAAGGTCTTCTAAAAAATTGGTTTCTATCTGCTAGTCTGTTTTGACAGATTTCTGCCATTATTTGCATTTGCTTCTTGTTGATTCCTTTTTGGATTCTCTTTGGGGAATTGAGCTTTTTAAGGGAAGTGCTACAGCATTTGTGTTTTAATGGAAGTTTTATTGGTGTTGAAACTGAACCCAAAGACTTATTATCTTGAGTACACTAATATTGCTAATGAAGATTATGTGAAGTTTTGTATGAAGGAAAAATTTCAGGTGTTAAGGAAAGAATGATGTAATGAGATGAAGAATGGACTAAAGCTCAAGCTTGGGGATGGCACCCCGTGTCATCCCAAGAAATATCCAAGAAGTACAAGTGTCAAAGCTTGGGGATGCCCAAGGCATCCCCTTCTTCATCAATAAAAATCTCAGGTTCTTCCAAACACTTCATTTTTATTGTTTCATGCACAATTGTGTTGTTCTTGGAGCGTCTTCTATTTTCGTTTTTGGTTTTAGTTTGCTTGGTTTGCTTAGTTTTCTTGAATAAATTGGTTGGACCCCCTCTTTCATACATTAGTTTTCAAATAAGTGTGGTTTGGATTGGAAAAGAGTAGGAAAAGTTCATGCTTAAGTGGTAAAAGGAGCTCGTTTTTTATGGTGGCCTATGCTTTGTCATGTCATGCTTGATATTATTTACGATTTATGCTTAGTGATTTTTGCTGTAGCATGACATGTTATAAACAATTGAGATTGCTTAATGTGCCTTGAAAGAAGCATGTGTTGTTTTAGCATATTAAAGCGTAATATTGTGGTATTCTCTTTTGATGCTTTATTTGGGTTGACTTGGCGCATGCTCACACCATGTTATGACTATCCCAAGTCACCATAGCCTTTATGATCCTTTAGTTTTTGACTTGTAATATCACTTTATGCTTTAATTAATGATGTTTTGTCACTTTGCATGATTATGGCCATTATTGCTCTTTTAGTTGGTCGCTCCCAATCTTTTGCAAGCCTCCATAACCAAGTATGAGTTCCACTCATGCATCCAACTCCAAATAAAACCAAGTTATACCAAAGAGTCCACCATACCTACCTATTAGCATTTGCTATTCCAAGTATATTCATGCTTTTATCTACCTTCCGAATTAAACTTGTTATGAGAAAACTAGTGATTAAAGCTCTCATGAACTTGATGGCACACTTTACTTTTCTTGCACTTAATAAACTTTAACCATTGTGTCCATCTTTGTTGCGTATATGCTTGCGCTTTATAAGTTGAAGTTAGCAGAACCATGTATCATGGGGAACGCTTTAAACATTGCACTTATATTCCGTTGATATCATGATTCTTTTGCTTATGGATCCCGGCAGTGTGAAATAAAAGGGGAACTTGTAAGATCATGGATTTTGTATGCGTGTTAGAGAAACGCCTGGGCCGCTAGCCTAATCCATGCCTAATCATGGTGGAAACTTGCAGCATAACCATAATGAGCACTCTATGAAGCATCCTCAATAAAAACCTATGCAAATAGCAAATAAAAAGATCACTGAGATCCTCATTGTCTGCTTGCCTTGTCATTTTGATTATGGGACAGCTCATGTATCATGTGCAAGGAGTACCCCGTTGGCAGTTCTCTATGATACATATGTACTTACAATGACAAGAGCTTACTTGTGACTAAAGTTGAGTAGCATGAGGTTCGGTACTCATAAGTAAGGGACATGAGATTTCAACTTAGAACTTGTCAAGCATATCCTCTTAGTTGTGTCACTTTAACCTTAATCACCTAAGGATACTTATGATAGGGGCAATGAGAGCTGAAAGCTAATAAGTACCATAATTTTTGGAAGCTCTTTATGAGACTTGAATCCCTGCTTCCTTTCAAGAAGGACTTTATTTTACTTTTATGTTGAGTCTCCATCTTATATCTTTATGCACCTATTAAGAGATCATAGTGGCCATTCTTAGTTTAATGTGCATTGTCCTAAGACTTGTTGATTGATGCATAACTTTGATAATGCTTGTTCTTAAACTATTTGTATCTCGTCACCCTTATGAACTTTGAAGGTGTCCTATGCATTTATGTTTTGCTACTCTATGAGGGACAAGCTGAATACCATTCTCATTATGCTTTCTTTATGTGAAACAAACAAACGTCTTGCAAAGCATTGTTATTCATTAATCTTGTGTTTCTGCCTTTTCATGTTACAACATAGTTGTTATGTCTTATTGTTAGAACTCTATCTTTCATGATTCATGTTTAGAGTACCTTAATCCTAGCTATCAATACTTTTACAATAATGATGACCAAGATTGTGTTGTCTGCATGTCACCTCAAAAATTATATTGTTTTGATCGTTTACCTACTTGAGGACGAGTAGGAACTAAGCTTGGGGATGTTGATATGTTCATAACGTATCTATAATTTTTGATGGTTTTATGCTAATAATATGCTTTTGACACTCCTTTTTGTATAAAGTTTGTGATTTATTTGGACTAACCTACTAACAGGTGCAAAAGTGCACAATGTTCTTGTTTTACACTTTGATGTGTAGGAATTACCAAGAATACAAGTGGAAACCTTGTTGGAGTCAACTTGGGATTTTTCCAGAAATCTGTCTCAGAACTCTTTTTGAAGATGGTCACGTTTCGGGTCGAAGACGGGGTCAAACGGAAAACTCTTCAAGTATAAACTTGTTGGCAATTTAGCGACAAACGTTCTGGACATAAAATAAAATTTAGCTGATTCCGAGGTCGGACGGGCCTTTTAGGCCCGATTTACTGCAGCCCAAGATGGGGTGACGGGAATCCGAGAAGCTATATAAAGGGAGGAAACCTAATTCTCCCAGGGCATCTCCACCCACAAATTTGCAGCCACCAAAGCCACGTTTTTGCCTCCCCCATGGATCCCATCTCCATGGGGAGGAGAATATCATTTTGCGGCCCGAAAGATGGGGTGTGATGGCCCGGTGTTGATGTATAGCTCGTTGGGAACCCCAAGAGGAAGGTATGATGAGCACAGCAGCAAGTTTCCCTCAGTTATGAAACCAAGGTTTAATCGAACCAGTAGGAGCAAGGAAACACCCCAAAGGTGTTACTAACTGAGCTTTGGCAGGGCGCACTACCGGTGCTAGTAGCAACATGGAGACCTGCACAACACAACCACAAAAGTTTGTCCCCAACTTGCGATGAGGTTGTCAATCTCACCGTGTTTTGCTAAAAACAAAGGATTAAACGTATCGAATGGAAAGAAGTAATAGTTTGTAGAAAATAAACACAAAGTAGTAATAGTTTATAGATTGTATGTAAAAGAAAGGACCGGGATCCATAGTTCACTAGAGGTGGCTCTCCTTAGATAGATAACATGCTGGGTGAACAAATTACAGCGGGGCAATTGACAAACATCGAGAAAGCATACAAGCCTATACTAATCATCTTGACTCCTTTGAAACTTGATTGCGCATTACAACATTATACATTGACCGCCATCCAACTGCATCTATGACTAATAATCCACCTTCAGGTTATCATCCAAACCCCCTCCAGTATTAAGTTGCAAGCAACAGATTATTGCTTTATGAACTGCGTGTAAAGTAAACAATACGATTGTTCTATGAAGAAAGGATTCTTGTTTTCTCCCTAGTAGCAACAGCACATCTAGTACCTTAGAGATTTCTGTCAGTTCCCCAGATTTCCAAAGGCATGAACCCACTATCGATCATAAATACTAACTCTTGGAGTTGCTAGCATCTACTTGGCCAAGATAGCTACTAACAACGGAAAGCATGCAAGATCACAAATAACAAAGACATGATAGAATCAATAATCAATCTGAAATAGCATCTCAATATCCATCGGATCCCCGCAAACACAACATGCAGAATTACAAATAGATGATCTTGATCATGAACGGAGCTCACAAGATCTAAACCTGAAAGCACAAAGGAGGAGAACCAGCCATCTAGCTACTACATGGATCCGTAGTACAAGTATGAACTACTCACGCATCACACCGGAGGCTTGCATGGTGATGAAGAAGGCCTCCAGGGTGAATTCCCCTCTCTGGCAGGGTGCCGGGAAGAGCTTCAGATCCCTCCCGATCTAGGGATGGAGATGACGGCGACTACAAACTCTTTCGTGGATTTTTTGATCGGGTACTTAGGGTTTTCGTCCTGAGGGCATCTTATAGGAGGAAGGAGAGGCTGAGGGGGTGCCTGGGCTAGCCACACCACCCCCTGGCGTGGCCAGGCCTAGCCCGTGCGGCCAGGTGGTGTGGTGGCCCCCTGGCTCCTCTCCGTCTCGTATTCTGGCATCTGATGACTTCCGGTAAAATAGGCACTTTGGCTTTTGTCCCGTCCAATTCCGAGAATATTCATTTTCTGACTTTCCTGGAACCAAAAACAACAGAAAACAGGTAGCTGACACTGTGGCTCTTGTTAATAGGTTAGTCCAAGAAATCATATGAAAAGTACTCCAAAGTGTGGACAAAACACAAGAAAGTGGATAAAACCAAGCATGGAACATCAAAAATTATAGATACATTTGCAATGTATCAACATTCCCAAGATTAACTCCTGCTCGTCCTCGAGTAGGTAAGTGATAAAAAGAAAGAATAATTTTTGAGGTGACATGCACCATCAAAGACTTGATCAAAGTATTTGCAAAACATTCAAAGCTAGGATCATAGTACTTCAATCATAACATGAAAGACAAAGTTCTAGCAATAAAACAAAGAAACTATGATGCAACATGAAAAGGCACAAACAAAAGATTCATGAATAACAATGCTTTGCAAGATGTTTGTTTGTTTCACATAAATAAAACATAGCATAATAGTATTCAGCTTGTCCCTCATAGAGTAGCAAATATAAATGCATAGGACACCTTCAAAGTTCATAAGAGTGACTAGATACAAATAGTTTAAAACAAGCAATATCAAGTTATGCATCAATTAACTAGTCTTGGGACAATGCACATAGAACTAAGAATGGCCACTATGCTCTCAAAGTAGGTGCATAAACATAGAAGGTGGAGACTTAATATGTAATGGTGGAAGAAAAGCCTTAATAAAAGGAAGCAGGGATTCAAGTCTCATAAAGAGCTTCCAAAAATTATGGTACTTATAGCTTTCATCTCTCATTGCCCCTATCATAAGCATCTTGAAGTGATTAAGGTTAAAGTGAACAAACTATGGTGTACATGCTTGACGAAGTATAAGTTAGAAATCTCATGTCCCTTGTATACGAGGGCCGCTCCTGATGCTACTCAAGTTTAGTCACCGGTAGGTTCTTGTCATCGTAAGTACATGTCTATCATAGAGAACCGCCAACGGGGTACCCCTTGCCCGATGATACGGAAGAATCCCCATATCAAAATTACAAGGCAACACTAGTAGAAAATGGGCCTATGGTTCGAGCCACTAGTCCCGGCCATGGCTGGGGCTGGGACTAATGGTCCGAACCAGATGGCCCGAGGAGGCCGAGGTACTTTGTCCCGGTCCGTAAGGAACCATTAGTCCCGGTTTGAGATACAAACCGGGACAAATGGGTCTGGGCACGCGCGCGTACTCCTGACAGAACCTTTAGTCCCAGTTTGTATCTCAAACCGGGACTAATGGCCGGGCCCTATATATGCACCCAGCCCTCCACTATCTCCTGTTTTTTTCCTATGTGAGAGGTGGGTATAACTTTGTGCTAACTTTTTTTCTTCATATGCACTAGAGGTGTTCGGTGAAATGCCTGTTAGAGCGATGCCACTTGAGTTCACACAAGACAAAATATGATATGAGGTGCCAGAGCGACACTTAAGGTTTCTCCTCTTTGTTTTGAAGTGTCCTAAAAGGTTAGCAACTATTTTCTCGTTTTGACCGCGCGGTACTAATTTAATATTCGTAATTGCGTTTGATATATATGCATGGTTGTAGGATGCAGATGAGCCACCCATGGATGTAAGGTGACCGACGCTCTGACGCTTACAGAGAAGGCGTGCGTTCTTTTCGCCTTGTGGCCGAGGAGAACAAGCGGCGGGATGGTTTTATGTGTTGTCCATGTGTTGAATGTTGGAATGAGCAGGCTCACACTTCCTCAAGAGTCATTCAGAGCCACCTGCTTCGGTCCGGTTTCATGTCCGGCTATAATGTTTGGACCAAGCACGGAGAAAGAGGGGTTATGATGGAAGACGACGATGAAGAAGAGAACGATGATGACAACTACCGATCTATGTTCCCTGAATATGATGATACCGCAGTTGAAGATAATGAAGAAGAAGGGGGTGAAGAACAGGAACCAGATGAGCCCGTTGATGATTTTGGTCGGGTCATTAGTGATGCAAGGCGTGACTGCGACACATTAAAGGAGAGGTTGCAGTTCGAGCAAATGTTATAGGACCACAACACATTGCTGTATCCAACTTGTGAAGATGCCCAGAAGAAGCTGGGTAGCCCACTAGAATTGTTGAAGTGGAAGGCAGAGACCGGTATGACTGACTCGGGATTTCAAAAGTTGCTGGTAATAATGAAGAAGCTGCTTCCAAGAAATAACCAATTGCCCTCCAGTATGTACGAAGCAAAGAAACTTGTCTGCCCTCTAGGATTAGACGTGTAGAAGATACATGCATGCCCTAATGACTGCATCCTCTACCGCGGTGAGAAGTACGAGAATATGGATAAATGCCCGGTATGCACTGCATTGCGGTATAAGATCAGAAAAGATGACCCTGGTGATGTTGAGGGCGAGCCACCCAGGAAGAGGGTTCCTGCCAAGGTGATGTGGTATGCTCCTATAATACCACGGTTGAAACGCTTTGTTCAGAAATAAAGAGCATGCCAAGTTGTTGCGATGGCACATGGAAGACCGTAAGAAAGACGGATGTTGAGGCACCCTGGCGATGGTCGGCGGTGGAGAAAATCGAGAGACTTCCCGGACTTTGCTGGTGATGCAAGGAACTTATGGTTTGGTCTAAGTACCGATGGCATGAATCCTTTTGGGGAGCAGAACTGCAGTCACAGCACCGGGCCCGTGACTCTATTTATCTACAACCTTCCTCCTTGGTTGTGCATGAAGCGGAAGTTCATTATGATGCCAGTGCTCATCCAAGGCCCGAAGCAACCCGGCAACGACATTGATGTGTACCTAAGGCCATTAGTTGATGAACTTCTCAGGCCAGGGCCAAACCAGGTGTACGTGTGTGGGATGAGCACAAACAGTAGGAATTTGACCTACAAGCGTTGCTGTTCGTAACCATCAATGATTGGCCTGCTCTTAGTAACATTTCAGGACAGATGAACAAAGGATACAATGCATGCACGAACTGTTTAGATGAGACTTAAAGTATATATCTGGATAAATGTAGAAAGAATGTGTACCCGTACAATCATTGTTTTCTTCCGCCTAGTCATCCCTTAAAGAAGAAAGGCAAGCATTTCAATGGCATGGCAGAAACCCGGACGAAGCATGTCCCCCATAGTGGTGCTGATGTATTTGGTATGGTCAAGGATTTGGATGTAATCTTTGGAAAGGGTCCTGGAGGACAACCTGTTCCGAAAGACCCCATTACCGGACACGCACCCATGTGGAAGAAGAAATCTATATTTTGGGAGCTACCCTATTGGAAAGTGCATGAGGTCCGCTCTGCAATCGACGTGATGCACCTGACGAAGAATCTTTGCGTGAATATTCTAGGATTCCTGGGCTTGTATGGGAAGTCAAAAGATACCCCGGCAGCACAGGAGGACCAGCAACATCATAAAGGACGAGACGACAAGCATCCAGGGCAGTTTCAAGGGCTTGCTAGCTATGCTCTTACCAAAGAAGAGAAGGAAATCTTTTTTGAAGTCCTTTTCAGTATCAAGGTCTTGTCTGGCTTCTCGTCGAATATAAAGGGAATAGTAAATATGAAAGAGAAAATTTTTCAAAACCTAAAGTCTCATGACTGCCATGTGCTTATGACGCAATTTCTTCCGGTTGCATTGAGGGGAATTCTACCATAAAATGTTCGACTAGCCATTGTGAAGGTATGTGCATTCCTCAATGCAATTTCTCAGAAGGTAATCGATCGAGAAAGTCTATCAGGGTTACAGATTGATGTGGTCCAATGTATGGTCAGCTTCGAGTTGTTGTTCCCGCCATCCTTCTTCAATATTATGACGCACCTCCTAGTTCACCTAGTCGAAGAGATTAGAATTCTCGGTCCTGTGTTTCTACACAATATGTTCCCCTTCGAGAGGTTCATGGGAGTCTTAAATAAATATGTTCATAACCGTGCTAGGCCATAAGGAAGCATCTCCAAGGGCTATGGAACAGAGGAGGTCATTGAGTTTTGTGTTGACTTTCTTCCTGACCTTAAGCCGATTGGTGTTCCTGAATCTCGGTATGAGGGGAGGATGACTGGAAAAGGCACACTAGGAAGGAAATCAATGGTATGTAGGGACGGGCATTCTTTCACTCAAGCACACTACACAATTCTACACAATTCCACCATGGTGGCTCTGTATATCGAGAAACACAAGAATATTCTACGCTCCGAAAACCCGGGGAAGCCTGAAACCTTGATTAAAGGGGAACACGAGAAGAATTTTGGTAATTGGTTGCAGACACATCTCATGAATAACACCACTATTGGAGATGAGTTGTACTCGTTGGCCAGGTTACCATCTTCGACTATATGTACTTTCCAAGGGTTCAAGATAAATGGGAATACATTTTACACGATCGCCCAAGATAAAAAGAGCACCAACCAAAACAGTGGTGTCCGCTTTGATGCAACAGATGACAATGGGCAGAAGGACACATATTATGGGTACATAGAGGAGATATGGGAACTTGACTATGGACCTACTTTTAAGGTCCCTTTGTTTCGGTGCAAATGGGTCAAGCTGACAGGAGGCGGGGTACATGTAGACCAAAAGTACGGCATGACAATAGTGGATCTCAACAATCTTGCATACATGGATGAACCATTCGTCCTAGCCAACGATGTGGCTCAGGTTTTCTATGTGAAGGACATGTCTGCCAAACCGAGAAAAAGGAAAGATAAGCAAAAGAGTACAAAATACGATGAGCCAAAGCGCCACATAGTTCTTTCAGGGAGTGGATGACAAGACAGACATGTCAGAAGATTACAATAAGTTTCATGAAATTCCGCCCTTCAAAGTGAAAACTGACCCAAGCATCCTATTAAATGATGAAGATTCTCCATGGCTACGGTGCAGAAGAAAACCACAACACTAGATGTTGGTGATGTGTAATAATGTATTAAACCTATTATTTGAGACATAAATCTATGTAATGTATTAAACCTTTTATTTGAGACATAAAGGTCCCCTTTCATGTAATATATCTTGCTCAATCAAACTAGACGTTGACGACCGGGTTCTGAGCCGCGGGAGGTGATCACCCAAAGAGAAGGAACCATCACAAGAGAAGGAACCCACAAACACTAAGGATACATAGCACAACTGAAAATTAAGATACATAGCACAACTAAAAATTAAGAAACATGCCTAATGTTGGAGTGATTCAGTCATGCTCCTGCCTAGCCCTGTAATGTCTGTCGCCGCGCCATGTAGTCGTCTTTGCTGTCGTCGTCGGGGTCGCCGTAGTCGAACCTTGAAGGTTGGGCACGCGTGGGCTGGATTTGAGGGTACCACATGCGGGGGTTATTGCCGGTCGTGTTGTAGGCCATGGCACTCTGGAGAGTCCGACCGCGCCACCACAGCCGACGGCCGGCCTCGTTGAAGTTCGAAGGAGGTGGGCCGTCCTCCTCGTGCCTGGCGAGCGTCCTCTCATGCCGATTGATGAAGAAGGCTTCCCAAGTCGGGAAATAGTCGGGATGCCAGTTGGGATTCCTCCGCTGCTCTGGCGTGAGCTCAAGGTAGTAGTGGTTCATGATGGCCATCTGGCACTCCACACCTAGAGGGACAGGAGGGACCGGCACGCCTCTGGCGCTCAGCATCCAGTCGATGGGGACGCGGTAGCTCGGTGGGCAGGGGTAGTTCGAGGCGCAAAGCGCATCCGCCTACCAGGTGGTTAGAGATACGATGGAAGCCATGGGAAGAGAATGATGAGTCTAGATGTGATATGTAAATGGAGGCCAAGCGTACATATATATACTGAAAAAATGGCGGGAAGATAGAGGTGGGAACCGGTGGAAAGCGCGAGAACGCAGTGGCGCGGGAAACTTTCTTCCCGGGTGGGTGCTCAAACCGGGACAAAAGATGGGGAGGCCTTATCTGGGGGAGGCTTATCTGGGAGGTCCTTATCTAGGGGGTGGCTAACCTTTAGTACCGGCTGGTGGGTGCATCCGGGACTAAAGGTGGTTTTTGTGTCATCTAACAAAACTGTTGGTGGGATAAGGACGCGTGGGTGGACGCACTGCTCGATGAGATAAAGCATGTAGCGCACGACGCCCTGTCGGAGGAGGAAGACAAAGTAGAAGCGGGGCCGTGCCTATAAAATGAGCATCGATACGCCATGGCAAGCAACTCAGCAAGCCAACATGGATGGAGAGTTTCATCCCCATGGATGGAGGAAAGGGTTGGGAAATCTCCCGTGGCGGAACTTCTTCAAGATTCCCTTGGTGCACACGCCCTATGGCATCTTCGGAAGTTCCGCCTCGGAAAATATTTTCCTGCTAGCCCGTGAAAGACTCCCCATGGATGGAGAGTTTCATCCCCATGGATGGAGGAAAGGGTTGGGAAATCTCCCATGGCGGAACTTCTCGAAGATGCCCTTGGTACACACGCCCTATGGCATCTTCGGAAGTTCCGCCTCGGAAAATATTTTCCTGCTAGCCCTACATATATAGTGAGAAATGGCGGGAAGTCAGAGGAGGGAAGCGGTGGAAAAGGCGGGAAGAAAACGGGCGGGAAAAAATAAGGCGGGGTAGACGATCTGCGCGAGGACGACGAAATGACGTCGGCAGGCTGCCCGTCCGCGCCGCCGCCGTCTCACCAACGAACGCCGCCGCACAACCTCCTCTCTAGCCGCCGTGCGCCTGCATCCCCGTCGGCCAGGTAATTCCACGTGGCGGCAGTAGATGGCGGCCGCGTGTGCAGTAGATTGGCGACGACAGCAAGGGAGGCTGGCATGAGTTTAGGGACCGTCTGCAGATCGGGTGGAGGCGCAACAGCAACAAGACAAGAGGCCGGAGGCAATGGTGGCAGTGAAATGACGAGCTTGGGGAGGAGCGAGGCGAAGCCAATGACTCCTTTTTTTAGAATTGTCATATTATTTTTGTAGTGTAATAGATAGTATATATAGTGTAATATTATTATAGTATATAGTAGTGTAATATTATATTATATATTATAGTATATAGTAGTGTAATATATTAGTAGTGTAATATTAGTAGTGTAATATTATTATAGCATATAGTATATAGTAGTGTAATATATTAGTAGTGTAATATTAGTAGTGTAATATTACTAGTGTAATATATTAGTAGTGTAATATATTAGTAGTGTAATATTAGTAGTGTAATATATTAGTAGTGTAATATTAGTAGTGTAATATTATTATAGTATATAGTAGTGTAATATTAGTAGTATAATATTATTATAGTATATAGTATATAGTATTATAGTATATATATTATAGTATTATATATAGTAGTATATTTCATATATAGTAGTGCTCGTGGGCCGCCCGGAGATAGGGTTAGGGTGGTGGTGCTCGCTGGCCCCCGGACTTAGGCTTAGGGTGGTGGTGCTCGCGGGCCGCCCGGACTTAGGGTTAGGGTTAGGGTTAGGTCATCACCAGAATTTTGTTATTGTTTAGTATTATTGTAGCAAATTGCGTGTTCATATTATTGTTTAGTATTATTTTATGCAGCAATATTGAATGAAAAATGTTATTGTGTGCATTTTGTAGAAAACTATGGATCCAATCCAGAGAGACCTAGCACAGGAAGAAGTTCTCGAGGATATGATCAATGACACCCGCCATGTTAATCCACCCGAATCTCCGTCGATTTATCTGAACCCCTCTGGTGAGGGAGAGGAGGTCGACCGAAATGATGAAGGAGAAGCCGACGGCTTCGGTGGACCCTTAACAAAGTCCGGCGAGATATATATATGAAGTCTGGTGATCAGTAGATGCATTAACTGAGTTGTATATATATAAATTGACGAATGTTTCTTCTCTTAGGCCTCCACATCGAGCAAAAAAATATTCCAAACGAGGCCCGACAAAAAGTTGGACGCATCTACGCGTTATACAATTACGGTGGTATCACCACGGGGTGAACCGTTGGAACCCGAAAAGGCTAAAACTGTATTTAAACAACAATGCGGCATTATGGTTAGGGATCGCATCCCGATCACCGTTCAAGAGTGGAATAAGACCAAAGGGGTGAAAGAGGGTGAGTATGTCGCCGACAGGTGCAAAGAGGGTCTTTGGAATGACCTCATGACACATTTCACCCTGCCAGAATGTGAGGATGATGCCGACACAACTGCATTGAGGAAGAAAGTCAAGCAGTAGACTCTTACGAAGATGGCCGTACTATTCAAGAACTGGAAGAAAGCATTATGGCAAAAGTATCAGAAGACGAAGACTCCTCCTATATTTGAATGCTATCTAACGAAGCAGCAGGCTAACTGGGATGCATTTGTGAAGTACAATGTGTCAGAACCTGCTATGGAAATGTCGAAAAAAAACAAGAAAAATGCTGCGATGAAGAAATATCACCATCACCTGGGGCAGGGGCTACGCGACTGCCATGCCAAAGTGGGATGCTAAAGAGAATGAGCTACTTACTAAAGGGATCACTCCAGAACCAATGCGTGAAGAATGGGATCTCAGGGCAAGGAATTGGTTCCTTGGGCATGAGAGTGAGTATGACAAAAGTACAGGGGACCTTATTTGCAGTGACGGGATTAGGATACCCCAGGATACATGGCAGAAAGTGGTGAAGGAGATTAAAGCAGGGACAACAAAGTTCCGTCCCGATAGAGAGAAAGACTTGCTGACAAAGGTCCTCGGGAATGACGAACACGGAGGACGTGTACGAGGCCTTGGCCCAAGTTATTAATGGGTTCGTAGCATGGAAAACAAAAAATTTCTACCGCAAGAACGAACAAAACCCAGATCTAATCTAGATAAAAGCCAAGATCTAATCTATTAGACATGTGCAACGAGATAGATCTGTACTAACCCTCGTAGATCCGAAAGCGTTACGAGATTGGATCTCGTGGTTGATGTAGTCGATCACTTGCCGATCTCAAGATCGTGTGGACGATCCTTCCGGCGCCTGCGTTCGGCGCTTCATGATCGGTCACATGTGCGGAGTCGGCAGACCTTCCTCTCCTGCTTCCAAATGAGCAATGAGGTAGTAGATCTTCTCCACGGAATCCCAGCAGACGACGGTGTGGTGGTGGTGGTGGAGTAGAGATTTCTGCAGGCTTCGCCTAAGCCGGAGAGCGAAGGAGGAGGAGAGAGGCGGGCTAGGGTTTGTTATGGGAGAGGTCAGGGGTGGCGCCCCTCCCTCTATTTAAAGGAGGGAGGCGCCATGGGAGGGGAGTCCTAGTAGGACTCCCTCCTCCTTGGCCATGGATTGGGAGGGGGAGGAATCCTCCTCCCACGAATCCGTGTCTTGCCCCACAAAGACTCCTTGATCCTTTCTTGGTTTTCAAGCAAACTCCAAGAAATCTTCGAACCTTCCGAACATTCAAACCTTCTAGAATCTCCATACAAACACTCCGGAACATTTCCTAACTTAGAAAATGATCCCCAATATATGAATCTCATTCTCCGGACAATTCTGGATCTCCTCGTGATGTCCCGGATCCAATCCGAGACTCCGAACAACATTCGGTCTCCAACGCACATTCCATATCTACTTAAAACAACTTCGAACCTTAAGTTTGTCACCCTACGGTTCGTGAACATGTAGACATGATGGAGACACATCTCCGATCAATAACCATTAGCGGGATCTGGAGATCCATAACAGCTCCCACATACTCAACGATGACTTTGTGATCGATAGAACCATTTAACATACGAAACCAATTCCCTTTGTCACGCGGTATTCTACTTATCCGAGGTTTGATCGTCGGTATCTCCATAGCTAGTTCTACCTCGTTACTGATAAGTACTCTTTACTCGTTCCGTGATATGACATCCCTTGTGACCTAGTCACATGCTTGCAAGCTAACTAGATGACATTCCACCAAAAGGGCCCAGAGCATATCTATCCGTCATAGGGATGGACAAATCCCAATCTTGGTCCATGCGCTTCAACACATACTTTCAGAATACCCAATGTCACCTTTATAACCACCCAGTTACGAAGCAGGGTTTGATGTCATCAAAGTACCCATCCGGTGATGGTGATTAACATAACCTCATGGTCAAAGGATTAGGTTACTATGCATTTGAAAACTTGTAGCAAAACGAACTTAATGACTTGATCTTATGCTATGCTTACTATGGGTGTGTGTCCATCACATCATTCTCCTAATGATATGATCTTGTCATCAATGACATCCAATGTCCATGATCAGGAAACCATGATCATCCATTAATCAACAAGCTAGTTTAACAAGAGGCTTACTAGGGACTCTTTTATGTTTACAAAACACACAAGTATTAATGTTTCCGGTTAATACAATTATAGCATGGGATGTAAACATTTATCATAAACATAAAGATATAATAATAACCACTTTATTATTGCCTCTTGGGCATATCTCCAACAGTCTCCCACTTGCACTAGAGTCAATAATCTAGTTAAAAACTTTTGCATTCAACACCTATGGCTTTCTGGTGTTGTATAGACACTATTGCTAGTGGTAAACATAATCTTCGGATCTGACACTTCTAGGTCCGGGTGTATTTGGATGTCCTTGCGTCTCTACGCATTACTCATTCTCCAATGAGATGGTATTGTATAAATTTGGTCCTTTGGTGAGACCTTTAGTTCCTTGGGATTAAATCATGTTGATACAATTGTCATACAATGTATCTTCATAGTATTATCCCGCTATGAACCACACCTAGTTTGATAACAAACTACTTGACGCAAAATGCCCTCATTTGTCGCTACAATAGCGTCATATACTTAGCCTTTTGTTGTAGTATCTGTCACAATGTTTTAACTTTGGTACTCAACCAAATCCGTTATGGAACTTCCTTTCCATTACATTGTGCCACCCATAGTTTAAATTGAGATAAACTTAATTTGTGACAAAACTAGTATCAATGTAACAATTTACAATGAACTATTTGTCACCACTATATAAATAATATATTCTTAGTTCTTCCAAAGATCATAGGAATATCCCTACTATTGTCCAATGATCATCTTATGAGTCATTCTGGTATATGCTCATAACATTTAGAGCATAGGACATATCTGGATGTGTACATCTCAAAGAATGATTGATCAAAATATTCTTGTGATTTCACCAAGTGTCAAAACACTTGAATCTCGTGTCAACACACTTGAATCTTGATTCAGTCCTTTCCGTGCGTCAAGAACCTTTCTTGTTGTTTCCATATTGAACTCATTCAACATCTTATCTATGTACATTTGGCAAAACCATATTAGCGCCTCAATCTATCCATATAGACATTGATGCCTAATTCTTGGGTTATGCCTAAGTCTTTCATCGAAATGAAATTCTTAACTTTGTGTCAATAAAGATAAATCATTTCTAATCAACAATATGTATTTCACATAATGTATTAGAAATATGTCTTAGCGCTCCCACTTAATTTCTTGCAAAATGCAAACATCTTCATCGTCTCTGATGAAATTAAACCTTTTAACGATTTCATCACAGTGAAGATTCCAACTCCGTGATGCTCACTTCAACCATTGAAGTTTTGCATACTCTTTTAGCATCCTTTGAATTAACAAAACCCTTTGGATCATGTCATGTACACGTCCTAGGTAACCATTCTATTAGAAGAACTTGTTTTGTTTGTTCAACTACCATATACCAAAATATATGTAGTGGTTGCTACATTAATCCGTCCAGACTAAATATCGCTATGAAAGATCAAATCTTATCATAGTCAATTCCTTGAACATTGTCGTAAACTCTTTCCGACATGTCGACTATTTCATAGATGTGAAACATCCATTTCTATTTCTTTATAGATCCATATACGACTGTAAGGTCTTGCACCTTTCCAGAGGGTCTTTCAAATTCAAAGCTTGATTTCTCGTGTATGGAATTATCACGGATTTTATGGCTTAAAGCCACTTAACGAAGTCAGGGCCCATCATTGATTATTTGCATGTAGTCGGTTCATCATTGTCAAACAACAATGATTTAACTCTCAAATCTTGGCATTTGATTACTTACCCGACCTACTTGGTTCATTAGGAACTTAGATCTCCATGACCACAACCTTTGAGGCACGTGAGCCATGAGCATTGTTGCTGCCTCCGGGACACTTACCGATGCTGAGCAACTCAGCACATATTAGCCAAGGTTCAACAACCTTGTCAAAGTTCTATTGTCCTCCCACTTGACTTTTCACCAAAAATTCCTTCTCAAGAAACTCGACACTCTAAGCGACAAACAATTTTGTCTTCGGTGTTATGGAGGAATACCCAATGGTTATTCGAAATAACCTATAAAGACATGCTCATCCGACTTTGGTTGTAAACATTTTACTTATGCCTAGCATACCAAAAATTTAAGAAAGGACAACCTAGGTTTTATCCCAAACCATGACTTATATGGTGTCATTTCAACGGATCACGATGGAGCTCTTTTCAGTGTAAAAGCGGTAGTCACTAAAGCTTTAATCTTTAAAATATAATGGCAGTTTTATAAATGACACCTTTGATCTTACCATGTCAAACAAGGTTTCATTACATATCTTGAACACTCCATACTCCTATGGTGTTTTGGGAAATGAAAATCCATGGAACGATTCCTCAAATCTTAGGTGTTTTGCTAAACTTGTAACTCAAACATCTTTATGATCCAATCATAAACCTTTTTTTTCTTTTCTTGTTACAATAATTTTCCACTTCATCTTGAAAGTCTTTGAACATTTTCAAATGTTTCATACTTCTTCCTTATTGAGTAGGTATATACATATACTCACTCAAATCTTCAGAGAAAGCATATGAAGTTGAAATCCATCGCCCACGACTACACATAATGGACTATATACATCAATATGTACAAATTCCAGTCAGTTAGTCGTCCATTCCTCTTTTGGCCTACGAATGGAGTTTTAATTATCTCCAGGAAAGTATCACAAGCGTCATTTGATCAAAATCAAAGGCTCCAAAAATCCATCAACATGGAGTTTCTTCATGTATCCCTAATATAATTTAAATGGTGATGTCACTTTGCAAGTGATCTTTCAATCATTTGTCTTGCAACATTTTAGCATTAGTTTTATGGTCGTTATTTCTCCAACCAGACTTGTATATCATCCATCTATTATGGAATACGACAATTATTTGAACAACCTTTTGTCGTCATAATACCTGATCAAAATAACAATTATTGAAACAAATCTTGAAGGTAAGCTTTGATGTTAACGAGCAACACAACACCCCTTTGTTTGTTTTCGATGAACATCATCACATATTCTCTTGCTAGTTACTTAGACCATTGAAGTTCATGAATTGTGTTGTCTTGTATGACACTTCATACCAACCAATTCGGTATCCAATACCGCAGAACCACATTGTTTAACAACCAAGGAATACAGCCATAACATGTATCTTCTATATACCTAAGTTGGACATCTCGAATCTTTTCTTTTCTGCCAAATATTTTATAGATTCTCTTTCAACAATTCCTTTTCTTTTAAAAGAATCTATCAACATCAATAGTGGTGTCATTCACATGACACATAGTACAAAGTGTGTATAGTCAAATACTAATACCTTTGAACTTGCACTTTGAAGTGGATCACCTTCATCAAATGTTTGGCATTCTTTCAAAATTCCATTCTTTAGTAATCTTTTAGTGTAGTAAACATTTTACTTACATCTTCTATTCATCCTTATCATGACAACTTTCATGATCAAGCTGCTATAGCTTATAAAGGTGAATTACGAGTATAATGTTTCTTTTCCAAAACCTTTTGGAGGATTAGGACGACTAGCGTCTCCAACCTTCACAAATTCTCATCAAATATGAGGACATATATTCTATCATGTTGTAACCAACACATTGTTTTAGATATCGCAATACCTTTCACATATGATGGTTTCTGAAACATTGCTTTCAGCTCTTAGATAAACTTGATATTAAAAACAATCTTTTGAGTATCAAGAATCATGGAGGCAAACATGATACATTAGATACTAACACTGGAATTGTTACTCTTGATTTAATACTGTTTATTAAACTTCACAGAGTAAACGGAGTTTGCTGAAAGTTTGCAATATGAGTTTTAAACTTCAGATTGACACTCAAAACAATACGATACCAGTTCATAAAGAAAATATCCAGAATTTCTATAGTTCCACTATCTGAACTATAACTAAGCGTAAGGTGGTGAACGGATGCCAATGACTATAACAAACTATGCAAATTCACTTTGATTGTGTTTATGATAAATTGAGTTTGACTAATCCAAATTACAAATGAACTCCCACTGAAAACAACATCCCTCGAGTTGTTTTAGTGATTACACGAACCAAATCCACTACACCAAGTCCGATCATCACGTGAGATGATGTAGCTTTAAAGGCGAACAATCAACATGTTCATTATATCATCCATATGACTCATGCTTTACCTTTCGGTATTCCGTGTTCCAAGACCATGTCTGTACATGCTAGGCTTGTCAAGGTTAACCTTAGTATCCGCATGTGCAAATCTGGCTTGCACCCGTCGTATGCACATGTAGAATCTATCACACCTGATCATCACGAGATGCTTCGAAACGACGAGTCTTAGCAACGGTGCCTACTAAGGACGAACACTTTATTACTTGATATTTAGTGAGAGGGATCATCTTATAATGCTACCGTCGCGATCTAAGCAATACAAGATGCATAAAGGATTAACATCACAGGCAATTCATAATTAGTGTGATATGATATGGCCCTTTCTTCTTATGCCTTTGATCTCCATCTCCAAAGCACGGACATGATCTCCATCATCACCAACATTGCGTCAAGGTCAGTGGCGCCGCTTCATGGTTGTCCATCATCACTAGCAACTATTACAACTACTTGGAATAAAGCTATTACAAGATGAATAGACATGCAGGTCTTAACAGAATTAAAGACAACCATTAGGCTCCTGCCGGTTGCCATATTACAACAAGGATCATTGCATACATCAAATATAATCACAATCACATGATGGCCATATCACATCACAAAACCCCTGCAAAAACAAGTTAGACGCCTCTAATTTTCTTTGCATGTTTTACGTGGTTTGGGGCTTTCGAATAAGAACGGATCTTACATACGAAACTGAACCACAACATTGATACAAGTGCTATCAAGTGCAAAGTGTAGATTGGATCTATACTATGATGGGAGAGACAGACACCCGCAAAGCCACTTGTGCAATACGAGTTGCACGTCAACTGTGGAGCAAGTCTCATGTGCGATGACATGTAAGGTTAGCCCGAGCCGCTTCATCCCACCATACCGCAAGATGCAAAGTACACAAAGCAAAAGACGGCACGAGCACCAACGCCCACAAAACCATTGTGTTCTACTCGTGCAATAGATCTACGCATAGATACGTCTCTGATACCACTGTTGGGTTTGTAGCATGGAAAACAAAAAAATTCTACCACAAGAACAAACAAAACCCAGATCTAATCTAGATAAAAGCCAAGATCTAATCTATTAGACATGTGCAATGAGATAGATCTGTACTAACCCTCGTAGATCCGAAAGCGTTACGAGATTGGATCTCGTGGTTGATATAGTCGATCACTTGCCGATCTGAAGATCGTGTGGACGATCCTTCCGGCGCCGCGTTCCGGCAGCGGTTCCGCAGTCGGTCACATGTGCGGAGTCGAAGCAGACCTTCCTCTCCCCGTTCCAGCGAGCAGCGGAGGTAGTAGATCTTTTCCACGGAATCCCAGCAGCACGACGGTGTGGTGGTGGTGGAGTAGAGATTTCTGCAGGGCTTCGCCTAAGCCGGAGCAGAGCGAAGGAGGAGGAGGAGAGAGGCGGCGGCTAGGGTTTGTTATGGGAGGTCAGGGGTGGCGCCTCCCCTCTATTTAAAGGAGGGAGGCACCATGGGAGGGGGAGTCCTAGTAGGACTCCCCTCCCTCCTTGGCCGGCGGATTGGGAGGGGGAAGGAATCCTCCTCCCCCACGAATCCGTGTCTTGCCCCACAAAGACTCCTTGATCCTTTCTTGGTTTTCAAGCAAACTCCAAGAAATCTTCTAGAACCATCCAGAGCATTCCGAAACCTTCTAGAATCTCCATACAAACACTCCGGAACATTTCCTAACTTAGAAAATGATCCACAATATGTGAATCTCATTCTCTAGACAATTTCGGATCTCCTCGTGATGTCCCGGATCCAATCCGAGACTCCGAACAACATTCGGTCTCCAACGCACATTCCATATCTACTTAAAACAACTTCGAACCTTAAGTGTGTCACCCTACGGTTCGTGAACATGTAGACATGATGGAGACACATCTCTGATCAATAACCGTTAGCGGGATCTGGAGATCCATAATAGCTCCCACATACTCAACGATGACTTTGTGATCGATAGAACCATTTATATACGAAACCAATTCCCTTTGTCACGCGATATTCTACTTATCCGAGGTTTGATCGTTGATATCTCCATACCTAGTTCTACCTCGTTACTGATAAGTACTCTTTACTCGTTCCGTGATATGTCATCCCTTGTGACCTAGTCACATGCTTGCAAGCTAACTAGATGACATTCCACCGAGAGGGCCCAGAGCATATCTATCCGTCATATGGATGGACAAATCCCAATCTTGGTCCATGCGCTTCAACACATACTTTCAGAATACCCAATGTCACCTTTATAACCACCCAGTTACGAAGCGGCGTTTGATGTCATCAAAGTACCCATCCGGTGATGGTGATTAACATAACCTCATGGTCGAAGGATTAGGTTACTATGCATTTGAAAACTTGTAGCAAAATGAACTTAATGACTTGATCTTATGCTATGCTTACTATGGGTGTGTGTCCATCACATCATTCTCCTAATGATATGATCTTGTCATCAATGACATCCAATGTCCATGATCAGGAAACCATGATCATCCATTAATCAACAAGCTAGTTTAACAAGAGGCTTACTAGGGACTCTTTTATGTTTACAAAACACACAAGTATTAATGTTTCTGGTTAATACAATTATAGCATGGGATGTAAACATTTATCATAAACATAAAGATATAATAATAACCACATTATTATTGCCTCTTGGGCATATCTCCAACAGTTATACGTGGGAGATGGGGTTTCCCAAAGACAGAGATACTTATAGGAGCCGAGAGAGAGCAAAGAGGCAACGGCAGGAGGAGGAGGGAGACAGGTTCACCGAGTTGCTAGGAACACTTCGAATGCATCAACAACATATTGACGAACTTCGAGGAGCAAGACGCTGCAAGATCTCAGACTCGATATTACCGTCCCATCTCAGCGGAGAAGCAGCGTGGCTGAATCGGAGGTCCCTTCTGACGATGCACGTATGGTAGATGGCGGTCCCGGTTACCCCGTGGATGGAATCAAGGAGCAGGCATCTTGTGAGCTCCATCAGAAGGTGAAGAACCTATCCATCAAGGTGGCGGTCGGATGTGCTTTTCCTTGTCCACCTGGCGCACGCTGGCATGGCCGTGAGATTCCAGCTGGCTATGCTAAAGTTGTTGTGGATGAAATCGCAATGGGGTGGGACTCAATGGAGCTTGACATCCCTGGACCTGAAGGTGAGAGGACACTCGGAGAAGTACTGGGTGGTATCATTCTATGGGACAAGAACAACATCAAGCTTCCAGGCTGGACGCCAAAGCCAACACCGCCTCCGAGTCGTCGCATGTCACCTTCACCTCCATCACCTCCAAGAAGCCCACCCCATGACTACGACCACCACAGCCCGAGTCCATCTCAATCTCCGCCGCAACCTCCGATTAGTACTAAACGACACACCAACCCAAAACGACAAATGTCGCCCCTCCCAAGAGTACCTCATAAGAATCTTCCCATCAGACCTTACGATCGTACTGACGAGGAAACCGACATGATCGTAAAGGCTGAATGTGTTACGCAACTTCAAAAGAAGAAACACGAGCCCGCCCCAGTATACACCGAGAAGCAAAAAGCGTATGCACTTTCTTTTCTAAACACAAAATCGCAATATGAATTGCACCATAAGCCATATGACTATCGACGCACACTTCAGAAGGTAGTGAAGAAGAGCAAGTCAAGTAGAAGTGCAAGCGGGAGCAAATCATCAGGTCAAAGTGCAACCGAGAAAAGAATGGACGTCCCCCAGCTCGGGAAACAGGCCAAAACATCGATCCCACCCCTCCAGGTGTTATCCTATGACACTCCCCAGCAGGATATGGAAGAAGCTAAGAAGCTTGCGGCCGCTATGAATGTGACTGTTGAGGAATTGCTAGGTGCCCAGGATGACAAGTTACCCAAGGCTCAGGTAGTCCCTACATATGTCCCAGGGAAGCCTCTGGTCATCTTTGAGCAGTTCCAACAACTGTCAACACAAATGCGGAGTTTACAAAACTGGTACTTGAAAGCCGTAAAGCAGGAGAGAATAATGATCGTGGCGAAAGTCCCACATGACTACTACTTCCGAGAAGAAGAGGTCCATGTCGAGTTTCCAAAACTCTTCTAGTTATACATTTTCGATGCCCTCGACAAAAGTCTCATGAGTTGCTATTGTCTGTAAGTTGTTGAATTCATTGTCTATATATAAGTTGTTCATTTTTTCAGTTGTTCAGTTCATTGCATGTAATTATCCTAATTATATCCTTTTGTACTCTATTATTATGCAGAATGAAGATCATGGAATGTAAAAGAAGGTCAATCTTTAGTGTTGGGTTCATTGACCCAGATAAAATACATGTAAAGACGCTAACGACAAAACCCGAGGAGACGCAGGAAAACCTTCTGAGGTTTCTAACGGAGCAAAATTTCTGTGACCACATACTATTTCCTTACAATTTCACGTGAGGGTCTTACTCTATTGTACACATTCTCTTTTGCTTACTCGATGTTAAGTGTAATTGATGAGTTTCTGATGTATATATAAACATGTACAGTTTCCACTGGATTCTGCTAGACATTCAACTTGATAAGGGAAGAGTTGAAGTCATTGACCCATTAAAGAGACCCCTGGAAATGTTTAGGGACATGCAGGACATGCTCCAGAGGTAATTTTCGCGCTACATCGGTCTCTTTCGTTGATTTCCTGAGATATCACGTAATAAATAACTCATTCATTTTCTTTACCGGGTAGGGTTTGGAACCAGTTTAAGAGTGCGGTTACGGTGACTTTCCGAGAAGTCGACGTTTAAGCCGGTCTCGGTAA
The DNA here is from genome assembly GCA_023614405.1 of Avena insularis. NCBI lineage: Eukaryota > Viridiplantae > Streptophyta > Magnoliopsida > Poales > Poaceae > Avena > Avena insularis. The sequence continues at coordinate 96,517,617 of CM042686.1, forward strand.
GTAGTACGCGCATCTCTTTACTTCTAGTTTCAATACAATTATGATGCTGGATTATTATTTTGATTGAATTCTATTCTCGTAAAGTGCACGAGGCAGCCACCTAAGACGAATCTATGTGGATTCTACGTTTGCGAGTTCATTCGCATGTTTACCAATGAGCTGAATGATTATAGAGTCGATGTAAGGAATACATTCACAACATTATTTTATTACCGTCACTTTTTGTTATCATGATTGATATTCATATTGATCTCCTTTTCTTATATAGTTCGAGAAAATGCGGGATCAGCTCCAACAAGAGCAACGTGTAGTAGCAATTGCTGAAGAACTGGCAGGATTCTTGATGAACGAGATGATAGATGACGCCAGAGAATTTAGTGTGAATAGGCGCCGATGATCCCCGACCATGTAATTGAATAAACGGGCTCTAGTCCCGATAATTGTGATCTCCATGTGTAACTATCATGTATATATTTGTATGCTCGATCTTAAAATAATTTATCTTATGTATGCACGAACATGTACGGTATGTGGTAGCGTAGAAAACTATTTTGAAATGAAAAAAAGGATACAAATTGAATTCTCTGCCACGGCAGAGAAAGTGCCTTAAATTCTTCCGCGGCAGAGAACCATTTGTCCCGGTTCGTAATACGAACCGAGACTAATGGGTGGCACCCCGCGCCCGCAGAGACGGCCACGTGGATACCCATTGGTCCCGGATGGTAAGCGGTCCGGGACTAGTGGGGGTGGCCTTTAGTCCCGCCCCTCTAGTCCCGGTTACTAGGACCGGGACTAAAGCCCCTTACGGGCCGGGACTAGAGGCCCTTTTTCCACTAGTGCAAGCAGACAACGAGCATCTCAGCAATCTTCTTATTTACCATGGGAATATGGTGCTTTTTTCTCTCTTTCCTCTTTTCATAATCTCTATTTTTTTCTTTTTCTCTTTTTTCTCAATATAGGACTCTTTTTTATAAGAAGAATGCTTCATAGACAGCTCATTATGGCTACGCTGCAGGTTTCCACCATGTCAGCATGGATTAGACCAGCGGCCCAGGCATTTCTCTAAAACATATACATAACTCCATGGACTTACAAGCTCTCCTTTCATTTCACACCGACGACATCCATATACAAAAGAGCATGATATCAACTAGGTACAAGTACCAAGTGCAATGTTGAAAGCGTTCCCCATGAAAGCATGGTTCTGCTAATCCCCAACAAATAAGTGCAAGCATATACAACATAGATGACACAATGGTTCAAGTTTATTAAGGGCAAGAAAAGTAAAGTGTGCCATCAAGTTCGTGAGAGCTTTAATCACTAATTTTCTCATAACAAGTTTAATTTGGAAGGTAAACAAAAGCATGAATATACTTGGAATAGCATAACCTAGTAGGTAGGTATGGTGGACTCTTTGGAATAACTTGGTTTAGGGAATTGGATGCATGAGTGGAACTCATACTTGGTTTTGGAGGCTAGCAAAAGACTGGGAGCGACAAACTAAGAGAGAAATAGTGGCCATAATCATGCAGAGCGACAAAACATCATTGATCAAAGCATAAAGTGATACTACAAGTTGAAAACTAAAGGATCATAAAGGCTTATGGTGACTTGAGATAGTTATAACATGGTGTGAGCATGCGCCAAGTCAACCCAAATAAAGCATCAAAGGAGAATCACTATACTATGCTTTAATATGCTAAAACAACGCATGATTCATCCAAGGCATATTAAGAAATCTCAATTGTTTATAACAAGTCATGCTACAGAAAAGAATACTAAGCATAAAGCCAAAACAATATCAAGCTTGGCATGACAAAGCATAGGCCATAGTAAAAAACGAGCTCTTTTTACCACATAAGCATGAACTTTCCTACTCTTTTCCAAACCAAACCAAACTATTTGCAAACCAATATATGAAAGAGGGGGTCCAACCTATTTATTCAGAAAACTAAGAAAACTAAGCAAACGAAAAACCAAAACGAAAACGAAAAAGAAGACGCTCCAAGAACAACACAACTGTGCATGAAATAATAAAAATGAAGCATTTGGAAGAAACCTGGAATTTTTATTGATGAAGAAGGGGATGGCTTGGGCATCCCCAAGCTTTGACGCTTGTAATTCTTGGATATTTCTTAGGGTGACACTCGTGGCATACCCAAGCTTGAGCTTTAGTCCATCCTTCATCTCATTGCTCATTCCTTCCATACACCTGAAAATTTTCCTTCATACAAAATTCACACAATCTTTATTAGCAACATTAGTACACTCAAGATAAATAAGTCTTAAGGTTTAGTTCTAACACCAAATAAACGTCCATTAGAACACTAGGTACTGTAGCACTTCCCTCAAAAAGCTCAATTCCCCAAAAGAACTCAAAAAGGAACCAACAAGAAGCAAATGCAGAAAATGGCAGAAATCTGTCAAAACAGACCAGCAGGTAAAGACGAATTTTTTCGAAGACCTTCTGTTGCTGAAATCAAAAAATGTTGAACTAACAAAAGTTATATAACAACCTGGGGAAGAAGCACAAAAATTCACGCCTCAAAAAGACGTTCAGAGATTTTACACGAATTTTTACGGTGAAGCATAGAAATCTGTTTTAGGACATCAACTTTCCCGATAATTACTTCTCTCTCATTAGAGGTTACTCTTGGCACAAAAAGCAAATAAAAAGGATAAGGAGCGGTTATTAATGAAGTAATAACTTTCAAGACTCATCTAAAACTGTTGGGTTATCTCCCAATAAGTACTTTTCTTTAACGCCTTTAAGTTAGGCATAAGAAGCAAGAAAAAGAATCAAGTGTTCTCAAATGAAGAAGAATTAAGAGAAAATTTTGTTTTCATAGGAGAAGCAAAAGAAATCTTCTCTCTCTTCTTAGGGAAGTGTTCTATACCTTTCTTGAGTGGGAGTTGATATTTAATGGTTCCTTCTTTCATATCAATAATGAAACCAACAGTTCTAATAAAAGGTCTTCCCAAAGTAATAGGACAAGAAGAATTGAATTCAACATCCAAAACATAGAAATCAACGGGGACATAAGAATTGTTAACCATAATAAAAACATCATTAATACTCCCCATGAGTTTCTTTTTAGCATTATCATCAAGTGGGACATTCAAATAATAATCTTCAAGTGGAGGCAAATCAAGCATATCATAAATCCTTCTAGGCATAATAGAAACACTACTATCAAGATCACATAAACCTTTGAAATCAAAGTCATTCACTTTCATATTAATGATGGGTTCCCAACCATCTTCTTGTTTTATAGGAATACAAGATTTATGTTTCATCTTTTCTTCTTTAATCTTTATGAGAGCATCAGTAATGTGTTTTGTAAAGGCCATGTTCATAGCACTAGCATTAGGACATTTAGCAAGCTTTTGTAGGACCTTAATAACTTCAGAGATATTACAACCATCAAGATCAAAACCATACTTATCATCTACAGTAGTAGAACTATTACTATCCTCAACACTAGTGGTGGTAATAGTAGAAACACTAATGTTTCTAGCAATTTCATCTTCTCTTTCCCACTTAGCATGTAATTCAACTAATAGTCTAACATTTTCATCAATTCTTACTTGTATAGCATTAGTAGCTGCAAAGGGATTATCATTAGTTTCAGGTTTAGTAGCCATTTTATTCAAAGAAGATTGAGCTTCAGCCAAAGATGCTATATTTATTTCAGCATTAGAGACTTTTTCCTCAATAGTTTTATTGAAAGCAATTTGTTTACTAATAAAGTCTTTAAGGATAACTTCAAGCTCAGAGGGAGCACTCCTATTATTGTTGTAAGAATTTCCATAAGCATTACCATTGTTGGGAGGATATGGCTTATAATTGTTGTTACCAAAATTACTCCTATAAGCATTATTGCCAAAATTATTATTTCTTATGAAGTTCACATCAACTTGCTCTTCTTGAGCAACCAAAGAAGCTAAAGGGACATTATTTGGATCAATATGGGCTTTCCCATTAACAAGCATAGACATAATAATATCAATCTTATCACTCAAGGAGGAAGTTTCCTCAACATAATTTACCTTCCTACCTTGTGGAGCTCTCTCAGTATGCCATTCAGAATAATTAACCATCATATTGTCCAGAAGTTTTGTTGCAGCACCCAAAGTAATGGTCATAAAGTTACCTCCAGCAGCAGAATCCAATAGGTTCCTCGAAGAATAGTTCAATCTTGCATAAAAGGTTTGGATGATCATCCAAGCAGTCAGTCCATGAGTGGGACAATTCTTTACCAAAGATTTCATTCTTTCCCAAGCTTGAGAAACATGTTCATTATCAGATTGTTTAAACTTCATCATTTCACTTCTCATAGATAATCTTAGCAGGAGGATAGTATTTTCCAATGAAAGCATCTTTGCACTTAGTCCAAGAATCAATACTATTCCTAGTTAAGGGATTCAACCATTATTTAGCTTTTCCTCTCAAAGAGAAAGGAAACAATTTCAGCTTAATAATATCACAATCTACATCCCTATGCCTTTGCATCTCACAAAGTTCAACAAAGTTATTTAGATGGGCATCAACATCTTCATTACCAATACCAGAAAATTGTTCTCTCATAACAAGATTGAGTAAAGCAGGTTTTATCTCAAAGAAAGTATCTTCAGGCACAGGTGGAGCAATAGGTGTGCTCATAAAATCATTGTTGTTGGTGCTAGTGAAGTCACACAACTTAGTGTTTTCAAGAGTAGTCTTTTTTTGGGTTGTGCAAATAAGAAAGCAAACTAGTAAAACTAATTTTTTTGTGTTTTTGATAAAGAAACAAGCAAACAAAACAAAAAGAAACTAAGAAAAACAAAAATAACAAAGTAAGGAGATTGGTTATGAGGGACTCCCCTTGTGAAGATGTTCTTGACTCACCGGCAACGGCGCCAGAAAAATGCTTGATGGCTCGGTGTTGATGTAGAGCTCGTTGGGAACCCCAAGAGGAAGGTATGATGAGCACATCAGCAAGTTTCCCTTAGTTATGAAACCAAGGTTTAATCGAACTAGTAGGAGCAAGGAAACACCCAAAAGGTGTTACTAACTGAGCTTTGGCAGGGCGCACTACCGGTGCTAGTAGCAATGTGGAGACCTGCACAACACAACCATAAAACTTTGTCCCCAACTTGCGATGAGGTTGTCAATCTCACCGTGTTTTGCTGAAAACAAAGGATTAAGCGTATCGAATGGAAAGAAGTAATAGTTACAGAAAGTAAACAAAATGCAGTAACAGTTTATAGATTGGATGTAAAAGAAAGGACTGGGATCCATAGTTCACTAGAGGTGGCTCTCCTTAGATAGATAACATGCTGGGTGAACAAATTACAGCGGGGCAATTGACAAACATCGAGAAAGCAATACGTGCATATACATCTTGACTCCTTTGAAATTTGATTGGGCATTACAACATTATACATAGACCGCCATCCAACTGCATCTATGACTAATAATCCACCTTCAGGTTATCATCCGAACCCCCTCTAGTATTAAGTTGCAAGCAACAGATTATTGCTTTACGAACTGCGTGTAAAGTAAACAATATGATTGTTCTATGAAGAAAGGATTCTTGTTTTCTCCCTAGTAGCAACAGCACATCTAGTACCTTAGAGATTTCTGTCACTTCCCAGATTACTAGAGGCATGGACCCACTATCGAGCATAAATACTAACTCTTGGAGTTGCTAGCATCTACTTGGCCAAGATAGCTACTAACAATGGAAAGCATGCAAGATCACAAATACCAAAGACATGATAGAATCCATAATCAATCTGAAATAGCATCTCAATATCCATCGGATCCCCGCAAACACAACATGCAGAATTACAAATAGATGATCTTGATCATGAACGGAGCTCACAAGATCTAAACATGAAAGTAAAAAGGAGGAGAACCAGCCATCTAGCTACTACATGGATCCGTAGTCCAAGGATGAACTACTCACGCATCACACCTAAGGCTTGCATGGTGATGAAGAAGGCCTCCAGGGTGAATTCGCCTCTCCAGCAGGGTGCCGGGAAGAGCTTCAGATCCCTCCCGATCTAGGGATGGAGATGACGGCAGCTATAGACTCTTTCGTGGATATTTTGATCGGGTACTTAGGGTTTTCGTCCCGAGGGCATCTTATAGGCGGAAGGAGAGGCCGAGGGGGTGCCTAGGCTGCCCACACCACCCCCTGGCTCGGCCAGGCCTGGGCCACGCAGCCAGGTGGTATGGTGGCCCCTGGCTCCTCTCCGTCTCGTATTCTGGCATCTGATGACTTCTAGAAAAATAGGCACTTTGGCTTTTGACCCGTCCAATTCCGAGAATATTCATTTTCTGACTTTCCTGGAACCAAAAACAGCAGAAAATAGGCAGCTGGCACTGTGGCTCTTGTTAATAGGTTAGTCCAAGAAATCATATGAAAAGTACTCCAAAGTGTGGACAAAACACAAGAAAGTGGATAAAACCAAACATGGAACATCAAAAATTATAGATACATTTGCAATGTATCAGGGTGTACAAGCAACGCGGTACCCAAGTTCCCTGAAATCAGCCAGGATGACTACAGTTAGTGTGCCAAATAATTAGAGGGTCTTTTTTGGCATGAATTCAACTTTACGTTTCAATACAAAAATTCAGGCTAACGGCCGTCAAGTTGGGCCCCCCTGTCAGTTCTCGCCGTTATGTCGCTCCCGTCGCTTAGGCGGGGTGGCTATCACATAGGCTTGCAGCGTTGGCACAGTGGATAGGACAACACCCTCACCTAGTGTATTGACGTGACAAAACAGGACACATATATCAGTGTTATAATTATTTTTTGTTTACTCAGAAGCTGGAACAACCACCGCCACGCGTCTCTCCTTGGACTTTCGTCCCAATCGTTAACCACTACCTTAAAAGTGCATAGACGGTTCCACCATTCCCCTGCATCGTAGAAACCACTCTTCTTCTTCCTATCATCTATCTTCTTCACGTCTTCTCCTTGCCGCCATGGAAGATCTACGCACTCTAGAGACAAGATTCACTACCCATGACAATAAGAAGATAAACGTTGTCTACACCAACAAGGAGGAGACAGTAGTGCGTTTTCCTGAGGATGTACGAGGGTTGGTTTGGGATAGACGAGGACAAGTTTGTGGGATTGGACCTCGAGTACACCCCGGAGAACCCATATCAAGGGAGTGAAGTCGCCGTCGTTCAACTGGCCATGCGGAAACACGTCCTCGTCTACCACCTCTCCCGGTTTGTAGATCTGCTCTCTGTAGCTAACCACTTTTAGGGTTTTCTCCTCTTGTTCTTTATCCACTTGCTCATCTTGCAACTACTGGATTTTATTTAGGACCAAATAAATTAGGGTTTGCCTATGTCTCAATCGATTGAGATTTTCTTTCGTCTCAATCACCTAAGAAAAGTGCAACCGTAGTTAAAAGAAATGTGCAACTCATTCAGTCGACTGAGAAATAGCAAAACCGAATAAATTATGACAATACAATGTTGAGAGTCTTGATCTTGCATTTACTAAACTTTTCAAAATTATATTGAGATGATGATCTTGCATTAACAAAATATTTGTAGTTACAAATTTTGGTGATGACAAACTACATACTTTCAGGACTAACATGAAATGTCTAGCGCTGCGCCAGTTCCTTGTAGAAAAGGGAATTGTTTTCTGCACTGTCGATAAAACAACTGATTTTTCGAAATTTTATCAAGAGGAAATTATAATTCCTACGCACAACTGGATCGATATTCAGAGTCTTGTCAAGATCCTAGGGGGCTCGAGGAAGGATGGAATGGCATCACTTGCAACGAGAATCCTCAATGAGTCATACGACAAAATGAAGGAAGATTTCCCTATGGATAGGCACGATTTCTAGGATGAGTGCCCATTGTCTGATATAAACCTAAAGTATGCAACCATAGATGCTTACATGACCTACCAGCTGTACAAGAAGATCCATTTTTTTCTATGTTACCTCGTGTTTTTCCCTATTTGGAAGAGGGAATACGAGCTTAGGGAAGCCCTTTGTAGAAAATGCAGAATAGCTGAGTTTGAAGCTGCATATGCAAAGAAATTGGCTGCATCTGAAGCAGCTGACAGAGAGGCTGCAGAAGCAGCTGAAAGAGAGCTTGCAGCTGAAGAAGCAGGTGACAGAGAGGCTGCAGCTGAAGCGGCAAACAGAGAGGCAACATCTTCTAGCGGCAACAATCAGGCCTGTGATGCACCGCTAATTGTGTCGCTGGACGCTGAAGATAGGGAAGCCAAGTCAGATGTCAGGTGGGACGAAGCAGTTCGTGAGCTGTGGAGTACCTGGAATGGTCGCAGTTCGTCGCCTAGGAACGATGGCAAGCGCCTCAAGTGGTCTGATGAGGAGTGAATTAAATTTTACTTGTCAGTGTTATGTTTCTGCTTTGTGGAACTCAGTTAGCTTGCCAAGATGTGTAGCGCCTCAAGTGATACTAGTAAAATAAATTTAACCCTCATTGTGTTATGTTTATGTATGTGTCTTGTAGCTTGTCAAGATGGTAGCTTGTTAACTAGCAGTTTGAAAGAGTGCCCTTTTCCTCTCTCGCTAAACAGATATGTTTCATTTTGCACAAATTGGTAGCAAATCTAGAGAAGATTCTCACTTCGATATTTCGTTCCCTTTTGGACCTCTTTTTTTTTGCCTCCGATTAGGTAGCAAATCTAGAGCAGCAAATAACACCAGGCAGAATACATTCATTCAGAAAACAAAATAAATGTAGATATAGCTGTGCGCAGCTAAATAGGATATAGCGATAGAAAGTAACAAGGTTCGCTGCATTCAGCCAGAAATAGGATATAGCTAGAAAGAAGCTGCTTAGCAGCAGCAGCAGCCGCAGCAGCAGGCACATCCTGCAAGCGCCCGCGCCTCCACCTCCTCCCTCCGGCGCCTCCTCCACTTCTTGCTGCCCGGTTTGTTGGACTTGGGGGCCTTGGGCCTGATTGGAGGCATGCGACCCTCTTTGATGGCCACCCGCTGGAGGTTCCGGAGGTGAATGCAGAGAGCCCGATGTTCGGCGATGTGGGTGTTGATGTTCATGGTCTCATGCTTGCCGCCTTTGTGGATGCCGGATCCCGCAGCCTCTGCATGCTTCAGTAAGGTGTTCAAGTCGGTGCCGCCGGCGCGACTCGTCAAGCAGTAGGCGATCCCCTTGCGGAAGGGGAAGCTGTAGTAGGGGCCCCTGAGGAAGGCATCATACTGGCCGGCCCGCAGCCTCCTCAGCACCTGACGAGCCTTGGTGTAAATGGACTCATCATCGCTGTAGACGTCGCTGCAGGAAACCTATTGGAAGAAAAGGAAAATGGGGGAGTAGATGATGTAAGAAGATCGAGCAATTGAAGTGCGAACAAGCGAATCCTAATAAACGAAGATCTAGCATCCAACGATGGGAACGGTAGAAGAACCAGGGGAGGGGAGCAAACCCTAGTTACCTCCAACCATGGGTCGTCGATGCCGGTGTCATAGGGGTTCAGCAGAGCGATGTACTTATCTGGATCATAGGTGCCCAAGAAGTGCGCGATCTGCTTGTGACCGGCAGGGGCCTTCTCGCCGGCAGGGGGCTCCTCTTCGGCGGCTTCGTCGGTAGCGGGGACGGGGGCCTGGATGGGAACGACAGCTGCCATCGATGCCTCGATTGGGGCCTGGACAGGGACGACGGCTGCTTTCAACGCATCGATGGGGACCGGAGAGGAGACGGGGGCCTCCTCTCCGGCGGCCACGGAGGCGACGATGGCCACCTTATCCTCCTCGGCCATTGCCGACGAGAACGGCGTATTCTCTGGAGTTTGCGGATGCTGGTGGGACAGTGGAGAGGGTTGCGTGGGGACAGTGAGCGAGAGTGGGAGTGGGTGTGTGGAGAAGGGCTCTATAGTTAAGGTGGATAAAAGCAAGGCACATTTTGTTGCACCACCGTGCAACGCGCCGCGCATTCTACTGCACCGTGCACCGTGACACACACATGGTACGTCACGTTTTTTTCCCGGGCCATGCATGGCAGTTCTGTATTGAGCCGCATGCAAAGGGCGCACACACAATTTCTATGTACGAAGTTTGACACGGCCCTAAAATTGGCGATTGAGAGCTGCTGCGTAAAAAATGGGATATGTCTTATTAAAATCAAGTGGCAATAATGCAGCTTTCTATCGATGACCGTGCACTCGATGACGCATGCGTTGTGGCATAGTAGTAGCAGTAGTAGGCTTTTCAGACTTGATTAAACATGACATGACCGCTCGACGACTTTTTCCATGGACGGCATCGTGTTCCTTCTTGTAGAAGTCTCGCTGCGGGAGACGTCCGTGCTGTCTCACGTTGTATTGTGAAGGGCACGACGTGTGCAACGATCATCGTTGGATCACACAGAATAAACGGTGGGTGCGCACGATCCGTGTGACAACTGTGATAACCAATCATGGAGTAGCAGACAGGGTGAGCACAGGTTTGTGCTTCTACGAAAGATAGAGAGGGGGTCCAAAACTGAGTAGTACCACATAAAACCAAGGGCGATACTGACTAGTATAAAAATGGAAAGTGACTGTCTTGTACAATGAAATACATCATGGCATACATCAAATTATTCCAAGATAGATCCACTAGAGTTCATTGGATGTGTGTTCTTCTCATAAACCACATGGACCCACTAGAGTTCATTGCATGTGTGTTCTTCTCATTAACCACACATGGATCCACCAGTGTCATTGCATGTCTGCTCTTTTCATTAACCATAGTTAGAGTCATCGCATGTCTGCTCTTTTCATGAACCATAGTTAGAGTCATTGCATGTGTGTTCTTCTCATGAACCACAGCTAGAGTCATTGCATGTGTATTCTTCTCACAAACCATATCATGAACCACACCCAGTGTCATTGCATGTGTGTTCCTCTCATAGACCACACATGGATCCACCGGTGTCATCGCATGTGTGCTCTTTTCATGAACCACAGTTAGAGTCATTGCATGTGTGTTCTTCTCATGAACCACAGCTAGAGTCATTGCATGTGTGTTCTTCTCACAAACCATATCATGAATCACACCCAGTATCATTGCATGTGTGTTCCTCTCATAGACCACACATGGATCCACCAGTGTCATTGCATGTCTCTCTTTTCATGAACCACAGTTATAGTCATTGCATGTTTGTTCCTTTCACAAACCACATATTACTGTGTCATTACATGTGTGTCCTTCTCACAGACCACGCATGGATCCACCAGTGTCATTGCATGTGTGTCCTTCTCACAAACCACAGATGGATCCACCAGTGTCATTGCATGTGTGTTCTTTTCATAGACCACGTATGGATCCACCGGTGTCATTGCATGTGTGTTCTTCTCATAGACCACGTAAGGATCCATCGGTGTCATTGCATGTGTGTTCCTCTCATAGACCACACATGGATCCACCGGTGTCATCACATGTCTACTATTTTCATGAACCATAGTTAGAGTCATTGCATGTGTGTTCCTCTCATAGACCATAGCTAGAGTCATTGCATGTGTGTTCTTCTCACAAACCATATCATGAACCACACCCAGTGTCATTGCATGTGTTTTCTTCTCATTAACCACACATGGATCCACCAGTGTCATTGCATGTCTGCTCTTGTCATGAACCATAGTTAGAGTCATTGCATGTCTGTTCTTTTCACAAAACGCATATGGATCCACCAGTGTCATTGCATGTCTGCTCTTTTCATGAACCACGGTTAGTCATTGCATGTGTGTTCTTCTCATGAACCACAGCTAGAGTCATTGCATGTGTGTTCTTCTCACAAACCATATCATGAACCACACCCGGTGTCATTGCATGTGTGTTCTTCTCATTAACCACACATGGGTCCACCAGTGTCATTGCATGTGTGTTCTTCCCATGAACCACAGTTATAGTCATTGCATGTGTGTTCCTCTCATAGACCACACATGGATCCACAGTTAGAGTCATCGCATGTCTGCTCTTTTCATGAACCACAGTTAGAGTCATTGCATGTGTGTTCTTCTCATGAACCACAGCTAGAGTCATTGCATGTGTGTTCTTCTCACAAACCATATCATGAACCACACCCAGTGTCATTGCATGTGTGTTCTTCTCATTAACCACACATGGATCCACCAGTGTCATTGCATGTGTGTTCTTCCCATGAACCACACCAGTGTCATTGCATGTGTGTTTTCTCACAGACCACACAGGGATCCACCAGTGTCATTGCATGTGTGTCCTTCTCACAAACCATAGATGGATCCACCAGTGTCATTGCATGTGTGTTCTTTTCACAGACCACGTATGGATCCACCGGTGTAATTGCATGTGTGTTCTTCTCACAGACCACGTAAGGATCCATCGGTGTCATTGCATGTGTGTTCCTCTCATAGAACACACATGGATCCACCGGTGTCATCGCATGTCTGCTCTTTTCATGAACCCCAATTAGAGTTATTGCATGTGTGTTCCTCTCATAGACCATAGCTAGAGTCATTGCATGTGTGTTCTGCTCACAAACCATATCATGAACCACACCCAGTGTCATTGCATGTGTGTTCTTCTCATTAACCACACATGGATCCACCAGTGCCATTGCATGTCTGCTCTTGTCATGAACCATAGTTAGAGTCATTGCATGTCTGTTCTTTCCACAAAACACATATGGATCCACCAGTGTCATTGCATGTCTGCTCTTTTCATGAACCATAGTTAGAGTCATTGCATGTGTTTTCTTCTCATGAACCACAGCTAGAGTCATTGTATGTGTGTTCTTCTCACAAACCATATCATGAACCACACCCGGTGTCATTCCATGTGTGTTATTCTCATTAACCACACATGGATCCACCAGTGTCATTGCATGTGTGTTCTTCCCATGAACCACAGTTATAGTCATTGCATGTGTGTTCCTCTCATAGCCCACGTATGGATCCACAGTTAGAGTCATCGCATGTCTGCTCTTTTCATGAACCACAGTTAGAGCCATTGCATGTGTGTTCTTCTCATGAACCACATCTAGAGTCATTGCATTTGTGTTCTTCTCACAAACCATATCATGAACCACACCCAGTGTCATTGCATGTGTGTTCTTCTCATTAACCACACATGGATCCACCAGTGTCATTGCATGTGTGTTCTTCCCATGAACCACACCAGTGCCATTGCATGTGTGTTCTTCTCACAGACCACATAGGGATCCACCAGTGTCATTGCATGTGTGTCCTTCTCACAAACCACCGATGGATCCACCAGTGTCATTGCATGTGTGTTCTTTTCACAGACCACGTATGGATCCACCGGTGTCATTGCATGTGTGTTCTTCTCACAGACCACGTAAGGATCCATCGGTGTCATTGCATGTGTGTTCCTCTCATAGACCACACATGCATCCAGCGGTGTCATCGCATGTCTGCTCTTTTCATGAACCACAATTAGAGTCATTGCATGTGTGTTCCCCTCATAGACCATAGCTAGAGTCATTGCATGTGTGTTCTTCTCACAAACCATATCATGAACGACACCCAGTGTCATTGCATGTGTGTTCTTCTCATTAACCACACATGGATCCACCAGTGTCATTGCATGTCTGCTCTTGTCATGAACCACAGTTAGAGTCATTGCATGTATTTTCTTTTCACAAAACACATATGGATCCACCAGTGTCATTGCATGCCTGCTCTTTTCATGAACCACGGTTAGAGTCATTGCATGTGTGTTTTTCTCATGAACCACCGCTAGAGTCATTGCATGTGTGTTCTTCTCACAAACCATATCATGAGCCACACCCGGTGTCATTGCATGTGTGTTCTTCTCATTAAACACACATGGATCCACTAGTGTCATTACATGTGTGTTCTTCCCATGAACCACAGTTAGAGTCATTGCATGTGTGTTCCTCTCATAGACCACACATGGATCCACAGTTAGAGTCATTGCATGTCTGCTCTTTTCATGAACCACAGTTAGAATCATTGCATGTGTGTTCTTCTCATGAACCACAGCTAGAGTCATTGCATGTGTGTTCTTCTCACAAACCATATCATGAACCAAACCCAGTGTCATTGCATGTGTGTTCTTCTCATTAACCACACATGGATCCACCAGTGTCATTGCATGTGTGTTCTTCCCATGAACCACACCAGTGTCATTGCATGTGTGTTTTCTCACAGACCACACAGGGATCCACCAGTGTCATTGCATGTGTGTCCTTCTCACAAACCATAGATGGATCCACCAGTGTCATTGCATGTGTGTTCTTTTCACAGACCACGTATGGATACACCGGTGTAATTGCATGTGTGTTCTTCTCACAGACCACGTAAGGATCCATCGGTGTCATTGCATGTGTGTTCCTCTCATAGACCACACATGGATCCACCGGTGTCATCGCATGTCTGCTCTTTTCATGAACCACAGTTAGAGTCATTGCATGTGTGTTCCTCTCATAAACTACAGCTAGAGTTATTGCATGTGTGTTCTTTTCACAAACCATATCATGAACCACACCCAGTGCCATTGCATGTGTGTTCTTCTCATTAACCACGCATGGATCCACCAGTGTCATTGCATGTCTACTCTTGTCATGAACCACAGTTAGAGTCATTGCATGTCTGTTCTTTTCACAAAACACATATCACTAGTGTCATTGCATGTGTGTTCTACCCACAAACCACAAATGGATCCACCAGTGTCATTGCATCTGTGTTCTTCCCATAAACCACACATGGATCCACCAGTGTCATTGCATGTGTGTCCTTCTCATAGACCACGTATGGATCCACCGGTATCATTGCATGTGTGTTCTTCTCACAGACCATGTAAGGATCCACCGGTGTCATTGCATGTGTGTTCGTCTCATAGACCACACATGGATCCACTGGTGTCATCGCATGTCTGCTCTTTTCATGAACCACAGTTAGAGTCATTGCATGTGTGTTCTTCTCATGAACCACAGCTAGAGTCATGCATGTGTGTTCTTATCATAAACCATATCATGTACCACACCCAGTGTCATTGCATGTGTGTTCTTCTCATTAACCACATGTGGATCCACCAGTGTCATTGCATGTCTGCTCTTTTCATGAACCACAGTTAGAGTCATTGCATGTCTGTTCTTTTCACAAACCACATATGGATCCACCAGTGTCATTGCATGTGTGTTCTTCTCATTAACCACACATGGATCCACCAGTGTCATTGCATGTGTGTTCTTCCCATGAACCACACCAGTGCCATTGCATGTGTGTTCTTCTCACAGACCACACATGGATCCACCAGTGTCATTGCATGTGTGTCCTTCTCACAAACCACCGATGGATCCACAAGTGTCATTGCATGTGTGTTCTTTTCACAGACCACGTATGTATCCACCGGTGTCATTGCATGTGTGTTCTTCTCACAGACCACGTAAGGATCCATCGGTGTCATTGCATGTGTGTTCCTCTCATAGACCACACATGGATCCAGCGGTGTCATTGCATGTCTGCTCTTTTCATGAACCACAATTAGAGTCATTGCATGTGTGTTCCCCTCATAGACCATAGCTAGAGTCATTGCATGCGTGTTCTTCTCACAAACCATATCATGAACGACACCCAGTGTCATTGCATGTGTGTTCTTCTCATTAACCACACATGGATCCACCAGTGTCATTGCATGTCTGCTCTTGTCATGAACCATAGTTAGAGTCATTGCATGTCTTTTCTTTTCACAAAACACATATGGATCCACCAGTGTCATTGCATGCCTGCTCTTTTCATGAACCACGGTTAGAGTCATTGCATGTGTGTTTTTCTCATGAACCACCGCTAGCATTGCATGTGTGTTCTTCTCACAAACCATATCATGAGCCACACCCGGTGTCATTGCATGTGTGTTCTTCTCATTAACCACACATGGATCCACTAGTGTCATTGCATGTGTGTTCTTCTCATGAACCACAGTTAGAGTCATTGCATGTGTGTTCCTCTCATAGACCACACATGGATCCACAGTTAGAGTCATCGCATGTCTGCTCTTTTCATGAACAACAGTTAGAGTCATTGCATGTGTGTTCTTCTCATGAACCACAGCTAGAGTCATTGCATGTGTGTTCTTCTCACAAACCATATCATGAACCACACCCAGTGTCATTGCATGTGTGTTCTTCTCATTAACCACACATGGATCCACCAGTGTCATTGCATGTGTGTTCTTCCCATGAACCACACCAGTGTCATTGCATGTGTGTTTTCTCACAGACCACACAGGGATCCACCAGTGTCATTGCATGTGTGTCCTTCTCACAAACCATAGATGGATCCACCAGTGTCATTGCATGTGTGTTCTTTTCACAGACCACGTATGGATCCACCGGTGTAATTGCATGTGTGTTCTTCTCACAGACCACGTAAGGATCCATCGGTGTCATTGCATGTGTGTTCCTCTCATAGACCACACATGGATCCACCGGTGTCATCGCATGTCTGCTCTTTTCATGAACCACACTTAGAGTCATTGCATGTGTGTTCCTCTCATAAACCACAGCTAGAGTTATTGCATGTGTGTTCTTTTCACAAACCATATCATGAACCACACCCAGTTCCATTGCATGTGTGTTCTTCTCATTAACCACGCATGGATCCACCAGTGTCATTGCATGTCTACTCTTGTCATGAACCACAGTTAGAGTCATTGCATGTCTGTTCTTTTCACAAAACACATATCACCAGTGTCATTGCATGTGTGTTCTTCCCACAAACCACACATGGATCCACCAGTGTCATTGCATGTGTGTTCTTCCCATAAACCACACATGGATCCACCAGTGTCATTGCATGTGTGTCCTTCTCATAGACCACGTATGGATCCACCGGTATCATTGCATGTGTGTTCTTCTCACAGACCATGTAAGGATCCACCGGTGTCATTGCATGTGTGTTCCTCTCATAGACCACACATGGATCCACTGGTGTCATCGCATGTCTGCTCTTTTCATGAACCACAGTTAGAGTCATTGCATGTGTGTTCTTCTCATGAACCACAGCTAGAGTCATTGCATGTGTGTTCTTCTCATAAACCATATCATGTACCACACCCAGTGTCATTGCATGTGTGTTCTTCTCATTAACCACATGTGGATCCACCAGTGTCATTGCATGTCTGCTCTTTTCATGAACCACAGTTAGAGTCATTGCATGTCTGTTCTTTTCACAAACCACATATGGATCCACCAGTGTCATTGCATGTGTGTTCTTCTCATTAACCACACATGGATCCACCAGTGTCATTGCATCTGTGTTCTTCCCATGAACCACACCTGTGTTATTGCATGTGTGTTCCTCTCACACACCACACATGGATCCACTAGTGCCATTGCATGTGTGTCCTTCTCACAAAACATAGATGGATCCACCAGTGTCATTGCATGTGTGTTCTTTTCACAGACCACGTATGGATCCACCGGTGTAATTGCATGTGTGTTCTTCTCACAGACCACGTAAGGATCCATCGGTGTCATTGCATGTGTGTTCCTCTCATAGACCACACATGGATCCACCGGTGTCATCGCATGTCTGCTCTTTTCATGAACCACAGTTAGAGTCATTGCATGTGTGTTCCTCTCATAAACCACAGCTAGAGTTATTGCATGTGTGTTCTTTTCACAAACCATATCATGAACCACACCCAGTGTCATTGCATGTGTGTTCTTCTCATTGACCACGCATGGATCCACCAGTGTCATTGCATGTCTGCTCTTGTCATGAACCACAGTTAGAGTCATTGCATGTCTGTTCTTTTTACAAAACACATATCACCAGTGTCATTGCATGTGTGTTCTTCCCACAAACCACACATGGATCCACCAGTGTCATTGCATGTGTGTTCTTCCCATAAACCACACATGGATCCACCAGTGTCATTGCATGTGTGTCCTTCTCATAGACCATGTATGGATCCACCGGTATCATTGCATGTGTGTTCTTCTCACAGACCATGTAAGGATCCACCGGTGTCATTGCATGTGTGTTCCTCTCATAGACTACACATGGATCCACTGGTGTCATCGCATGTCTGCTCTTTTCATGAACCACAGTTAGAGTCATTGCATGTGTGTTCTTCTCATGAACCACAGCTAGAGTCATTGCATGTGTGTTCTTCTCACAAACCATATCATGTACCACACCTAGTGTCATTGCATGTGTGTTCTTCTCATTAACCACATATGGATCCACCAGTGTCATTGCATGTATGCTCTTTTCATGAACCACAGTTAGAGTCATTGCATGTCTGTTCTTTTCACAAACCACATATGGATCCACCAGTGTTATTGCATGTGTGTTCTTTTCACAGACCACATATGGATCCACCAGTGTCATTGCATGTGTGTTCTTCTAACAAACCATGTAAGGATCCACCGGTGTCATTGTATGTGTGCTCTTTTCATGAACCATAGTTAGAGTCATTGCATGTGTGTTCTTCTCATGAACCACAACTAGAGTAATTGCATGTGTGTTCTTCTCACAAACCATATCTTATTTCAATATCATACTAGGGTTTCTCCATTTCCCCAACAACTAGTGATCTACTTAGACATGGAGGCAATCAACATCATGGCAATAACAATGGAATCTATCCTAGATGAATAATACTTGTATAAATCCACAACGAGTACGGAAATTACAACAAGATCTAGACAAGATGTAGATGGGATGGATGGAGATGGTGGTTATGCAACGGTTGATGATGAAGATCGATGCCTTACCCTCCCAGATCTGTGCAGGGAGAAGATGGATCCCTGGTGGATGAGTTCCCCCTCCAGATGCCTTCTGGAGGTGAGGTTTCGGGGATTTCTGGTTGTTCTGTATGTCGTATCCCCGATCTAGTTGCACGGGGTGAAACTATTTGAGGAGGCGGTGGTGGCGCCAACTATACGACAGGAACTATACGGCCAGAAAATTTATTCCCGCCATAAAGTTGGTCGTTAAACCGTCTGTATGCCTTGTTCTATTCGGGTTTTCTTTTGGTATTATTGATATTTCCCAAATAAGCGATTTAGGTTGTTTTGACTCCTTTTCTCCTTAGTACAACTGCTCCAAGAATTGTGTCCATTATATCCATCATCTGTCCTGATCCTAGTGAAAACAGACATAAAATGTGCACGCGAGCGCCGTAAAATACCAAGATCCTACATCTACAATGCAAAATAATAATATAAAACATGATGCAAATATGCAATCATCAGCGGGATAACTAGTCACCATGGCAATGGTTTCAATTATTTCTTTCTACTAAGAATATCACGGAGGAATTTAGAATAGATGCAATTTTTTATTGCATCCGCAAATGGATTTCTAGGCGAAGATCACCAAGTGCCTTTTGAAAGAATCATAGATTACCTGATCCGGTGCTTTATTTTTTATCTGGATAAGGAAGCTTTTGCTCACCTTTCTTATTCTTGTCTTTTACCATTTATGGGGGGTTGGGCTCTCTTGTTGCTTTCTTTTGTTGTTGCTTATCGCTTTTCTTCTTTTCTACTACAACAACTTCATCTTCATTGCTTGTCGCTTTTTCTTCTCTTGGATCAACAGTCTCTGCATCAAAGTCATAATGGTCATCATGTGCGTCATTTTGGTCCTCCTTGGTTTGATCTTATGTTTCTTGAGCAGTTTCATCTTGAGGATCCACCAGTGTATCATCTTCTTGGCTTGCTCTGAGAAAGACTTTCTCCTTTTGTTGTTTTTCATCTTCATATTCTGGTGGTCCTAATGGTCCTGTAACAACTGCACCTCTTCTTGTAACAACATTACTAGAAACAGGAATATCTATATCATCTCTAAGAAAAATTTGATAACCAAATGTTATTTGTTCACATTGGGGTTAAATCATACTAAGATACTTGTGAAATAATTTTATTTCTTGGCCAATCTCATCATAATTTGTAGCGAGTTCCGCCAAAATCTTTTTCTGTTTTTGAAAATGCTTATGCAGGTTATTATGAGATTTTGCTTGTCGATGTTTTAATTCTTGAAAAACTTTTCTAGTTTCATCTTCTTCAGTAAACACTTGTAACAAGTCTACTTTGTTCTCCTTAACAAGTTCAGACGGTATACCTTTTTATTTCATTGTTTTGCGTAATTTATGCATAAGATCGGGATTTATACGAACCATCCCATTTTCCAGCTTAGTGTCGAAATCAGGATTGTATATAGAATCGTTCTTAGCCCTAGTAGACATTAATTCCAAACATGCTTTAACAGTTAAAGTATTAATCGAGCCTCATGCTGATAAGTCGAGCAACTCTCTGCTTTGAGTATTAAGACCATGGTAAAATAAATGGCAAATAGTTGATTCAGAATAGCCATGATTAGGAATTCTATTGGTCATTCCAAAGAATCTATCCCAAGCTTGTGGGTAGTTTTCTCCCACGTTCTGACTAAAGTTGACTATATTCTTTCTAGTTTTAGTTACCTTTTTGAAAGGATTAAACATGTTCATGAATTTGACAATACAATTTTCCCAACATTTAATGTAATGACGAGGGAGAGAATATAACCAGTCTAGAGTTTTACCTTTAAGAGACCAACAAAAAAATTAGACGAGATAAATCTCTTGGCAAACCTTTTGGTCCAAGTGTTGTCTTCAAATCGTCAAACTCTCTAATATGTCTTCCTGCTTCTTAATCTTCCCTTCCACTGAAAGCTTTTCCCTGCAAAATTTTAATAATTCCACCATCAAATCGATATTATCTAACTCCAGGATTAGGAAATTCTATTGGTTATTTAAGGAAAGCAGCGTTTGGAGCACTCTATTCCCTGAGAGTTTTCTCAGGTTCTTGGGAGTTGTCCTGTAAATGCACATGATTTCCATAAAATTACTCAGGTTTTCAACTTCAACTTTTTCTGATCTTAAAAGTTTTTCAATAATTTCTTCGCGCCTTTGAATAGGCACGCGCTCAAAATAATCTGGTAAATAGGTCCTACCAGAGCGTGTAAACCCTTTGTCTCCTAGGGAGACCATTTTGTAGTAGTAACACCTGAAATGTCAAGAGACAAACACTTAGCACTTAGCTCCCCAGCGACGGATCTATAAAATAGCTTGATGTTTCCAAGTGCACAGATCATTTGTAGCTAGTTTCAAAGTATAGATATCAATCCCACAGGGAGCCCAAAGGTAAGTGTTTATGAATGAAGTCTCTGTCACACCCAAAGTTGTCACAGGTCTTCCAGTGAATTGACTACAAGTGTGGAAACGAGAATGGATTTTGGATTAAACTGGATGTATTTAAATAAAACTAACATGTAAACTTCAAAAATAAAAAGCATAAAAGTAAAGAAGGATTTGGTTGTTTGTTGTTTTCCGCAGATGACAAAGAAGGCGCAGGGAGATACAGTTCATGGTGATAGTGACTGTGCCAGGTGGATAAGTGGTAGGTGTAATAGTTGTAATCTTATAAGTATATGTGTAGGCGAGCAACCCATCATTAGCCGGAACTCGTCTTGGTAGATTTCATCCCAACTTCAATAATCCTACTAGTCTGTTACCAAAACCATGGTCAGACACTAGACGATTAAGATCCTTCAGGTTGCTTAGAAACTAAGCTCCTTGGATCGGACTAATGCAATAAGCACGGTGGTTCCTCGTTATCCTCGAGTCTACTAGTTTCCCATTGGTATCCCCGTGTCACTCGGGGGTTGTCGGTCTGCTAGCGAGCAAGATCCTATCCATGTAGAACAAAGCATCATGTTGTCTGGGTCCTTGGTTAGACAACAAGCATTAGGCATCCCACAGATAGTCAAGCACACATAATATAGTAATTAAAATTAATCACAAAATAATGGAAAGTATATGGAGGCACATCACATCTCACCAATCCCTTACATCTCCCATGCCCAAGGAACTTAATCACACATGAGAGAAGAAAGCATCATCAGTATAAATAAATAAATAAAGGGAGTTCTTCTCGATGTTACCGTGGAGATCCACAATAGGAATAGAAAAGTAATCCAACACAATTCAAGATAGGAAGAAACAATCTCAAACCCTAATCTTGCAATGTGAAGATCTCTCTCTCTCAAGTACAAGTAATGGCCTTGAGGGTGTGATGGATAGGAGGCCAAATATCATGGAGCGATATGAAGAACGCATTCCCCTTCTTCTTCGGATATCTTCTTTTTCCTTTCTGGATGGGATGGCGGCTCCTATGTTATGATTTCGCGCCTAGCCTTTTCACGGAAGTTGTTCCTTTTGACAAGAAGGAGGCAGCGGTAGCTATACGGTGGGAACTATACGGCCAGAAAAATGTTCCCGCCATATAGTTGCTCGTTAAAGCATCTGTTTGCCTCCCTTGATTGCTTCCAAAGAGGGACTTGCTTGTTTTCGCCTGAATATTGTGTTTCCCTTGTCAAAACCTTCTGTTGATGTTCAGAACCTGAAACACACATTAAAAACCAAGTTTTCTTTGCTACCGAAATATTAGCGTTAGGTAAAGCTAGAAAACAATCAAATCTATAGGAAAACCATCAATAAAAACCATCAAAAATGTGTCGAATATCACAACTATCAGTAGCCTGAGTAGGCGTCGAGGAAGTATAGGCGACCGCATCCCGTGGTGGAGTCGATTATCTAGTCGATTCGCGGTAGCGAGAACTGGTCCTTTGGGCAATGCTTGTTAAGGAAGGTGAAGTCCACGTAGATCCGCAGGATATCCGTGTCCTTTTTAGGAACAAGAACAGGGTTTGCTACCCAGGTGCTCTCCTTTATTTCTTGTATAAAGTTGGCATCGAGGAGTCTGTTGACTTGCATACCGACCGCCCTTTCCCTTGGTTTTGATAGTCGATGCATCAATTTCTTGACTGGTCTGGCATCATGATTCATGTTGAGTGCGTGCTCGGCGAATTACCTGGGAACTCATGGCATGTCAACTGGACATGAGGCAAATATTTCCCTGCGCTCACAGAGGAATTCAACGAGCACGAGTTCCTAAGCGGGACTCAAGTTGTTGCGATGAGGGTCGTATTGGTCGGGTCCGTCGGGTGGACCTAGACCACCTTGGTGTTCACCAATGAGTCGAAATACTGGTCGGATGCGTTTGGCTTACTCAAGGGAGGAAGATTGTTGTCTTTCGACTCCTTGAGTCTTGCCAGGTCTTCTTGCATGCCGAAGGATTGGGAGATTCTATTGAATTCCTTGTCACACCTATCTGACTTGGCGAAGCTTCCACTGATAGTAATCATGCCGTTGGGTCCCGACATCTTCATCTACATGTAGGTGTAGTGTGGGACCACCATAAACCTCGCGAATGTGACACGTCCGAGGATTGTGTGATATTGTGAGGGCCAGTCGACCACTTTGAACTTGAGGCGCTCTCGCCAGAAGTTTGCTGGCATGCCTAAGATGACGTCCAGGTTGATTTTGCCCAAGGGGTATACGCCTTTCCCTAGGATGATGTCGTGGAACATTGTGTCAGAGGCCTCTAGGCCGGAGAGGGGGATCCGCATGGCGCACAGGGTATTGGCGGAATGAGGTTGATGTCGCTACCGCTATCCATGAAGACGTGACTCATCTCATAGCCACCAATTTGTGCCTCGGGCACCAGGGGAGAGTGGCCCGGGCGAGGTACTTGGCGCGGGTTATTGTGCTTGTCGAAGGTGATGCAGTACTCGCACCCGCTGAGGTACTCAGTGATTGAGAGTGGAGAGTTTACCACCAAATTGACTTGGCAAGTGATTGACTTTCACACCCAATTGAAGGGGCGTCCTTTTTGGATCATGCTCATGTTCCCCAATGCTCGGGGGTACTGCTCGCCCCCATTGTTTTGGGCCGGCGCAGCCGCAGGCTATGCTGGTCCTCCAAGCGGTGGTAGTGGTGCTCCATGGGCTATGGCTCCCGGGGCAGCTCTGTAGCCTTGATTAATCGCGTCATGATTCATCTGGGCGAGGCCTTCGTGGAGCTTCAGGAACTCACAGTAGTCCTTTAAGAGGTGTATGGACTTCTTCTTGCCGTCGTGCTTATCGATGTAGAAGTGAATGTTGCAGTGTCCAAATAGTTTATCCTGGATTGCGTTGCCACACTTGTGCGGGTTTCCTGCTGTTGCAGTAGCTGCCGCTGCGGTATCTAGTGCTGCGATTTCCTTCGTCGCGTTTATCAGCGTAGCCAGCCGCGACCATGTCGACTTCCTCGCGGTCTTCATAGCCACGTGATCGATGCTTTCCCCGACGGTCACGTCGGCGGTCAAGGTCGTCCTCATCATCTGAGTGGACACAGTTATTTTTTACCGAGTCCTCTCCATCTGCCCACCTGTTTGCGATTTCCATCAGGTGGTCGATTGTTTTGGGCTTCGTGCGGCCCATCTCCTCCCTGAGCTCTCGGGAACGTACGTCGCCGTTGAATGCGTCGATTGCACGATCCTCGGAGATGTCCTCTACCGAGTTTTGAATGATGGACCATCTCTGAATGTA
Organism: Avena insularis; assembly: GCA_023614405.1. Lineage (NCBI taxonomy): Eukaryota > Viridiplantae > Streptophyta > Magnoliopsida > Poales > Poaceae > Avena > Avena insularis. The sequence continues at coordinate 96,542,048 of CM042686.1, forward strand.
GGAGCATAGTGATTCGCCCGGCTTCTGGTAGCAGGCCTTTAGCTCTTCGATTGATCCTGGCCTTTTGTATGTCCCCTTGAAGTTCTACACGAAGCTGTAGACCAGCTCCTGCTAGCTGCGGATCGACCCGCGGGGTAGGCTGTTGAGCCACGAGTGGGCAGTGTCCTGCAGCTGTAGTTGGAGACACTACATTGATGTGCACTTGTTCCCACCGTGCAGCTTGACGGAGGAGATGTGGTCCTCCAGCCAGATCTTCGGGTCCTAGAGGCTATCGAACTTTGGGTTCTCCGACGGAAGTTTGAACCCTTTCGGCATTTGTGTTTGCCGTATGGCTCTACTGAAGCAGCCGGCGCCACAAAATTCTGCTCCTTAATCCTCCTACTATGTTGAGTAGGCATTTTTGGCGCGCATATTGTTGACTTTGCGTTGTGTGATGTCATCACGTGTGTCCTAGTCGTGATTGTCTCAGCCTGAGCGGCATCGCCACCACAGTCATCGTCACTATAGAAGAGCGATTAGTACTTGGGTGGAGCCTTGCTTTTCTTCGGCTCGGGCGTTGGGTCCTTGGCGAGTGCAGCTTCGACCAGTCCAAGGCCAGTGATCATAGATCGGTGCATGTCAGATCATGGATCCCCAACTGGTGGTTGGTTATTGAGCAGGTACATGGTGGCTATTGTCACCGCTTCTTTTGGTATTTTTGGGAGCACATTGCCCCACGAGTCCACCATCATGAATGAGAAGTAGAGGGCTCTAGTGGCCTCTTCTCGCTCCTTGTCGGTGAGGTGTTCTAGGCGAGACCGCCTTCTGGCAGCTGTAGGCCTGTTGCCCATGGAGGAGGATCCACCGATTGAGGAGAGCACTGCCCGTCGGGCACTTGACTCATCTGCGGCTTTTCTGCGGGCCTTGAGTTGTGTGTTTACCGCCTGCTGGCGGTTGCATTCCTGAATAAGTAGCCAATGGTAACCCATTAGCATCTACTGCGACGTGTTTGGTGGCAGGGGATTGCCATGCAGGGCCTCCCTGCACCTTGCCCATTCTGCCTGGTTGAGGTGAATTTGCTGGCATTCCATCCCATTGTTGGCGTTCTTGCCGTTGTTGTCGGGGTTGGGAGGGGTGGGTGCGCTATTGGTAGGTGCGCCATTGGTAGGGGCACCATTTTTGATTGGGATGCCACCGTTGGTGCCGGTGTTCCCTTGGGTACTGCCATCACCACCAGTGTTCCCTTGAGTGCCACCGCCACTGCCAGTGTTGATGACGACACACATGTAGTGGTTGGGGAAGTTGTTGCTCCGACAGCTCTCAGACCCGGAACCATAGGCAACATCCTGTAACACCAGATCGCACAAATCAGACTTGCAACTTCTGTTGCCATATGTGTCCTCGGCTAATGCCAAGGCGTTGAGCTCGCTCAGGGTGCCGATCGGTGGTGGGAACCATGATGCAGGGGCAATCAAGGGAGCCTGCGGTTGATCAGGGAGGCGAAGTGTGCCGATCTAGCCTACCTAGAAGCATAGGCTTCCGATCGTCAGGCCGATCCCATCACCCACAGACTCGAAATCCGGGCGAGTCGCCGGCGCGTGGATGGTGAAGTCAAAGGCGCCGAAGAGGAGGCAAGTCTCCGCTGCAGCAGAGTCGTAGATGATAGTTGATGGGGACAAGGAAGCCTCAACATCAACACTCCCGATTCCCACAGATGGCGCTAATTGAAGAGGGGTTAACTCATGAATGCCCACCGTCGATGGGCTTAGGTTCGAGGAATTGTGGAGCGCTGGAGGCATCGATAGACAAGCAAACAAGCACATAGGTGACACGAGGTTTTACCTAGGTTTAGGCCTTGAAGAGGACCCTACTCTTGCTTGTATGCTCTTATTATCGGGGAGTCGAAAGTTGCAAGGGGTGCACAGATGCAATCTGGCGAGGTGTAAGTGAGGGTTGTGGATTGTCCTCCTCGTCGCCCCTCCTAGCCTTTATATAGGGAGGGTAGATCTCGGGATAGCAGGTCGAGTCGGTTACAAATTAGGGTTTTCCCTTTAAATTTCTATCTACACTTTTCCGTGTTCTTCAAGAATTTGTACTCCTGTGGGCCACCCGAATCCTTACTGGGATTTGTTTGCACCGTGGACTCCTTCTTGGGCTGGATCATATAGGCTAATCTCGAGTACCTGTAAGGTATACCCATGTCAAGCCTGATGTCCAACACAACTTAGCAAGTGGTAAGTCACCAAGTTATCTTTAGGATGTATTATTATATACATAGCCATTTAGGAGGAAAAATTTACTCGGGTATCCACAAATGTGTGGGTATATCCTATGTTGCTTCCTAAGACCATTAGGAAATCCCTAAGGGGGAGAGTGAAGTACCAATTAGACTTCCAGATCCAACATTTATTATATTTTTTGAAGAAAAACAATTAAACCTTTTCAAGAATGTCCAAGCTTAACGATAACTTTAGTGTCGAAGATGTATTTATACCGCAGTTATTATCTATTATTGCAGCTGATAAAACATGTTTGATGCCAATAGTATTTTCAATTAGGAATATAAAGGATCAAATGCCTTATTGAGAATGAGTAGGGTGATTTTATAATGGATTGACTAAATGAGTTCAATTTGTTCACAAAAGGGAAATTGAAAGGGACTAGTTAAAATTTATTAGAATTGAAGAATCCTAAAACTCAATCCTTAGTAAACCTTCATACCATGATACCTATGGGTTAGTTCATTGATCCTTTGGAGTAGCTTTTCCAATACACTAGGAGGAAATGTAAAGTTTAGATATGTCAGAGATCAAGAATGGGAATCCTAAAAAGACAGGGTGGAATTTAAGGGGTCACCAAAAGAGACCAATGGATGGATCAGGATTGCCAATCTTCAAAAGAAAAGATTTAGAAGGAAGATTTCCGTATTATGATAAGAGTGATATCTGTAACTTCGGGGATGAAGTTTAGGTTAAGGGGAAGAGACTATAATGCCCCAGCAATTAGGGTTGTAGAAGAGAGTTTGTGTATTTGCATTCATGCATAAGAAAATTTGGGGTAAATTTTTCGCAAACTAAAACCCTGGGAAGATCGGAGTTTCTTTCACTAGATTGAGATAGTGTTTAGCTCATTCTGCTGATTGTTATGAATTTTGACATGATCTCTAGGTAATTTGAGTATTTCGGGGTAATAATTTAAATTGACACTTGAATTTTAAACTAGTTTTGAATTGATCAAGCCAAAAGCACTTAGGAAATTTATTGTTTTAAAAAGGATTTTAAATAACTAATAGGAAGTATTAAGTATTATATTATAGAACAAAGATACAAGTAAAATAAATTGGAAACATTACACGTAAATGGCCATATACAAAATGAGTATAAATTCTTATTATTTTCTTTACTCGATATTATAATATATTAAATACATAAACGAGTAAGAAGTTTGTACAAATATAAAACAATTACATAAAAGAAAACAAGTAAAATTTATTGAATAATAAAAATACTTTACATTGTTCTTACAATAAGAAAAATAAAAAGATTACAATAGTAATAAAAGGAAAACCCTAAACTAAATTCCTAACTAATCCTAATCTAAATCATCTTGATCTTCTTTGAAACTTCTTGTACCTGCAAAAATACAAAAAACAACAATGAAGAAACAGGATTAGTGTTAATAGGATTGCATTCAGTTTTAAACAGTGAAGTGCATTGTTCATATTACATCACTGAGCAATTTCAAATAAAAGGGAAAAATTGCATAAAATATAGTATATGTTCTTTTAAAATCTTAATGGCTTTATTGCCACAACATTAGCCAAAGGAGGGGAAAGTTTCACCAAGACAGTCAAAGGTAAAAGGGTCAAAAGATCAGTTTTCACTTGAACTGATCCACAAGTGACACAAGGAGACACACATCGCAGTCACTACATGCAAGCCTGCCTTGCTGCCAATAGAAGGAGAGACGAGAGGTGAATAAAGCCACCACTCGCACACAGCAAAGCAAGCTTTGCTACCCAGTTAATAGCCACAACCATTGTTCTATCTTTAGAACATGCAAGGAAAAACACTGGCGCTTGCTAGGTCCTCACCAAAACAACCAGCAAAACATCACAGAAAAACCACTAGATCATCATCAGGAGGGTTACCTAGGAGGGGCGGATTAGGTGTTTGGCAAGGGCAAGCCATAGAAGGAGCAGCCCTATTGAACTAGCAATAGCAGTCACCAGGGTAGTAGGCAATAGCAGCACAAGGCTACAACTACCAAAAGCTACTCCAGATCCAGGGTAAACCTCAAATCTTTGATCCAACACTTAATCATACATATGAAGTGGGTGTTGGGAGATATCCTCAGTATTCATGCAAAGTACATGATTTGCACATCATTGGATATTCAAGCAAACAGGCAGCAAACTAGCATCTTTTCAAATCCACAGCTTAGGTCTCAGTCTATGCATCACTTACCTAAGCTAGTACTCTCTAGTTTTAAAACTAGATGCAAGTAATTACATAGATGATTTTCTACTAGGCACATCCCAATTTCTGGGTAGCACCTCAATAGTAGCCAAGAAAACAGCCATCTATCTTTTGTAAATCCAACATCTGCAAGCTTTCATAAATTAGATAATCCAATCATTTTCCTAAAAATCATTTAGGGATCATTTATTTTTCTCTAAACATCATTCTCCGACTTCATCAGTACAAGAAACACAAGTACATCATTTAAAGGAAATGAATCCTTCTCTGATACATGAATGGATCATTTCAATAAATAATCAGAGAGAGTAGTTGGTATATTCTTAATCTCATCTTTTGTACATCATCAGAAGCAAGCTCTAGAGTAAAAACCACTACGATTCCTCTTAAACAAGGCACTAGAACAATTGGAATAGATAACCTGTAATAATACTTCAGTACTGAAGCATTTCCACTACCACCTAGTAAACATCTATTAATCCTAAGTCATAACCATATCATCTATTTACATATTCATCTACATAATAGCAGGCCTGGATTAAAGAAACATCCAACTTGACAGAAAGCACTATCAGTGACGAGGGTTGAACTCATCAATGCCCATTGTAATGGACTTGGGTTTTGGAGAAGGAGGGAGCGCTGGAGGCATCAATCGGCTAGCAAACAAGCACACAGGGATGCAAGGTTTACCCAGGTTTAGGTCTCGTAGAGGTCCCTACAACTTCTTCTCTGCTCTTGGAATTATCGAGGGAGTCGAAAGTTACAGGGGTGCCTAGATGCGATTGTTGGGTTCGCAACATAGAAAACAAAAATTTCCTATGATGGGAACTATACGCCAAGATCTATCTACTAGATACAAGCAACGGGTGGATATACATCCATAGAGAACTTACCCTCGAAGACAACAAAGCTTTGTTAACGAGTTGGAACTCGTGGATGATGTAGTCGTACACTTGCCGATCTCAAGATCGTGATGAAGTCCAGCAGGTCCGGCTCCAGCACGTCCTTCAGATCCAGCTCCAGCAAGTCCAGCACCGCAAAGCAGCGGTGCATCCGTGATCGCACACACGTCCGGTACCCCGACAACCTCCGTCCCTCGCTCCAGCAAAGCAGCGGAAGCAGCAACTCCTTTCCAGATAAAGCCACCGGGAACATGTATCTCGCTAATCTGAGACCATGGGGAATAATACTAGAGGGGGAGAGAGATCCTTCACGAGGAGGTGTGTGGAAGAAGGAGTGAGAGGGGGGCCTTTTATAGGAGGAGGGGAGGGTGTCCCTTCACCTCCCCCATTCATGTGGTGGTAACCCCCTCACATTAAAATGCCCCTTCACAGTCCCTTTTAAAGTCTCCACTTTAAATGCATTAAATTTCTCCAAATTTAATGCTCTCTTATTTAATAAAACTCTTTTATTAATTTTATTCAGAATTTTTTTGTTAATTACTTTAATTAACAAACATTCACATAAAACCCCCTGCAACATTTCAATATTACATGTAGAACCAATTTCAGCAATTTCACCCGAAATAGTTTCGGTGTCTATTGAAATAATTCTAGCGCTTTCTTAAATCTTTATCTGAAACATATTTGCTCCAAATGGTGTCGGTATCCCTTAAGTGTGTCACCCTACGGTTCGTGAATAATGCAGACATGATCGAGACCCCTCTCCAATCAATAATCAACAGCGAGACCTAGAGATCCGTACCGACTCGCACATATTCAACGATGAATCTTGTGATCGTATGAACCTTTAACGTCGTAACTAAATCCCTTTGCCTCGCGATATATTACATGTCCGAGATTCGATCATTGGCATCCAAATATAAGTGTTACCGACATGCACTCTTATCTCGTTCCCGTGGTATAACATTCTAGTGATCACATCACTTGCTTGCAAGCTATTTCAATGTGATATCACCGAGAGGGCCTAGAGTATATCTATCCGTCATCGGGATGGACAAATCCCACTCTTGATCCATGAGCCTCAACATAACACCTTCGTAGCACTGGACCCACCTTTATAGTCACCCTGTTACGGTGTGACGTTTGATGTTATCAAGATACTCTTTCGGTGTTAGCAATTAACATGATCTCATGGTCTAAGGACTAAGATTACTTCGTTTGATGTTATAGCAATATAAACATAATGACTCTGATGGTAATGCTATACTTCGGATGAATGTTCATCACATCATTCCACCAATGTTGTGACCTCGTTATCAACAACGTCCAATGTCCATGATCAGGAAACCTTGATCATCTTGTTAATCAACGAGCTAGTTTATATGAGAGGCATTACTAGGAACTTTGTATTTTGTTTATTAAACACACATGTATTAATGTTTCCAATCAATACAATTATAGCATGCAAAATAAACATTTCTCATAAACATGGAATAAGATAATAACCACTTTATTATTGCCTCTCGGGCATATTCCCTTCAGTCTCCCACTTGCACTAGAGTCAATAATCTAGTTTGTAAACTTGTATATAAAACACCTAGGTGTTGAATATACGCGTTTGCTAGTGGTTAACATAATCTACGGATCTGGCAGTTACAGGTCCGTGTATATTTGCATGTCTTTGCGTCTCTACGCATCACTCATTCTCAAATGAGATGGCATTGTATAAATTTGGTCCTTTGGTGAGACCTTTAGTTCGTCCGGGTTAAAATATGTTGATATTATTGTCATACAATATATCTTCATAGTATTAGCCCACTTTGAACCACACCTAGTTTGATAGCAAATTTCTTAACACAAATGCTCTCCTTTGCTGCTACTATAGCAGTCATGTACTTAGCCTTTTGTTGTAGTATCCGTCACAATGTTTCAACTTTGGAACTTATCCAAATCCATCATGGAACATCCTTTCCATTACATTGTGCCACCCATAGTCTAAATTGAGATAAATTTAATTTGTATCTTGTGACAAAACTACTATCAATGTAACACTTTACAATGAACTACCTTTAACTATCTGTCACTTATACATGATATATTCTTAGTTCTTCCAAAGCTCATAAGAATATCTTTACTATTGTCCAATGATCATCTTATGAATCATTCTGGTATGTGCTCATAACATTTAGAGCATAGGACATTCTGGATATATACATATCACGGTATAATCGATCAAAATCTTCATGTGATTTTACTCACCAAGTGTTGAAACACTTGAATCTTGATACAATCCTTTCCATGCAGCAAGAACCTTTCTTGTTGTTTCCATATTGAACCCTTTCAATATCTCATATATGTATGTCTGGCACAACCATATTGGCGCCTCAATCTATCCATATAGATATTGATGCCAAATATTCTGGTTTTTCCCAAGTCTTTCATCGAAATCTTATTTTAATGAAATTCTTAACTTGTGTTAATACAAGATACATCATTTCCAATCAACAATATGTCCTCTACATAATGTATTAGAAATTTGTCTCAGCGCTCCCACTTAATTTCTTGCAAATGCAAGCATCTTAACAGTTTCATCATGGTGAAGATTCCAACTCCGCTATGCTTACATCAACTATTGAAGTTTGCATGCCCTTTTAGCACCCTTTGAATTAACAAAACCCTTCGGACCGTGTCTTGTACACGTCCTAGGTAACCATTCTATCAGAAGAACATTGTTTTGTTTGTTCAACTACCATACATCAAATTATATTTAGTGGTTGCTACATTAATCCGTCAAGACTAAATATCGCTATGAAAGATCAAATCTTGTCATAGCCAACTCCTTGAACATTGTCGTAAACTTCTTTCCGACATGTCGACTATTTCATAGATGTTAAACATCCATGTCTATTTCTTTATAGATCCAAACACGACCGATAGGCTTCACGCCTTTCCGGAGGGTCTTCCAAGTTCAGAAACTTGATTTCTCGTGTATGGATACTATCACGTATTCTATGACTTCTAGTCATTTAATGGAGTTACGGCCCATCATCGCTTCTTTTCATGTACTCGGTTCATCATTGTCAAAACAATAACAACTTGCTTATCAAATCACACTATTTGATTCTTACCGACCCACACGGTTCAATAGGAACTCTAATCTCCGAGATCACACCCTTTGTAATCACAGGAGCCATGAGCATTGTGGGCCATACGGGGACACTTTCCAAGGCCATGCTTTAGCACATATAGCTAAGGTTCAACAACCTTATCAAAGTTCTATTGTGCTCCCACTTAAATTTTCGTGAAAAATTCCTTCTCAAGAAACTTGAAGTTCCAAGTAACAAACTCTTTTGTCCTTGGTGTTATGGAGAAATTCCCAATAAATTCTTTGGGATAACCTACAAAGACGTGCTTATCTGACTTTGGTTGTAAACATTTTACTTATGCATAGCATACCAAAATTTAAGAAAAGACAATTCGGGTTTTATCCCAAACCATAACATATATGGTGTCATTTCAACGGATCACGATGGTGCTCTTTTCAGCGTAAAAGCGGTAGTCTCTAAATCTTCAATCCTTAAAACATAATGGCAGTTATATAAATGACACATTTGATCTTACCATGTCAAACATGGTTTGATTTCATCTCTCGAATATGCCATACTCCTATGGTTTACTGGGAAACACAAATCATGGAACAATTCCTCAAATCTTAAGTGTTTTGCTAAACAGTAACTCAAATATCTTCCTTTATGATCAAATCATAAACTCTTTTATTTTCTTGTTACAATGTTTTTCACTTTATCTTGAAAGTCTTTGAACAATTTTCAAATGTTTCATACTTCTTCCTTATTAAGTAAATATATAGATATATTCACTTAAATTTCTGGAGAAAGTATATGAAGCAAAAAGATCCATCGCATATGGCTACATATAGTGGACTATATACATCAATATGTATAATATCCAATAAGTTAGTCATTCGTTCCTCTTTGGCCTATGCGCGGAGTTTCAATTATCTCGAGGAAAGTTTCACAAGCGTCAATTGATCAAAATGAAAGACTCCAAAAATCCATCAACATGGAGTTTCTTCATGTTTTCTTTCCAATATAATTTAAATAGCGATGTCACTTCATAAGTGATCTTCCAATCATTTGTCTTGCGACATTTTAGCAATAGTGTTTATGGATGTGACTTCTCCCACTAGACTTGTAAAAGTTCATCCATCCTTTATGGAATATGGTAATTATTTAAACAACTATTGTTCTCGTAATACCGGAACAAAATAACAATTATTAAAACAAATCTTGAAGGCTAGATTTGACGACAACGAAAAACACAATAACACTTTATTTGTTTTTAATGAACATCATTACTTATTCTCTTGCCAGTTACTTAGGCCATTGCAGTTCATGAATTGCGTTGTCCTATATGACACTTCATACCAACCAATTCGGTATCCAATACTGGTATCCAATACCTAAGAACCACATTGTTTAACAAGCAAGGAATACAACCATAACATGTATATCTTCTATATACCTAAGCTAGACATTTCCAACTTTTTTTTGCCAAATATTTTATAGATTCTCTTTCAGCAATTCCTTTTCCTTTTAAAAGAATCTATCAACATCAATTGTGGTGTCATTCACATGACACATAGTACAAAGCGTATATAGTCAAATACTAATACCTTTGGACTTGCACTTTGATGTGAATCACCATCATCAAATGTTTGGTATTCTTTCAAAAATCCATTCTTTAGTAATCTATTAGTGTAGTAAACATTTTACTTACATCTTCTATTCATCATTATCATGACAACTTTCATGATCAAGATACTATAGCCTGTAAGGAAGAATCGTGAGTATAATGTTAGTTCCCAAAACCTTTTTGGGAGATCCAGATGCCTAGCATCTCCATCCTTCACAAATTCTCATACAATATGAGAACATGTATTTTGCTAAATTATACTCTATCATAATGCAACCAAAAACATTGTTTTAGATATCACAATATCTTCCACACATGATGGTTTCTGAAAAAAATTCAGCTCCTAGATAATCTTGATATTAAAACAACTTTTGAATATAAATAATCATGGAGGCAAATATGATACTTTAGATACTAACATTGGAATTCTTACTCTTGATTTAATACTACTTATTAAACTTCTTGGAGTAAATAGAGTTTGCTGAAAGTTTGCAATAGGTCTTATAAACTTTAAATTGACATTCAAAACAATACGATACCAGTTCGTAAAGTAAATATCCAGAATTCTATAGTTCTATTATCTCAATTAAAACTAAGCATAAGGTAGTGAACAGACGCCAATGACTACAAAAAATTATGCAAATTCAGTTCGATTTAGTTTATGATAAATTGAGTTCGACTAATCCAAATTAGAAATGAACTCCCACTCAAAAACGACATCCCTCGTGCCTTTTTGGTGATTACATGAACCAAATCCACTACACCAGGTCTGATCATCACGTGAGTCAGTGTAGCTTCAAAGGAGAGCATCAATATGGCCATCATATCAACTATATGACTCATTCTTAACCTTTCGGTCTGTGTTTCAAGGCCATGTCTATACATGCTAGGCTCGCCAAGTAAGAACCTTAGTACTCGCGTGTGTAAAACTGTCTTACACCCGTTGTATGAAAGCGTAGAGTCGAGTACACCCGATCATCACGTGATGTCTCGAAACACGATCCATAGAACGGTGCATACTTAAGGAAGAACACCTTTTTATCTTGATATCTAAATGAGGGATCATCTTAAAATGCTACTAAAATGCCAAACTAGCAATATAAGATGCAAACATCATATGTGTAAAGTGGAATGATATGGTCCATGCATTTGATCACCATCATATGCATCGTGGTATGATCTCTATCATTCCTTTGTGTGTAAGGCCAAGGTCTATGGAACTTACACGTTAGGTGTGTTGTAAGAGTATCAACTATACATCAACTTACAACATTACCATATCATGACACTAGCCTAGCAACGATCTAAACTAGACGCCTCTAATTTATCCATTGCAAGTTTTACGTGGCTTAGGGCTTTCGGAGATAGAACCGTTCTTACCTACGAACATGGAACCACAACGAGGATAACCAAGTTATTAGCAACTCGTTGTAAATCAGATATTGACTATAGTAGGAGAGACAGACACCCACGAGCCACTTATGCAAAACTAGTTGCATGTCAGTCGTGGAACCGGTCTCATGTACGATGACATGTAAGGTTGGTCCGGGCCGCTTCATCCCACTATGCCACCAATATCCAAAATACATGAAAGAAGCAATAACATGATCATCATCGCCCACATATAAACATATGTGTACTATCCGTGCAAAGCACCTACGCATAGATCAGGCTCTGATACCACTGTTGGGTTCGCAGCATAGAAAACAAAAATGTCCTATGATGGGAACTATACGCCAAGATCTATCTACTAGATACAAGCAACGGGTGGATATACATCCATAGAGAACTTACCCTCGAAGACAACAAAGCTTTGTTAACAGGTTGGAACTCGTGGATGATGTAGTCGTACACTTGCTGATCTCAAGATCGTGATGAAGTCTAGAAGGTCTGGCTCCAACACGTCCTTCAGATCCAGCTCCAGCAAGTCCAGCACCACCAAGTCCAGCACCACAAAGCAGCGGTGCATCCGTGATCGCACACACGTCCGGTACCCCGACAACCTCCGTCCCTTGCTCCAGCAAAGCAGCGGAAGCAGCAACTCCTTTCCAGATAAAGCCACCGGGAACATGTATCTCGCTAATCCGAGGCTATGGGGAATAATACTAGAGGGGGAGAGAGATCCTTCACGAGGAGGTGTGTGGAAAAAGGAGTGAGAGGGGGGCCTTTTATAGGATGAGGGGAGGGTGTCCCTTCACCTCCCCCATTCATGTGGTGGTAACCCCCTCCACATTAAAATGCCCCTTCACATTCTCTTTTAAAGTCTCCATTTTAAATGCATTAAATTTCTCCAAATTTAATGCTCTCTCATTTAATAAAACTCTTTTATTAATTTTATTCAGAATTTTTTTGTTAATTACTTTAATTAACAAACATTCACATAAAACCCCCTAAAACATTTCAATATTACATGCAGAACTAATTTCAGCAATTTCACCCGAAACAGTTTCGGTGTCTATTGAAATATTTCCAACGCTTTCTTAAATCTTTATCTGAAACATATTTGCTCCAAATGGTGTCGGTATCCCTTAAGTGTGTCACCCTCCGGTTCGCGAATAATGCAGACATGATCGAGACCCCTCTCCGATCAATAATTAGTAGCGGGACCTGGAGATCCGTACTGACTCCCACATATTCAACGATGACTCTTGTGATCGTGTGAACCTTTAACGTCGTAACTAAATCCCTTTGCCTCGCGATATATTACATGTCCGAGATTCGATCATTGGCATCCAAATACCTAGTTTGATCTTGTTACCGACATGCACTCTTTTCTCGTTCCTGTGATATAACATTCTAGTGATCACATCACTTGCTTGCAAGCTATTTCAATATGATATCACCGAGAGGGCCTAGAGTATATCTATCCGTCATCGGGATGGACAAATCCCACTCTTGATCCATGAGCCTCAACATAACACCTTCGTAGCACTGAACCCACCTTTATAGTCACCCTGTTACGGTGTGATGTTTGATGTTATCAAGATACTCTTCCAGTGTTAGAAATTAACAAGATCTCATGGTCTAAGGACTAAGTTTACTTCGTATGATGTTATAGAAATATAAACATAATGACTCTGATTGTAATGCTATACTTCGGATGAATGTTCATCACATCATTCCACCAATGTTGTGACATCGTTATCAACAACATCCAATGTCCATGATCAGGAAACCTTGATCATCTTCTTAATCAACGAGCTAGTTTATATGAGAGGCATTACTAGGAACTTTGTATTTTTTTATTAAACACACATGTATTAACGTTTCCAATTAATACAATTATAGCATGCAAAATAAACATTTCTCATAAACATGGAATAAGATAATAACGACTTTATTATTGCCTCTCGGGCATATTCCCTTCAGCGATCTGGCGAGATTGTGGAAACTAGGGTTGTGGTCGTCTAGATCTATTGTCTATTGTCGGAGATGTTGTAGATATGTCTATTGGGTATTGTGGGAGTCGCCCTCCTCGTTGGACCCTCCTAGCCTTTATATATGGGGAGGCTAGGTCTCAGGAACCAATACGCGTAGGTTACAAGTTAGATTCGAACTCTAGTCTTGAGGTTTCCATGTCTTGTATGTTGGGAGTTGGTATTCTTCTAGGCTTCATGTCAGCCGAAACATCATGGGCGTCATGGACCTTGTTAGGTCGACAAGTGGGCCTTCCGTTGTGCTTCACGAGGTAGACCAATAGTAGGTGCCTGTAGGGCATACCTATGTCAGTAGCCCCCGAGTGTCCATGTGAATCATAGATTCGGGTGGAGACTTAGAAGTCTTGAGTTTTGCATTAGTGTGTCGGAGTCGACAATTGTGTCGAGTGCGAAGCACTCTCGTGGAAGTTCATCGGGTCAGCTGGATTTGTAGCCATTCATAGGGATGATGGTAAACGTGCCTGGTGTGCTCGATGGATCGGGACCAGTTAATTGCTCTAGGGCAAAAAAACGCTACCTACTCAAATTGGAGTCCCCGGACTCGAATTTAGAAATTGCTGACGTAGTTCAACTCATGCCGCAGAGGACTTACTGAGCCGAACTCCAGTTTTAATGCATATGTACCCAACGCGTCCGTCGGGATTTTCTTCATGTCATAGACACGATATATATCTGGTAGAGCATAGCAGATGCGGTTGCCAGGCCATCGGATTGTATCTGTAGGTCTTATCTCTACGTCGTGGACACATCATCCGAAGGTTTCTCACCACGGAGGTGTTTCTGGTGGCCAAGGAGACGTTGTCTCTGAACTTGACATTGTAGTGTATAGCAGGCGAAGTCGCCAACGCGGTCGATTACTGTAAGCGAGTCAACATTGTGGGTGTAGTCGACACAATGGACTATACTATGAATATTTTTTTCTATAGGGTGCACGACGAGCGCTCCCTATGGAGTAGCCCCTAGTGTCTGTTCGAGTCATAGACTCAAGCAGAGACTTATAGTCGTCGGTTGCATAGACAAAAACGATCCGGAAGTACTTCGAATGATGTTGCGGATGCCATCAACGCCTGCACTTTTTCGAATGCGCGACCAGCGTGCCCTATGGGAGTAGCCCCCGAGTCCTTAGTCGAATCATGGATTCGAGTTAGGATTCGCAGCGTGGCACTTGAAGATCTTGTTTCTTAGAATTTCAGCAAATATATATGGAAGCTCTTGAGGATTCGAATGAAATGAGCAATCAAACAAAGTGTTTCTTAGAATTTTAGCAAATATATATGGAAGCTGTGGCATCTCCTGGAATGTATAGAGTCATTGGGTGACTCAGAATTTGCGGTGAGCTACACAATTGCAAGTAGTTACTGTCATAGATAAAAATCAATAGAAATTATAATGGCATCATAAGAGAAATTCTAGAGTAGGAATGCAAACCACGAGTGAACTACATAGTAGAGGACAGTTATATTGTTGCTCAGGACGAACCAGCACCAGATAAGGAAGTAATGGCATCCCTTGTGAACCTATAGAATAGGCTATGCAAACCAACATGTTCATTGTTCCATTTTGAGCTATATGCAAGAAATAGGATATAGTTAGTGATGCAGCTTTTGAAGAGCCAGATGGCATTATGGCAAAAACAAAATTATAATCGAATTAGTACGAAGAGTTTAAACGGCTACTACAAGATAGGAGAACGATACCAAGGAGGAAATAATAGCAGGAACTGATCTCAGGACGAATCAGATAGATTCAACAACTGTAGAGCAGGGAATCCACACTAATATTTTCTACTGACTACAGATTTTACAAGAATTACACGGTAACAGGCAATTACTGTTGTATGGATTAGCTAAGAACATGTGCATGACAAAATAACAGACATGTGCATGACTTGAAATTTGTAGAGTAGTGAATGCAAACCAACATGTCTAATGACCTTGCATGTACTAGCACGAAGAACATGCGTGCCCAGTGACTTGTATGTACTAGCACGATTACAAAAATGCAGTTCACTGCGACAGGCTTGAACCTGCTATACTGCTGACAAAACAGAAATGGGTTGGAGATTAGGTTAACCTTGGTCGGAGATGCGTCTAAGCATCATCGGTA
This sequence comes from Avena insularis, assembly GCA_023614405.1. NCBI lineage: Eukaryota > Viridiplantae > Streptophyta > Magnoliopsida > Poales > Poaceae > Avena > Avena insularis. Next base: position 96,557,663 of record CM042686.1, read on the forward strand.
CCATGCGAGTGATGTCCAGGTCACCGAGGGTGTTGTGGTTTTGGTGGCTGTTGGCGTTGAGGAAGCAGATCTTGGGCGGTCGATGCTGGCTAGAACGCGGTGGACGAGAGCGTCGCTGAGGCAGATCCGGTGCAGTGAACGGCGACGGCCGTGCAGCTGGCCTGGAGCGGTGCACATGGAACTCCTTGAACTAGATCACGTCAGGTGGACACCGGTGAAGCGGATCTGGTACGGTTGGGTAGCATTTGGCAGTGAGGAAGCAGAGCTTGGGCGGTTGATGATGCCATCGGCAGCGAGGAAGCAGAGCTTGGGTGGTTGATGACGCCATCGGCATGGTGAATGACACTGCAGCTCCAGTGCAGTGGCAGAGAGACCCGATGAACTAGATCCGGTGGGTGAGCGTCGATGAAGCGGCTCTTCGGCGACGCACGAGACCAGAGATCAAGCTGGTACGCGTGGTGGCCATGGAGGTGACCGAGGAGCTTGGGATTTTTGGGAGGCCAAGGGGGAAAACTGTGCGAATCGGGACCATAGTATAGGTGAATAGCAATATAGTTACGATCGTGCCCCCGAGGTACTGACTTTAGCATGCCTGTCTATCGTCTAAACAATGGGTAGAACAGGAAATTTAAAGACAAAAGTTTTCGAAACAGAGGGTCCCGAAATGCTTCAAGGTCGGTATGTGATATTGCCGCTCGATTGAGATTTGAATTTGGCCCACGTCCAGCTAATAATAATAGAAAAATGGTACTATCTGGTGGGAGATTTTGGCTCAAAGGTTTTGAATCGGTGGGGCAGGAAATGCTTCAATGTCGGTGGGTGATTTTGCCGCTCGATTCAGATTTTGAATTTAGCTAGCGTCCATCTAGTAATAGAAAAAGGTAGTAAACCTTAACCTATATGTCTAGGAAATCAAAGCCGAGAGTCACATCAACTGATCATCCATATCCATACTAGTAAAAGGCACATGACACAATTTCCATACCACTCTATAGTATTTGACACTTCTTTTCAAAACAAAAAACGACAATGTTGCTTCACAATTTTCATACCACTATATAGTGTACGAATAACTTCGAACATCGGCAGCTGGATATAGATTGGTAAAACCCGACATTGTTGACCATTGGATCTCTATCAGTACATTTTATTATGTCATGTCTAGCATATAGAAGATCCCATTATTGTTGGCCTCTAGCACCATGAATATACTATGCACAGAAAGTACAGAGAACATGGTTTTGAATGTCACAAGCCAAGTTTCCAGATATAGTGGACAATGTTTTATATACGATTCCCAAGTTTTATGAGTTTTCAAAGCTTCCGAGCTAACTCGGACCACACAAATGACGCCATCGGCATGGTGAATGACACTGCAGCTCCAGTGCAGTGGCAGAGAGACCCGATGAACTAGATCCGGTGGGTGAGCGTCAATGAAGCGGCTCTTTGGCGGCGCACAAGACCAGAGATCAAGCCGGTACGCGTGGTGTCCGTGGAGGCGACAGAGGATCTTGGGATTTTTGGGAGGGCAAGGGGGAAAATTGTGCGAATCGGGACCATAGTATAGGTGAATAGCAATATAATTACGATCGTGCCCCCGAGGTACTGACTTTAGCATGCCTGTCTATCGTCTAAACAATGGGTAGAACAGGAAATTTAAAGACAAAAGTTTTCGAAACAGAGGGGCCCGAAATGCTTCAAGGTCGGTATGTGATATTGCCGCTCGATTGAGATTTGAATTTGGCCCACGTCCAGCTAATAATAATAGAAAAACGGTACTATCTGGTGGGAGATTTTGGCTCAAAGGTTTTGAATCGGTGGGGCGGGAAATGCTTCAATGTCGGTGGGTGATTTTGCCGCTCGATTCAGATTTTGAATTGAGCTAGCGTCCATCTAGTAATAGAAAAAGGTAGTAGACCTTAACCTATATGTCTAGGAAATCAAAGCCGAGAGTCACATCAACTGATCATCCATATCCATACTAGTAAAAGGCACATGACACAATTTCCATACCACTCTATAGTATTTGACACTTATTTTCAAAACAAAAAACGACAATGCTGCTTCACAATTTTCATACCACTGTATAGTGTACGAATAACTTCAAACATCGGCAGCTGGATATAGATTGGTAAAACTCGACATTTTTGACCATTGGATCTCTATCAGTACATTTGATTATGTCATGTCTAGCATATAGAAGATCCCATTATTGTTGGCTTCTAGCACCATGAATATACTATGCACAGAAAGTACAGAGAACATGGTTTTGAATGTCACAAGCCAAGTTTCCAGATATAGTGGACAATGTTTTATGTACGATTCCCAAGTTTTATGAGTTTTCAAAGCTTCTGAGCTAACTCGGACCACTCAAATGACTTTTTGTCCCTATTAACAAAATCATGTCATATTTGAACTAGAAGCTCTAGAAAGTGGTAGATTTCTATTGAAATTCTACAAAAAGATTTTGGTGGTATGCATCAGGTAGTTAATATATCGAAAACAATCGAGAGTTTTGACAAATTCAACTTCCTACTAAGAATTTGTATCTTGACAATTTTGAACACGTTTTGAAACAATCGCATGTAATAAAGAAAAATAGAAAAACAAATATTTACACATGGCATCCTATCACGTCACGTGTACAGCCTGTTAGGAAACTGATAACCATGAGATTTGACAACTTCTGGAAACTAGCCACGCCATATTTTCCCACCATGTATGAATATTATTAGGTTTCAACCCTGATGACCAAAAAAGGTCATGTTCATATCGACATCATAGTTAATGTACTGTTCCCATATTAATTTAGTATATGGGTGCATCTTGGGGTAGTAGGAAATGTTGCCAGTGGGAGTCTCAACATTGGGCCTATTTTTTGTTTTTTTAACGGGCAAGGGATGAGTTTTCCCTTTTTCTCCGAACACACTCCATCATTGGATCAAGAAAGACTGACGATTAAGTCTGCATTTGTGTGCATACCTCGTTCTTACATCAATGCATGTGTGACCAACATATATGCAACCCAAGAAGCCTAGGCCTCATCTAGATTGAGAAGGCCATGTTTCAAAAGAAAAGCAAAAAAATCTACTTCCATTGATCAAAACAAGTACTAGTACAAGAGTATTAGTTCTACAAAATACTTTAATAATAGCAACATCAGCACATTTGAGAGTTCGGTAGCTTTTGAAAGATTCAACAGTACAGGCCATATTCTACACTCGAACTGAACAATTCCCAGTACATAGGAATTATTACAAAATATATTAGCAGTTGCAGAACTCCATACAAAATACTCGGTAGAAGAATAAAACTACTCTTAACCTTAATCTAGCTAGGAACGATTACATGTCCCATCATATACTCCAAACATGCATGAGAGAAACAGAGAGGTCAGAATCACCACAAGATCTGTATGCCAACGATTCAGCGTGTCCAGGTCGTGGCTGGGTAGCGCTTGCTTTCCCGCCTGGCACGCTTCTCTCGTTTTACCGTCGTCTATGGATCCTCGTAATAGGCTTTCGCCTGTTCACCCTTAGCAAGATTGATGTAAAATTCATGGACCTTTCCAGCCATTTCCACCACTCCGATTGCGAAAGGAATCTGCCACTAAAATAAATAAAGTAATTAATATTAGAACAAAGGGACTAGAAAATTACATATACATTCATATTAGGATCATCAGGAGAATATTAACATGTGATATCTCACAATGGGTTGATGTCATCGTCGATCCAACATTGGAAATCCACGAGGAACTTCAACCAACAATTGAGGAGCTTGACAATAAGTCCCTGCTATTGACAGGTAATGGTTGAGCGCCTCCAGCGCGGCTTCGGCCGGCGGCTGCCCAATCTTTGGCTCGGTATCAAACTCGAGCGAATAGAACCCACGACAATCAACCAATGATGATATCCTCACCTCGTAGTCCTCCAATTCCCACACCGTGGACCTTACGCGACTGACGGACAGGAGAATCTCCATGCTGTGGCTATCAATCTGGCCGATGAACAACATGCCCGTCTTCCCGATGCCGATGAAATTTGTTCTCCGCGAGCACTGGCTTAGACGGGTCCCATTGTTTGACGCTATAGAGGACTGTGGGCACCTCAATCGAGTGGGTGGATTTGAGGTGCAGATACAACGTTAATGTGTTGCCGACCCAGTTGCATCCTGGCTCCGTGCAGATAAACGAGCTGTGGATGCAGGAGATCATGTTGGCATAGAGTTCGTTGAAGGAGACCACTTCTGGGTAGTTGTATTTCGGGCAGCTGTAACCTTCTCCGCCGATGACTTGGCAGCGTAGCTCCTTGGAGCATGCGGCCAGCCGGACAGCGCTTTTAGCGTCGAGATGCTTAGTGATTTGGTTGATGACGTCGTCGCCAATCTTGTTAAAGCGCTGCACCGCCGCCTCTCCCTCGAACCTCTCCAAATTTTGTACAGACGATCCGCCATCGCGTCGAGGAGGATTGGGGGCGAGGGTGGATATATATAGAACTGTTTGGTTTTTTTTGGAGGAGAGGGGTGGTGGTCTAGAAGGAGAGATGCACCGGGCAAGATGGCGAGGAAAATGTGTGATCAGCACGGTGGAGAGGATCCCAAATGCGGCCAGGCGGCGTCGACGAGTGTGGATAAACTAAACGGAGATGGGGAAGATGCGATGGCTCTTTGAAAGAGGTTTTTTATTTTATTGTAATAAATTACCCATGTCACCTCCTGGCGCAGTATAGTCTCATCACGTCGGTTTGACAAGACATATTATTTATTTTCAGGTCCCACTGTAATACTATTTGCATAACTAGGAGCATGAAGTAGGAGTAGTAGGTAGGAGTATTACCCTACCTCCGTCCCGAGGAATAATAAGGCGTCTTCGTTTTGGGTGTTTTTTCTTTCACCAAGATTTACTCTAAATATATAGTATAAAGAATCTTGGTAGAAAATTAGCATTATTGGAAAGTTTTACTCTACCTCCAATAGTAAGAGTACTAATTTTACACAAATTAATCAAGTGTATTAGTTACTCTATTTATTCGGTCAAATTTTACACAATGTAATCAAGTATGTATCTTCTCGGCACCCCCGCGCACACCTGCTAGTTGATCTCTCCCTCGTCCGGAGTGTGGCGCTCAACACATGTGCCATGGTTAGGGTTGCGAGCGGGATCCCGCGAAAGTCCTTCCTCTAGGTCATTTTGAAGTTTCTATAGGAGTACTTCAAACTGAACTATAAGCGGAACTTCTGCGGGATGCCGCTTTCAACTCTAACATTGGTATGATGGCTCTATGTCTGTCTATCGTGTGTTCATCGGCTACGTTGTGTTGGTGTGCATATAAACGAAGCACTTTGGGCGTTGGGTTGGGGCGGCAGAAAAAAGTAGCCGCGGATCAAATTTTCGGGTTTCGAGTTTTTCACGTGCTTCATCCCAAACATCACATGGAAGGTTATTACAAGGATCAACACTCACAACACTAGAGAAGGGATATTGTACTTGGTATGTATATATAAATATAAACACGTAGGCATCCCGAGAGAAGGCATCCCAAGAGGGCTCTAGTGAAGGTTATTACAAACTACTGTAGAAGAGATTATGGGGTTAGAGAAGTCAGCCCAAGAGGGCTATAGCGAAGAGGTGTTGAAAGCGGTTCGATATTAGAACAAAGTTATGAAGAAAAAAGATAGAAACAGAGCCGCCGTAGTACCATGGAACACGTGCGCAGCGCCACACTGTGGATGAGGGAGATATTAGCTAGAGGATGGGTGTGATGCAGCAAAGGAGAGAGTAGTATACAATTTATTTTCCTTGCATAGAGGAGATGTAGCACACTGTAAGGCTGCAGGAGTGAGCACCATGCTGATTTTCTTTGTTAAGCAAGTACAAGTGGACCTCATAAAAATGAAAATTGCATCCAGGTCCATGCATTTAGCACAAGGACCCTGAAACTTAGCAATGAAGTGTGTGTTTTGAGTTTTGCGCATACTAGCATTCATCGTGCTAAAGTAGAATCTTTCTAGATGCTAAGAATGGAAAAGAAGATCCAACGGTTAGCAATGTTTGGATTTGCCTGTCTTGATCAAAGATTCATTGTTCCGTACACCATGCAATGGTATATATGGTATTGTGAGAGATAAGAGACAAGATAAGAAGTACTACGAATGGCCGATCTAACTTTAGGTCTCGTAGGAGCGAGGTGCTCGAGAGTTAACACGGTCGGTGGAAGTACAGGTTACATCAAGGACATCGTAAAAAATAAAAAAATTACATCCAAGTCCATGCATTTAGCACAAGGACCCTGAAACTGAGCAATGAAGTGTGTGTTTTGAGGTTTGCGCATACTAGCGTTCATCCCTCTAAAGACTTTTAGTAGAATCTTTCTAGATGCTAAGAATGGAAAATAAGATCCAATGGTTGTTCGCAATGTTTGGATTTGCCAGTCTTGATCAAACGGTCAATGGTTTGTACACTCTATAGCGAAGGTATGATATTGTAAGAGATAAGAGAAAATAAAAATAAGATAAGAAGTATTACGAATGGCCGATCTAATGGTAGGTCTCGTAGGGGCGAGGTGCTTGATAGTTAACACGGTCGGTGGAAGTACAAGTTACATCAAGGACCTCATGAAAATGATAATTATTGCATCCAAGTCCATGCATTTATTAGCACAAAGACCCTAAAACTGAGAGCAATGAAGTGTGGGTTTTTAGGTTTGAGCATATACTAGCGTTCATCATGCTAAAAACTATCAGTAGAATCTTTCTAGATGCTAAGAATGGAAAAGAAGATCCAGCGGTTGGCAATGTTTGGATTTACTACTCTTGATCGAATGGTCAATGTTCAAAGTTAATTCGTACACTATGAAGTGGTTTATTGTATTGTAAGAGATAAGATACGATAAAGAGAAGATAAGAAGTACTGCGAATGGCCTATCAAATGGTAGGTCTCGTAGGAGAGAGGTGCTTGAGAGTTAACACGGTCGGTGGAAGTACAAGTTACATTAAGGACCTCATAAAAATGAAAATTGCATCTAAGTCCACGCATTTATTGGAACAAGGACCTTGAAAACTGAGTGATGGAGTTTGTGTTTTGAGGTTTGCGCATACTAGCGTTCATCATCCTAAAGTACTCCCTCCAACCCAAATTAGTTGACTTAGTTTTATCTAGATTCAGACATATCTAACACTAAAACAAGTCTAGATACATTCGAATCTAGACAAATCTAAGTCAACTAATTTGGGTCGGAGGGAGTAGAATCTTTCTATATGCTAAGAATGGAAAAGAAGATCTAGCATTTGGCAATGTTTGGATTTGCTAGACTTGATCGATTGGCTAATGTTCAAAGTTAATCCATACACTATGTAGTGATTTATTGTATTGTAAGAGATAAGACACGATAAAGAGAAGATAAGAAGTACTGCGAATGGCCTACCAAATGGTAGGTCTCGTAGGAGAGAGGTGCTTGAGAGTTAACACGGTCAGTGGAAGTACAAGTTACATCAAGGACCTCATAAAAATGAAAATTGCATCAAAGTTCAAGCATTTATTAGCACACGGACCCTGAAAACGGAGCAATGGTGTTTGTGTTTTAGGTTTACGCATAGTAACATTCATCGTGCTAAAGTAGAATCTTTCTAGATGCTAAGAATGGAAAATAAGATAAAGAGGTTGGCAATGTTTGGATTTGCTAGTCTTGATCCAACGGTCAATGTTCAAAGTTAATCCGTACACTATGCAATGGTTTATTGAATTGTAAGAGATAAGACACGATAAAGAGAAGATAAGAAGTACTGTGAATGGCTATCAAATGGTAGGTCTCGTAGGAGAGAGGTACTTGAGAGTTAACACGGTCGGTGGAAGTACAAGTTACATCAAGGACCTCATAAAAATGAAAATTGCACCCAAGTCCATGCATTTATTAGCACAGGGACCGTGAAAACTGAGCAATGGAGTTTGTGTTTTTAGGTTTGCGCATAGTAGCATTCATCGTTCTAAAGTAGAATCTTTCTAGATGCTAAGAATGGAAAATAAGATCAAGAGGTTGTCAATGTTTTGATTTAGTAGTCTTGATCTAACGATCAATGTTCAAAGTTAATCCGTACACTATGCAGTGGTTTATTGTATTGTAAGAGATAAGACACGATAAAGAGAAGATAAGAATTACTGCGCATGGCTATCAAATGGTAGGTCTCGTAGGAGAGTAGTGCTTGAGAGTTAACACGGTCGGTGGAAGTACAAGTTACATCAAGGACCTCATAAAAATGAAAATTGCACCCCAAGTCCATGCATTTATTAGCATAGGGACCCTAAAAACTGAGCAATGGAGTTTGTGTTTTTAGGTTTGCACATAGTAGCGTTCATCGTTCTAAACTAGAATCTTTATAGATGCTTAGAATGGAAAAGAAGATCAAGAGGTTGGCAATATTTTGATTTGCTAGTCTTGATCCAACGGTCAATGTTCAAAGTTAATCGGTTAACAAAGTTTGACCTAATTTCATGAAACAGTGAGCGAAGTTTGACCTAATTTCATTAAATAGTTAGGATGCAAAATCTTAGCAAGAAGATGAACCTGTCATCAAAACTCTCAGTGGTTTCAGATATATATTAATTGACCCTACCCCCTGATGGGTACCTCCAAGAGCTTTTTCATAAAACTTTCAAAGCAACATACAATTTACCTATAGATGACCTTGGTCGTTCGAGTTGAAATAAACCTGATAGCATCCATACACATGGTAGGATAATATTGTGAAGCTATTTTTCCAAAACTTACCTAATCCCATGATTACAGTTTTCATGGCACGTGGTGCACAAGACATGATAGGACATCATGAGTAAAACTTTTGTTTTTCGTTTATTCAATGTGATCAATGTTCAAAACGGGTTCAAAATTGCCTTCCCTCCCGATGTTTGGCTGATCTTTTGGATAACCTTCCCTCCTGATGTTTGGGAAGCAAGTGAAAATTTCGAAAACTGGAAAAGTTTGAATTTTCATGCCACCAAGGACCAAAGTGGTTTCCTTCGTATGTACTCCTCCTCGTCCCTACTCCACACCAACGTGCGGCTGCCGAACACGCGAGAGACACAGATTCGCCATACCAAGGCACACGTGCGCAGCGCCACGCTATGGACGAGGGGAGAGAGATCGATCAAAGGCGCCAAGAAGGAGGGGAGGAGATGGAGCATAGGGAAGGAGAGAGAAAACATACGATTTGTTTTGTGTGCATAGGTCCTGAAATTTACTACTAGTAGAGTGTACACTGTAAGGCCACAGGAGTACCTCGTGTCAGAAACCCATCATAACTTTGCTCTGACATGGAACCGTCTTCAACTTCTCTTCGCTGCTACCCTCTTCCCCTGCCAACGTTTTATTCTCTCAGCATGTACAGCGTGTGGACATAGGTGACCATATGTCTAAGCAAAGAAATATACTACTCCCACATTGTGTAAAAAATCACACCTTAATCAGGCTCAGATAGTAAATCGTATGACATATCATCACTATATAAAATTATAATTGCTAAAGCACAAAAATTAATAAATTTGATCAACATCTATAAAGTATGGGTGTATATTTGGTCCTTGTACTTTGTATCATCATGTGTAGAAGTCAAAGATTATTAGCTACCTAACACTTGAAATTTTTGGTAACATGGTCTAGAGAAACGAGGGAGAAGATTCTAGTATGATCGAGAAGTGTGTTTGGAGAGGTTTATGCATAGTGCATTCATTGTGTTCAAGACTATCAATAGAATCTTCTAGATGCTAGAACAGAAAAGAAGATCCAACAGCTAGAAATGCTGTGATTCACGAGTCTTGATCCAACGGTCAACATTCAAAGTTATTCGTACACTATATAGTGGTTTGTAATGAAGACTATCAGTACAATCTTCAAGATGCTAGAATGGAAAAGAAGATCTAGCGACTGGAAATATTGGGATTCGCGAGTCTTGATCCAATGGTCAATATTCAAAGTTGTTTGTACACTATATAGTGGCAAGATCATGAAGAAGTCAACGATTATTAGCTACTAGTAAGTTGCACGTGAGACTCAGATAGTAGACGTATGCCATATCATCACTATGTACAATTATAATTGGTAAAGCACAAAAAATTATAAATTTGATCAACATCTATAAAGTATGGGTATACATTTGGTCCTTGTACTTTGTATCATCATGTATAAGTCAAAGATTATTAGCTACCTAACACATGATTTTTTTTGGTAACATGGTCTAGAGAAACAAGGGAGAAGCTTCTAGTATGACACAGAAGTGTGTTTTGAGTTTGTGCATAACATTCATTATACCGAAGACTATCAATAGAATATTCTAGATGCTAGAATGGAAAAGAAGATCCAACGCCTAGAAATGCTGGGATTCGCGAGTCTTGATCCAACGGTCAACATTCAAAGTTATTCGTACACTATATAGTGGTAAAATAAGATAAGATAAGATAAGATCATGTAGAAGTCAACGATTATTAGCTACGAGGGAGAAGATTCCAGTATGATGGAGAAGTGTGTTTTGAGGTTTGTGCATAGAATTCATTATGATGAAGACTATCAATAGAATCTTCTAGATGCTAGAATGGAAAAGAAGATCCAACAGCTGGAAATGTTGGGATTCACGAGTCTTGATCCAACGGTCAATATTCAAAGTTATTCATACACTATATAGTCATAAGATAAGATATCTCTATCTCTACTACTACAGTGGAGCAGTTTTGAATTGGATCCATAGCACCAATCCTGTGGGGTTGGGCTGTTGGATCCAATGGTTCAAAGAAGCTAGATTCCTGTTGAATAGTACCTAGAGCAAACTCCACCATGCATGTTCTAGAACCATCATGTCACCACCCCCAAAATTTCATCGCACAGTAGACTGTATTCTCTCTACTTATACTACTATAGTGGAGCAGTTTTGAATTGGATCCATAGCACTAATCATGACCGTTGGGCTATTAGATCCAATGGTTCGGAGCAACTAGATTCGTGTTGAATAGTACTCCCTTCGCCAAAATATAAGGCGCCTAAGGATTAGTCAAAAGTCAACATTTTTTAAGTTTGACCATGATTATAAACAAAAATATGAAAATTTAGAGTACTAAATTAATATCAATAGATTCACCATAAAGTATATTTTCTTAATATGTCCATTCAATATTGTAGATGTAGATATTTTTTTCTAAATATTTGGTCAAAGTTAGTAAGGTTTGACCTTTGACTAATCCTTAGGCGCCTTATGTTTTGGGACGAAGCGAGGGAGTACAGAGCTAGATGCTAGAATGGAAAAGAAGATCCAACGGTTAGCAATGTTTGGATTTGCCAGTGTTGATCCAACAGTCAATGTTCAAATAAGTTAATCCCTAAACTATTTAGTGGTGGTATGCATTGTATTGTAAGAGACAAGAGACAAGATAAAGGTAAGATAAAAAGTACTACGAATGGACGATCTAATGGTACGTCTCGTAGGAGCGAGGTGATTGAGAGTTAACACGGTCGGTGGAAGTACAAGTTACATCAAGAACCTCGTAAAAATGAAAATTGCATCCAGGTCCATGCATTTTACCACAAGGACCCTGACACTGAGCAATGAAGTACTGTGTGTTTTTAGGTTTGCACATACTAGCGTTCATCGTGCTAAATACTATCAATAGATTGAATCTTTCTCGATGCTAAGAATCGAAAAAAGATCCAATGGTTAGTAATGTTTGGATTTGCTAGTCTTGATCCAACGGTTAATATGTTCAAAGTTAATCCCTACACTATGTAGTGGTATGGTATTGTAAGAGATATGAGACAAGATAAAAGATGAGATAAGAAGTACTACAAATGGCCGATCTTATGGCAGGTCTCGTAAGAGAGAGGTGCTTGAGAGTTAACATGGTGGGTAGAATTACAATTTACATCATGGACCTCATAAAAAATGAAAATTGCATCCAAGTCCATGCATTTATCACAAGGACCCTGAAACTGAGTAATGAAGTACTGTGTGTTTTGAGGTTTGCGCATACAAGTGTTCATCATGCTAAAGACTATCAATAGAATATTTATAGATGCTAAGAATGGAAAAGAAGATCCAACAGTTAGCAATGTTTGGATTTGCCAGTCTTGAGATCCAATGGTCAATGTTCAAAATAAGTTAATCCCTACACTATGTAGTGGTGGTATATATGGTATTGTAAGAGATAAGAGACAAGATAAAGATAAGAAGTACTGCGAATGGCCAATCTAATGTCGTAAGAGCGAGGAGCTCGAGTGGTCGGTGGATGTACAAGTAACATCAAGGACCTCATAAAAAATGAAAATTTCATCCAAGTTCGTGCATTTGGCATAAGACCGAGTAATAATGAAGTACTGTGTGTTTTGAGGTTTGTGCATACTAGTTTTCATCGTGCTAAAGACTATCAGTAGAATCTTTCTAGATGCTAAGTATGGAAAAGAATATCCAACGGTTAGCAATGTTTGGATTTGCCAGTCTTGATCCAACGATCAATATTCAAAGTTAATCGGTTAGCAAAGTTTGACCTAATTTCATGAAACAGTGAGCAAAGTTTGACCTAATTTCATTAAATAGTTAGGATGCTAAATCTTAGCAAGAAGATGAACTTTTTTTCAAAACTCTTGGTGGTTTCTGATATATATTAATTGACCCTCCCCCGATGGGTACCTCCAAGATCTTTTTCGTAAAACTTTCAAAGCAACCTACAATTTACCTGTAGTATTCCAAAGTTTACCTAATTTCGATAAATCGACATAAAGTCATTCAAGTGGGTGAAGTTAGCTTGGAAATTTGAGAACTGTTAAAACATGGTAAATTGTAAGTGCATCGTGTTGGTCCATAATATATGTGTGAAAACTTGGCTTGTGGCATTCATATCCATAGTCTTTGGACTTTCTTTAGGGGAAAGAACAATCTAGTCATCACTCGAAAAATTAAGAATGTTCTTTCATAAGATAGTTGGAAAGTCACACTCGTGGCATTGTCTACTACAAGAAGATGCACCTATATCTACCTCTGAAAATACTTTTAAATCAAGAGGAATTTATTGCACTTACTTGTAGCTAAAGTTTGACCTAGTTTTGTTAAACTGGCAAGATGCAAAATCTTAGCAAGAAGTTGAATTTGTCATCAAAAATCTCGTTTGATTGTTTCTCATATATTAATTGTGACCCCTCGATGGGTACCTTCAAAAGCTTTTTCGTAAAACTTTCACAGTAACCTACAATTTGCTTGTAGTAGTTCAAATTTGACCTAATTTTGATAAATCGACATAAGGTCATTTAAGTGGGCAAAGTTAGGTAGCGAGTTTGAGAATTCAAAAAACACAGGAAATCATAAGTACAATATGTTGGTCCAGTATATATATATACATATGTGTGAAAACTTGGCTTCTGGCATTTAATTAGATCGATATTCTTCGAACTTCCTTTATGAGAGAGAATAATCTTGACATCACTCAGAAAATTGATAATGGTCTTTGCTGATAATTGGAAACTCACACCGACGACATTGTTTACTACAAGAAGATGCACCCATCTACCTCCGAAAAGACATTTAATTCAAGAGCAATCTATCGTGCTTACATGTAGCTCAATTATGACTTAATTTTGTTAAATTGTCAAGATGCAAAATCTTAGAAAGAAGTTGAACCTATCATCAAAGCTCATAGTGGTTTCTGATATATTAATTCATCCCTCCCCTAAAGGGTACCTCCAAAAGCTTTTTCATGAAACTTTCAAAGCAACCTACAATTTACTTATAGTTCAAATTCAACCTAATATAATTTTGATAAATTGGGATGAAGTCATTCAAGTTGGCAGAGTTAGATAGGAAGTTTGAAAGCACATAAAACATGGGTATCGTCAGTACAACATGTCGATCCACTATATATATATATGTCTGAAAACCTGGATTGGGGCATTCAAATCCATATTCTTCGGACTTTCTTGACAAAAAATAACAAGCTCACTTGTCATCTCTCAGAAAATTGAGAATTGAATGTTCTTTCTTGATAGTTCGAAACTCACACCGACGACATTGTTTACTGTATATTGATTTTTTTCAATGAGTATACTATTTAATACTGTATATAGTTGGTCAAACTTTGTAACGGTTGACTTTGACTAAACCTAATATGATGAGTAATAATCCCTCCGTTTAGAAATATAAGACGTTTTAGCTTTGTGAATCGAATGTATCTAGACGTCTTTTCGTGTATGGGTTCATAGAGGTTCAGAGCGAACCTATACACTAAAAGGCATCTAGATACATTCATTTCACAAAGCTAAAATGTCTTATATTTCTGAACAGAGGGAGTATTAAATAAATGGAGTATAGGATAAGATTAGGAAAACAGCATTTTTTTGGAACCCTCACAAGCTTTCTCTTAGCATCATAGATCTGAATATTACATTGACACTGATGATTAACCAAACTACAAACAAAGCAAACCCAAACACATACGGAGTAGTAGTAGTAGTAACACTTAACGACTTCTAGGGGGACTCCGCAGTTTTCTCAGGCGACTTGGCAGCATCCTCCGTGGGCAACTTGGCTGCATCCTCCGCGGTACCATCGCCAAGCAGGGACTCGTGGATGCTGGGAAGCACGCCACTGTGTGCGATGGTAACACCGGCCAACAGCTTGCTGAGCTCCTCGTTGGGCATGACGCCGAGCATCATGTGCCTCGGGATGATGCGGATATTATTGTTGTCCTTCACGGCTTGCCTGGCAAGCTCTAGCACCTCGGCAGTGAGGTACTCGAGAATGGCCGCGAGGTAGACGGGAACCCAGAAGCCTATACGTTAGGAGTACCGACCCTCCTTGAGGTAGCGCCCGATCCGGCCGATGGGGAAATGCAGCCCGGCCTTGACGGACCTCGACACCTGCTTCTTCCTGCGGCTACCTGGTGTGAGACTGCGACTTGGAGTGGCCTGAGTAGGATTCGGAAGCCGGGGACATGTCTTCTTTTTCTCCATGGCCTTTGTCGCCGCCACTTGGGTCTTCTTCTTCCCATGGGGAGCTCCGGTCTTTGGAGCCATAGCTGCAAAGTCTAAGAGGAAGAAAGGTTAATTGTGGAGGGTCAGTGAAGGTGCCCAGGTCCCTTGTAATGAAACTTTAACAGCGCCATATTTATTGTTTTACAAGTATGAATTTTTAATAGCAGTACTACTAAAATGTTGTGTGCATGTTTCCTTATTTTCTTTCACTTTTTTGAAACATGGACATATGTGTTAGCATGAAAATTCATACCAAGAAGTTTTATCTTTCAAAACAATAGTCAGTGTTCTGTATGACTGCGTGGGTACAATAATTAGTACTATATGAATTTCTGACAAATTTACAAGCAATCTATCATGCACTTGTAGACCAAAATTTACCTACTTTGGTTTTATTGAAAAAATGTCATTTAATTATGCGAAATTATCTAGAAGGCCTGAAAATTCATGAAACTTGTTAACCAGGAAACATACTCTATTTTGTGTGAAATTTAGTGTGTTGTGGCATTCAGAGCCATAATCTTTGCCTTTTCTTTAAAAAATAATTATATGTGGCACTTCTAAAATAATTTAATAAAATTCTATACATAAAAGTAGAAAAGTACAAAAAGTACAATTAACAACATTAGTATGCCATGCCAAGATGCACCCTGTCTACCCGAAATGGACACGACCTTTGTCATTATTTAACTTGAAATCCAAGTACTCCCTCCGTCTCAAAATAGATGTCGCAAATTTTTTTAAATTTAGATGTATCTAGACTAGATAGTTGCTAGATACATCCAAATTTAAACAATTTTGAGACATCTATTTTGAGATGGAGGGAGTATGTTACACATGGCTGGTCATATTGTGAAGAAGTGTTTTTAAACCTTGTCAAAATTCATGTTTATCATTTATGGAAGAGGACACCATACATAAGTGCTTAACATTTTTATTATTTTCTTTACTTTTTTTAATTTATCCCAATAAACGGGACGAGTGATGCAGATATGACCTTGACATTGGTAACTTGGCTTAAAATGTGAATAATGTTCATACATGGTTATTACCATATTGTGTAGCAAGTTTTTCGAAAGTTTTCCAAATCCATGTTTGTAGTTTTCGTCCAAACAAGCACAAATATAAGAGGACACCATTACGAGTGCACTCTAAGACAAATTATCCGGACGTACTTAATTACGAGATATAGTACATTGCCCGCCTCTTCTCTGGACGCCATTTAATTTTGCACTCGGGCACGCTTCTTTGGTGGGGGGCGGGAAGAGACCTCCTCGTCGTCCTCGGCCTCCTCCCTGCCATCGTCCTCGGCCTCCTCCCTGTCGTCGTCTTCGGCCTCCTCCTCAAGGTCGACCTTAGACTCCTTCTCTTCCTCAGTCTCATCTTCTGTCTTATTGGAGTCGCTCGGCGTTGGTGGTGGTGTCACTTTAAAAAAGCGCTACCAGTGGCTATCTTCTTCATTAGAGGAGTCAGACAGCGGCGGCAGCCATGGCCCGTCAACTGAGTCTGGGCTTCCAGGTGGAGTTTCATGGCCTTTCCCATTTGTCAGGTCAATTGACATGTTCTAGAGAGAGTTTTTATACGACATTTTGGAAGGAAATAGAGAGATCGAGTTCTAAGCATAGGTGGGTTGGGTGTTTTGGGTGAAAGTAGGGGTGCATACTGTTACAATTTATAATATCTATTTATAGCCGTGCTTGTGTTAATACCTTGAAAACTATCCCAAAATATCATAAATAGATTGTACCAGACTCGTCCCGTCAACAACAAAAAAAAATGATTATACCAGACTTGTCGGTTCTTGATTTTTCTTGGCCTAAAGAATTCAGGAGGCGCCTCGCCTTATCCAAAAATGAAGATAATCATGCAGATCATGCTGAATTACTCGGTGTCTCTAGTAGTACATACTTATCTAGCTACATTACTACTAGTATACATATATTCTTCACAAAGTTGCGTCACCGAACTTGATTGATGGTGGTATGGTGTGGGCCTCATCTTTTTCTGCACCGCTGCATCTCAGACTAGAAGTATAATCATTGCGTAAAAGCTTACATGGAAAGGAAGGAGAAATGGAGAGGATAGTGGATGGATGGTGAGAGGGGGGCAAAGGAGAGAGAAAATCTACTACGTACTGTAGTATGTGTACTAGTACCGCGTGTCACGACCCATCGTAATATTGAAAATTTTATCCAAAGTTAGATAGGAACCATGATCAACTACAGTATGTGTGAAACCATTGGCTTGTGGCATTCTGAACCATATTATTTGGACTTTCTTCACAAAAAACATCACCGTCCTCACTAGAAAAATTGAAATTCTTTTTTTCCTAATTGTTGGAAACTCCCACATGCTATAATGCTTACTACACTAAGATGGACCCATCTACCAAACTATCATGGGAACTCTATCAAATTGTAAACTATGATATCAATATGGCCTTGATGACGTTGGTCGTTCGGGTTGAAATAAACCCGATAGTGTCCATACACATGGTAGGACAATATTGTGAAGCTATTTTTCCAAAACTTATCTAATCCCATGATTACAGTTTTCATGGAACGTGGTGCACAAGACATGATAGGACATCATGAGTAAAACTTTTGTTTTTTGTTTTTCGTTTATTCAATGTGACCAATGTTCAAACTGGGTTCAAAATTGCCTTCCCTCCTTATGTTTGGCCGATCTTTTGGATAACCTTCCCTTCTGATGTTTGGGAAGCAAGTGAAAATTTCGAAAACCGGAAAAGTTTGAATTTTTGTGCCGCCAAGGACCAAAGTGGTTTCCTTCCTATGTACTCCTCCTCGTCCCTACTCCACACCAACACGCGGCTGCCGAACATGCCAGAGACACAGAGTGGCCATACCAAGGCACACGTGCGCAGCGCCACGGTGTGGACGAGGGGAGAGAGATCAGCCGAACCGGTGCGCGAGGGGAAGGGGAGGAGAGATGGAGCATAGGGAAGGAGAGAGAAAACACACGATTTTTGTGTGTGCATAGGTCCTGAAATTTACTACTAGTAGAGTGTACACTATACGACCACAGGAGTATCTCGTGTCATAAACCCATCATAACTTTGCTCTCACATGGAACTGCCTTCAACTTCTCTTTGTTGCTGCCCTCTTCCCCTTCCAATGTTTTATTCTCTCAGCATGTACAGCGCGTGGACAGAGGTGACCATATGTCTAAGCAAAGAAAAATACTACTCCCGCATTGTGTAAAAAAGCATACCTTAATAAGGCTCATATAGTAAATCGTATGACATATCATCACTATATAAAATTATAATTGGTAAAGCACAAAAAATTATAAATTTGATCAACATCTATAGAGTATGGGTGTACATTTGGTCCTTGTACTTTGTATCATCATGTGTAGAAGTCAAAGATTATTAGCTACCTAACACTTGAAATTTTTGGTAACATGGTCTAGATAAACGAGGGAGAAGATTCTAGTATGATCGAGAACTGTGTTTGGAGAGGTTTATGCATAGTGCATTCATTGTGTTCAAGACTATCAATAGAATCTTCTAGATGCTAGAATGGAAAAGAAGATCCAATGGCTAGAAATGTTGGGATTCGCGAGTCTTGATCCAATGGTCAACATTCAAAGTTATGCGTACACTATATAGTGGTTCGTAATGAAGACTATCAATAAAATATTCAAGATGCTAGAATGGAAAAGATGATCTAGCGACTGGAAATGTTGGGATTCACGAGTCTTGATCCAACGGTCAAAATTCAAAGTTGTTTGTACACTATATAGTGGAAAGATCATGTAGAAGTCCACGATTATTAGCTACTAGTAAGTTGCACGTGAGACTCACATAGTAGACGTATGACATATCATCACTATATACAATTATAATTGGAAAAGCACAAAAAATTATAAATTTGGTCAACATCTATAAAGTATGGGTGTACATTTGGTCCTTGTACTTTGTATCATCGTGTAGAAGTCAAAGATTATTAGCAACCTAACACATGATTTTTTATAACATGGTCTAGAGAAACAAGGGCGAAGCTTCTAGTATGACGGAGAAGTGTGCTTTGAGGTTTATGCATAGCATTCATTATGCCAAAGACTATCAATAGAATCTTCTAGATGCTAGAATGGAAAAGAAGATCCAACGGCTAGAAATGCTGGGATTCGCGAGTCTTGATCCAACGGTCAACATTCAAAGTTATCCCGTACACTATATAGTGGTAAGATAAGATAAGATCATGTAGAAGTCAACGATTATTAGCTATGAGGGAGAAGATTCTAGTATGATGGAGAAGTGTGTTTTGAGGTTTGTGCATAACATTCATTATGCTGAAGGCTATCAATGGAATCTTCTAGATGCTAGAATGGAAAAGAAGATCCAACGGCTGGAAAATTTGGGATTCACAAGTCTTGATCCAACGGTCAATAATCGAAGTTATTCGTACACTATATAGTCATAAGATAAGATATCTCTATCTCTACTACTATAGTGGAGCAGTTTTGAATTGGATCCATAGCACCAAACCTGACCGTTGGGCGGTTGGATCCAATGGTTCAGAGAAGCTGGATTCGTGTTGAATAGTACCTAGATCAAACTCCACCGTGCATGTTCTAGAACCATCATGTCACCACCCCCAAAATTTCATAGCATAGTAGACTGTATTCTCTCTACTTATACTACTATAGTGGAGCAGTTTTGAACTGGATCCATAGCACTAATCATGACCATTGGGCTATTAGATCCAATGGTTCAGAGCAACTAGATTCATGTTGAATAGTACTCCCTCCGCCAAAATATAAGGCGCCTAAGGATTAGTCAAAAGTCAATATTTTTTAAGTTTGACCATGATTATACACAAAAATATAAGAATTTAGAGTACTAAATTAATATCAATAGATTCACCATAAAGTATATTTCCTTAATATGTCCATTCAATATTGTAGATGTAGATATTTTCTCTCAGCATGTACATCAGGTGGACAGAGGTGACCATATGTCTAAGCAAAAAAATATACGTACTACTCCCGCATTATGTAAGAAAACACACCTTAATATGACCTACTACCCGTTCAAAAAAATCCTACTATATGGCATCCGCTAAGGTTCACCTTATACATAGTGGAAAAAATTAAAGTTATCTTTAAGCCTAAGATGCACCTCAAGCTTGTGGGTTGCCCATATAGAATAGAAATATCATTTCCCCTCTATCCCTATTTCATGTGATCGTTTTCAAAAGGGGTTCAAAATTTTCAAGATGAAAAATCTTTTTTTTTTGAGAAAGATGCCAAATCTTAGCTAGAGGCCGAACCAGTCGTCATCAATTGAGAGTGTTCTTTCCTGGTAGTTGGACACTCACACCAACTACACTGCTTTTACAAGAAGAGATGCACCCATATACCTTCGAAAAGACAATTAATTTAAGAGCAATCTATCACGCTTACTTGAAGCTCAAGTTTGACCTAATTCTGATAAACTGTCAAGATGCAAAATCTTAGCAAGAAGTTGAACCTGTTGTGGACGAGGAAGAGACAAGCTGGACTATGCACCCGCGACTGCAGAGAAGAAATCGATGGAGGATGGATGGTGAGAGCCAGCGAAGGAAAGAGAAAACACAACTTGTTTTACGTGCATATACTCCTACTAGTAGTAGGTCCTTACATTTACTACTATTGGAGTGTACCCTGTACCTCGTGTCAGCAGTCCATCATAGCTTTGCTCTGACATTGCACTGCCTTCAAGTCCTCTTCTGCGCTAATATTGCGCTACTTTTTTTGGAAAGTCTCACGCTACCTCCCTTACTTATGTAGCAGAGTTCGCTAGGAAGTTTTAAAATTTGCAAAACATGGGAATATCGAAATGTTATTTCCTGAAGGTTGGCAAATTCACACCAACGACATCATTTACTAAAAGAAGATGCACCCATCTACCTTCGAAAAAACAATTAATCCAAGAGCAATCGATCACGCTAACTTGTAGCACAAATTTGACCTAATTTCGTTAAGTTGTCAAGATACAATTTCTTAGCAAGAAGTTGAACGTGTTGTCAAAATTTTAGGACCTTTTATTTACTATATATGCATGCAAAACAAATTATATTTTCTCTCTCTTTCTTCACTACCTAATCACCATCCACGCACACCCCTGCCGGCTAATCTCTCCCTCGTCCACAATGTGGCGCTGCCCATGTGCGTCGACCTACCTTGTTGTTTCCTTTCACACCCTACACAGAGGAAGCACCAAGCACATCCCCTATCACGTTGGTTCGAAAGTGTGAGGAGCGTTTTTTGTGTGAAGCGAGTATAGTAGTTTTCCTTGCTTTTCCTTGAGAAGGGTATGGCTCAGTTTCTCGCTCGAGAAGGACCCACCTGCTTTTCCTTGCTTAACTTTAGGGCCCTTTGTTCTAAATTTATGGACCTCTACATGTAATTTTCTCTTTTTTGAGGTATTCTATCTAAACCATACTCCTACCAATCGTGTAAAATTTGAACTACAAGTAAGCATGATAGATAGATTCCTCTTAAAATTTTCCAAAAAACTTTTGAAGCTAACCAGGAATTTAGTACATCAAAAACCACCAAAAAGTTTTTTTGAAAAATTTCCAAAGCAACCTCAATTTACTTATAGTTCAAACTTGACCTAATTTCGATAAATTGGCACATAGTCTCATTCAAGTCGACAGAGTTATCTAAGAATTTTTAAAATTCGCAAAACATGGGAAAATCAGGAATGTTCTTTCCTGATAGTTGGAAGCTCACACCGACAATATCGTTTAGTAAAAGAAGATGCACCCACCATCTACCTTCGAGAAAACAATTATTCCAAGAGCTATCTATCACCCTTACTTGTAGCTAAAGTCTGACCTAATTTCAGTAAGTTGTCAATATATAGAGTCTTAGCAAGAAGTTGAACCACTTGTCAAAATTTCAGGACCTTTACTAAATACTAGTAAGTTGCACGTGCCCTACATGTGATACTCGGATAGTAGACGTATGACATATCTATATACAATTATAATTGGTAACGCACAAAAAAATATAAATTTGATCAACATTTATAAAGTGTGGGTGTATATATTTGGTCCTTGTACTTTATATCATCATGTAGAAGTAAAAGATTATTAGCAACCTAACACATGAAATTTTTAATAACATGATCTAGAGAAACAAGGGAGAAGATTCTAGTATGATGGAGAAGTGTGTTTTGAGGTTGTGAATATCATTCATTATGCTGAAGACTATCAATAGAATCTTCTAGATGATAGGATGAAAAAGAAGATCCAATGGATCGAAAAGCTGGGATTCGCGAGTCTTGATCCAACGGTCAACATTCAAAGTTATTCATACACTATATAGTGGTTTGTAATAAAGACTATCAACAGAATCTTCAAGGTTCTAGAATGGAAAAAAAGATCCAACGGCTGGAAATGTTGGGTCGCGAGTCTTGATCCAACGGTCAATATTCAAAGTTGTTTGTACACTATATAGTGGTAAGATCATGTAGAAGTCAACGATTATTAGCTACTAGTAAGTTGCACGTGAGAATCGGATAATAGACGTATGACATATCATCATCACTATATACAATTATAATTGGTAAATCACAAAAAATATATAAATTTGATATACATCTATAAAGTATGGGTGTATATTTGGTCCTTGTACTTTGTATCATCATGTAGAAATCAAAGATTATTTAGCTACCTAACACATGAAATTTTTGATAACATGGTCTAGAGAAACAAGGGAGAAGTTTCTAGTATGATGGAGAAGTGTGTTTTGAGGTTTGTGCGTAGCATTGATTATGTCGAAGACTATCAAAAGATTCTTCTAGAAGCTAGAATGGAAAATAAGATCCAATGGCTAGAAACACTGGGATTCGCGAGTCTTGATCCAACGGTCAACATTCAAAGATATTTGTACACTCTATAGTGGTAAGATAAGATATGCACGCAAAACAAGTTGTGTTTTCTATCTCCTTGACACTGCCTCATCACCATCCACACACACCCCGACCGGCTGACCTCTCCATCGTCCAATGGCGTAGTCTTGCCACGTCGCCGACCTGCCTTGTCGTTACATTTCACACCCTGCGAAGACGAAGCACCAAGCACACCCTAGCACGCTCGTTCGAAAGTGTGAGGAGCGTTTTTGTGTGTGTGTGAAGCAAGTACACACTAGTATGAAGGGTATATGGCTAAGTTGCTCTCTCGAGAAGGACCAGACTGCTTTTCCTTGCTTAACTTTAGAGCCATTTATGCTAAAAAAAAATTGGTCTTCGATGAAAATCGTGCTTTCTCCCACCGTCCATATCAAATTTTAACTACTAGCAAGCGTGATAGATAGATTCCTCTTAAAATGTCCCAACAAACTTTTGAAGCTCTAACCAGGAATTTAGTACATCGAAAAACACCAAAAGCTTTTTTATAAAACTTCCAAAGCAATCTATAATTTACTTGTAGTTCAAATATGACCTAATTTCGATAAATTGGCATAGAGTCTCATTCAAGTCGGTAGAGTTAGCTAGGAAGTTTTAAAATTTGCAAAACATGGGAAAATTGAGAATGTTCTTTCCTGATAGTTAGAAACTCACACCTAGAACATCATTTACTAAAATAAGATGCACCCATCTACCTTCGACAAGATAACTAATCAAAGAGCTATCTATCACACACCTACTTCTATCTCAAGTTTGACCCAATATAATTTTGTTAAGTTGTCAAGATGTAGAATCTTTGCAAGAAGTTGAACCTATTGTCAAAGTTTTGGGACCTTTACTATATATATGCACGCAAAACAAATTGTGTTTTCTCGCTCCTTTCCTGCCTCATCACCATCCACACACACCCTGCTGACCCGCCGATCACTCGTCTACAACATGGCGCTGCCCACGTGTGTCAACTTGCATTGTTGTTCCATTTCACACCCTGCAAAGAGGAAGCACCAAGAACACCCAGCACGCTAGTTTGAAAGTGTGAGGAGCGTTTTGTGTGTTTGTGTGTAGAAAATATAGTAGTATGAAGGGTATGGCTCAGTTTCTTGCTCGAGAAGAACCCGAGTGCTTTTCCTTGCTTGACTTTAGGGCCCTTTGTGCTAAGTTTATGGACCTCTATGTAATTTTCTCTTTTTTGAGGTCTTCGATGTAAACCGTACTCCCACCGACCGTGTCAATTTTAACTACAAGTAAGCACGATAGATAGATTGCTCTTAAAATTTTCCAAATACTTTTTAGACTAACCAGGAATTTAGTAGTACATCAAAAGCTTTTTCTTAAAACCTCCTAGCTTATAGACAAATTCTGCCACCATAGGTGATTCTCTAATACTAGTATGAAAATAGAAGCTGATGTGACGAGAAAGTACTACTCTAGGAAGTGACATGTTTAATTTATTGCATAGGGGCAAGTTTTACACGCATTCACGCTTAGACGGCGTCCTCGATGAGGCCGCTTATTACATCAGAAGAAAAGAAAAACCTATTTCAAAGAGCCATCCTATCTTCCCCATCTCCGTTTAGTTTATCCCTACTCGCCGATGCCGCCTGGCCGTATCTCCGGAGCGTGCTTCATACATTTTACTCCCCATCTTGCACGCTGCATCACACCCTCTAGGCCACCAGCCCCCTCCTCCAAAAACCACCAGCAACTCTACATAGATCCACTCTCGCCCCCAATCCGTCCGGACGGGATGGCGGATTCGAGGTGCAACCCGCGGCACTGCGGCTGGAGCAAGGTCGGTAACGACGTCTTCAATGAAATCAGTATGCGTCTAGACACTATCAGCGCCGTTAGGCTGGCCGCATGCTCTAAGGAGCTATACCGCCAGGTCGCCAACGGAAAAGGTAGCAGGTGCCCCAACGACCGATGTTGTGCATTGGTCTCCTACAATGACGTCTACAAGCACAAGATCTAGTGCTGCTACGCCCCGTGCGCATCCTGCACGGAGCGAGGATGTGAGTTCGCCAACCGGCCATTGACTTTGCACGAGCTCTTTGACCACTTGAAACTTGCCCACAAGATGTACTATTTGCCCCAAGTGACCTACTCCAACAAGTACTAGTACCCGACTAACCGGGTGCACACACCAGAGATCATCGGCATCGGGAAAGAGGGCACTGAGTTTGCCGCCCTAATTGGAGGGCACACCACGGACATCTTCCAATCCATCAGGTACGTCAGGTCAGTGGCGGGTGAATCGTCGCGGTACAAGGTGATGTTATGGTCGCTGCCGTCATGGAATAAGCTCCATTCAGTCGAAATGGCAGCGACATCTGAGCCGACAAGCAGGCCTTTGTTGGCTGAAGTTGTGTTGAAAGGGCTCATGGCATACCTGTCGAAACCGAGGTGTTACCTGTGAGCTTCTCAAGATGTTATCGGAATTCCCCCTGGATTACAAGAATATCAACCAAGAGTGAGTTAACATATATAAATCTTCTTGTGATGATCCTAATATGAATATATGTAATGTTGTACTAATTAATTACTTTATGTTGGTGACAGACCCAATTGGTATGGGCTGTCCAGCCAAATATGTCTTCATGTTCAATGCTCGTTGATGTAGTCCAATGGAACTGCGTGGTGCCTGGATGCGAGTTCGCCGCAATTATGTTTGTGCTCCACTCCCACCTTAGAGAAGCCCATGCCATGAGGTTGTGCATTTTACACTATGGTAGGAAAGGCAGGTACATCTCTAAGCCGGTGCTGGCACCGGGATCGTAAATTGTAGATATCGGGCTAACCGGGTTCGATGACACGGTGTTCTGCGTGCTATTCGACGGGCGCGATGATGTCATCTTGATATTTGTCGTGTACGTCAGGCTGGTGGTGCGCGTGTCGCCGCAGTTCATGGTGAAGTTGAGCTCTGCACATCCAAATGGCTTGTGTGAGAAGGTATTCTATGCGAATTCTAAAGCCACTTGCTCTTTGTCGGTTTGTCGGTCTAATCTAGTCGCTCGTCGTCGGAATCGACCATCGGAGTTCACCATGGAATACAACCTTCATATCGACAAGATTATTACCGTAGATGCAGAGGTGGGATATGTGGGAGACTTCTAAACTAACTCTAAACTAAGTGGGATAAGCGGGATAAGTGAGATTTGTTTAATTTGTTAAATCCTACTTGTCCCACTTCTCCCACTTAGTTTAGAGTTAGTCTAGGGGTCTAAAATTAAGGATCCTGCCTGTCCCATTTGTCCCACTTCTGCATCCCTATTTCTTAGCGATTAACCCATCTTTATCTTCTTGTGATGATCCTAACTTGAACACATGAACTCCTCGACCGGATTTTTCTTACCATTTTGGGACATGTGGTTCCTAGCTTAAGGTAGTTTTGAGTATTTTGTATGGAGTTCTGTTACTGCTAATCTATTTTGTAGTAGGAGTAATACCTATGTACTGGTACTTGTTCAGACCGACGGATCTAGTGCAGAATAAGGTCTCTCTTTCCTTTTGAATCATGGCCTTGCTACATCTACCGAATTTCAATGTCTACATTGTTGAATTTGTCAATTCCTTTGGTCATTATCTGTACTACTAAATCGGTCACTTTGAAATGGTGCTAAATCTGTCAAGTGCCGCTTATTATGAACTGGAAATCTAATGATATTTTTCTGTCTTATTAACTACTGTTGAATCTTTCAAGTGCCATTGAATCTATCGAACATTCTGTTGTTGCTATTACTAAAATATTTTTTATAACTAATAGTGATGTATTGGTACCTGTTTAGATCAAGACCAGTAGATGGTCTTCCTCTTCTTTTGGGACATGGCCAGAATATGTTCTCTCTATCCTTTTGAATTATGGCCTTGCTACATCTATTGGATTTCAGTGTCTGCATTGTTAAATCTATCAATACTTTTGGTCATTATCTGTACTGCTATATCGGTCACTTTGAAATGTTGTTGAATCTATCAAGTGCCGCTGATTATGTGTTTGGAATCTATTGATATTTTTCTGTTTTATCCAGTGCTGCTGAATCTTTCAAATGGTAGTGAATATGTCAAATGTTCTGTCGTTTTTATTACAGTACTAAAGTATCTTGTAGAACTAATACTGACGTACTGATACTTTTTAGATCAAGGGC
Organism: Avena insularis; assembly: GCA_023614405.1. Classification (NCBI taxonomy): domain Eukaryota; kingdom Viridiplantae; phylum Streptophyta; class Magnoliopsida; order Poales; family Poaceae; genus Avena; species Avena insularis. The sequence continues at coordinate 96,584,722 of CM042686.1, forward strand.
AGTAGATGGTCTTACTGTTCTTTTGAAACATGGCCTTCTCACAATCTAGATGAGGCTTGGGGCATTTTGGTTTGCATATGTGGGTCACCCAGTCATTGATGTGAGTAGAAAGTATGCATAGAAAAGCATGCTTGATGGTCAGTTTTGCTTGCTCCGATGATCAAGTGTGTTCGAATAAAAGCGACTGATCCCGCACGAAGGTTTTTAGTGCTGAAACAAGAATTGATTCTCGCTGTCCTGCTATTGAATTTCAGAGTCTATATTGCTGAATCGGTCACTTTGAAATGCTGCTGAATATGAACTAGGAACCTGTCGTTATTTCACCAAGCATGATGCAATTTAGGCCATGGGTTCTTGCCTTTCTCGAAGTTTCAGCAATTTTAGGAGGCTTGCCAATCTTTGCAAAGGGATACCTTTCTAGAAAGTTCATATGAGGTTCAGCATCTTGGTATTTTGGTATGTACTATCAAGTACCGAAAAACGTAAGTGACTCAACTTAGAACTACTCTGTCTAACTGATGTGAATCTAGACAAAGTTGAGGCCATTAAAATACGAACTAGGAGTAGTATAAAATGGAAGCAGTAAATAAGTCATTTCTCAGTTCTAATAACTGAGGTATGATGAGGGAACACTCCATGGCAGCGTGCCAGTCTAGAGTACCTATAGTAGTACTCCCTACTCCATAACTCTAGTCGGCATGCTCGATGTAGTACGCTCGGTAGAAGATAGCCATAGGAACACGGCAAAACCCCCTCCTTAAGAACCATTCCCAACTCTGAGAGGCCGCATTTGGATCTTCTCTAGCGTGCACTTCACACATTTTTCTCGCCATATCACCCGCAATATGGATCCTTCCAGGCTGCCACCCCTCTCCTCCAAATAAGCCCAACATTCATACATAGATTCCCCCTTGTCCCCAATCATTCGGACGAGATGGCTTTCGATTCGAGGCACAACCGGCTGAACAACGTCTAGACGAATGTCGGGGATGAAGTCTTCAATGAAATAGCTAAGCGTCTGGACACTACCAGCACCATCCGGCTGGCTGCTGTACCGCCAAGTTGCTGGTGGAAAAGGTAGTAGATGCCCCAACGACATCTGCTAGACTTTGGTTTCCTACAAGGACGTCTACGACCACAAGATTGCGTGCAACTACCGCCGGTGTGTCTGCACGGAGCCAGGATGCAAGTTCACCGGCATCAAGAAAGTGTTCGTAGAGCACCTCATATCTGCCCACTCGATTATAGTGCCCAGATACAGCCCCAAAAAATGGGACCCGTCTGTGTCGGTTCGTGCACCGGGCTCGCTCAGAGCTGAGGTCATCGGCATCAGGAAGGAGGGCAAGCTGCTCGTCGCCTAGCACAGACTTGCTCCTGTCCATCAGGCCGGTCAGGTCGGCGGCGTGCGAATCACCGTGGTACGAGGTGAGGTTTTGGTCGTTGGTCTTGTTCGCTAGTTTCAATCAGGTTGTAGTAAAGAGGTCACCCGAGACAACGATTAGATCGTCGCCGGCCAATGCTTCGCAGGAAGTGTTCATGTATTTTCTGTCCAAGCTGTTGGGTCCGCAGCATAGAAAACAAAAAATTTCCTACGGTGTGAACTACACGCGAAGATCTATCTACTAGGTACAAAGCAAACGGGTGGACATACATCCATAGAGAACTTACTCTTGAAGACAACGAGCTTTGTTAATGAGTAGGAACTCATGGTTGATGTAGTCGTACACTTGCCGATCTCAAGATCGTGAGGAAGTCCGAGCGCCGCAACTCAGCAGCACGCACTTTTCACTTTGCGTTCAAGCCACCGGACAACCTCCACCTTGTCGCTCCAGCGATCCAGCGGATGCAGCAACTCCTTCCAGACGAAATGCCACCGGGAACATGTATCTCGCTAATCCGAGACCATGGGGGAATAATTCTAGAGGGGGAGAGAGATCCTTCACAAGGAGGTGTGAGGATGAAGGAGGGAATGGGTGGCCTTTTATAGGAGGAGGGGGGTGCCCCCTCTCTCCATGGCCGGCGCATGGGGTGGTGACCCCTCACCTCCCCCATTCATGTGGTGGTAACTCCTCCACATTAAAATGCCTCTTCACATTCCCTTTTAAAGTCTCCACTTTAAATGCATTAAGTTTCTCCAAATTTAATGCTCTCTCATTTAATAAAACTCTTTTATTAAATTTATTCAGAATTTTTTAATTAATTTAATTAACAAACATTCACATATAGCCCCTTGCAATATTTCAATATCACATGCAGAACCACCTTCTGCAATTTCACCCGAACCAATTTCCGGTTTCTATTGAAACAATTCCTGCGCTTTGCAATTCTTTCGTCTGAAACATATGTGCTCCAAAATGGTGTCCGGTAACTCTTAAGTGTGCCACCCTACGGTTCGCGAATAATGCAGACATGATCGAGACCCTTCTCCGATCAATAATCAGCAGCGGGACCTGGAGATCCGTACTCACTCCTACACATTCAACGATGACTCCTGTGATCGTGAGAACCTTTAATGCTTGTAACCAAATCCCTTTGTCTCTCGATATATTACATGTCCGAGATTCGATCATCGTTATCTCCATACCTAGTTTGATCTAATCGACATGCACTCTTTTCTCGTTCCCGTGATATAACATTCTAGTGATCACATCACTTGCTTGCAAGCTATCCTAATGTGATATCACCGAGAGGGCCCAGAGTATATCTATCCGTCATCTGGATTGAAAAATTCCACTCTTGATCCATGAGCCTCAACATAACACCTTCGTAGTACTGAACCCATCTTTATAGTCACCCTGTTACGGTGTGACGTTTGATGTTATCAAGATACTCTTCCGGTGTTAGCAATTAACATGATCTCATGGTCTAAGGATAAAGATTACTTTGTATGATGTTATAGCAATATAAACACAATGACTTGATCGTAATGCTATACTTCGGATGAATGTTCATCACATCATTCCACCAATGGTGTGACCTTGTTATTAACAACATCCAATGTCCATGATCAGGAAACCTTGATCATCCTGTTAATCAACAAGCTAGTCTATAAGAGAGGCATGACTAGGAACCCTTTTTGTTTATTAAACACACATGTATTGATGTTTCCTATCAATACAATTATAGCATGCAAAATAAACATCTATCATATACAAGGAATACATAATAACAACTTTATTATTGCCTCTCAGGGCATATTTCCTTCAGTCTCCCACTTGCACTAGAGACAATAATCTAGTTCACATAGTGATAAATCTAACACCCATGGAGTTCTGGTGTTGATCATGTTCTGCCCTAGGGAGTACTTTAGTCAACACATCTGCTACATTCACGTCCGTGTGCACTTTACAAATCCTTATATCTCCATCCTTGACATGCTCGCGGATGGAGTGAAACCGGCGCTTAATATGCTTGGAATTCTTGTGAGACCTTGGTACATTTGTGTTGGCTATGGCTCCATTCTTGTCACAATAGATCACCATCGGGTCCAACGCACTAGGAACCACACCCAGTTCCGTTATGAACTCCTTCATCCAAACGCTTCTCTTTGCTCAAGCAAAGCAACATATTCCGCCTCCGTTGTTGATCTAGCCACCATAGGTTGTTTGGAGCTCCTCCAACTAACTACTGCTCCGTTCAAGAGAAATACGTATCCGGATTGAGACTTAGAGTCATCCGGATCAGTGTCAAAGCTAGCATCGACATAACACTTAGCGACTAGCTCTTCTTCACCTCCATATATAAGAAACATATCCTTAGTTCTTCTCAAGTACTTAAGGATATTCTTGACCGCTATCCAGTGTTCCGAACCTGGATCAGATTGGTACCTACTAGTCAAACTAATAGCATGTGCCACATCCGGTCTTGTACATAGCATGGCATACATTATAGAGCATATGTCTGAGGCATAGGGGATCTTATCCATTATTTCTCTTTCTTCCGCCGTAGCCGGACTTTGAGTCTTACTCAATGTCTTGCCTTGCAACATAGGTAAGAACCCCTTCTTACTTCCGTCCATATTAAACTTCTTTAATACCTTATCAAGGTATGTACTCTGGGATAGCCCAATTAGGCGTCTTGATCTATCTCTATAGATTTTAATGCCTAATATATATGAAGCTTCACCAAGGTCTTTCATCGAAAATTTGCTGTTTAGATAACTTTTAACACTGTTTAAAAGATCTAAATCATTTCCAATCAATAATATGTCATCCACATATAATATCAGAAATGCCACATTGCTCCCACTCACTTTCTTGTCAATACAAGCCTCTCCATAAGTTTGGACAAATCCAAACTCTTTGATCACCTCATCAAAGCGGAGATTCCAACTTCGTGATGCTTGCTTCAGTCCATAGATGGATCGCTGAAGTTTGCACACCTTATTAGCATCCTTAGGATCGACAAAACCCTTAGTTTGTATCATATACAACTCTTCTTCAATCTTACCATTGAGGAACGCAGTTTTGACATCCATCTGCCATATTCCATAATCGAAATATGCAACAATTGCTAACATAATCCTAACCGACTTAAGCATCGCTACGGGAGAGAATGTCTCATCGTAGTCAACTCCTTGAATTTGTCAAAACCCCTTTGCGACAAGTCGAGCCTTATAGATGGTCACATTACCATTAGCATCAGTTTTCCTTTTGAAATCCATTTATTCTCAACGGCCTTTCGGTCGTGAGGTAAGTCCACCAAGTTCCAAACTTGGTTCTCGTACATGGATCCCATCTCGGATTTCATGGCTTCTAGCCATTTGTTGGAATCAGGGCTCATCATCGCTTCTTCATACATCGCAGGGTCATCCATTTCATCAACCATGAAATTCACAACAGGATTGCCGTACAGTTCAGGAGCTGCACGTGTCCTGCTTGACCTGCGAGGTTCGGTAGTGTCCTCTTTCGGAGTTTCATGATCAATATCATTAGCTCTCTCTTAATTAGGTGAAGTCAACTCCGAAACAACTTCTGGAGCTGTGCTACTCGCAATTTCATGAAGAGAAGGTTCAATAACCTCTTCGAGTTCTACCTTCTGACTACTCACACCTTTCGCGAGAAAATCCTTCTCAAGAAAGGATCCATTCTTGGCAACAAAGACCTTGCCCTCGGATCTGTGATAGAAGGTATACCCAATCATTTCCTTAGGGTATCCTATGAAGACGCATTTTTCCGCTTTGGGTTCGAGTTTATCCGGTTGAAGTTTCTTCACATAAACATCGCATCCCCAAACCTTAAGAAATGACAGCTTAGGTTTGTTTCCAAACCATAATTCATACGGTGTCGTTTCAACGGATTTAGATGGTGCCCGATTTAAAGTGAATGCAGCTGTTTCCAGTGCATAACCCCAAAATAACAGTGGCAAGTCAGTCATAGACATCATAGATCGAACCATATCCAATAAAGTACGATTACAACGTTCTAACACACCATTACGTTGTGGTGTTCCGGCAGGCGTGAGTTGTGAAACTATTCCACAGTCTTTCATATGTGTGCTAAACTCGTAACTAAGATACTCTCCTCCACTGTCGGTAAGCAGAAATTTGATCTTTCTTTTACTATGTTTTTCCTCTTTATTCTGAAATTCTTTGAACTTTTCAAAAGTTTCAGACTTGTGTTTCATCAAATAGATATACCCATATCTACTCAAATCATCCGTGAAAGTAACAAAATAACGATATCCACCTCGCGCCGACATACTCATTGGTCCACACACATCAGTATGTATGATTTCCAATAGATCTGTCGCCCGTTCCATTGAACCGGAAGACGGCGTTCTAGTCATCTTGCCCATAAGGCATGGCTCACATGTATCAAATGATTCAAAATCAAGTGATTCCAAAAGTCCATCAGAATGGAGTTTCTTCATGCGTTTAACGCCAATATGACCTAGACGGCAATTACCACATAGATGTAGATATATCATTATCAAGTTTAATCCTTTTAGCATCAACATTATGAATATGCGTAATACTACTATCGAGATCCAACAGAAACAAACCATTCAACATAGGTGCATGACCATAAAAGATATTATTCATATAAATCGAACAACCATTGTTTTCAGACTTAAATGAATAACCACTTTGCATCAAACATGATCCGGATACAATGTTCCTACTCAGTGCAGGCACCAAATAACAATTATTTAGGTTTATAACTAATCCCGATGGCATATGGAGAGGCAGCGTTCCGACGGCGATCACATCAACTCTTGATCCATTGCCGACCCGCATCGTGACCTCATCCCTTGCTAGTTGTCGCTTGTTCCACAGCCCCTGAACCGAGTTACATATATTAGCAACCGATCCCGTATCAAATACCTAGGTGCTATTGCGAGTACTAGTCAAGTACACATCAATAACATGTATATCACATATACCTTTGTTTGCCTTGCCGGACTTCTTGTCTGCTAAATACTTGGGCGATTCTTCCAATGGCGATCCCTTGCAATAGTAGCACTCGGTGTCAGACTTAGGGCCAGCTCGGGGTTTCTTTTCAGGCGTGGCAACAGACTTGCCACCCTTCTTTCCCTTGTGCTTGCCTTTCTTGTCCTTCTTGAAACCGGTGGTCCTATTGATCATCAACACTTGATGTTCTTTCCTAATCTCCACTTCTGCAGTCTTAAGCATTGACAGAAGCTCGGGAAGAGACTTCTTCATGCCCTGCATATTATAGTTCATCACGAAGCTCTTGTATCTAGGTGGCAGAGATTGGAGAACACAATGTATGCCTAAGTCAATGGGAATCGTTATTCCCAAGGACACAAGCTTATCGGCGTACCCAGACATTTCGAGTACGTGCTCACTAACGGAGCTGTTTTCCTCCATCATGCAGCTAAAGAACTTTTCTGTAGCATTATAACTCTCTACGGCAGCATGGGTATCAAAAATCATTTTCAATTCTCCCATGGTATCAAAGGCATTGCCATTTTCGAAACGCTTTCGAAGTTCTGGCTCTAGCCCATATAGTATGCCCCAATGAACTAAGTTGTGGTCCTCCTGACGAGTTATATAGACGTTCTTTTCCTCGTCAGGGGCATCAGGAGCTGGTGGCGGGCCTAGCGGCGCATCTAGCACATATTGCTTTTGTGCAGCAGTGAGGAGAATCCTCAAATTCATAGCCCAGTTGGTGAAGTTGCTACCATTCGCAGCAAGTTTCTCTTTCTCCATGAACACATTGAAATTAAAAGCAGGTGGTGCCATCTACAACAGAATTTGTAAAGTATATTTAGACTAAGTTTATGATAGATTGAGTTCGACTAATCCAAATTACTAATGAAATCCCACTCAAAAACGACATCCCTCGTGTCCTTTTGGTGATTACATGAACCAAATCCACTACACCAAGTCCGATCATCACGTGAGTCGGTGTAGCTTCAAAGGCGAGCATCTATATGGGCATCATATCAACTATATGACTCATGCTTAACCTTTCGGTCCGTGTTCCGAGGCCACGTCTGTACATGCTAGGCTCGTCAAGTAAGAACCTTAGTATTTGCGTGTGTAAAACTGTCTTACACCCGTTGTATGAAAGCATAGAGTTGAAAATACCCGATCATCACGTGATGCCTCAAAACACGATCCACAAAATGGTGCATACTTAAGGAAGAACACATTTTATCTTGATATATAAATGAGGGATCATCTTATAATGCTATCAAACGCGCCAAACTAGCAGTATAAGATGCTAACATCTAATGTGTGAAGTGAGGTGATATGGTCCATGCATTTGATCTCTATCATTTGCATTGTGGTATGATCTCTATCATTCCTTTGTGTGTAAGGCCAAGGTCTATGGAACTTACACGTTAAGTGAGTTGTAAGAGTATCTATCATACATCTACTTACAACAATACCATATCAAAACACTAGCCCAGCAACGATCTAAACTAGACGCATCTAATTTATCAATTACAAGTTTTACGTGGCTTAGGGCTTTCGGAGATAGAACCTGTCTAACCTACGAACATGAACCACAACGAGGATTACCAAGTTATTAGCAACTCGTTGTAAATCAGATATTGACTATAGTAGGAGAGACAGACACCATGACCACTTATGCAAAACAAGTTGCATGTCGATCGTGGAACCGGTCTCATGTATGATGACATGTAAGGTTGGTCCGGCCGCTTCATCCCACTATGCCACCAATATCCAAAATACATAGAAGATGCAATAACATGATCATCATCCCACATATAAACATATGTGTACTACCTGCAAAGCACCTACGCATAGATCGGCTCGATACCCTTTGTTGGGTCCGCACATAGAAAACAAAAAATTTCCTACGGTGTGAACTACGCGCCAAGATCTATCTACTAGGTACAAAGCAAACGGGTGGACATACATCCATAGAGAACTTACCCTCGAAGACAACGAGCTTTGTTAATGAGTAGGAACTCGTGGTTGATGTAGTCGTACACTTGCCGATCTCAAGATCGTGAGGAAGTCCGAGCGCCGCAACTCAGCAGCACATCCGCACTCGCACACACGTTCAAGCCACCGGACAACCTCCACCTCGTCGCTCCAGCGATCCAGCGGAAGAAGCAACTCCTTCCAGACGAAATGCCATCGGGAACATGTATCTCGCTAATCCGAGACCATGGGGGAATAATTCTAGAGGGGGAGAGAGATCCTTCACAAGGAGGCGTGAGGATGAAGGAGGGAATGGGTGACCTTTTATAGGAGGAGGGGGGTGCCCCCTCTCTCCATGGCATGCATGGGGGTGACCCCTCACCTCCCCCATTCATGTGGTGGTAACTCCTCCACATTAAAATGCTCTTCACATTCCCTTTTAAAGTCTCCACTTTAAATGCATTAAGTTTCTCCAAATTTAATGCTCTCTCATTTAATAAAACTCTTTTATTAAATTTATTCATAATTTTGTTAATTACTTTTATTAACAAACATTCACATATAGCCCCTTCCAATATTTCAATATCACATGTAGAACCACCTTCTGCAATTTCACCCAAAACAATTTCCCGTTTCTATTGAAACAATTCCTGCGCTTTGCAATTCTTTCGTCTGAAACATATGTGCTCCAAAATGGTGTCCGGTAACTCTTAAGTGTGCCACTCTACGGTTCGCGAATAATGCAGACATGATCGAGACCCTTCTCTGATCAATAATCAGCAGCGGGACCTGGAGATCCGTACTGACTCCTACACATTCAACGATGACTCCTGTGACCGTGAGAACCTTTAACACTTGTAACCAAATCCCTTTGTCTCTCGATATATTACATGTCCGAGATTCGATCATCGGTATCTCCATACCTAGTTTGATCTTGTTACCGACATGCACTCTTTTCTCGTTCCCGTGATATAACATTCTAGTGATCACATCACTTGCTTGCAAGCTATCCTAATGTGCTATCACCGAGAGGGCCCAGAGTATATCTATCCGTCATCTGGATTGAAAAATTCCACTCTTGATCCATGAGCCTCAACATAACACCCTCGTAGTACTGAACCCATCTTTATATTCACCCTGTTACGGTGTGACGTTTGATGTTATCAAGATACTCTTCCGGTGTTAGCAATTAACATGATCTCATGGTCTAAGGATAAAGATTACTTCGTATGATGTTATAGCAATATAAACACAATGACTTGATCGTAATGTTATACTTCGGATGAATGTTCATCACATCATTCCACCAATGGTGTGACCTTGTTATTAACAACATCCAATGTCCATGATCAGGAAACCTTGATCATCCTGTTAATCAACAAGCTAGTCTATAAGAGAGGCATGACTAGGAACCCTTTTTGTTTATTAAACACACATATATTGATGTTTCCTATCAATACAATTATAGCATGCAAAATAAACTTCTATCATATACAAGGAATATATAATAACAACTTTATTATTGCCTCTCAGGGCATATTTCCTTCACAAGCCACGTCTTTACTGGCATAGTACTAAACCTATAGTCGGACAAGATTCACCGGTGCGATATCACATCTTAATCCTCTTGTGATGATCCTACTTTGAGTGTATATAATGTTGTACTAATTAGCTAGGTTATGTTGGTGGAAGATTCCCTTCATAATTGGAATTGCCGAAATTAAGGATCCCGAACTTCCTGGTTTGTCGTATGAATTTTACATGTATGTTGCTGACCTAGAGGCTGACAGGCGACAATGAATCGAGAGACACGTCCCAGGAAGGAAATCAAGGGTGCAGCCCGGCCATCACTTTGACACGCTGAAGCATTCTCGTTCTTCGAGTACGTATAATGGGACATGTAGTGGTTCTAGCTTAGTGTATGCTTGTAGTTCTACACTTCTACTAATTATTTTGTATGGAGTTCAGCTACTGCTAATCTATTTTGTACTAATACCTATGTACTTGGACTTATTCAGATCAAGTGGATAAAATGCATGGTCACGCTTTCCTTTTGAAACTTGGCTTTGCCACATTATTGTACATCAATTGAATTTCAATGTCGGCATTGCTGAATCTGTCAATTATTTTGGACATTTTATAACACCGTTGAATTGGTCACTTTAAATTTTTGCTGAGTCTGTCATGTGCTGCTGAATGTGAAACAATCGAGTACTCGTCTCCCTTGTACATGACCGTGTCACAATCTAGATGAGACTTGGGCATTTTGTGTTGCATATGGGGGTCACACAGGCATTGATGTGAGAATTAAGGTACTCAAAGCAGACTTGATCGTCTGTTTTGCTTGCTCCAATGGTCGAGTGTTATTGGTGAAAACAACAAACTAATCACGCAATAAGGTTTTTAGAGCTGAAACAAAAACTGGTTCTCTTTGTACTGCTATTTGTATTTCATTGTTTGTATTGCTGAATTGGTCACTTTTGAAATGCTACTGAATTGGTCAAGTGCTCCTGAATATGAACTTCGAATCTGTTGATAATTTTTCTACCTTATTATGTACTACTGAATTTTGACATGAATAGCTACCAAAAAGAATTATCGCTTTTCCCCCTCCCTCTCTGAGGTCTTTGTTTCGAATCCGGCTGAGCACATCACAATGCAATTTTTATTAACCAGGAGAAGACATCTAGTACTATGTATCTCATTCGTCCCATCTTTAGCCCAGAACATTTTTATTCGGTCTTTTCAGGGTCAGGGGACTGCTGACCACAACCCAGCGAAATTTGAGAAAGGAGCCCATGGTGCATAGCCGAGAACATATTAATTCGGCCTTTTAGGGGTCAGGAGACTGCTGAGCACATCCCACTAAAATTTGAGAATGAAGCCCACGGAGCCTGCCCTACTGAGTATAACCCACATAGAGCAGTCTATGTAGAATAGCCAACTCTTTTTAATTAGGCCTTTTGGGCATTGCCCCCACCTCTCAAAAATAAATAAAAACTCTGCCTATCCATGTTTTTAAGAAAATACTCCATTATATGGCATTTTATTAATTGAGATGCCAGGAGCGATGCCCTTTTATATTTTAAAAGAGATAAACATATACACCCAAAATATTTTTAAGAAGACTAATACATAAATTGTAGTACTAATAAAAGTTTAATGATATTTATTCTATAAATATCTTTGTTGTAGTGGCAGCACACTCAGTTTACGTTTATTTGATTTGAAGGTCTTTTGTTCGAACCGTATCTTGGATTTACAATTTTTTCTTCTAGCAATATCTCATTACGGAGAGGCTGACATCATGGACCCACCAGCATGCAGCGTCCCTGGAGTTTGTTTTGAGGGTGGGTTCGAAACAAAAGTTTAAATACTTGTATAGAGAGGCTCGCATCAGGGACCCACCAGACAGAACATACAAGGCTGCATCAAAGACCCAAAAGCCAGAACATGCCAGAGAGGCTGACATAAGGGCCCCAACAGTAAGACCATAAACGGCTGCCATGGTGAAAACAGCGGACACGGCCAAAACAAATCCATCATACGCACGTTGCACTTACAGAGAAGCTGACATGTCAGACCCAGCAGGCCTAAGCATAGCCTATGAAATTAGCCTATCAGCCCCAAGCATAGCCCAATACCTTCTAATTCGGTCTTTTCGTGGTCTTGTGGACACCGACCATAACCCATTCAACTTAGGAGTGAGCCCATGGAATATAAGCCATGACGAATAGGGCATCCTCCCCAAGTTTTGCCCAGAATCTTTTTAATTCGGCCTTTATGAGCATTTTTTGTACTCTCAGGCTAACATCTAGGACCCAAAAAACAGTCCAACATACACATGTTTCTTTCAAATAGAGGCTGTCAGCTGGGACCCAGCATAGACATGTTTCTAGCAAGTTCCCAAGGTCAAAACAGCGGACATGGCCAAAAAAGTCCATCATACGCACGTTTCATTTACAAAGAGGCTGATATGTGGGACCCAGCAGCGCGACCTTATCTGCTTGCATCGAGCAACAGCGTAGCTAGTTAAAGCAGGGGCGCGAGGAGAAAAAGTTCAGCATGTACACGTTTCTTTTAATGAGAGGCTAAAATGGGTGACCCAGCAGCGTGAGCAAATAGCAGATTCGTCGAGCAACGCTATCTAGTTCGGAACAGGGTAGCGCTAGAGAAGAAAAAAATTCCATCGTACCCACGATTCTTCTAATGTGAGGCTGACATGTTGGTCCCACCAGCCTGTATAAACGGCTGAAGTAGTGAGCAACGCTATCAAGTTCGGAACACGAAGGCGTGACAGAGGGTAAAAAATCCATCATACACACGTTTCTTCTAATGAGAGGATGACATGTGGGCCCTAGCATCATGATTAAACGGTAGATGCATCGAACAACGCTATCAAGTTCGGAACAGGGTAGCGCGAGCGAACGAAAAAAATCCATCATACACATGTTTCTTCTAATGAGAGGATGACATGTGGGGCTCAGGAGGTTGGTTAAACGGTAGATGCGTCGAGCAGCACTATCAACTCGGAACGGGGTACCGCCAGCGAAGTAAAAAATTCCATCATACACATATTTCTTCTAATGAGAGGATGACATGTGGGTCCCAAGAGGTTGATTAGACGGTAGATGCATCGAGCAGCGCTATCAACTTTGGAACAGGGTAGCGCGAGTGAAGGAAAAAAATTTCATCATACACACAATCCTTCTAATGAGAGGCTGACATGTGGTACCTAGCAGCCTAACGAAACGGTAGACGCCTCGAGCAACGTTATGGAGTTCAAATCAGGGAGGCGCGGACGAAAAGTATGGTCCGCTAGAGACACTGACGTCTGCGACCCACATGCCTCAAAAGACTTCGGTGAGTCAACATCGCGTGAGGAAACGAAAATCTTGCTTCTGCGACACGCCAGCCGAGCTTCCTCCATGTTTTTAGTAGATCCGTCGTAGTAGAGGGCCGCGAAACCGGAAAAAAAAGTTTTCCATCGGCCACGGCCAAGCCGAGAATTTCATCGCGGAAGACGCGGCTTCTACGACAACCGCCGGCCAATTCGTTGTAGAAGGAAACTTTTCTTGTAGTGTACCAACATGAATAGTAGTAGATTTATCAGCCATTTGCAAAGACATATCAGTTGGTATTAATTTCTCTAGTTGAAGTCTTTTGTATAGAGAAAAAGTCATAACACGAACTCCTGCTCCCAAATCACACAAAGCAGTGCTAACATAGCTATTTTTAATAGAACATGGAATAGTTGCAATCCTTGGGTCTCCAAGTTTTTTTGGAACCTTACCATTAAAGGAATAATTAGCAAGTAAACTGGAAATTTCCTCATTAGGGATCTTCCTTTTATTAGAGACAATATCCTTCATATACTTTGAATAAGGAGGTAATTTAATAGCACCAGTTAAAGGAATTTGCAAAAAGAAAGGTTTCATCCACTCACAAAACTTATTATAGTGTTCGTCTTCCTTTGACTTGGGTTTCTTATCAGGGAAAGGCATTGGTTTTTGAAACCACGGCTCTCTTTCACTACCATGTTTATTAGCAACAAAATCTTCCTTAGTGTACTTAGCATTTTTAGTGTTCCTTTCAGGTTCTTCTTCAATTTCTTCTTTATCAGGAGCATCATTTTTATCATTACCACTCTCAGTTTCAACATCAGAGATAGATATACTATTTGGATCTTTAGCAGGTTCAGAAGATTCTACAACTGTTTTATGTTTCTTTTTCTTTCTCTTAAAAGAAGTACCTTTATTTTAAGTTTGTTGAGAATCCTGCTCAATTCTTTTAGGATGACCCTCAGGATATAGTGGATCCTGGGTCGCAGCACCACTTCTAGTTCTAATTTCATAAGCATGTTTTTCTTTAGAAGCATTAACTAGCAAATCTTTTTGTACTTTAATAAGCTGATCAATTTGAGTTTGAACCATTTGGAAATGTTTAACAAGCATTTTAACATCATTAGAGGTTCTTTCCACAATATCCCTTAACTCTACAATAGCTCTAGAGTTTTCCATCAAATGATTCTGCACTCTTTTATTAAAATTATCTTGCTTAACAATAAAAATATCAAATTCTTCTAAGCATTGATAAGGAGGTTTAGAATAAGGAATATCACCTTCATCAAAATGTTGGAGAGAGTGTACCTCAATAGTGGATGAGTGGGATATTGGCTTACATAATTCTTCTATAGGAGGTAAATTCTTCACGTCTTTAGCTTTAATACGCTTCTCCTTAAGACATTTCTTAGCTTCCTTCATCACTTCATCATTTAGTTCAATCATTCCCCTCTTCTTTGATGTTGGTGTTGGCTCAAGCACAACTAACTCAGGTGGAGTTGACCCAGGTGGAGTTAACTCAGGTGAAGTCCAGTCATCATAATTCTTGCTTATTTTAGCCATTAATTCCTCAGCTTCTTTTGGAGTTCTCTTCCTGAAAACACAATCAACACAACTATCTAGGTATGTCCTAGATTCTTCAGTTAGTCCATTATAATATATATGAAGAAGCTCATTTTTAGGTAATGGACATCCAGGCTGTGCATGAATCAAAGCACAAAACCTTGCCCATGATTTAGGCAATATCTCCTTTTCTCCCTGTTTAAAATCAAAAAGTTCCTGCAAAATGGCATGTCTAGCACTCGGAGGAAAATATTTTTGAAAGAAAGTACTAATCAAGCAATCAGGACTATCAATAGATCCAAGAGGTAAATTATTAAACCAAGCCTTAGCTTCTCCTTTAAGTGAAAAAGGGAAATTTTTAGCACAAAGTAGGTGAGCATCTTAATATCATTAGAAAATAGGCCACTCATGGTAGAAAGCTCAGTCTGCTATATCACTTTCATTCTTAGTCCCACAAAAAGGTTCTTTCTCAACAATGGTTATGTAAGATAAATCAAGAGAGAAATCATAATCCTTATCTTTAATGTTTATAGGAGATGCAGCAAACTTATCTTTAGGAGATAATTTGTGTTTTACAGTACGATTCTCAAGGAGACTCTTAATAGCACTTTTACCATGAGTATTTTGACATTCTTTAATAAATTCATCAGTCATTTCTATATATCCATCTTCAATATCATAGCTCTCTATAGACTCAGGTGAACTAACAGGTGTAGTAGTGTCTTCATTAGGAATTTCAGTATTTCCAGCAATAGTTCTAGGAATCGTAGCACCTAGGAAAGGACCTAATGAACCACTCTTATCAAGCATAGTAGAAGCAGCATCATAAGTATCAAAAGTTTCAGATTCAGCAGAAGTAGCAGTATGTGTAACATGTGTGTGTGGTGGTGTAAGGAGCTTACTCATCATAGATGGTGAATCAAGAGCAACAGAGGTGTTCAGAACTGTACCTCTCCTTGTAGTGGATGGTAATATAGGAACCTTTTCATCACGAGATTTACCGATGATGAATGGATAGCAGCGAACAATAATGATTCCAAGTGAACTTGATAAATAGAGCTATGCTCCCCAACAATGGTGCCAGAAAATAGTCTTGATGACCCACAAGTATAGGGGATCGCAACAGTCTTCGAGGGAAGTAAAACCCAATTTATTGATTCGACACAAGGGGAGCCATAGAATACTTATAAGCCTTAACAACCGAGTTGTCAATTCAGCTGCACCTGGAAACAATCTTGCTCGTAGTAGTTTATCAGTAGCAACAGTTTTGTAATAGTAATAGCAAAGTAAAAGCAGTAGTAAAAGTAAAGAAAGTAGTAACAATTACAGTAAACAGTAAGATTAAAGCGCGGTAGGCAAAAGGATGGATGGACGGGCGTTGCATGGACAAGACAATTCATATAGCAATCAAGATATAGGGCATTTGCAGATAATTAAGGTAAAGCATCCAAGTACTAAATAATCATAGGCATGTGTTCCATATATAGTCATACGTGCTCGTAATGAGAACTTGCACAACATCTTTTGTCCTGCCAGCCCGTTTGCAGTGGGGCCTCAAGGGAACTACTGGCAATTAAGGTTCTCCTTTTAATAGAGCACCGGAGCAAAGCATTAACACTTTGTGAACACACGTGATCCTCATATCACAGTCATTTCCTCCGGTTATCCTGATTATTGTCACTTTGGGACCTTTGGTTCCGGATAATAATATGTGTATACAACTTGCAGGTAAGATCATAAACAATCTTATCATCATGAATCCATAACATGTTCAGATCAGAAATGATGGCACTCGGGCCCTAGTGACAAGAATTAAGCATAACAAGTTGCAACAAAGTCAAAAGCACTAATAATAAATACTAGGCACCATGCCCTAACAATCTGATGCCATTACATGAACGATCTCATCTAATCCCTACCATCCCCATAGCCTACAACGGGGGATTACTCACTCATGGATGGGGAATCATGGATGGTTGTTGGAGAAGAGATGGTGATGATGATGGCGAGGATCTCCTCCAATTCCCTGTCCCGGTAGGGCGCCAGAACGGAGTTTCTGGTTCCAAATCGCTGTATCTGGTGGTGGCGGCGCAGTGGAACTCTATCTGGAAAAACATCAAACCCCCCATCTGTTTTAGGTCAGAGGGATTAGGCGAAAGGAGAGGTCGAGACGGAGTCCGAGGCTTCACACCCCTCCTGGCGCAGCCTGGCCTGGCCCACGTGGCCAGGGGGTGTGGGCCCCTCGTGGCTCCTCTTCGTTCCGTCTTCTGGCTCCGTGAGTCTTCTGGTAAAATAGAAGTTTTGCAATATTTTCCGGGATTTTTCCTGAAAGTTGATTTCCGGCACAAAAATGAGACACCAAGGCAATTCTGGTGAAAAAAGTGTTAATCCGCATTAGTTGTATCCAATCACACAAATTAGAGGAGAAACAATAGCAAAAGTGTTCGGGAAAGTAGATACGTTTTGAACGTATCAGAGCTCATGCGGTCAGACATAGTCGACGCTGCAAAGACATACTCGACGCAACCCCCGAGTGTAGACCCACGCACAGAGTCGATGTAGTCGTGGAACACCAGCGGACAGGAGTCGAGGGAACCCCCGATTGTAGAGTTGAGGTTAACGGAGTCACGCGTTGGCCGAAATCGACAACGCAATGGATGCGTACCCGACAGGGCGGACCAATAGTTTTCTTGATATTTTTCCTTCTGCGGGCTGATTAATTTTTCCTTTTATTAAAACTTGAACACCTTACAATGAGACGACAAAGCATAAACTGACTGGATCGATCCAATATTGGTTTTCTTTATTCCTTTTGGTTTTGATCTCCACGTGAAGGAGTTCGCACTTATGGTTCAGACCAAGTAGAAAACGACTTATACTACCAATTCCAACACCACATGGTTGCCTTGATATTTTGGAGCCGGTTGATTGGTTGGGCATATTCCTTCTTTTTGTCAACACGTGATGTAGCAGTACAGTTTCCACCCGCAGCTCTCCTAGTTGCTTTTTTCTTGGGACATGAATCATTGACAACAGTGATTCACATATGGCCAAGGCCTGACAAGTTGGTAGAAGTAACGAATTCGATTGCCATCACAGCCATGTACGCATTTATCATCACGCCTTTTGCTCCTTTGATCCAGAATATAATTGCCTGAGGACTAGATCGCTAAAAGTTGACTTTATTTTATGTCAATACGGTATCGCGAACGCCTCTTTTTTTATAGGAATCGATCTTCCTCTCCAACTTGAGTCAGATGGCATCCCGCGTTTGGATAGCTTTGATTTTTCGTAGAGCCCCGAGCTCATGCGATTGAAGATCATATCAGCCGCCACGAGTTGACAAAGATGACCGTGATGAAGCGGATGAATGGAAGCTATCGAGGGAGTCGAAGTAGATCCGCTCCCTAGAAATCGTTGAGTCGTAGATCGTAAGTGATTGGGCCATCCAACGCGCCCAGTCCCCACGATCGGCACCAATTCACGAGAGTTATACTCATCAATGCCCATTCTTATGGACTTGGGTTTTGGATAAGGAGGGAGCGTGTAAAATCCCAAATCTTTAATCAAGGTTATCAAGATCCAAATCACCCAATTTAGGGTTAACAAAAACTTTTTATTATTAAAAACATTTATGAATACATGTGTGTTTGCATTAATATAGAATTGTTTGAAAATGCCATGTTTGATTGTTCTAATGGTTGTAAAATGATTCAAATATGAATGCCACATCATCCAGATCATTCAAAAACAAAATCCAAAGAAAAAGAAATCAAATAAGAATAAAAAAGAACAAATGGTCACTTTGGCCATTTTAATTCACTAGGCCACTTTAGGTGTTCCTAGAAGTCAATTTCAAATAGAAACAAGTCTAGATCTTTTCACCTCTTGCTAGTACAAGTAAAGATCTACCAAGGCCCATTTTAAAATCTTACAAAAACACTTAGCCACTAATTTTAAATGGCATTTGAAAATTGAATCCATTTCATATGCATAGATCCCACTTTTTCAAAAACCACTTAAATGAGTTCACCTTGACAATCCTAAGCAACCACAGATGATCAAGCTTATGACTAACACACCCACCAAAAATCTTTTCAAAATTTAAAAATAAACTTCATGCGGGCATTGTGTCGAACAGTTGGTTAGCACAAAATAAACTGCCTAACTAATAATGTTGCTAATCAAAGTCTTGTTCCTCATTTGACCCTCTCATCTCTCCTCTGTCCCCTCTTATCCTAACCCAGCCCCAGACAACACCCCCTCCGTGCCGCTGCACCAGTACCGCGGCGCCCAAGAATGGTCGCTGCCGGCCAACCATGCTCAAGCCGCAGGAGACCAACCCGCCCTATCTCGCCATGTCTAGGAGGTAGGCATGATCACACCGCCGCCCACTGTCCCTGCCCCAAGCCCTGTCAAGCCCTGGACCACCCCTAGAGCGTCACGCTCTCCGCCTCTGCACCATGCACGGACCACTCCAGTGCGCCGCCCCCGACAGCCTCGCACAGACCCCGCCTTGCCCTCAGCTCGCACGCGCGCACTAGCCTTAACCCCAGCAAGCCCCAGACATCCCCGCTTGCTTCCGTTTGACCCGAAGTCACCACACGCCGCGTCGGACGCCGCCTCTGCCGCTTAGAGCATGATCCGCGCCCGACCAATTGCCACCACTCCTAGTAGCGCCATTATGTCGTGGCGGACCGCCAGGAGACCGCACATCGATCGTCGCTCGCAGCCACGCCTCTAGCAGCCCGTAGCCATGTCGCCACCGTCGCCTGGCCACGCCATGCTGTCCCATCGTCGAGCCTATAAAAGGAGGCCTCCTCCGTCCCATTTCTGCACACCACTCAACTCCCCTCTCGCCACTAAGGCTTCCCCACTTCTCCCCCGAGCCACTCGAGCCCTCAGTCACCGGAATTCCATCGGAGCTGGCTGCTACTGGAGGAGAAGGGCCCCGTTGATTGCGACCACCCTAGGAGCCGCCGTGACCATGCCTAGCACCGCCGTCGTCCACCAGTTCGGTCGCCCCACCGCTGAGCCTAGCTGGAGCCCTTGTAAGCCCCAACACATCCCTACCGTGCCGCTAGGGTTAGCTCTCGCCGGCGACCTGTTCGCCGGGGACGACGCTCCTCAGTCGTTGATCTCTGTTCTAATCGTAGCGCCCAGATTACCCCATACCATTTCGGGTTTTAAGTGCCGCTGACATGTGGGACCAGCCTGTTAGTCGCCCTCTGCACCGCGGAGCGTCACTGGGCCGGCTTGTTTAGTTTCCCGCGCTAGCCCACAAATTCAAATAGATGTTTTTCTATTTAGACTTAAACTAGATTATGTCCACTTGTTTAAATATCATTTCAGAGAGATCCACTTAACCATTGAAATTTTGTTAGAAAGATAATTAAAATCTCTATCCAAGCCCGTTGGATTTAAATCAATTGGGGTTAGAGATCACATATAGCAAAAATAACAAAACATATACTTTTCTACATTCAAACACTTTTCAAAAATCAACCATAATATCTTTTGAGTTGATTCCAACTCTCAAAAATCACATTTGATAATACCTATCTGAATATGTAATAATATTTAGGTTTACATGTAGTGACTTTGGACTAGTACCAAAATAATGCTATATAGGCATTTCTAGTCACTTTAAATCATTTAAATAATAAACTTAAACTTATTGAAATATGAGCCAACATTTAAATCACATTCCCATGCATTAGAATATGTGGTATGACATGTGTCCACATGATCCCATATTTTAATTAGAGAATATTAAATCTTAATTAATTTCAATGAGTAGAAATTAATTTTCTCAAATAAAATAAATGAAACTAGTTCATTAAATCTTGTGATAAATGTGATGATACTAGATCATCAAGTGTGTGCCTTAGTATGCTAAATAGACTAGTTAAGTATTGTTTGGTGATTGTGTATCCCGTATGTATTTATAGACGATAGTACCGACCAAGTCTACGAGGAGGAGGAGTTCTACCCCGAAGAAGATGAGGAGAATTTAAACCAATGCACCAATCAAGGCAAGCTATTGTTAGCAAGCTAGAATTATACAAGATAACCTAAGCAAGATGCATTAGGCATGATTTGGTTATACCTCTTGATTTATACCTATCCCAAGTTTTACTTACAAGTTTTACTTTTGCTTTATCAAAGTTTCTTTACTTCTAGTAATGCTTTGTGAGAATTTAGAAAGTAGTTTAGATAGCATAAAGAGTATAAAACTTGACCTATACTAGATGTCATTCTATGGCATGAGATTGAGATTAGCATCGCACCTTACTGAACACTCTTAACTTAGTGGTTAGAGCTAAACCAAAAACTTGATCACTCTAGATGGGAATACTTGGTGAAAATGCTTATGAAACCTTGGAATGATGAGTCATTCTATTGAGATGTTTTGACATGTGTTGAGAAACACAAATGGTTTATGATGAGGAAAATGTTGAGGCATGAGCCTTAGCCCTTTATAAAAATTGATGGTTGGGTTCGGATGCGATACCATTCCAAATTTACTGTACAACCATAATACCTGAATTAGGTAGGGCTTAACCGGAAGTTTATATGCATTAGTATGGGTTCCCTCGTGGGAGAGGTTTGAGATGAGGCTACCTCTTGATGTTGTCAACCTATGTAGTTCCCAGCATGGCAGATGGCCATAGGTGGGAGGCCAAGCTCATAGGAGAGGTGCTTATACTAGAGTGTGTAAAGGAAAGGTTATGATTGATTATCTACATACTAAGTATGATGATTCAGGGTTATCCCTGACGGATGTATCGAATTTTGTGGTGAAAGTGTACCACCTCTGCAGAGTGTCAAACTATTCGAATAGCCGCGTTCGCGGTTATGGATAGTTGGAGTGGCCATATTGTTCCATCGTCAGATGTTTTCCAAATGACATATGAAATGAATTGTGACATGACTTGACCGCAACAGGGTTGTGACTATGAAAACTAAGTTCCCACTTAGGTGATTTAGAACTATATTTTATCTTTATTTGTTTTTGAACTCAGCTTAGGTTTCAAACTTAACTTTGCAAATAAACATAGAACTTAGCATTCCTACTAGAACTACCTTACTTGTTAGTGATAGTTTGCGAGTACTTAAAGAGTACTCATGGCTTTGACCCTGGCTATTCCCGTGGCTAGACTATGAGGAGGATTATCCGGAAGAAGGACAACAGGACGGCTATGACAACTAGGATCATCTCCCATCGTCAGCATTGCCTGTGACCCTGAAGATGGAGCCCACCGCTACGCTTATTTATTCCGCTACTTGTTTGTATTAAGACTGGGTCATGAGATCCTTTATTTTTGTAAGACCTTATTATGGTTTGTAATGGATGCTGTACTGTGATATCCAATCAGTTATGTCTCGCAAAAATGGTAATCCTGGGATTGCGATGTGTGGCATAACAGGCATCTAGGATTAAAAATCCGGGTGTTGACAAGTTGGTATTAGAGCCATCCTGACCATAGGAGACCCTAGTTAGAATGGATGTCCGAACAAAAACTTAGTTTCACAACAAAAGAAGTGATTATTTATGAAAACCTATTTCCCCTCTTACCCTTGAGGTTCTTTCAAAAAGATTCATGTTCCTCAAAAATTCTTACATTACTACATAAAAATTGACACACTTGATCACCTCACGAACTTACTCAACCTAAATTCATATAGATGGATGTTCAGTACTGCAAGTTCTACCAGTTGGGTAACGGAGGCCAACTGATCTTCGAGAGGGATCTTGATGCACTGTCGGAGTATCTTGAGCGTCCGCATCCGAAATTCTTCGGAGCTCAACTCAAGGATTTTCTAGGAGGAGATTTACAATGGTTGATAGTTGTTGATCTTCGAGGCAAGATGGAGGCACCACTTTCCGAGAAGATTCAATTCACCGTGAGAGAGAACAACTGGCTAGATGGATTAGCCAAGGCTATGCATGAAGCTCTCGACCGTCTTTGCGGACAGAACGTCAACTTGATCCAGGGAACTCGCTTTGCTCACTATGCAAGGCGTGATTCTATGGGAATGTCGTTGGAGATGCCAAGTCACCCAGAGTTGAAGCGCCAAGTGGAGAATCTTGACTTCCTATTGTATGATAGACAGAAGGAATTGGACAATGCTCGAGCCTACACCAACCACAACCTTGCCATTGCTGCCCAGAAGGCCTAAACTTTCTCACTGCTTGTCAAGGATCGTCAATCACTTCACTGGCAACGTGATAAGAAGGGTTACACCATCGCTCGTCTTTGCAAGAAGGTGTCCGACCTCGAGAAGACCATCTAGGAGCAAGAAGCCCAGCTTGCAGCAAAAGAAGAAGAAGAAGAAGAAGAAGGTGAAGACATCCAAGGGGATATTCACTCATACCTCAGTGATGACAATGACTATCTGGAGGATGATGCCATGGACTTCTACACCAACGATAATGACTCCAACTTCATCGATGATGAGTAGATGCACTAGAGCACTATCGTGGGAGTGAGAAGTATCGGTCCCATTGTATCTTAGCTTACAGAATGGTTCTTAAAACCATCTGTTTTCCTTTCATGTTGGGGTGTGTGTGTTTGTATCGTGTGCCTTGATTGAATGAATGAACGAGAAGAAGTTAGTTGCAAAACCTGAGTTCAAACTCAAAGTTTTAGCTTTGAAAACAAAACCATGAACCTTAGAACGTTCCCTCTTACCCCATTATCTATCTCAATCTTCAGATGACTCGTGAAAACCAAGGAGGGAGCAGCTCATCACAGGACCCGATGCTGCAGATTCTACAGATGCTAGTTTCGGACCGCAAAGCTAGTAGAGCAGAGCGCCAAGCCAATCTAGCCACCCTGCAACAGAACGCCTAGATGGCCCACAATAATCAAGGCCATGGAAATCAGGATCATCATGGATCCAAACTCAAAAACTTCCAGAATACCAATCCCCCTATCTTTAGCAAGTCTGAAGACCCGTTGGATGCTGATGATTGGTTACACACCATGGAGAATAACTTCGAAGTCGCAGGAGTGGATGCCAACGAGAAAGTTCTGTTTGCCACCCACTATCTGGCAGGAGATGCAAGAGCATGGTGGAACAACACCCGTACAATGAACCACGGTCAAGTGATGACGTGGGAAGCCTTCAAAGTCAAGTTCAGCCGCACCCATGTGCCACAGGGTTTAGTCACCAGAATGAGAGATGAATTCAGAGAACTAAAGCAAGGCAGAATGACTGTAGTGGAGTATCGTGACAGATTTGTGTCCCTTGCTAGGTATGCACCTGATGAGATCAACACTGAAGCCAAGAAAAAGGAGAGATTCCTGAACGGACTGCATGATGAGATGCAGACGGTGCTAGTCAACATCCCTTTTGATGATCTCGAAGATCTAGTCGACTCTGCCATCCAGATGGAAGGAAAGATCAACCAAGCGAATGACAACCACAAACGTCGGATGATGCACCAAGCCGGGTACCATAGTACCCAGAAGTATCGCCCCAACCCATCTGCAGGATATGCCCCACGGAACAATAGACCCCCAATGTCTCGTCCAAGCTACCCCAACCGTAGCGGAGGAAATGTGAAGACCGGAGGGCACAACAACAACCACCCCGGCAACTCCAACAACTTCAATCGTGCACCGCCCAAGTCCAACAAAAACAACAACAACAATACTGCCCCAAGGACTAGAAGCAATGTCGTGCCCGTTGCATCCAAAGACAAGTCCCAGATTACTTGTTTTGAGTGTGGAGTGAAGGGTCACTACTCCAATGAGTGTCCCAAGAAGATTTCCGCCACTGCCAATGTGAATGCCCCAGCTTAGCAGCAGCGCCATGTTCAGCCCGAAAGAAGATTCTCCCCCGAGAATTCGCTCAACCGCAACGGTCGTCTCTTCCACATGAACGCCGAAGAAGCCCAAGAAGCGCCAGATGTCGTGCTAGGTATGTTTTCTGTTAACTCCGTATTAGCAAGAGTGTTGTTTGATTATGGAGCATCGCACTCGTTTGTTACCGAAGAATTTGCATGCACTAGTAAGATTCACCCAACCAACTTGAAGCATGTTATGATAGTTCAAATACCTGGTTCAACTACCAAAGCTAGAAAAATTTGCAAGGCTATGCCTATCAGAATACATGGGATAGATTTTTATGCCAATCTAATAGTACTTGGAACCAAAGGTTTGGAAGTATTACTAGGAATGGATTGGATGTCGAAGCATAAAGGATTGATCGACTGTGCCAAGAAAGCCATCACCATGACCAATAGCTCTTGGGTGTCAGTAGAGCATATATCTGAAACCTTGCCCCGTCAATTCAAATTCAACAAGAGTCTAGCCCTACCCACCCTAGACCAAGTCAGAGTAGTCTGTGAATGCCCTGATGTATTCCCAGATGAATTGCCTGGTATGCCCCCAGATCGGGATATTGAGTTCATTATTGAACTAAGTCTTGGAACCGGACCCATAGCTCAGAGACCCTATAGCATGAACCCATTAGAGTTAGTGGATCTGAAGAAGCAACTTGATGCTATGCTAGAGAAAGGTTTGATTGAACCAAGAGCATCGCCATGGAGATCGCCAATTATGTTTGTCGACAAGAAAGATGGAGGCAACCATTTGTGCAAAGATTACCGGAAGCTGAATGATGTCACCATCAAGAACAAGTACCCACTGCCCAAGATTGAGGATTTGTTTGATCAGTTGACTGGTGCCACAGTGTTCTCTAAGAATTATCTTAGGACTGGTTATCATCAACTCAAGATTCATGCAACGGATATTCCAAAGACCGCCTTTACCACTAGATATGGATTGTATGAGTATATCGTCATGTCTTTTGGATTAACCAATGCCCCCACTTGTTTCATGAATCTCATGAATATGATTTTTAGGAAATTTCTAGATAATTTTGTCGTTGTGTTTATCGATGATATTCTGATCTATTCCAAGTCAGAAGAAGACCATGAGCAACATCTGAGAATCATCCTTGAAACCCTTAGAGAGCATCAGTTGTATGCCAAGTTCAGCAAATGTGAGTTTTGGCTGAAAGAAGTAGGATTCCTCGGACATATTGTGTCGGCGGGAGGAGTCGCTGTTAATCCCGCTAAGATCAAAGACATTGAAGAATGCGAAGCCCCAACCACTCAAACCCAAGTCCGTGCATTTCTCGGATTAGCGGGATATTACCGCAAGTTCGTAGAAGGATTTTCGAGCATCGCCAGACCCATGACCCAATTGTTGAAAGAGGAAAGAAGTTTGAATGGACTAACAAATGTGAAGCTAGTTTCCAAGAGCTCAAGAAGAGATTGATTTCAGCCCCAATATTAATCATGCCAGATATCAAGAAGCCATTTGATGTGTATTGTGATGCATCCAATATTGGTCTCGGATGTGTGTTGATGCAAGAAGGCAAAGTCATAGCATATCTGTCCAGACAACTGAAGCAACATGATAAAAAATACCCCACCCATGATCTTGAGTTAGCAGCTGTAGTTTTAGCCTTGAAGACATGGCGTCATTACCTTATGGTTAATCGCTGTGAGATTTATTCGGATCACAAGAGCTTGAAGTATATTTTCACTCAAAAGGAGCTAAATATGAGGCAAAAGAGATGGATAGAGTTAATCAAGGATTATGACCTTGACATTCACTATCACCCTGGCAAAGCCAATGTGGTAGCGGATGCTCTTAGCAGATTGCGATGTAGATTAAACACCATGACCAAAGTAAACCAGCCAAGTTTGCATGAAGAGTTGGAGCAGTTTAGAACTGAGCTAGTTAGCAAAGGATTTTTAGCTAGCATTGAACTTCAACCCACTTTGATCAGCCAGATCAAGGAAGCCCAGAAGGGAAGTGCAAGTATAGACGGAATCAAGCATCGTATTGGTACAGGAAAGGTGCCTAGATTCACCAAAGTCGAAGAAGGAGTTCTGTGGTACAAAGGACGTATCTGTGTGCCCACAGATTCGGAACTGAAGCAAGTTATCATGCAAGAAGCTCATGATACTCTTTATTCTATCCACCCCAGAGGAACAAAGATGTATCAGGATTTGAAGGAGCAATTTTGGTGGAACAAGATGAAGAGAGAAATTGGAAGATACATCGCCAAGTGTGGTATCTGTCAGAGAGTCAAAGCGGAACATCATAGACCCGCAGGACTGTTGCAACCATTGCAGATTCCGGAATGGAAATGGGATTCCGTCAGAATGGACTTTATCACCGGTTTGCCTACTTCTAGTAGACGAAATGACTCAATCTGGGTCATCGTTGATAGACTGTCCAAGGTAGCCCATTTTATACCTATCAAGACAACCTACCAGAGTTTGAAGCTAGCAGAGCTGTATATTGCTAGAATCGTCAGTTTGCATGGAACCCCCAAGACCGTAGTGTCGGATCGAGGAACCCAATTTACCTCGAGATTTTGGCAGAAAGTCCAAGAAGGATTAGGAACCAAGTTGAATTTCAGCACAGCTTATCACCCGCAGACCGATGGACATACTGAAAGAGTCAACCAAATCTTAGAAGATTTGCTGAGAGCTTGTGTGTTAGAGTATGGATCAAAATCGGAAGATTGTCTGCCTTTCGCAGAATTCTCCTACAACAACAGTTATCAAGCCAGTTTGAAAATGGCCCCATTTGAGTTCTTATATGGGAGAAAGTCTCGTACCCCTTTGAATTGGTCGCAAGTAGGAGAGAGTCAGATTTTCGGACCCGACATCTTACGAGAAGCCGAAGAGAAGGTTCACAAAGTCCGTGAGCACCTCAAGACCGCCCAATCCAGATAGAAGAGTTATGTCGACAAGAGACGTAGAGACCTGACTTTCAATGTCGGAGATTTTTTGTATCTCAACGTTTTGCCATTGAAGGGAACGCAATGTTTTAATCTGAAAGGAAAATTAGCCCCCAGATATATGGGACCCTTCAAGATTCTAAATCGTCGAGGAGAAGTATCGTATCAACTGGAATTGCCATACGAGATGTCAGCCATCCATAATGTGTTCCATATCTCGTTACTTCGCAAATGCTTGGAAGTGCCAGAGAAGACCGAAGTGTTCAAGAACATCGATCACCGAGCCGTTGATATCAACAAGGATCTGACGTATCGTGAAGTTCCCATCCGTATCTTGGAAGAAGCCTTCAGAACCACCAGGACCCGGAGTATCAAATTCCTCAAGATCCAATGGAGCAACCACACCGAAGAAGAAGCCACCTCGGAGCGAGAAGATTACATTAGGACTGAGTTTCTAGATCGCTTTAGTTCCTAGTTTTCCTTAAATGTCGGGACGAGATTTTGTTTAAGGGGGGGAAGGTTTGTAACATCCCAAATCTTTAATCAAGGTTATCAAGATCCAAATCACCCAATTTAGGGTTAACAAAAACTTTTTTATTATTAAAAACATTTATGAATGCATGTGTGTTTGCATTAATATAGAATTGTTTGAAAATGCCATGTTTGATTGTTCTAATGGTTGTAAAATGATTCAAAGATGAATGCCACATCATCTAGATCATTCAAAAACAAAATGCAAAGAAAAAGAAATCAAATAAGAATAAAAAAGAACAAATGGTCACTTTGGCCATTTTAATTCACTAGGCCACTTTAGGTGTTCCTAGAAGTCAATTTCAAACAGAAACAAGTCTAGATCTTTTCACCCCTTGCTAGTACACGTAAAGATCTACCAAGGCCCATTTTAAAATCTTACAAAAACCCTTAGCCGCTAATTTCAAATGGCATTTGAAAATTGAATCCATTTCATATGCATAGATCCCACTTTTTCAAAAACCACTCAAATGAGTTCACCTTGACAATCCCAAGCAACCACAGATGATATAGCTTATCACTAACACACCCACCAAAACTCTTTTCAAAATTTAAAAATAAACTTCATGCGGGCATTGTGTCGAACAGTTGGTTAGCACAAAATAAACTGCCTACCGAATAGCGTTGCTAATCAATGTCTTGTCCCCCATTTGACCCTCTCATCTCTCCTCTGTCCCCACATATCCTAACCCAGCCCCAGACAACACCCCCTCTACGCCGTTGTGCCAGTACCGCGTCGCCCAAGAATGGTCGCCGCCGGCCAACCATGCCCAAGCCGCAGGAGACCAACCCGCCCTCTCTCGCCGTGTCTAGGAGGTAGGCGTGATCACACCGCCGCCCACTATCCCTGCCCCAAGCCCTGCCAAGACCAGGATCACCCCCAGAGCGCCGCGCTCTCCGCCTCTGTACCATGCACGGATCGCTCCAGTGCACCACCCCAGACAGCCTCGCACAGACCCTGCCTTGCCCTCAGCTCGCACGCGCGCACTCGCCTTAACCCCAGCATGCCCCCAGACATCCCCGCTCACCGCCATTTGACCCACAGTCACCACATGCCACATCGAACATCGCCTCTGCCGCTCAGAGCACGAGTCGTGCCTGACCAATTGCCACCACCCCTAGCAGCGCCAGTACGCCATAGTGGACCGCCAGGAGACCGCGCATCGATCGCCGCTCGTAGCCCCGCCTCTAGCAGCCCATAGCCATGTCGCCACCGTTGCCTGGCCAAGCTGCGTTGTCCTGTCTTCGAGCCTATAAAAGGAGGCCTCCTCCGTCCCATTTCTGCACACCACTCACCTCCCCTCTCGCTACTAAGCCTTCCCCACTTCTCCCTGGAGCCACTCAATCCCTCAGTCGCCAGAATTCCACCGGAGCTGGCCGCTACTAGAGGAGAAGGGCCCCGTTGATTGCGACCACCCCAGGAGCCGCCGCGACCACGCCTAGAACCACCGTTGCCCACCAGTTTGATCACCCCCACCACCGATCCTAGATGGAGCCCTGGTAAGCCCCAATGCACCCCCACCGTGCCGCTAGGGTTAGCTCTCGCCGGCGACCTGCTCGCCGGGGACGACGCTCCTCAGCCATTGATCTCTGTTCTAATCGTAGCGCCCAGATTACCCCATACCATTTCGGGTTTTAAGTGCCGCTGACATGCGGGACCAGCCTATCAGTCGCCCTCTGCACCACGGAGCGTCAGTGGGGTGGCCCGTTTAGTTTCCCGCGCTAGCCCACAAATTCAAATAGATGTTTTTCTATTTAGACTTAAACTAGATTCTGTCCACTTGTTTACAAATCATTTCAGAGAGATCCACTTAACCAAAATGCATGATTCAAATTTTGTTAGAAAGATAATTAAAATCTCTATCCAAGCCCGTTGGATTTAAATCAATTGGAGTTTACGTATAGAAAAAATAACAAATAGAGACTTTTCTACATTCAAACATTTTTCAAAAATCAACCATAATAGCTTTTGAGTTGATTCCAACTCTCAAAAATCACATTGGATAATACCTATCTGAATATGTAATAATATTTAGGTTTTCATGCAGTGACTTTGGACTAGCACCAAAATAATGCTATATAGGCATTTCTAGTCACTTTAAATCATTTAAATAATAAACTTAAACGTATTGAAATATGAGCCAACATTTAAATCACATTCCCATGCATTAGAATATGTGGTGATGACATGTATCCAGATGATCCCATATTTTAATTGGAGAATATTAAATCTTAATTAATTTGAATGAGTAGAAATTACTTTTCTCAAATAAAATAAATGAAACTAGTTCATTAAATGTTGTGATGAATGTGATGATACTAGATCATCAAGTGTGTGCCTTAATATGATAAATAGACTAGTTAAGTATTGTTTGGTGATTGTGTATCCCGTATGTATTTATAGATGATAGTACCGACCAAGTCTACGAGGAGGAGGAGTTCTACCGCGAAGAAGATGAGGAGAATTTCAACCACTGCACCAATCAAGGCAAGCTATTGTTAGCAAGCTAGAATTATACAAGCTAACCTAAGCAAGATGCATTAGGAATGCTTTGGTTATACCTCTTGATTTATACCCATCCCAAGTTTTACTTTTGGTTTATCAAACTGTCTTTACTTCTAGTAATGCTTTGTGAGATTTTAGAAAGTAGTTTAGATAGCAGAAAGAGTATAAAACTTGGCCTATACTAGATGTCATTCTATGGCATGAGATAGATATTAGCATCCCACCTTAGTGAACACTCTTAACTTAGTGGTTAGAGCTAAACCAAAAACTTGATCACTCTAGATGGGAATACTTGGTGAAAATGCTTATGAAAACCTTGGAATGATGAGTCATTCTATTGAGATGTTTTGACATGTGTTTAGAAACACAAATGGTTTATGATGAGGAAAATGTTGAGGCATGAGCCTTAGCCCTTTATAAAAACTGATGGTTGGGTTCGGATGCGATACCATTCCAAATTTACCGTACAACCACAATACCTGAATTTGGTAGGGCTTAACCGGAAGTTTATATGCATTAGTATGGGTGCCCTCGCGGGAGAGGTTTGAGCTGAGGCTACCTCTTGATGTTGTCCACCTATGCAGTGCCCAGGATGGCAGATGGCCATGGCTGGGAGGCCAAGCTCATAGGAGAGGTGCTTATACTAGAGTGTGTAAAGGAAAGGTTATGATTGATTATCCGCATACTAAGTATGATGATTCAGGGTTATCCCTGACTGATGTATCGAATTTTTTGGTGAAAGTGTACCACCTCTACAGAGTGTCAAACTATTTGAATAGCGGCGTCCGCGGTCATGGACAGTTAGAGTGGCCATATTGTTCCGTCGTCAGATGTTTTCCAAATGACATATGAAATGAATTGTGACATGACTTGACCGCAACAGGGTTATGACTATGAAAACTAAGTTCCCACTTAGGTGATTTAGAACTTTATTTTATCTTTCTTTGTTTCTGAACTCAGCTTAGGTTTCAAACTTAACTTTGCAAATAAACTTAGAACTTAGCATTCCTACTAGAACTACCTTACTTGTTAGTGATAGTTTGCGAGTACTTAAAGAGTACTCATGGATTTGACCCTAGCTATTCCCGTGGCCAGACTATGAGGAGGACTATCCGGAAGAAGGACGACAGGACGGCTACGACAACTAGGATCATCTCCCATCGTCAGCATTGTCTGTGACCCTGAAGATGGAGCCCACCGCTACGCTTATTTATTCCGCTACTTGTTTGTATTAAGACTGGATCCTGAGATCCTTTATTTGTGTAAGACCTTATTATGGTTTGTAATGGATGATGTACTGTGATATCCAATCTGTTATGTCTCGCAAAAATGGTAATCCTGGGATTGCTATGTATGGCATAGCAGGCATCTGGGATTAAAAATCCGGGTGTTGACAAAGCGCTGGAGGCATCAATCGGCTAGCAAACAAGCACACAGGGATGCAAGGTTTACCCAGGTTCAGGCCTCATAGAGGTCCCTACTCCTGCTTTTCTGCTCTTGGAATTATCGAGGGAGACGAAAGTTACAGGGGTGCGCAGATGCGATTTGGCGAGGTTGTGGAAACTAGGGTTGTGGTCGTCTAGATCTGTTGTCTATTGTCGGAGATGTTGTAGATATGTCTATTGGGTACTGTGGGAGTCGCCCTCCTCGTTGGACCCTCCTAGCCTTTATATATGGGGAGGCTAGGTCTCAGGTACCAATACGAGTAGGTTACAAGTTAGATTTGAACTCTAGTCTTGAGGTTTCCTTGTCTTGTACGTTGGGAGTTGGTATTCTTAAGCTTCATGTCAGCTCAAACGTCATGGGAATCATGGACCTTGTTAGGTCGACGAGTGGGCCTTCCATTGAGCCGCACCAGGTAGGCCAATAGTAGGTGCCTGTAGGGCTTACCTATGTTAGTCAGTAATGCCAAATCACACATGGAATTAGATTATTCATAGTATACCCACAAGAAACAATTCCAACTATCACTGCTAACTACAACTAAAGGGTTGACCCCTAAGACAAGAGATGAACCTAATTAGGAATTCACCATAGCATCCACACAGAGGGTAGCAAGGGTGACAAAGAGAAATTGGGGAAAGGAATCACAAATTACCCGAGGTCCTCTCTAAGGAATAGAAGAGGAAGCGGTGGCCGGTGATAGGGATGAACATGACGGCATGGGGAGCACCCGAATGGTGCTGCAACCCGTGCCAGGCCATAGTCGTGGAGGCTACAGGAGAAGGAGGCGGCACCATCTCTCCACAAAGGCACCAAAGCGGCACCGGAGGAGCATCGGAGCGCCGAACCACCGGCGAGGTCCAATCCCTAGGCACCAGGGAGGAGGTGGCAAGGCTAGAGAAGGGCCCGAGCTAGTCAACTGAGTGTCATCGACTGCATCATCTTGCACCGCAGTAGCGTCCGGAGAGGTTAAGGACGGCGGGAATCAAGCGACGACGGCGGGGCGACACATGGTCGCTTGATAGAGAGGAGAGGATGAGGTCGAGTGAGCGAGCGAGTGAGCGGGCAGCACACTGGGCCGATGGACCGGTCCAGTGGAGAAGCGAGTGGTTTAGACCCAACCCACTAGGCTAGGTCGGGATGGGCTAGCCCAACAGGCCAGGGCCAGATTTAAAGAATTGGAACCCTAATCTATTTATTAAGAAACCAAAATAACCCAGGACTTAAGTAAGCTCTAGAAAAAAATACAAATTCTAAAAATACATGTAATATATCTAAACTATCACAAATATATAATCTACCTAGGAAAAATACTAAATTGTATTTTGAGTTGATAAATTTAAAATGAATAATTAAGAACATCTATAATTCACAGAATTTTCTTAAAATTAGAATAATACCTATAAATAAATAAAAATCATTTTTAAGATCCTAAATAAACACTTTATGAAGGAAAAATACTACAATATATCTTACCATAATAAAACTAAACATTACCATTTTAATGTAATAAATCCTTTAAGGAATTTCCTAAAAATAAAGATGATACTTAAAAATAATTAAATCTTCTTTAGGATTCTCAATGAATACTAAATGGAAGAAAAATACTAGTTTGTACCTTAACCTAATAAAATTAGAGTGAGTATTTGTAACTCTCTATGAAATTTTATTACAATAAGAATAAGACTGAAGAATACATAAAACCTACTTTTAAGAATTTGAAGATGTATATTTTACTATAAAAATGCTAACCATGATATTTCTAAAGGTTTTAAGATTTTTAAAATAGTAAATTTTTGTTGTCTATTTTATTCAAATAAGAGACTTATTTTATAATGCAGATAACCCTTCAACTTTTTTTAAATAAGGATAAACTATATATGATCCTACAAAATGTTGTAATTCTAAAAAGAATCTTTGAAGTCTAAAACACTAAATCTAAAACCATAATTCCGGTATATAATAAAACCTAAGTTTAAATTCTTAATACTCCTTTAGGGTCTTAAATCAATTATAACTAATATCTTCAAAATAACCTTTAGCATCATTCCCTTATATTGATGGTGAATGATCTCATATCTCAAACCTTACCTAGAACGACTTTAGAGATTAACAGGAGTTCAACAAACCAAATAATGAGATCACCGTATCTCATAATGAGCTTTAACTCTATAATCTACTTAGCATCAATTTTCTAAGCTTAGATTCATAGAGCTATACTCAATACCTATACAAATCTGTCTTTGATTATATCGAAGAAAACTCTTAAAATCGACCATGATATAAAAATATTACATCCTAATCCAAGTTATCTCTTATAGTTAACTTTGGTATATTATTTAACCAACAAGAAGCACATTAACTAAAGATCATTGGAGACATCCAAATAGCCATCAATTGTAGTCTAAGAACACTACAAATTGCTTAACTTGATGTAATAAGTATTTTCTTCAAAAGTTATTCATTTTGCCACTTCAAACAAAAGCTTTAGTCAATATAATAAACACTATCCATTTGAAATATGTTATCCTTAAGTGTGTTTATCAAATAACATATACTAACAACTTTCAGTGTACTTTACTATCATCACTTGTCAATTACTTTTAGAAAGTAAAACTTGATTGCAACACAAATCTTTCATAAATCACCAAACTCAATCCATAGTTAAACATGGGGATTTACTTTGGGATTTATACAAAATGCATATTATTATCTATGCATAATAGCATATTGCTTCTTTAACCATTAGTCCTTACCGGACCAATGATTTCGTTTTCAGATATTTGAGTTTAAACCGACTAGAAGACCTTGACTACATAGTCTGGTAGTCAAAAAGGAAAGTTCACACTTGCTCATGTCCTTTGATTATTTTTTATCAAGTATTTGAAAATCAAATGTTGTCATCACCTGCATTTCAAAAAGGTCAGAAAACACTATTTTGATTGATAATGTAAACTATTGGTTACTGATCCAGGGTGATCAGCTAATCTATTAAGTCTGGCAATTGGAATACCATTGCACAGGATATCATCTAGGACGAAACAACCAATGTCGCTTGTGATTCTTTCATCGTAGATTACGCATTAACTATCAGATCTATATGGGCTCTAGGGAAGTCATCTGGATCTGCGACGTTATGATTCCTTGCATGGATCTAGCAACATGGGTGGGCACCCTTAGGCCTCGCAGGTAAGGTGTCTAGATTATCTCTATGAGGCTACCAGTGGTACGTCAGTCCTTTTAATGGAACATGCCATGGCACAACCTTCTCATAGAATCTTCAAGGGCCTATCAGAGTTGTAGCTTGCCTGAAAGGGGGCTTAACAGAGATGTGGCGGCTTGAAGGATCGTGTTGGCATGTGGGGTCATGGAGAAGGACAGTGAATGGCTTGGATCTTAGACTCGGACCCATACCAAGGAAGTGTGGACAAGCTCATGACTTGGATGTGCAATAAGGCTAAGGTCTCTCATTGGTAAAGTGACGCACCTCTGCAGTGTAAAAAAGTGTGACATGTTACTCCTTTTTCAGGGAAGGAGCTGCAAACGCTGCAGGAAAGGAACTCCACGAAGTTCTAATCAACCTATGAAGGCTGACGGACATAGTTTTTCAGAATAAAAGCAACCTTTGAAGAAATGTTTACGAAAACCTACATAACCTACGACCTTTGGTATGTGGTTTTAGTTAGTGCATCAAACACTCCTTTTTAGTGAACTTGCTGAGTACGCTCGTACTCAACCGTACCTTCTTAACCCTTCCTAGATTTCGGAGCATACTATAGTGAAGATAGGAGGTGAGCTACGACTTGAAGAACTGAAGATATCCAAAGGAGATCAAAGGGGTCAACGACTACATCCGAAACCATGAAAGTGAAGCTGAAGTGTAGCATATAAATAATCTTAGAAACCAGAACCTACATCTATAGAGAATTGCTTTAGCAACAATCGTAAGCCATAGTTATATAGTAGTGGTATATCTAGAACCGACTTCGAGTTACTATTGCTGGTTCTCTTTTGTAAATGATAATCCTCGTTATGTCGAGGAAGTTCTTTGGATCTTCTATAATGTGATATTTCTAATATAAAGACTTGTTTTGGACCGACGATGTTTATGTTGTGCCATTCTAAGGTATGTAATACTGGTGAACGGTGTTCATTGGTGTTATGTCAATGACTATAGTGTACTACAACAGGCAGTTGTATGTTGGGTCAACGCAAAGGATTCAGATGATATGAATGAAGACGTGGACCCCAAACCCTCTAAAAAGGGTAAAAATCCCTTTGAAAGAAGGCTCCAGTCTACCACACCTTCCTTGGCACTCCCACCATCTGGGCCCAGAAAACCTCTCTGAGGATGCTGATGGCCACCCTCACCGTGGTTCCTCAGTACGTCAAGTGATCAGGAATTCCAGTTACATGGGATAGAGAGGATCACCCAGAGCTCATCCCAACAGAGAACCAATATGCCATGGTCATCAACCCCTGGCTGACAGCAATTAGTTCGCCAAGTACCTCATGGACAGTGAAAGCAACATCAACATTATGTACCTTGATACACTGCACATGATCCTTTTTCATCTTCCGTAGGGGCCTTTAGTCTTTTGATTAGAGTATAGGTCGCGAGAAAGCAGAGTGTACCGCCCTGCCATAGTCTCCAGGATCTTAATAGTCGGTCTCGACTATTGTCATAGTCAACAATGGTTGAAATTTCCAGGAAAAAACTTCGAATTGGGAGGGAGATCCTCCCGGTGAACTGACCATACCCCAAACCGACAAAGGTGAACAAGTAGATTATAGTAGGGCGCATCAAGAGAACCATGTCAAAGGAACTCAGCAAAATGACCTCGTAACTTCAGGAGAAGGGGTGCTCTCCTATCTTTTGATTAGGAAAGCGGCTCATACCAGGGGTAATGACTGTTTATTAAAAACACAGGACTCTGCTAAGTGGTAACACGATGTATACCCGCTTACTTGGTTCATGTTATAAGTGCACCTAGCAGCATGTAGCTAGATATTTTGTTAGAGTAATCCTGCTAATGTTAGAGTGATCCCAATTAATTTATTAGAACCAATAAGTCCTAGTTGAGGGTGAACGCTTAACTTAGGCCGTAAATACATTTCTGTCATATTAGTATGCGAATCACAAGTGAACCAGTTCTTAACGTGACGGAGACCTAGCTAAGGGGAGAAATACCATGTTCCATGGCGTTGTTCCTGGCCGCAAGCTTAGTCCCTTGGCTGCATCAACCTTCTGGTTGCCATTGGTGATGTCAACAATTAACGCTAGGAGCGCATTACCTTTGAAGTGGTGCCCTTCAAAAGCGTGTATCACATCATATTTGGACGTGACATTTTCCACTCCTTCCTCGTCGGACCATGTTTCGTCTACAACAAGCTCAAGATACCCAGACCAAATGGCATCATCACTGTTGTCAGAAGCTTCACAAAGGCAAGGGAGTGTGAGTTGAGTGAAGCCACCTTCGCTGATGCGGTCCTCTATAGTGAAGAGTTCAAGGAGAGCTAGCGCAAGGTCGATGCCTTGGAGATGCCGGCTTCGAAAAAGCAGATTTCTAACTCTGAACCTGCCTTCAAGGATGCCATCAAAACCAAGCAGGTGGAACTTGTGGAAGGAGATTCCTCCAAGACCACCTCCATTGGCACAGACCTAGATCCCAAATAGGAAAGTGCGATCATCGAGTTCCTCCATGAGAATAGGGACATCTTCGTCGGGCAACCTACTGACATGAAGGGTGTACCTAGGTAACTTGCCGAGCACTGCTTAAACATTGATCCTCAAGCAAAACCGGTGAAACAACCTCTATGATGCTTCGGTGATGAAAAACAACGGGCTATACGCAAGGAGCTAGCTAGGTTACTTAAGGCTAGTTTTATCCAAAAAGTTATTCACACCTAGTGGGTGTCCCTATACTTGTCCCCAAAAAGGGAACCAAGGAATTAAGAATGTGCGTTGATTACACCGGCTTGAACAAATCGTCCCCGAAGGATCCGTTTTATTTGCCTCACATTGACCAAGTCATTGACTTGACGGTTGGCTCGAAACTTCTGTGTTTTCTCGATACATACTCAGGATACCGCCAAATCAAGATGCATAAGTCGGACAAATTGGCCACTTCATTCATCACACCTTACAACACGTACTGCTATGTCATGATGCCCTTTGGGTTGACAAACGCAGGTGCCACTTCCCAGCGGACGATGGAGCATTGTCTACATGAACAAATAGGTCACAACGTACATGATTATGTGGAAGACATCTTGGTGATGTCAAAAAAATAAAAAAATCTCATCACTGACTTCCAGGAAACCTTCGACAACCTCCAGAAGTACAACATGATGCTCAACCCCAAGAAGTGTGTCTTTGGGGTCCTAGCCGGCAAATTTTTGGGCTTCATCGTTTCACATCACAGAATCAAGGTTAAGCTAGAGAAGATCAAGGCCATCCTCGACATCAAATGCCCGACATGCCTGAAGGACATCCAACGGCTCATAGGCTGCATCACAGCAGTAAGCCGGTTCATTAGCCGACTTGGAGCGAAGGCAATTCCTCTCTACAAGCTTCTCAACAAAGCGGACAAATTAGTGTGGATGGATGAGGCAGATGCAGCACTTCAGGAGTTGAAGAGAATACTCTCTTGTGCACCAATACTTTGCAGCATTAGAGTTAATGGAGCCAATGTTAGTATACATGGCGGCAGCCAACCGGGTTATCAGCATTATCGTCGTGGTGGAGCGCAAGGAGCCAACGCACGAGCATGGAGTTTAGCGACCAGTTTACTATGTAAGTGAGGTCTTCACGGAATCTAAGCAGCATTACCTTCACTACCAGAAGCTAGCTTATGGAGTTTACCTTGCTTCACGCAAGCTAAGGCACTACTTCAAGGAGCACCCCATCACAGTGGTGAGCAAAGATCCACTATCCAACATTATCAACAACAGCGATGCTACAGGAAGGGTGGCGAAGTGGGGCATCGAGCTTTCCGCCTTCGTAATCACCTACAAGAGGCGTGATGCTATCAAATCACAAGAATTTGCGGATTTCATCGCAGATTGGACAGAACTGCCAGAAGACATTCCTATACCAGAGCTTGTGTTTTGGGTCATGCACTTTGACGGATCCAAGTTAGTCAATGGCTCGGGGGCTGGTGTATTACTACAATAACCAATAGGGTATAAGTTGTAGTACGTCCTGCAGATCCACTTCAACACTACCAATAATATGGCAGAATATGAAGCTCTCATTCACGAACATCATGTGGTCAAGGATATTGGCATCAAGCACATAGTTTGTTGTGGAGATTCCGACTTGGTTGCCCAACAGGTGGCTGACACCTGGAATGCGCGGAACCCTATGATGGTCTCATATCGATACGAAGTAGACGAGATAGCCAAGTTCTTCGATGGCTATGAAGTTAAGTACGACAAAAGGGGGGATAATGAGGTGGCAGATTTGTTGTCTAAGCTTGGATCGGCCCGTAGACCAATTCCCCCTAGCATTTTCCTGGAGCATTTACAGACTCCATCCATGAAAGGAGAAGACCCTGACAACCTGGATAGAGTGCATTCATTTGTTAACTCAGTTATAGTGACCTCTCTGGCTTGGACAAAACCATTCATGGACTACCTTCAAGACGGAACACTGCCCACCAACAAAGTTGAAAGCCGACAGATAGTACGCAGAGCAAAAAGCTATGTCATAATAGATGGCCAGCTATACAAAACAAGTACCATAGGAGTATTACTACAGTGCGTCTCCCAGTAGCAAGGTATGGATATCCTTAGAGAGATGGCATCACGTCGCTCCCTGATTGTTGGTATCCAAAGCCTTCCAGCAATGTTTCTACTGGCTGACCGCCAAGGCGGGCGCCGACAAGCTGGTGCAGACATGTGTTGCATATCAGTTCTATGCAAGGCAACCACATGTTCCAAATGAAGAATTGTGAACGATTCCAATTACCTTGCCGTTTATAGTCTGGGGGTTTAGCATGGTTGGTCCCTTAAAGAAGGCACCTTGTGGGTTTACGCATCTGCTAGTTGCTATGGATAAATTCACCAAATGGATAGAAGCTAAACCCATTAGAAAGCTCGATGGGGTAATAGCCTTGAAGTTTGTCCGGGATCTAGTGGTGATATTTAGTCTCCCGTATAGCATCATCACCGACAATGGCAGCAACCTATCACTCGGAGAAGTCGAGGCTTACTTTAACAATAAAGGTATCCACCTTGACTTAGCATATGTGGCGCACCCACAGTCTAATTGTCAAGTTGAAAGGGCCAATGGACTAATTCTGCAAGGAATCAAGTCGCGCTTAGAGGAACCACTACATAGAGCATCTGGAGCCTAGGCGGAGGAGTTACCATCTATTTTGTGGAGTTGACGAACAACACCTAACAAACCTATTGGCTTGACCCCTTTCTTCATGGTTTATGGATAAGAAGCAGTCTAACCATCCAACATCCTCCACAATGCGCTGAGAGTCCCCGCCTATGATGAAGATGACGCTGAAGAATCTAGACGCTTATCTATGGACCTGCTCGAGGAAGAACACGTCTTGGCATCCCAGAGATCCACCATCTACCAGCAAAAGCTATGCAGCTACCATAGTCATTGCGTTAAGCATCACTCGTTTAAAGAGGGGGATCTGGTGCTTCTCCTCAAGCAGACACAAACTATCCCCGCCTTGGGAAGGATTTTTCGTCATAAGGAAAGCTCTACTTAATGGTTCATATTACCTGGTCGATATTCACGAGTTGAAAGATAGGGCAGGAAAAGATCACAAGTGCAAGCGATCTGACCCTGATGATGATTATCCGGAGACTGATCGACCATGGAACATAGCATAACTATGTCCTTTTTACACTTATATTATGTGATAAGTATCTTATATGATCAATGAAATAAAGCTTTTGGTTCATTCATATTTGCTGAGTCTTTTACCTCCTTTAGTGTTCATTTTTGGATCATATAAACCCTTTATGCGCAAGTTTGCATTTCACTTGTGAAAATTCTGCTTACTGTCATTTTTTTAAGTTGTCTGGTTTACATGTTTTTTGTTGTTTTTATGTGGATTCCGGAGTAGTGACATTTCGGCCCTCAAAGCCGACGATTTTGTTCTTAGGTTTTTAACGGTGATATTAAGCATCATCACCTGAGAACATGGTTCTGCCCTGCGAGTCATCTGTCTCATGAAAGGTCAAGCATAAGAACTAGAATAATGGATAACCCAGCACTTTCTTAAAAAATATATACATGTTGAATACGAATAAGTAGCAGGAGGCTTGTAGCCAAGTTTTCCGCCTTATTTCTACATTGTTCACTACAAGAATATGGACGATTCATGATGTTTTATTCATGACACGCCATAAAAATGTCATAGATGCGCGACATTCTGGGCCATTTCGTCGCGACGCACTCAAAGGGCCTCCAGCCCGGGTATCCATGTTGTTCCGAGGCCCTAAAGCCCAGTTCGGCATTTCATCCCGCATATAATCGTCACGGAATTCATCAAGGGCCATTGGTTGACTGTTTTTTTACGACCAGGCCATCTGTGCCTGCACCCCACCTATTAGGTTGGTTTGAATGGCAGGGTCTAATAGGTTGTTCCCAGAGTTTTAGCTAGGCCCAATTGTCAGTCCATCTAGTATAAATTAAAGATGGCATAAAAACAGAGTACCCTGACTAGGGTTCGAACTCACGAGCACCCTGGTTGGTCGAAGGTTCATAACCACTAGACTAGGGGACTCTATTCCAACAGATCTACTACTTTGCCATTCTTATAAGAATCTCCTAAATCAGTCATCCTTCAATAAATAAAATGATGTTTTGTCTAACAGCCACAATAGTTGTACAAGACAACTACATTTCAAACATAACACTACTTCATATTTCTTATACACATATTCTCAATCACATGAAGAAGCAAAAATGTGGAAGTACAGGAAATTACAGCAATAATCAACACAACACATATCAACATGGAGATAGCACACAATCTTACAAGTATATAGAGAACATGGTTGACATACAGTTCCAAACCAACTAGACAACCAGATTCACAAAGAGTTCCAAACCAAGTACACAACTAGATTCACAAAGACTTCCAAACCAAGTATGCAACCTGCAGGTTCACATTTAGTTCCAAACCGACTACGACTTCACATCAAGCCAACATGCATAACCAGGTACTTTGTGCCCTCATTTTAGGAGCCCTACATGACACATGAAGCCAGATATGAGCTCCTCAAAGAAGGTGAAGATGAACAAATCCCCTTTTTTGATTCGAGAAGCCTCGACAACCTTTGACCAGTTACTTGTCATTTGAGCACAATCATTCCTGCCTTGGATGAACTGAACATTCTTACGTCGTACATGATCTGCGACTATGACAGGAATCTCCAACGGCAGATACCTGTTGAGGTGGGCATTGCAGTACCTAGCTAAAAAGTACTAGATGTGAAGAATAAAGTTAGTTGTTGAAGTATAGTTCAATGTGCATAAGT
Organism: Avena insularis; assembly: GCA_023614405.1. Taxonomy (NCBI): domain Eukaryota; kingdom Viridiplantae; phylum Streptophyta; class Magnoliopsida; order Poales; family Poaceae; genus Avena; species Avena insularis. Next base: position 96,627,257 of record CM042686.1, read on the forward strand.
ACATTTAGGGCTCATTTGGTTCAAAGGATTTGTAAAACACAGGCAAAGGAATTTTGTAGGATTTATTCCTTTGAAACAAACACGCCGTTAAAGAGTCAAATATCAGAAGTTTACCATCTTGGCCTTCCCAGGGATGACATTTGACGTTTTCATCTTGTACACATAGTGCGGTATAGGTGGCTTGTGTCCTGAAATTGCTCTGAGATACGCAGCTTGGTTTGAAGTCAATTCCATGTTGTTTCCAAACACGCAATAATCGTCGAAGTCCTCCCCGCCCTTCATCGATGGACCAAGAAAGAATATATTATAAAGTCATCTGTAGCGTCATAAGAATGAATGTAACTTTAAGCTAATGTCAATGAATCTAACCTCTAGTAAGGTCCCTCAGTTTCTCAGCTTTCTTCGCTACAGGTTGCTTCACCTTGATGGCTCAGTGCACGGCGCCCAGAAAAGTGCTTGATGGCTCGTGGTTGATGTAGAGCTCGTTGGGAACCCCAAGAGGAAGGTATGATGAGCACAGCAGCAAGTTTCCCTTAGTAATGAAACCAAGGTTTAATCGAACCAGTAGGAGCAAGGAAAAACCCCAAAGGTGTTACTAGTCGAAGCTTTGTATGCACTACCGATGCTAGTAGCAACATGGAGACCTGCACAACACAACCACAGAACTTTGTCCCCAACTTGCGATGAGGTTGTCAATCTCACCGTGTTTTGCGGAAAACAAAGGATTAAATGTATCGAATGGAAATAAGTAAAAGTTTCCAGAAAGTAAACACAAAGCAGTAAACAGTTTGTAGATTGTATGTAAAAGACAAGGACCAGGATCCATAGTTCACTAGAGGTGGCTCTCCTTAGATAGATAACATGCTGGGTAAACAAATTACAGTGGGGCAATTGACAAACACCGAGAAAGCAATACATGCATATACTAATCATCTTGACTCCTTTGAGACTTGATTGGGCATTACAACATAATACATAGACCGCCATCCAACTGCATCTATGACTAATAATCCACCTTCAAAGTTATCATCCAACCCCTCCAAGATTAAGTTGCAAGCAGATTATTGCTTTTTAATCGTGTAAAGTAAACAATACGATTGTTCTATGAACAAAGGATTGTTGTTTTCTCCCTAGTAGCAACAGCACATCTCGTACCTTAGAGATTTCTATCACTTCCCCAGATTACTAGAGGCATGAACCCACTATCGAGCATAAATACTAACTCTTGGAGTTGCTAGCATCTACTTGGCCAAGATAGCTACTAACAATGGAAAGCATGCAAGATCACAAATAACAAAGACATGATAGAATCAATAATCAATCTGAAATAGCATCTCAATATCCATCGGAACCCCGCAAACACAACATGTATGAATTAGAAATAGATGATCTTGATCATGAACGGAGCTCACAAGATCTAAACATGAAAGCACAGAGGAGAACCAGCCATCTAGCTACTACATGGATCCGTAGTCCAAGGATGAAATACTCACGCATCACACCGGAGGCTTGCATGGTGATGAAGAAGGCCTGTGGTGAATTCTCTACGGTAGGGTGCCGGGAAGAGCTTCAGATCCCTCCCGATCTAGGGATGGAGATGACGGTGGCTACAGACTCTTTCATGGGTTTTTGATCGGGTACTTAGGGTTTTCATCCCGAGGGCAATATATAGGCGGAAGGAGAGGCCGAGGGGGTGCCGGGAGCGGCCACACCACCCCCTGGCGCTAGGCCAGGCCTGGCCGCGCGGCCAGGTGGTGTGGTGGCTCCCTGGCCCTTTCTCCGTCTCGTATTCTGGCACTTGATCCCTTCCGGAAAAATCGGCACTTTGGCTTTTGTCCCGTCCAATTCCGAGAATATTCAGTTTCTGACTTTCCTGGAACCAAAAACAGCAGAAAACAGTACTGCACTGTGGCTCTTGTTAATAGGTTAGTCCAAGAAATCATATGAAAAGTACTCCAAAGTTGGAACAAAACACAAGAAAGTGGATAAACCCAAGCATGGAACATAAAAAATTATAGATACATTTGCAATGTATCAACATCCCCAAGCTTAACTCCTGCTCATCCTCGAGTAGGTAAGTGATAAAAAGAAAGAATAATTTTTGAGGTGACATGCACCATCAAAGACTTGATCAAAGTATTTGCAAAACATTCAAAGCTGGGATCATAGTACTTCAATCATAACATGAAAGACAAAGTTCTGGCAATAATAAAAGAAACTATGATGCAACATGAAAAGGCACAAACAAAACATTCATGAATAACAATGCTTTGCAAGACGTTTGTTTGTTTCACATAAAGAAAACATAGCATAATAGTATTCAGCTTTTCCCTCAATATAGTAGCAAATATAAATGCATAGGACACCTTCAAAGTTCATAAGAGTGACTAGATACAATAGTTTAAAACAAGCAATAACAAGTTATGCATCAATCAACTAGTCTTGGGACAATGCACATAGAACTAAGAATGGCCACTATGCTCTCAAATTAGGTGCATAAAGGTAGAAGGTGGAGACTCAGTATAATGGTGGAAGAAAGGCCTTTTATAAAAGGAAGTAGGGATTCAAGTCTCATGAAGAGCTTCCAAAAATTATGGTACTTATAACTTTCAGCTCTCATTGCCCCTATCATAAGCATCTTGAAGGTGATTAAGGTTAAAGTGACACAACTAAGAGGATATGCTTGACAAGTTATAAACCGAAATCTCATGCCCCTTACCTACAAAGACCGATCCTCATGCTACTCAACTTCAGTCATGAGTAAGCTCTTGTCATTGTAAGTATATGTGTATCATTAAGAACCGCCAACGGGGTACCCCTTGCACATGATACGGGAGCTTTCCCATAATCAAAATGACAAGGCAAGGAGACAATGAGCATCTCAGCGATCTTTTTATTTGCTATTTGCATAGGTTTTTATTGAGGATGCTTCATAGAGTTCTCATTATGATGATGCTGCAAGTTTCCACCATGATTAGGCATGGCTTAGGCTAGCGCCCGTGCTTTCTCTAACACACATACAAACTCCATGATCTTACAAGTTCCACTTTTATTTCACACCGCCGGGATCCGTAAGCAAAAGAACATGATATCAGTGGGGTACAAAGTACAAGTGCAATGTTAGAAAGCATTTCCCATGGTACATGGTTCTGCTAATTTAAACTTATAAAGCGCAAGCATATATGCAACAAAGAAGGACCCAATGGTTCAAGTTTATTAGAGGCAAAAAGGTAAAGTGTGCCATCAAGTTCGTGAGAGCTTTAATCACTAGTTTTCTGATAACAAGTGGAAGGTAAACAAAAGCATGAATATACTTGGAATAGCATAAGCTAGTATGTAGGTATTGTGGACTCTTTGGAATAACTTGGTTTAGGGAGTTGGATGCATGAGTGGAACTCATACTTTGTTGTGGAGGCTAGCAAAAGATTGGGAGCGACAAACTAAGAGAGCAATAATGGCCATAATCATGCAGAGCGAGAAAACATCATTGATCAAAGCATAAAGTGATACTACAAGTTGAAAACTAAAGGATCAGAAAGGCTATGGTGACTTGAGATAGTCAAAACATGGTGTGAGCATGTGCCAAGTCAACCCAAATAAAGCATCAAAGGAGAATACCACTATACTATGCTTTAATATGCTAAAACAACGCATGATTCATCCAAGGCACATTAAGCAATCTCAATTGTTTATAACAAGTCATGCTACAGCAAAGAATACTAAGCATAAAGCCAAAACAATATCAAGCATGGCATGACAGAGCATAGGCCACAGTCAAAAATGAGCTCTTTTTACCACATAAGTATGAACTTTCCTACTCTTTTCCCAACCAAACCAAACTATTTGCAAACCAATGTATGAAAGAGGGGGTCCAACCAATTTATTCAGAAAACTAAGCAAACCAAGCAAACTAAAAACCAAAACAGAAAAGAAAAATAAGACGCTCCAAGAACAACACAATTGTGCATGAAACAATAAAAATGTAGCGTTTGGAAGAAACCTGGGATTTTTATTGATGAAGAAGGGGATGCCTTGGACATCCCCAAGCTTTGAAGCTTGTAATTCTTGGATATTTCTTGGGGTGACACGCGTGGCATCCCCAATCTTGAGCTTTAGTCCATCCTTCATCTCATTACTCATGCCTTCCATACACCTGAAAATTTTCCTTCATACAGAACTTCACACAATATCATTAGCAACATTAGTGCACTTAAGATAAATAAGTCTCAAGGTTCATTTCTAACACAAAATAAACTTCCATTAGAACACTAGCTACTGTAGCACTTCCCTCAAAAAGCTCAGTTCCCCAAAAGAACTCAAAAAGGAACCAACAAGAAGCAAATGCAGAAAATGGCAGAAATCTGTCAAAACAGATCAGCATGTAAAGACGAATTTTTTCGAAGACCTTATGTTCCTCAAATCAAAAAGTGTTGAACTAACTAAAGTTAGATAACAACCTGGGGCAGAAGCACGCAAAATTACAGCTCAATCGGACATACAGACCTCGCTCACGATTTTTTATGGTGAAGCACAAAAATCTGTTTCAGGACAGCAACTTTCCCAATCATTACTTCACTCTCATTAGAGGTTACTCTCGGCACAAAAAGAAAAATAAAAAGGATAAGGAGAGGTTATTACTGAGGTAATAACTTCCAAGACTCATCTAAAACTTTTGGGTTATCTCCCAATAAGTACTTTTCTTTAACGCCTTTAAGTTAGGTATAAGGAGCAAAGAAAAAATCAAGTGTTCTCAAATGAAGAAGCATTAAGACCAAATTTTGTTTTCATAGGAGAAGAAAAAGAAATCTTTTCTCTCTTTTTATGGAAGTGTTCTATACCTTTATTGAGTGGGAGTTGATATTTAATGGTGCCTTCTTTCATATCAATGATGGCACCAACAGTTATAAGAAAAGGTCTTCCCAAAGTAATAGGACGAGAAGCATTGTATTCAACATCCAAAACATAGAAATCAATGGGGAGATAGGAATTGTTAACCATAATAAGAACATCATTAAGACTCCCCATGAGTTTCTTTTTAGCATTATCATCAAGTGGGACATTCAAATAACAATCTTCAAGAGGAGGGAAATCAAGCATATCATAAATCCTTCTAGGCATAATAGAAACACTACTATCAAGATCACACAAAGCTTTGAAATCAAAGTCATTCACTTTCATATTAATGATGGGTTCCCAACCATCTTCTTGTTTTATAGGAATACAAGCTTTATGTTTCATCTTTTCTTCTTTAATCTTTATGAGAGCATCAGTAATGTGTTTTGTAAAAGCCATGTTCATAGCACTAGAATTAGGACTTTTAGCAAGCTTTTGTAGGAACTTAATTACTTCAGAGATATTGCAACCAACAAGATAAAAATCAACTTTATCATCTAAAGTAGTAGAACTATTATTAGCCTCAACACTAGTGGTGGTGATAGTAGAAACACTAATGTTTCTAGCAATTTCATCTTCTCTTTCCCACTTAGCATGTAATTCAGCTAATAGTCTAACATTTTCATCAATTCTTACTTGTATAGAATTAGTAGCTGCAAAGGGATTCTCATTAGTTTCAGGTTTAGCAGCCATTTTATTCAAAGTAGATTGAGCTTCAGCCAAAGATGCTATATTTCTTTCAGCATTAGAGAGTTTTTTTCCTCAATAGTTTTATTGAAAGCAGTTTGTTTACTAATAAACTCTTTAAGAGTAACTTCAAGTTCAGAGGGAGCACTCTTATTTTTGTTGTAAGAATTTACATAAGCATTACCATTGTTGGGAGGATATGGCTTATAATTGTTGTTACCAAAATTGTTCCTATAAGCATTATTACCATAAGCATTGTTCCCCAAGTTATTATTTCTTATGAAGTTCACATCAACTTGCTCTTCTTGAGCAACCAAAGAAACTAGAGGAACATTATTTGGATCAATATGGGCTTTCCCATTAACAAGCATAGACATAATTATATCAATCTTATCACTCAAGGAGGAGGTTTCCTCAATAGAATTTACCTTCCTACCTTGTGGAGCTCTCTCAGTATGCCATTCAGAATAATTAACCATCATATTGTCCAGAAGTTTTGTTGCAGCACCAAAGTGATGGTCATAAAGGTACCTCCAGCAGCAGAATCCAATAGGTTCCTTGAAGAATAGTTCAATCCTGCATAAAAAGTTTGGATGATCATCCAAGTAGTCAGTCCATGAGTGGGACAATTCTTTACCAAACATTTCATTCTTTCCCAAGCTTGAGTAACATGCTCATTATCAAGTTGTTTAAACTTCATTATTTCACTTCTCATGGATATAATCTTAGTAGGAGGATAGTATTTTCCAATAAAAGCATCTTTGCACTTAGTCCAAGAATCAATACTATTCCTAGTTAAGGAATTCAACCACTCTTTAGCTTTTCCTCTCAAACAGAAAGGAAACAATTTCAGCTTAATAATATCACCATCTATATCCCTATGCTTTTGCATCTCACAAAGTTCAACAAAGTTATTTAGATGGGAAGCAACATCTTCGTTACCAATACCAGAAAGTTGTTCTCTCATAACAAGATTGAGCAAAGCAGGTTTTATCTCAAAGAAAGTATTTTCAGCCACAGGTGGAGCAATAGGTGTGCTCATAAAATCATTGTTGTCGGTGCTAGTGAAGTCACATAACTTAGTGTTTTCAAGAGTAGTCATTTTTTGGGTTTTCAAATAAGAAAGCAAACTTGTAAAACCAATTTTTTTGTGTTTTTTGAAGAACAAAACAAGCAAACAAAGAAAAAAGAAACTAAGCAAAACAAAAACAACAAAGTAAAGAGATTAGTTATGAGGGACTCCCCTTGTGAAGATGTCCTTGACTCCCCGGCAACGGCGCCAGAAAAATGCTTGATGGCTCAGTGCACGGCGCCCAGAAAAGTGCTTGATGGCTCGTGGTTGATGTAGAGCTCGTTGGGAACCCCAAGAGGAAGGTATGATGAGCACAGCAGCAAGTTTCCCTCAGTTATGAAACCAAGGTTTAATCGAACCAGTAGGAGAAAGGAAACACCCCAAAGGTATTACTAGCTGAGCTTTGGCAGGGCGCACTACCGGTGCTAGTAGAAAAGTGGAGACCTACACAACACAACCACAGAACTTTGTCCCCAACTTGCGATGAGGTTGTCAATCTCACCGTGTTTTGCGGAAAACAAAGGATTAAACGTATCGAATGGAAAGAAGTAAAAGTTTGCAGAAAGTAAACACAAATCAGTAAACAGTTTGTAGATTGTATGTAAAAGCCAAGGACCAGGATCCTTAGTTCGCAAGAGGTGGCTCTCCTTAGATAGATAACATGCTGGGTAAACAAATTACAGCGGGGCAATTGACAAACACCGAGAAAGCAATACATGCATATACTAATCATCTTGACTCCTTTGAGACTTGATTGGGCATTACAACATAATACATAGACCGCCATCCAACTGCATCTATGACTAATAATCCACCTTCAGGTTATCATCGAACCCTCCAAAGATTAAGTTGCAAGCAACAGATTATTGCTTTACGAACTGCGTGTAAAGTAAACAATATGATTGTTCTATGAACAAAGGATTGTTGTTTTCTCCCTAGTAGCAATAGCACATCTCGTACCTTAGAGATTTCTGTCACTTCCCCAGATTACCAGAGGCATGAACCCACTATCGAGCATAAATACTAACTCTTGGAGTTGCTAGCATCTACTTGGCCAAGATAGCTACTAACAACGGAAAGCATGCAAGATCACAAATAACAAATACATGATAGAATCAATAATCAATCTGAAATAGCATCTCAATATCCATCGGATCCCCGCAAACACAACATGTATGAATTACAAATAGATGATCTTGATCATGAACGGAGCTCACAAGATCTAAACATGAAAGCACAAAGGAGGAGAACCAGCCATCTAGCTACTACATGGATCCATAGTCCAAGGATGAACTACTCACGCATCACACTAGAGGCTTGCATGGTGATGAAGAAGGCGTCGTGGTGAATTCCCTCTCCAATAGGTGCCGGAAGAGCTTGGATCCTCCCGATCTAGGGATGGAGATGACGGCAGCTACAGAATCTTTCATGGATTTTTGATCGGGTACTTAGGGTTTTCGTCCTGAGGGCAATATATAGGCGGAAGGAGAGGCCGAGGGGGTGCCGGGAGCGGCCACACCACCCCCTGGCGTGGGCCAGGCCTGGCCACGCGGACAAGTGGGGTGGTGGCTCCCTGGCCCTTCTCCATCTCGTATTCTAGCACTTGATCCCTTCTGGAAAAATAGGCACTTTGCCTTTTGTCCCGTCCAATTCCGAGAATAGTCATTTTCTGACTTTCCTGGAACCAAAAACAGCAGAAAACATGCAACTAGTACTGTGGCTCTTGTTAATAGGTTAGTCCAAGAAATCATATGAAAAGTACTCCAAAGTTGGAACAAAACACAAGAAAGTGGATAAAACCAAGCATGGAACATCAAAAATTATAGATACATTTGCAATGTATCACACCTCGTCATAAGATGGAACATTGTGCCAGAGCTTGCAATTTCTCGACGCCATCGCCATGATGTTTTGCATAATAACTTCCAAATTTTCGAGTTCAACATCGTGTGGTCCATCTGAAGATCATTAGGAAGTATGAGGGCATGTAGGAACAATTAGTGCTAGTAGGAACAATTTTAGAACCTGCGCATTTATCTCCCTAGCCTTAATGCCGCATAACCTACAATCCTCACAATTCATCCTACCTTCCCCATAGAGTACATACAAGAATTAAATTAGAGGCATAAGCATCAAGTGACTAAAACAAGTGTAAGGGCCTAGATCGAGTGTTAACTTGGGGCATACACCTAGATCGTGTGTTTACCTGGGGCCTAGACCTATATAGAGTGTTTACCTGGGGACTAGAGCACAAACATGGTGACCTAGATCGAGCATAGCATTACCAACGTGCGTCGCCAGCGATCAAACATAGACACGTAGTAGTAGAGATGCATGTACATAGTTCGAGGAGCCTTACCCGTGAGCCTGCAGGTGCCGCTGCCGCCATCGTCGCCGGCGGGGGGATTTGGTGGTCGCTGGGGAGGGAGGGGATTTGGTAGTCGGCGGGCAGAGCGAATGTGTGCGAAGTGGTGGGGACTAGGGAGGGTTAAGTGAGCAGCATCATGACGAGTGGGTCCCACACGGTGTCGGATTTTGTTGCTCTCATATTCAGGAAAGTTTAAAATTATCTACATTTACATTGTTCTTCAGTTATAAGGATTTAGTTTGTGATAAATCCCTTGATGACCACACACACTCCACTTGGGTGTGGTGATGCAACTACTTCTGTCACACTGGTTCACCATCTCCATGTGGCAGTTGCATATTCCAGGGGCTCTTTGGGCTTTCTGACCACCATGGATGTTTGACACAAATGGGGTCCCTAGAGATCAATTAATGCATGTGTTATATATTCTCAAAACCACACCTTGATAACCACACACACTCCAGTTGGGTGTGGTGATGCAACTGCTTATGTCACACTGATTCACCACCATCTCCATGTGGCAGTTGCATATTCCAAGGGGTCTTTGGGCTTTCTGACCACCATGGTTGTTTGACACAAATGGAGTCCCTATATATCAATTAATGCATGTGTTATATATATATTCTCAAAGACACACCTTAATGATCCACCCACACTCCAGTTGGGTGTGGTGATGCAACTGCTTCTATCACACTGGTTCACCATCTCCATGTGGCATCAGTTGCATATTCCAGGGGCTCTTTGGGCTTTCTGTCCACCATGGTTGTTTGACCTAAATGTAGTCCCTAGTGATCAATGCATGTGTTATTCTCAAAATCACACCTTGATGATCCACATGACCACACACATTCTAGTTGGGTGTGGTGATGCAACTGCTTCTGTCCCACTGGTTCACCATCTCCATGTGGTAGTTTCATATTCCAGGGGCTCATTGGGTTTTCTAACCACCATGGTTGTTTGACATAAATGGAATCCCTAGAGATCAATTAATGCATGTGTTATATATTCTCAAAACCACACATTGATGACCACACACACTCCAGTTGGGTGTGGTGATGCAACTTCTTCTGTCACACTAGTTCACCACCATCTCCATGTTGCAGTTTGATATCCCACAAGTATAGGGGATCGTGTGTAGCCTTTTTGATAAGCAAGAGTGTCGAACCCAACGAGGAGCTAAAGGTAGGATAATTGTTCTCTCAAGTTCTTTCTGTAGGGGTTCGTAGCATGGAAAACAAAATTCTCTATCGCATACAAACAAACAAGCCAAGATCTATCTACTAGATTGTAGCAACGAGTCGATAGAGGAACTCACCCTCGAAGATTCCAAAGCGGTTAACGAGAGCAGATTCTCGTGGGTGATGTAGTCGTACTCTTTCCGATCTCAAGATCACGTGACGATCCTTCCAGCCACGTTCAGCAGCGCTCCCATGATCGGTCACGTTCGGTTTTCGGCGAAGACCTTCCTCTCCCTTGTTCCAAAGAAGCGGAGGTTGTAGCACTCTCCTCGCGATTCCGGCAAAGACAGCGTGGTACAGGAAGTAGAGGGAGATCCCAGGCTTCGCCTTAAGCCGGTGCGAGTATGGTGGAGCTTATGAGAGAGGCTATTAGTGGTCTAGTAATTAGACACACCAATTAGAAGGCTCTAAACCAATTAGAAGGCTCTAAACCGCTGGCTAAAGCAATTAGAAGCTCTAAACCAACACGGCTCTAAACCGGAGATTAGAGGTGGAAACTTGTGTGTGTTAGGAGGGAGCCCTGCCCCTCCTTATATATAGGTGGGAGGGGCTGGCCGCGCCATGGGAGGGAGTGGAGTCCTCCCCAACTCGGCTTGAGGTGGCGCCCGGTTGGAGAGGTCTCCTCCCCAACTCGGTTTCATACTCCTCCTCTTTTCCTCTTTCCAAAAATTGCCGTTTGACTATCAAACTAGCCGTTTGACTTTTCAAACTAGGATTTGAATAAATCCTTTATTTGGACAGCGAATACACTCAGTATATGATGCAATCATTCCAACATGCAATGACACATTCATGTACCCTTCCCCTCGGAGTGCGGACATTCGAATATTCTAGAACATTCCGATGAAAACAGAACCATTCCCCAACTCCGAAATGGGACTTTCCTTATATGAATCTTATTCTCCGGACCATTCGGATCTCCTCGTGATATCCGGATCCCATCCGAGACTCAACAACATTCGGTCTCTTTCTCATAATACCATAACTACTCAAACAACGTCGAATCCTTAAGTGTGTCTCCCTACGGTTCGTGAATTATGTGGACATGATCGAGACACTTCTCCGACAATAACCAATAGAGGAATCTGGAAATTCATATGGCTCCCACATATTTCTCGATTACTTTGCGATCGAATGAACCACTTACATACGATACCAATTTCCCTTTGTCTCACGATATGTTACTTATCCGAGGTTATGATCGTCGGTATCCTGCATACCTAGTTCAACCTCGTTCGATAAGTACTCTTTTCTCGTTCCGTGATATGTGATCCCTTGTGAGCTAAGTCACATGCTTGCAAGCTAATTGGATGACATTTCACCGAGAGGGCCCAGAGTATATCTATCCGTCATGTGGATGGACAAATCCCTCTTGATCCATGTGTCTCAACCAATACTTTCCAAACACTCAATGCCACCTTTATAACCACCCTGTTACGGTGTGGTGTTTGATGACATCAAAGCATCCATCCGGTAAAGGTGATATGCATGATCTCATGGTCGAAGGAATCAGGTTACTATGTATCAGAAAGCATATAGCAATTGAACTATTGAAATGACTTGATCTTTATGCTATGCTTATCTATAGGAGTATGTCCATCACATCATTCTCCTAATGATATGATCCTGTTGTTAATAACATCTCTATGTTCATGATCAGGAAACAATGATCATATATTAACCAACAAGCTAGTTTAACAAGAGGCTTTACTAGGGACTCTTATTTCAGTTTACAAATCACACAAGTATTAATGTTTCTGTTAATACAATTATAGCATGGTATGTAAACATTTATCATAAATATGAAGATATGATAATAACCATTTTATTATTGCCTCTTGGGCATATCTCCAACAGTCTCCCACTTGCACTAGAGTCAATAATCTAGTTTCAAACCTTTGTGTTTTCAACACCTATGGCTTTCTGGTGTTGTATGTACACGATTGCTAGTGGTTAACGATCTCCGGATCGACACTTCCAGTCCGTGTGTAATTGCATGTCTTTGCGTCTCTCGCATCACTCATTCTCTAATGAGATGGCTTTGTATGATTTGGTCTTCGGTTGTGACCTTTAGTTCTTTGGGGTTAAAACATGTTGATAATATTGTCGCATATATCTTCATAGTATTATCCCGTCAGGAACTACACCTAGTTTGATAACAAACTACTTGACACAAATGCCCTCTTTTGCTGCTATAATAGCAGTCATATACTTAGCCTTTTGTTGAAGTATCTGTCACAATGTCTTAACTTTGGAACTCATCCAAATCCATTATGGAACTCACTTTCCATTATATTGTGCCACCCTTAATTTAGATTGAGATAAGCTTAATTTGTACTTTTGTGACAAAACTAGTATCAATGTAGTACTTTTACAATGAACTAATCATCTATTTGTCACTTCTACAAATAATATACTCTTAGTTCTTCCAAAAGATCATAAGAATATCCTTACTATCGTCCAATGATCATCTTATGAATCATTCTGGTATATGCTCATAATATTTATAGCATAGGACATATCTGGATTTGTACATATCACAGTATGATTGATATAAATACTCTTTGTGATTTCATACATCAAGTATCAATCTATACTTGAATCTTTGTTTCACTTACCAAGTGCCAATACACTTGAATATATCATCAACATTGAACTCTTTCAATCCTTTCTGTGCAACAAGAACCTTTCTTGTAGTTTCTATATTGAATTCATTCAATATCTCGTCTATGTACTTCTGGCACAACCATATTAGCGTCTATTGATGCCAAATATTTGGGTTTTGCCTAAGTCTTTCATCGGGATGAAATTCTTAATATGTGTTAATAAAAGATACATCATTTCCAATCAACAATATGTCCTCCACATAATGTATTAGAAATATGTTTTAGCGCTCCCACTTAATTTCTTGCAAATGCAAGCATCTTCATTGTCTCTGATGAAAACTCTTTTAACAGTTTCATCATAGTGAAGATTCCAACTCCGCTATGCTTATTTCAACCATTGAAGTTTGCATATGCTTTTAGCATCCTTTGAATTAACAAAACCCTTTGGACCGTGTCATGCACACGTCCTAGGTAACCATTCTATTAGAAGAACTTGTTTTGTTTATTCTACTACCACATAACAAATTATATGTAGTGGTTGCTACATTAATCCGTCTAGACTAAAAATCGCTATGAAAGATCAAATCTTGTCATATACAACCTTTGAACATTGTTGTGAATTCTTTCCCAACATGTCGACTATTTCATAGATGTCAAACATCCATGTCTACTTCTTTATAGATCCAAACACAACTGTAAGGTCTTACACCTTTCTCGAGGGTCCTTCAAGTTCAAAACTTGATTTCTCGTGTATGGAACTATCACGGATTTTATGGCTTCAAGCCATTTGACGGAGTCAGGGCCCATCATTGCTTCTTTGCATGTAGTCCGTTCATTATTCTCAAATAATGATTCAACCCTCAAATCTTGGTATTTGATTGTTTACTTGACCTACTTGGTTCAATAGAAACTTAGACCTCCGTGACCACAACCTTTGAGGCACGTGAGCCATGAGCATTGTTGCTGCCTCCGGAACACTTTTCGGTGCTGCGCAACTCTGCACATATAGCTAAGGTTCCTTTAACCTTATCAAAGTTCTATTGTCCTCCCACTTAACTTTTCACGAAAAATTCCTTCTCAAAGAAACTTGACGTTCTAAGCGACAAACACTTTTGTCTCCGGTGTTTATGGAGGAATACTTAACATTTATACAAAGACAGGTTCATCTGACTTTGGTTGCACACATCTTTCTTATGCATAGCATACCAATGTTTAAGAAAGGACTACTTGGGTTTTATCCCAAACCATAACTTTATATGGTGTCATTTCAGCGGATTATGATGAAGCTCTTTTCAGTGGAAAAACGGTAATCTCTAAAGCTTTTAATCTTTAAAATATAATGGCAGTTTTATGAATTATACCTTTGATCTTACCATGTCAAACAAGGTTTAATTACATATCTCGAATGCTCCATACTCTTATGGTGTTTCGGGAAATGCAAATCCACGGACCGATTCCTTAAATCTTAGGTATTATGCTAAACTTGTAACTTAAATATCTTCCTTTATGATCTTATCATAAACTATTCATATTCTTGTTACAATGATTTTGCACTTCATCTTGAAAGTCTTTGAACTTTTCAAGTGTTTCATACTTTATCCTTATTAAGTAAATATTCATATATTCACTCAAATTTTCGGAGAAAGCATATGAAGTTGAAATTCATCGCTCTTGACTACACATAATGGAGTTCGTACAACAATATGCACAAGTTCCAATAAGCTAGTCATTCATTCCCTTTTGGCCTATGAACGAAGTTTTAATTATCTCTAGGAAAGTTTCACAAACGTCATTTGATCAAAAATCAAAAGACTCCAAAATTCCATCCACATGGAGTTTCTTCATGTTTTCTTTCCAATATAATTTAAACGGCGATGTCACTTCATAAGTGATCTTTCAATCAATTTGTCTTTCGACAATTTTAGCACTAGTTTTATGGATGTGATTTATCCAATGAGATTTGTGAATCATCCATCTTTTATGGATTACGGCAATTATTTGAACAACCCTTTTGTTCTCATAATACCTGATAAAACAAATCCTGAAGGCAAGCTTTGATGTTTAACGAGCAACACAATAACCCTTTATTTGTTTTCGATGAACATCATCACATATTCTTTTGCTAGTTACTTAGGCCATTGTAGTTCATGAATTGTGTTGTTTTCGTATGACGATTCATACCAACATATTCAGTATCAAATGCTTAAGAACCACTTTGTTTAATAAGCAAAGAATATAGCCATAACATGTATATCATCTATATACTTTAAGCTGAACAATTCTAGTCTTTTCTTTTCTGCCACATATTTATGAGATTCTCTTTCAGTATTTCTGTTTGAAAGAATTTATCAACATCAATAGTGGAGTCATACATATGACACATAGTCCAAAGCGTGTATAGTTAAATACCAATGTCTTTGAACTTGCACTTTGAAGTAGATCACCATTATCAAATATTTGGTGTTCTTTCAAATTCCTTTCTTTAGTAATCTCTTGGTGTAGTAAACATTTTACCTACATCAAATATTCACCCTCATCATGGACTTATCCATGATCTAGCTACTTTTAGCTTGTAACGGTGAATCGCGAGTATAATGTTGCTCTCCAAAACCTTTTGGAAGATTAGGACAACTAGTGTCTCCAACCTTTTGCAAATTCTCATCAAATATGAGAACATGACTTTTGCCATATTATACTCTATCATGTTGTAACCAAAACTTCATTTCAGATATCGCAATATCTTCTACACATCATGGTTTCTGAAACAACTCTTTCAGATCCTAGATAACCTTGATATTAAGACAATCCTTTGAATATCAAGAATCATGGAGACAAACATGATACTCAAACACTAACACTTGGAATTGTCACTCTTGTTTTAATACTAATTATTAAACTTTATGGAGTAAGGAACTTCTGAAAGTTTGCAATAGGACTTTTAAACTTTAGATTAACACTTCAAAACAATACGATACCAGTTCGTAAAGTAACTAACCAGAATTCTATAGTTCTATCATCTCAATTAAAACTAAGCGCAAGGTGGTAAACGGATGCCAATGACTACAACAACTATGCAAATTCACTTTAATTTTAGTTTATGATAAATTGAGTTCTAATTAATAATTAAATTAATCTAGGTGAACTCCCACTTAAAACAACATCCCTCACATTGTTTTAGTGATCACACGAACCAAATCCACCACATCAAAACCGATCATCACGAGAGTTGATGTAGCTTCAATGGCGAACAATCAACATGTTCATCATATCTACTATATGACTCATGCTTTACCTTTTGGTGATCCGTGTTCCTGAGACCATGTCTGTACATGCTAGGCTCGTCAAGATCAAACCTTAGCTACCGCATAAGCAAATCTGGCTTGCTTACGTTGTATTCACCCGCGGAATCAAAGACACCCGATCATCACGTGGTGCTTGAGCGACAAGCTTTGGCAACGGTGCATACTAAGGGTGAACACTTTAGAACTTGAAATTTATGTGCATGAGGATCATCTTATAATGCTACCGTCGTCTACTAAGCAATACAAGATGCATAAAGGATTAACATCACAGGCAATTCATAATATGTGATATGATATGGCCTTTCTTCTTTGTGCTTTCGATCTCCATCTTCAAGCACGAACATGATCTCCATCATCACCGGCATAGCATCAAGGTCAATGACGCTTCTTCATGGTTGTCGTCCACCAGCTTCAACTATTACAACTACTTTGAATAGACACGCGGTCTTAACAAAATTAAAGACAACCATATGGCTCACGGTTGCCAACTTACAATAAGGAACATAGCATACATCAATTATAATCACAATCATGGCCTTATCAAATAAATGCAACCACATTCAAAACAAAGTTAGACGCCTCTACTTTCTTTGCATATTTTACGTGGTTTGGGGCTTTCAATAAGTGTCGTTCTAACTTACGAACAAGAACCACAACATTGATACTAGCATTGTTGATTACCCGTTGTAAATTGGATCTTAACTATGCTAGGAGAAACAGGCACCCGCAGAGCCACTTATGCAATACAAGTTGCATGTCAAGCGTGGAGCAAGTCTCATGAACAATGTCATGTAAGGTTAGCCCGGG
The DNA here is from genome assembly GCA_023614405.1 of Avena insularis. Taxonomy (NCBI): domain Eukaryota; kingdom Viridiplantae; phylum Streptophyta; class Magnoliopsida; order Poales; family Poaceae; genus Avena; species Avena insularis. The sequence goes on from CM042686.1 coordinate 96,644,230, forward strand.
CCGCTTCATCCCAACATACCGCTAGATGCAAAGTACACAAAAAGCAATCTACAATAAAAGCATCAATGCCCACAATGACCATTGTGTTCTACTCGTCAGATCTACATATAGACACGGCTCGATACCATTTGTAGGGATTCGTAGCATGGAAAACAAAATTTTCTATCGCATACAAACAAACAAGCCAAGATCTATCTACTAGATTGTAGCAACGAGTCGATAGAGGAACTCACCCTCGAAGATTCCAAAGCGGTTAACGAGAGCAGATTCTCGTGGGTGATGTAGTCGTACTCTTTCCGATCTCAAGATCGCGTAGACGATCCTTCAGCGCCACGTTCAGCAGCGCTCCATGATCGGTCACACGTTAAATTTTCGACGAAGACCTTCCTCTCCCTTGTTCCAGGCAGCGGAGGTTGTAGCACTCTCCTCGCGATTCGGCAGACAACGGCGTGGTACCGAAGTAGAGGGAGATCCCATGAGGCTTCGCCTTAAGCCGGTGCGAGTATGGTGGAGCTTATGAGAGAGGCTATTAGTGGTCTAGTAATTAGACACACCAATTAGAAGGCTCTAAACCAATTAGAAGGCTCTAAACCGCTGGCTAAAGCAATTAGAAGCTCTAAACCAAAACGGCTCTAAACCGGAGATTAGAGGTGGAAACTTGTGTGTGTTAGGAGGGAGCCCTGCCCCTCCTTATATAGGTGGGAGGGCTGGCGCCATGGGGAGGAGTGAGTCCCTCCCCAACTCGGCTTGAGGTGGCCGCGGTTGGAGGAGGTCTCCCTCCCCAACTCGGTTTCATACTCCTCCTCTTTTCCTCTTTCCAAAAATTGCCGTTTGACTTTCAAACTAGCCGTTTGACTTTTCAAACTAGGATTTGAATAAATCCTTTATTTCGGACAGCGAATACACTCAGTATATGATGCAATCATTCCAACATGCAATGACACATTCATGTACCCCTTCCCCTCCGGAGTGCCGGACATTCCGGAATATTCTAGAACATTCCCGATGAAAACACCGGAACCATTCCCCAACTCCGAAATGGGACTTTCCTTATATGAATCTTATTCTCCGGACCATTCCGGATCTCCTCGTGATATCCCGGATCCCATCCGAGACTCCGAACAACATTCGGTCTCTTTCTCATAATACCATAACTACTCAAACAACGTCGAATCCTTAAGTGTGTCTCCCTACGGTTCGTGAATTATGCGGACATGATCGAGACACTTCTCCGAACAATAACCAATAGAGGAATCTGGAAATTCATATGGCTCCCACATATTTCTACGATTACTTTGCGATCGAATGAACCACTTACATACGATACCAATTTCCCTTTGTCTCACGATATGTTACTTATCCGAGGTTATGATCGTCGGTATCCCTGCATACCTAGTTCAACCTCGTTACTGATAAGTACTCTTTTCTCGTTCCCGTGATATGTGATCCCTTGTGAGCCAGTCACATGCTTGCAAGCTAATTGGATGACATTTCACCGAGAGGGCCCAGAGTATATCTATCCGTCATGTGGATGGACAAATCCCACTCTTGATCCATGTGTCTCAACCAATACTTTCCAAACACTCAATGCCACCTTTATAACCACCCTGTTACGGTGTGGTGTTTGATGACATCAAAGCATCCATCCGGTAAAGGTGATATGCATGATCTCATGGTCGAAGGAATCAGGTTACTATGTATCAGAAAGCATATAGCAATTGAACTATTGAAATGACTTGATCTTTATGCTATGCTTATCTATAGGAGTATGTCCATCACATCATTCTCCTAACGATATGATCCTGTTGTTAATAACATCTCTATGTTCATGATCAGGAAACAATGATCATATATTAACCAACAAGCTAGTTTAACAAGAGGCTTTACTAGGGACTCTTATTTCAGTTTACAAATCACACAAGTATTAATGTTTCCTGTTAATACAATTATAGCATGGTATGTAAACATTTATCATAAATATGAAGATATGATAATAACCATTTTATTATTGCCTCTTGGGCATATCTCCAACACTTTCAACCACTAATACCACTCTACGCACACTAAACATTTGCATTATCTAAGAAATAAAACTAGAGCAACAATACGAGTACTAGAGATAGCTTTGCATGCTAATAAATAACAAGAAAGTAAAGTGAGTTGCTGAAGCAATAAAATACACTAAACTAATAGAACCATGAGTGTGGAATAGTGGTGGTAATTGTGGTGGCTTTGTCCAAGTTTAATTAGCGAATAAATCGGGTTCATTGTCTTTGATGCAGTTTTCTATGTCGGAGAGGCTAAATATACATGTGCTTCACTACTTGGAATTACATGTACTATATGATTGGATTGTTAGCAAACATCCGTAACTACTAACAATGCATTAAGGTTTCGCCAACCATAGCCTTAAGTTTAATGGTCCTCTTACTCCCATGCGTGCAACGTTCCGGTTCACGTCCTCAGGTTTCTGTCACTCTGGCAAAACATCCCCCTTCCTCTTACACATACTACAAACCCTATAATGTTTAATCCATGCGCGCACAAATATAATGGACACCAAAGGACTGCACCATATCAACATACAACTCTAATGAACCAAAGACGTTCAACCATTCAATCTAAGAACAAAGAAACTACACAAACATGACATAGATCATAGGATTATAACTTATAGCATCAAACACCATGTTTACATAGGACGGTACAGAGGTGTGTGGGAGGATGAGCCGCTGCATACTAGGAGGATTAGGTGATGGAGATGGTGGTGAAGATGGTTAAGAGGGCGGCGCCGGCAGCAGCGCGGGGGACTCCTTCCCCGTCGCCGGTATCATGGGGAAGCACCGCCCCTGAGCCCCCTTCCTTCATGGCTTCTTGGGAGACCCCCCCATGGAGATGGGATCCATGGGGAGGCAAAAAAGTGGCTTTGGTGGCTGAAAATTTGTGGGTGGATATGTCCTCCATGAATTATGTTTCCTCCCTTTATATAGCTTCTCGGATTCCCATCACCCCATCTTGGGCTGAAGTAAATCGGGCCCAGCAGGCCCTTCCGCACTCGGAATCAGCTAAATTTTACTTCCAGAACGTTTGTCGTGAAATTTCCAACAACTTTGTAGTTGAAGAGTTTTCCATTTGACGCTGTCTTCGACCCGAAACGTAACTGATACATTGCAAATGTATCTATAATTTTTGATGTTCCATGCTTGGTTTTATCTACTTTCTTATGTTTTGTCCACACTTTGGAGTACTTTTCATATGATTTCTTGGACTAACCTATTAACAAGAGCCACAGTGCCAGCTGCCTGTTTTCTGCTGTTTTTTATTCCAGGAAAGTCAGAAAATAAATATTCTCGGAATTGGATGGGACAAAAGCCAAAGTGCTTATTTGTCCGGAAGACATCTAAAGCCAGAATACGAGACGGAGAAGAGATGGGGGCCGGCCACACCACCTGGCCTGCACCAGGGGGTGGTTTGGCCGACCCCAGCACCCCCTCGGCCTCTCCTTCCGCCTATATAATGCCCTCGGGACCAATACCCTAAGTACCCGATCAAAATCCACGAAAGAGTCTGTAGCCGCCATCATCTCCATCCCTAGATCGGGAGGGATCTGAAGCTCTTCCCGGCACCCTGCCGGAGAGGGGAATTCACCCTGGAGGCCTTCTTCATCACCATGCAAGCCTCCGGTGTGATGCGTGAGTAGTTCATCCTTGGACTACGGATCCATGTAGTAGCTAGATGGCTGGTTCTCTTCCTTTGTGCTTTCATGTTTAGATCTTGTGAGCTCCGTTCATGATCAAGATCATCTATTTGTAATTCTGCATGTTGTGTTTGTGGGGATCCGATGGATATTGAGATGCTATTTCAGATTGATTATTGATTCTATCATGTCTTTGTTATTTGTGATCTTGCATGCTTTCCGTTGTTAGTAGCTATCTTGGCCAAGTAGATGCTAGCAACTCCAAGAGTTAGTATTTATGCTCGATAGTGGGTTCATGCCTCTAGTAATCTGGGGAAGTGACATAAATCTCTAAGGTACTAGATGTGTTGTTGCTACTAGGGAGAAAACAACAATCTTTGTTCATAGAACAATCGTATTGTTTACATTACACGCAATTCATAAAGCAATAATCTGTTGCTTGCAACTTAATACTGGAGGGGGTTTGGATGATAACCTGAAGGTGGATTATTAGTCATAGATGCAGTTGGATGGCGGTCTATGTATAATGTTGTAATGCGCAATCAAGTTCCAAAGGAGTCAAGATGATTAGTATAGGCTTGTATGCTTTCTCGATGTTTGTCAATTGCCCCGCTGTAATTTGTTCACCCAGCATGTTATCTATCTTAAGGAGAGCCACCTCTAGTGAACTATGGACCCTGGTCCTTTCTTTTACATACAATCTACAAACTGTTTACTGCTTTGTGTTCAGTTTCTGCAAACAATTACTTCTTTCCATTCGATACATTTAATCCTTTGTTTCCACAAAACACGGTGAGATTGACAACCTCATCGCAAGTTGGGGACAAAGTTCTGTGGTTGCGTTGTGCAGGTCTCCACATTGCTACTAGCACCGGTAGTGCGCCCTGCCAAAGCTCAGATAGTAACACCTTTGGGGTGTTTACTTGCTCCTACTGGTTCAATTAAACCTTGGTTTCATACTGAGGGAAACTTGCTGTTGTGCTCATCATACCTTCCTCTTGGGGTTCCCAACGAGCTCTACATCAACCATGCACCAGCACTTTTCTGGGCACCATGCATTGACCATCAAGCATTTTTCTGCCGCCGTTGCCGAGGAGTCAAGGACATCTTCACAAGGGGAGTCCCTCATAACCAATCTCTTTACTTTGTTATTTTTGTTTTGCTTAGTTTCTTTTTGCTTTGTTTGCTTGTTTTGTTATTCAAAAACACAAAAAAATAGGTTTACTAGTTTTCTTTCTTATTTGAAAACCCAAAAAAATGACTACTCTTGAAAACACTAAGTTGTGTGACTTCACTAGCACCAACAACAATGATTTTATGAGCACACCTATTGCTCCACCTGTGCCTAAAGATACTTTCTTTGAGATAAAACCTGCTTTGCTCAATCTTGTTATGAGAGAGGAATTTTCTGGTATTGGTAATGAAGATGCTGCTTCCCATCTAAATAACTTTGTTGAACTTTGTGAGATGCAAAAGCATAGGGATATAGATGGTGATATTATTAAGCTGAAATTGTTTCCTTTCTCTTTGAGAGGAAAAGCTAAAGAGTGGTTGAATTCCTTAACTAGGAATAGTATTGATTCTTGGACTAAGTGCAAAGATGGTTTTATTGGAAAATACTGTCCTCCTACTAATATTATATCCATGAGAAGTGAAATAATGAAGTTTAAACAACTTGATAATGAGCATGTTGCTCAAGATTGGGAACGAATGAAATCTTTGGTAAAGAATTGTCCCACTCATGGACTGACTTCTTGGATGATCATCCAAACTTTTTATGCAGGATTGAACTATTCTTCAAGGAACCTATTGGATTCTACTGCTGGAGGTACCTTTATGACCATCACTTTGGGTGCTACAACAAAACTTCTGGACAATATGATGGTTAATTATTCTGAGTGGCATATTGAGAGAGCTCCACAAGGTAAGAAGGTAAATTCTGTTGAGGAAACCTCCTCCTTGAGTGATAAGATTTATATTATTATGTCTATGCTTATTAATGGGAAAGCCCATATTGATCCAAATAATGTTCCTTTGGCTTCTTTGGTTGCTCAAGAAGAGCAAGTCGATGTGAACTTCATAAGAAATAATAATTTTGGCAACAATGCTTATGGTAATAACAATTATAGGCCCTACCCTCCTAATAATACTTATGGTTATAGTGGTAAACCTAGATTATCTAGTGAAGGAAGAATTTTAGAAGTTGAAAGAGCCACTAAAAACTTCATGCAAATGCAATATGAGCAAAATAAACTATTTACTAAAACTAGGGAGGAACAATCTACCATCTTGAAGAACATTAGCCATCAACTTGAGAGTCTAAATAGGGAAATTCCTAGTTTACAATTGAAACTCTCTAATGCTGAAACAAATATATCATCTTTGTCTGAAGCTCAGTCTTCATTCATTAATAAAATGGCTGCTAAACCTGAAACTAATGATAATCTCTTTGCAGCGACTAATGCTATACAAGTAAGAATTGATGAAAATGTTAGACTATTAGCTGATTACATGCTAAGTGGGAAAGAGAAGATGAAATTTCTAGAAACATTAGTGTTTCTACTATCACCGCCACTAGTGTTGAGGCTAGTAATAGTTTTACTACTTTAGATGATAATTTTGATTTAGATCTTGATGGTTCCAATATCTCTGAAGTTATTAAGTTCCTACAAAAGCTTGCTAAAAGTCCTAATGCTAGTGCTATGAACATGGCTTTTACAAAACACATTATTGATGCTCTCATAAAGATTAAAGAAGAAAATATGAAACATAAAGCTTCTATTCCTATAAAACAAGAAGATGGTTGGGAACCCATCATTAATATGAAAGTGAATGACTTTTATTTAAAAGCTTTATGTGATCTTGATATTAGTGTTTCTATTACGCCTAGAAGGATTTATGATATGCTTGATTTGCCTCCACTTGAAGATTGTTATTTGAATGTCCCACTTGATGATAATGCTAAAAATAAACTCATGGGGAGTCTTAATGATGTTCTTATTATGGTTAACAATGCCTATGTCCCCGTTGATTTCTATGTTTTGGATGTTGAATACAATGCTTCTTGTCCTATTACTTTGGGAAGACCTTTTCTTAGAACTGTTGGTGCCATCATTGATATGAAAGAAGGCACCATTAAATATCAACTCCCACTCAAGAAAGGTATAGAACACTTCCCTAAAAAGAGAGAAAAGATTTCTTTTGCTTCTCCTATGAAAACAAAATTTGGTTTTAATGCTTCTTCATTTGAGAACACTTGATTCTTTCTTTGCTTCTTATGCCTAACTTAAAGGCGTTAAAGAAAAGTACTTATTGGGAGATAACCCAAAAGTTTTACATGACTCTTGGAAGTTATTACCTCTGTAATAACCTCTCCTTATCCTTTTTATTTGCTTTTTGTGCCAAGAGTAACCTCTAATGAGAGAGAAGTAATGATTGGGAAAGTTGCTGTCCCGAAACAGATTTTTGTGTTTCACCGTCAAAATTCGTGTAAAATCGCTGAACGTCTTTTTGAGGCGTGAATTTTGGTGCTTCTGCCCCAGGTTGTTATCTAACTTTCTTTAGTTCAACACTTTTTGATTTGAGAAACAGAAGGTCTTCGAAAAAATTCGTCTTTACCTTCGGGTCTGTTTTGACAGATTTCTGCCATTTTCTGCATTTGCTTCTTGTTGGTTCCTTCTAGAGTTCTTTTGGGGAATTCAGCTTTTTGAGGGAAGTTCTACAGTATATAGTCTTCTATTGGAAGTTTATTTGGTATTATAACTGAAACTTAAGACTTATTTATCTTGAGTGCACTAATGTTGGTAATAAAGATTGTGTGAAGTTTTGTATGAAGGAAAAATTTCAGGTGTATGGAAGGAATGAGTAATGAGATGAAGGATGGACTAAAGCTCAAGCTTGGGGATGCCACGCGTTTCACCACAAGAAATATCCAAGAAGTACAAGCGTCAAAGCTTGGGGATGCCCAAGGCATCCCCTTCTTCATCAATAAAAATTCCAGGTTCCTTCCAAACGCTTCATTATTGTTTCATGCACAGTTGGGTTGTTCTTGGAGCGTCTTCTTTTTCGTTTTCGTATTGGTTTTTCGTTTGTTTGGTTTTCTTAGTTTGCTGAATAAATTGGTTGGACCCCCTCTTTCATAGATTGGTTTGCAAATAGTTTGGTTTGGTTTGGAAAAGAGTAGGAAAGTTCATGCTTATGTGGTAAAAATAGCTTGTTTTTGACTGTGGCCTATGCTTTGTCATGCCATGCTTGATATTGTTTTGGCTTTATGCTTAGTATTCTTTGCTGTAGCATGACTTGTTATAAACAATTGAGATTGCTTAATGTGCCTTGTATGAATCATGCGTTGTTTTAGCATATTAAAGCATAGTATAGTGGTATTCTTCTTTGATGCTTTATTTGGGTTGACTTGGTGCATGCTCACACCATGTTATGACTATCTCAAGTCACCATAGCCTTTATGATCCTTTAGTTTTCAACTTGTAGTATCACTTTATGCTTTGATCAATGATGTTTTCTCGCTCTGCATGATTATGACCATTATTGCTCTCTTAGTTTGTCGCTCCCAATCTTTTGCTAGCCTCCACAACCAAGTATGAGTTCCACTCATGCATCCAACTCCCTAAACCAAGTTACTCCACAGAGTCCACCATACCTACCTACTAGCGTATGCTATTCCAAGTATATTCATGCTTTTGTTTACCTTCCAAATTAAACTTGTTATGAGAAAACTAGTGATTAAAGCTCTCACAAACATGATGGCACACTTTACTTTTTTGCATCTAATAAACTTGAACCATTTGGGTCCTTCTTTGTTGCGTATATGCTTGTGCTTTATACGTTGAAATTAGTAGAACCATGTTTCATGGGGAACGCTTTCAACATTGCACTTATACTTTGTACCCCGTTGATATCATGTTCTTTTTCTTATGAATCCCAGCGGTGTGAAATAAAAGTGGAACTTGTAAGATCATGGAGTTTGTATGTGTGTTAGAGAAACGCCTGGGCCGCTAGCCTAAGCCATGCCTAATCTTGGTGGAAACTTGCAGCATCACTATTATGCTATGTTTCTATGAAGGCCTTTCTTCCACCATTATATTGAGTCTCCACCTTCTAACTTTATGCACCTACTTTGAGAGCATAGTGGCCATTCTTAGTTCTATGTGCATTGCCCCAAGACTAGTTGATTGATGCATCACTTGATATTGCTTGTTTTAAACTATTTGTATCTAGTCACTCTTATGAACTTTGAAGGTATCCTATGCATTTATATTTGCTACTCTATGAGGGACAAGCTGAATACTATTATGCTATGTTTTCTTTATGTGAAAAAAACAAACGTCTTGCAAGGCATTGTTATTCATGAATCTTTTGTTTGTGCCTTTTCATGTTGTATCATAGTTTCTTTGCTTATTGCTAGATCTTTGTATTTCATGTTACGATTGAAGTACTATGATCCCAGCTTTGAATGTTTTACAAATACTTTGATCATGTCTTTGATGGTGCATGTCACCTCAAAAATTATTCTTTCTTTTTATCACTTACCTACTCGAGGACAAGCAGGAGTTAAGCTCGGGGATGTTGATACATTGCAAATGTATCTATAATTTTGGATGTTCCATGCTTGGTTTTATCGACTTTCTTGTGTTTTGTCCACACTTTAGAGTACTTTTCATATGATTTCTTGGACTAACCTATTAACAAGAGCCACAATGCTGCCTGCTGTTTTCTGTTTTGGTTCCAGGAAAGTCAGAAAATGAATATTCTCGGAATTGGATGGGACAAAATCCAAAGTGCCTATTTTTCCGGAAGTTATCAAGTGCCAGAATACGAGACGGAGAAGGGCCAGAGGCCGGCCACACCACCTGGCCACGCGGCCAGGCTGGGCCCGCGCCAGGGGGTGGTGCGGTGGCCCCTGGCACCCCCTCGGCCTCTCCTTCTGCCTATATATTGCCCTCAGGACGAAAACCCTAAGGGCCCGATCAAAAATCCATGAAAGAGTCTATAGCCGTCGTCATCTCCATCCCTAGATCGGGAGGGATCTAAAGCTCTTCCCGGCACCCCTCTGGGAGAGAATTCACCACGAGGCCTTCTTCATCACCATGCAAGCCTCCGGTGTGATGCATGAGTAGTTCATCCTTGGACTACGGATCCATGTAGTAGCTAGATGGCTGGTTCTCCTCCTTTGTGCTTTCATGTTTAGATCTTGTGAGCTACGTTCATGATCAAGATCATCTATTTGTAATTCTGCATGTTGTGTTTGCGGGGATCTGATGGATATTGAGATGCTATTTCAGATTGATTATTGATTATATCATGTCTTTGTTATTTGTGATCTTGCATGCTTTTCGTTGTTAGTAGCTATCTTGGCCAAGTAGATGCTAGCAACTCCAAGAGTTAGTATTTATGCTCGATAGTGGGTTCATGCCTCTAGTAATCTGGGGAAGTGACATAAATCTCTAAGGTACTAGATGTGCTATTGCTACTAGGGAGAAAACAATAATCCTTTGTTCATAGAACAATCGTATTGTTTACTTTACATGCAGGTCGTAAAGCAATAATCTGTTGCTTGCAACTTAATACTGGAGGGGTTCGGATGATAACCCAAAGGTGGATTATTAGTCATAGATGCAGTTGGATGGCGGTCTATGTATAATGTTGTAATGCCCAATCAAGTCTCAAAGGAGTCAAGATGATTAGTATATGCATGTACTGTTTTCTCGATATTTGTCAATTGCCCCGCTGTAATCTGCTCACCCAGCATGTTTTCTATCTTAAGGAGAGCCGCCTCTAGTGAACTATGGATCCTGGTCCTTGTCTTTTACATACAATCTACAATCTTTTACTGTTTTGTGTTTACTTTCTGCAAACTATTACTTCTTTCCATTCGATACGTTTAATCCTTTGTTTCCGCAAAACACGGTGAGATTGACAACCTCATCGCAAGTTGGGGACAAAGTTCTGTGGTTGTGTTGTGCAGGTCTCCACGTTGCTACTAGCACCGGTAGTGCGCCCTGCCAAAGCTCAGCTAGTAACACCTTTGGGTTGTTTCCTTGCTCCTACTGGTTCTATTAAACCTTGGTTTCATACTGAGGGAAACTTGCTGCTGTGATCATCATACCTTCCTCTTAGGGTTCCCAACGAGCTCTACATCAACCACGCACCAGCACTTTTCTAGGCGCCGTGCATTGAGCCATCACAGGTAAAAACCGATTTTTTCAAGACCTTCTGTTGCGTAAATTGAAAAGTGCTAAACTAAAGAAAGTTATATAATAACCTGGGGCATAAGCACAAAACATTACAGCTCAATCCTACGTACAGGGTTTTTTCATGATTTTTTTCAGTGAAGCACAAAATTCTGTTTCGGGATAGCAACTTTCCCAAGTCTTACTTCTCTCTCATTAGAGGTTTATTCTTGGCACAAAAACCACACAAAAAGAATAAGGAGAGGTTATTACTGAGGCAATAACTTCCAAGACTCAACAAAAGAAAAACTTACTAAAAGTAAAAATAATTCGGGCTACCTCCCAATAGTGCTTTTCTTTAACGCCTTCCAGCTAGGCATAGAAGCAAGATTCAAGTATTTTCGACATATACAAGTTTATAAATGAAAAGCTTCCATGGGAAGATTTGTTTTGGTTTCATAGGCATGAACACAAGTGTTCAAAGTCGACCCCCAGTTAACCATTAGTCATCTTTCCAATCACTTTCCTTTTTGAAAATGTTTTTAGGTAACAAGTACAACTTTTTTTTGTAATTCGCATTCCCTATCCATACTAAGATAGAAAACAACTTAAAACTGAAAGTAAAAACTACTTAGAGATAAAGCAAACAAGTGCACACAAGAATATTAACCCACACGCTATTGCTCCCCGACAATGGCGCTAGAAAAGGTCTTGATATCCCACAAGTATAGGGGATCGTGTGTAGCCTTTTTAATAAGTAAAAGTGTCGAACCCAACGAGGAGCTAAAGGTAGGATGAATGTTCTCTCAAGTTCTATCAACCACTGATACAACTCTACGCACAGTAAACGTTTGCATTATCTAGGAAATAAAACTAGAGCAACAATACGAGTACTGGAGATAGCTTTGCATGATAATAAATAAAAAGAAAGTAAAGTTAGTTTCTGCAGCAATAAAATACACTAAACTAACAGAACCATGAGTGTGGAATAGTGGTGATAATTGTGGTGGCTTTGTCCAAGTTTAATTAGCGAATAAATTGGGTTCATTGTCTTCGATGCAGTTTTATATGTGGGAGAGGCTAAATATACATGCGCTTCACTACTTAGAATTACATGTACTATATGATTGGATTGTTAGCAAACATCCGTAACTACTAACAATGTATTAAGGTTTCTCCAACCATAGCCTTAAGTTTAATGGTCCTCTTACTCCCAGACGTGCAACTATCTGGTTCGCGTCCTCAGGTTTCTGTCACTCCGGCAGAACATCCCCCTTCCTCTTACAGATACTACAAACCCTATGATGTTCAACTCATGCGCGCACAAATATAATGGACACCAAAGGACTGCACCATATCAACAAACAACTCTAATGAACCAAAGACATTGAACCATTCAATCTAAGAACAAAGAAACTACACAAACATGAGATAGATCATAGGATTATAACTTATTGCATCGAACACCATGTTTACATAGGACGGTACAGAGGTGTGTGGGAGGATGAACCGCTGCATACTAGGAGGATTAGGTGATGGAGATGGTGGTGAAGATGGTGAAGACAGCGGCGGCGGCGCCGCGGGGGACTCCTTCCCCGCCAGCGGTATCATGGGGGAGCACCGCCCCTTAGCCCCCTTCCTTCATGGCTTCTTGGTAGCCCTCCCCCATGGAGATGGGATCCATGGGGGAGGCAAAAACGTGCCTTTGATGGCTGCAAATTCGTGGGTGGAGATTTCCTCCACGAATTAGGTTTCCTCCCTTTATATAGCTTCCCGGATTCCCGTCACCCCATCTTGGGCTACAGTAAATCGAGCCTAGCAGGCCCATCCGGACTGGTAATCAACTAAATTTTATGTCCAGAACGTTTGTCGCGACATTTCCAACAACTTTGTAGTTGAAGAATTTTTCGTTTGATGCCGTCTTCGACCCGAAACATGACCATCTTCAAAAAGAGTTCTGAAACAGATTTCTGAAAAATCCCAATTTGACTCCAACAAGGTTTCCACTTGTATTCTTGGTAATTCCTACACATCAAAGGGTAAAACAAGAACATTGTGCACTTTTGCAACTATTAGTACGTTAGTGCAAATAAATCATAAACTTTATATAAAAAGGAGTGTCAAAAGCATAATATTAGCATTAAACCATCAAAAATTATAGATAAGTTATGGATGTATCACAGTTGCATATTTTAGGGGCTCTTTGGGCTTTTTAACCACCATGGTTGTTTGACACAAATGGAGTCCCTAGAGATCAATGCATGTGTTATATATTCTCAAAACCACACCTTTATGATCCACACACACTCCATTTGGGTGTGGTGATGCAACTGCTTCTGTCACACTGGTTCACCATCTCCATGTGGCAGTTGCATATTCAGGGGATCTTTGGGCTTTCTGCCCACCATGGTTGTTTGACTTAAATGGAGTCCCTAGAGACCAATGTATGTGTTATTCTCAAAACCACACCTTGATGCTTTACATGACCACACACACTCTAGTTGGATGTGGTGATGCAACTGCTTCTGCCACACTGGTTCATCATCTCCATGTGGCAGTTGCATATTCCAGGGGCTCCTTGGGCTTTCTGACCACCATAGTTGTTTGAGACAAATATAGTCCCTAGAGATCAATTAATGCATGTGTTATATATTCTCAAAACCATACCTTGATGACCACACACACTAAAGTTGGGTGTGGTGATGCAACTACTTCTATCACATTGGTTCACCGCCATCTCCATGTGGCAGTTGCATATACCAGGGGCTCTTTGGACTTTTTGACCACCATGGTTGTTTGACACAAATGGTGTCCCTAGAGATCAATGCATGTGTTATATATTCTCAAAACCACACCTTGATGATCCACACGCACTCCAGTTGGGTGTGGTGATGCAACTGCTTCTATCACACTGGTTCACCATCTCCATGTGGCAGTTGCATATTCTAGGGGCTCTTTGGGCTTTGTGACCACCGTGGAGTCCCTAGATATCAATGCATGTGTTATATATTCTCAAAACCACACCTTGATGATCCACATGAGCACAAACACACTTTAGTTGGGTGTGGTGATGCAACTACTTCTGTCACACTATTCACCATCTCCATGTGGCAGTTGCATATTCCAGGGGCTCTTTGGGCTTTCTGTCCACCATGGTTGTTTGACTTAAATGGAGTCCCTAGAGATCAATGCATGTGTAATTCTCAAAACCACACCTTGATGATACACATGAACACACACACTCCAGGATGCTTCACCCCATTTTTTTATAAATCATTTCTAGGTACAAAACAAAGATATTTATTCTGAGATCCAGTAAGAGATTGTCAAGACCGGTCACCTAGCTTAAGAACCCTAATAGCCACAATCTTGGTCGCATTTTTGAAACCTAATGTTGATTTATTTCAGCCACACATAACTCATCCAACGGCCAATAATCTGTGGTTCCATCATCCCGCCAATCCAAAATTTTGGGTTCGGTCCTCCCGCCGATCCAAAATTTCGGGCACCCAAATTCTCGTGCACTGAAACTATCGCGCGCTGATATTACGGTTCCGCCCACCCGCATAGCATAACCAATGTGTTGGCGTAGAGGGCATTTATGTAATCTATTAAAAACCCTTATTTATCCCCTCACCGAAAGGAGACAGATCCAAATCTCCTACGCCCACCCTAGCCGCCGCCTGCCCGTCACAGCACGGCCATCGTCGTACCCTCGCCCGCCGCCGTCCGCCCTAGTAATCATCTAACCATCGACCTAGCCCAAACCCTAGCCTGTCCTCACCTTCCCTGTTTCTGGCCAAGCCGTCGATCTCGCGGATCTGCCACCTCACCGTCGAGCACTACCATCTGGTTGTCCTCCCCATTTGCCACCTCGCCAACAAGGTCCTCCCCATCTCTGTGAACCTCGGCGTCAAGGTCTGCTACCTCGCCATCCACCCCACCAATAATGTATGTCTCCTCGCCGTCCACCTCGCTGTCCACCAAGCCATCAAGGCACACCAGATCGTCGTCCTCCTCACCGACAAGGAAGGCCAGCAAGGTTCCCGGAAACAAGCGCACAAAGAAAAAGGCCGTAGCGCCTGCAGGCAAGTAAACAACCTCCTTGCATGTGAATTTTCTGCTCTTTTAAGCCTACTTGATGTTCATGTGTTTCATTTTCCATGCCTGTGAAATTTCTTGTTTGAGAGGTAATATTTTCATTTTCCTGCTCATGTTTGCTATCAGGAAATCAACACCATACATTTTTTTAATTGCCTGTTTAATATGTAGCTGACTTGGATTTCTTTATTAATGTTAGATCCTCAAATGCATCTCATGGAAGAAACTCGGCTGAAAAACATCATGAGAAATAATGAGCGCTTGCAACAACTGGGAGTTAGGCCCTTTGCAAGTCTTTTCGCATCTCCAACTGTATTCTCTCCTAAAAAGACAAGAAATGACTGCTCTGGATCTGACTATGATCCTAAAGAGGAGGAAGATATCATTGTAGGAGACCTACATGATGTCAGTGAGGAGAATGAGTCGCAGGTCGACCCCTTACCTTCTTACTCATCTTGTGTTGAATTGTTTGCTTACTGATTTTGACATATATTTGTTCCTTCTTTCTTATCCCCAATTGACCGGTACAAATGGAATTTCTAGCCATAGAAGAGGAAATGCAACAAGATAGCTATCGTCAGGACATTGTTGGCTCCTGCTGGTGTAGCATCTGCTCGGAAGCGCGTCTTGGCGGGCCAAGGTGCAGGCATAGAAACATCCAAAAAATCTAGGTCCAATGGGAAGCAACCAGTTGACCAAGGCGGCTGGGAAGCTGCCCAAGCCGAGCACACACCTCCCCAAGGCTACCAGCCAGATCCCTCGTGTCAGCGGGCACCTCCCCTAGGGTAGCAGCCCGCTCCCTAACATCCGCGGGCACCTCTCCAAGGCAAGCAGCATCCCTCGCCCGGACATGCACGGGCGCCTCTCCAAAGCGACTGTGCACGTCCCCAGGGCAAACAGAAGCCCCCGCCTGGCCATGCACGGGTGCCTCTCCAATGCGACTGTGCACCTCTCCAAAGGGACTATGCATCTGAGGGATCAACTACCCAAGGAGAGGGGCCTGATGTGAAACGTGACGGATGCTTATTTGACCGTTTTGATTGGGATCAAGAAGGTAACATGTTGAACAAATTGCTTGCTCTACAGTAACCGATTAACATTATATTGTGTGAATCATACACATTGCATTTACTGTTGTAGAACACTAACTCATACCCATTATATTCTTGTAGATGAATTTGGGCATAATCATTCTGGAGACACTGTTACGCATGATGATCCTCAGTTGGTGGTTGACAACATGCCCACACAAATACTTCAAATTGTCGTTCCTCCAGGAAGAACTAGACCAATGTCACCAGTGATTGCTACCAAGTTTGGCACTGAGTGTGCAGTAACAGCCAGGACTCAGATTCCTATCTTGCCCCAGTGGAAAGAGTACAGGGAGAGGCCGGATGTCAGAGCAGACTTCTATGGCAAAGTTTCTGTATGTTTCGTAACACTCAGTTGTCCCTTTCTTCCTTTGTTGTTAATGTGAAATCTGATAATCTTTGTTTTATTTCAGCAAAAGTTTGTCATGGACCCCTCTCTACCTGATGTGCAATTTGCTTGTAACAAGCAGTTAATGAGGCACGCAAGAAATCAATGGCATACTCTAAAGAAACAGTTTTTTGACAATTACCTAGTGAATGAAAATACAAGGATATCTCCTATGGAACACATGAGCAATGAGTGGTGCAGGCTTGTCAATTTTTGGTCCGACCCCAGAAACAAGGTCATGCATTATTTACTAAACTTCTCCTGTTTGAATTGTTTAAGCTGGACTAACTTTATGCTCCCTGTTTTTTTAGGCTCTATCTGAAAAAACAAGAATAGTAGATAGCTCGTCAAGTACCCTCATTCCACTGGTGCTTGCAGCTACGAGGTTTTGTGCGACATGGAGGAAGGCTCCATTGAACTGCTTGAAAATGGCTTGATTGACAATATGAAAGAAGCAACTGTAAGTCCTCCATAATACCTCCCATCTTCGTCAAATTCAATGCACTTTTCTTCCCTCACATATACGATGTGCTTATTATTTGCTCGCTAGGTTTCTCATATTCTATTCTATTCCTAAAACTTCTAGGCAGTCGTGGAAAGCAAATTGGTGTCATATCCTCCAGAAGATGGCACAGAGGATGAAGCAATTCCTTCCACCGATGATGTGCACTTTGTGCTATCTCAAATCAAGAGAAAGCCATCTGTCCTGAAGAACATCAACATCTTTGCAAGTACTTTGAAACCAACCAAGTCTCAGCTAGAAGCTCAACTCGAGGCTCATAAAGCAGGTAATGTGGAACTGCGTTGTGCCATTGAGGAGTTGTAGTAGGTGAACGAATCTGGCAAGGTAGAAAGGCTAAAGTATTTGGAAGACCTACAAGCAATGTGGAAGAAACAAGAAGACCTGAGGAAGAAACAAGAAGAGGCAAATGCATTAATACAACAAGTTTTAGCTCACCTGTCCAAAAAACAACAGGCAATATGGTGAATCTGTGGAAATGTGTCTGGCATGAGTTGAACCTTCTTATATCTTATTTGAGCCTAGTATTCATTTCTCGAGATTGAAACATTTGTCCTGGAATTTTCTGTCAAATTATGTATTCTAATCCTATAAACGTCTTGAGTGTTTCTTTACGAAATATTTCTGTCATGGTTAGTAACGTCACGAGACTGATTACATCATCATTTCTTCTAGACAATACGTGTTTGGTGCAGATTGGTCCTTGTCTTGTCCTGCAATTGACCCACGTGCTATCATTTGAATGGATCACATGTCTACCTGTCGGTGACAGGCAGCGATGAAACTAAATTCATCATGGCTGGCATGACATCATAGACGACATGATGACCTAAGGAAGCGGCAGTTACGGATTCAAGTCATCACGAAAAATAAACATCCCGATAGGGATGATATCACAAATGGCAACAATGACATCAGCAAACATCGTTGACGGCAGTTTTTCGGTGTCGTCCACCACGTGGCATCATTCATGAAGAAATAAAAATGTCATGAAAGACTGGGCCTGGGACGGGCCGGTCCAGTTTGTCGCGACAAAATTGGAGGAACGTCACGGGCGGCCCATGACGTTTTCAGACAGAGAAAACATCAAGGATTCAATTATGACATGAGGTCCATGACCTATTTTTTCGTTGCAGAATATGTCATGGATCTCCATCTACGACGTTTTGACCCTCATCCACAACGATATCAGATCGTCATGAACCTCCTAGATTCTTGTAGTGGTTTTTACACATACACAAAAAATGCCAGAGACACATTGAATACAACAAGTGTTTATGGCTCTACTAGAGGGGGATTTTGACACTGCATCATAAGCAACAGGAGAAGCATGCCTAGAAAGATCGTCAAACTCGGAGGATCCAGGGCTGGACTCTAAGGCTGCTGGATTGTCATCCATCTTCTCGGGAGGCACAAAGACATCTGCCTTGACTAACTTGGAAACCTTGGTATCATAGCCGGCGAGGGAGTTCCAAATAGCAGTGCTATCAATTTCATGCCCCTCTTCGTCAAACTTTGGCATACTGGAGGTTATCAAGTGCATGTTGGCTTCGTCATAGTGTGCCTTCACCAAGGCCAAGGCCATCGTCGCACCGGATCGGATAGAGGATGCTTTCCAGATCCTTATTTTCTCGAGGGCTCGATGGAGGATTTCCGAGTACTTGACAATAGAATTTGCCGGCTTGATTGTGATGTCCATGGGTTGAGCTATATCCTTGGCCTCGATGATGGAAGTATTGATGAAGTTGCCAGAAAGAATCATGCATTCCTTTTAATCCAGAGCATCTTCACCCATGTTGGTCAAACCAATGGGAGCTGTGTTTTCGTAAGAGACAAAGGTCATGAGAACTATGGTAGTATACATTTATCCAACTTACAAAATTTGAGAAAGACGGAGGAAAGTTACCAAAGATGCTAGTTTCAACTTGATGGAAGGTTTCCGCCAAGATGTCATGCTCCTTCTGAAGTTTATTGTACACCTCAAGGCCCCGAGTATTCTGTTCTGCGGTAGCTTGGCTTTGTCCCTTGAGGTGTTCAATTTCCTTCTTTAGGCTCTCCATTCCGGTATCAGCAGATTCTTGCAGAACCTTCATTGCCTCTTCATGCCCTTTAATAGCAGTAGCCATGTCTTTCTTCAGGATATTATTCTCATCATCTAGTTGTTGGATGTGGTTGGATTTCTCAATATTTCCCTTGACCTTGGCAATAGCATCTGCAAGTCAGAACAAATAAAGCATTATGAGTACTCGGAAGAAAAACGGCTACAAGTGATGGATCAGGGAGCTGTTGGAGGAAAATAGACGCTTGCTATTTTCGATCAGTTCCTTCAAAAAGGTTGTTTTACCCTTTTCAAGATCCAGTTCTTCTTGCATCTTGGCATACTTTTCATTGGCAGCCTTCCTCTGAGCATTTTCATTATGCATAAAGAAATATACTAGTTTCTCTAGAGCATCTAATCGGAACTTATTAGTGTCAACTAGAAGCTCGGGGGCTATAGTGTGAGATTTTAATCTATATATGCTTTCTCTTAGAGTATTTAGCCAGAATTATTCATTCTACCTAGAGACTCGGGGGCTACATTAACAAGTTCTACACTTAGTTATTTTTGGAGCACTCAGGCCAATAATTTATGGTTTTCCATCTAAGAGATCGGTGGCTACAATGGGATATATTATAAAGTTAAATGCAAATATCAAAGACTCACGATGGAAATAATCTTGAGATTGTTCGCCAAGGTGGCGTATGTGTTGTGGAAGGTCCTGGCATTGTTATAAATAGCATCTGCCTGCTGAATAAGATTATCCAAGTTTAGCATTAAAGGAGTCAGAGGCATGCTGGATGTAGTGGTCGGAGGCATGGATGAAGCTCTAGCCATCTCCTATATTATCGTGATAGTTGATGGTGTGGGAGTTTCCCGCTTGGTGGTTGTTGCTGCTGCTTCTGCCTCTTCTGCTAGTTGTTTCTCTCCGTGGCATCCTTAGCCGGAGCTTCAGCCACTTGAGAGGAGGTACTTCCCTATGTCGCTTGGCTGTTGGGAACAATGTCCATGCCAGCAGAACCTGGGACATCCCGTGTTGGATTGATGTCTATCTCCATGACAGAGGTTTCAGGTACGACGGGAGACAAGGTCCAAGCAGATCCTATTGTACGCTTGATGGCGGGAGTCAGTGGAGAAATAGTTGGCATGGACTTAGTCAACATGTCACCAATATTCTTGGAACCTCCAACATCTTTGGAGTGTGCTTCAAACTAATATCGGATCTCTTCCTAAAACATACAATGTATAAGTATAGGAATGAGAAGGAATAAGATAAAGACAGAGAATGAATGTACTTACACCGTAGCAGGTGCCTTAGTTAGGGGATGCTGGTGGACTTATTCTTCTCTGCTTCTAAGGAGGTGATGGATTTCTTGGAGACTCCGCTCTCCGATTTCTTCCTCTTTCCCTCGGCAGCAGCGTCAAAGGTGGAGATCTTCCGCTTTAGTGTTGCCGGAGCTTGATGATCCTTGGAGGTATCATCATCAGACACAAGTTGTACATCCTTCAGCCTTAGATCATAGACCTAACCGACCATATATTCCTCGGCCAAGGTCGCCAATTGATGGGACAGGAACATGTTAGAAGATTGATGCATTCAAGGGGGAAGCCTTAGAGTATATGAAAAAGCGATAATGGAAACATAGCTACCTCTGGGCATTTTCCGCATTCGAACATGTCGAAGGTGATGACGAAGCCAAGCTTCTTGTCCTTGATCTTGACAAGTTCCTTAAGCCAGAGCTTGATGGAATCAGTGGATAAGTTGTCCTTGGAAATCCGAATTGCATCTTTCCTCTCCTTGGTGTACTCGTGCATTAGCTTGGCGTGGTGCTACAGAGGTTGGATCCACCTTTTGAACCAGCAAATGGCTAGGTCCAAGCTGGTCAGACCTCCATCTACTATCTATTCTATCCACCTTACGATGGAGGAGGCTTCATCATTGGACGGGAGGAGGCCCTAGGATCTCTAGGTGTGGGCCTCGGTGGAGGCCCTGTTGATGAAGTTAGGGTACGAGTCTTGTCGACCGGCATGAGGAACATCTGGGCCATAGAAATGTCCTTTGTCAGTTCTTGCAGGACTCGTGACCGACAATGTCGGGGAAGCACCGACTAGTACATATCTTAAAGCTAATGGTTCCATAGTTCTGAATTTCATCCTTGGAATCTATGGACTCTCTCTTCATGGTGAAGAAATAAATAAATAGATCTAACCTAGGCCTAATCCCTAGGTATCCTTCGCAAAAAGCAACGAAATTGCTAAGAACCAGGATGTTATTAGGAGATAGGTTGTGAGGGAGAACCCAAAAGTGATTCAAGACCTCGAGGAAGAAGTCGGAGACCGGGAGGAAAACACCGTGTTCCAGCTGCGCTTTGAAGTAGAATTTTCCTCTGTCTTGGGGAGAAGGGACGACCTTGATACGTCCATAACATATCTAAAAAAATTTATGGTTTATGCTAATGATATGCTTTTGATACTCCTTTTTATATAAAGTTTATGATTTATCTGGACTGCCCTACTAATAGTTGCACAAGTGCACAATATTCTTGTTTTACACTTTGATGTGTAGGAATTACCAAGAATACAAGTGGAAATCTTGTTGGAGTCAAATTGGGATTTTCCAGAAATCTGTCTCAGAACTCTTTTTGAAGATGGTCACGTCTCAGGTCGAATACGACGTCAAACGGAAAAATCTTCAACTATAAAGTTGTTGGAAATTTTGCGACAAACATTCTGGACATAAAATTTATATGAGAGTGTTCACTAGTGAAAGTATGATCCCTAGGCCTCGTTTCTAAGCATTGAAACACCATTTGCAACTAGATCTGTTACATGTTTGCTTGCTGCCATCTTTATCAGTTTTCCTTTAGTCTCTTCCACGCCATCAAGGTATTTTCCGGCACCATTGTCTTATATCCATACCACTTGTATTTCACTATCTCTTCGCCGAACTAGTGCACCTATACACCTGACAAGTGTATTGGGTGTGTTGGGGACACAAGAGACTTCTTGTATCTTGATTGCAGGAGTGCTTGAGAGGGATACCTTTGACCACTTCCTCCCTGAGTTCGATAAACCTTGGGTAATCTACTTAAGGGAAACTTGTTGTTGTTCTACAAACCTCTGCACTTGGAGGCCCAACAATTGTCTACAAGAATAGAAGTGCATAGACATCAAGCTATTTTCTGGCGCTGTTGCCGGGGACTGAAGAAGAGGAAGCTCCCACGTCAACCACATGCCAGCAAGTATTTTCTAGCGCCGTTGCCGGGGAGGTAAGGTAAAAGGTACTCACATCCTCCGGTGTGAGTGCTCGAAGTTATTTGCTTTAGATTCTGCAAATTTTGTCTTTTTGTTTCTTGTTTTCACTAGTTAGGCTTAATGGAAAACAACAACAAAATTAGAGAGCTTTATAGTATTTATCTTGAGTTAGGACATGAAGTGTTTGAAGAGAAAATTAAAAAACCTATAGAGCTTTATTTGCATGCTAATAGCAATGTTGTTAGTATGAATTCTTTGGATACCATTATTGCTAATGCTATGGAAAAGTCTAAGCTTGGGGAATCTAGTCTTTATGAAAATGATCTTTTTAGTTCCCCGGCTTTGGAAGATAGCTATTCTGTTGCTTATGATGATACCAAACCTCCAATATATGATGATTACAATGATGAATATGATATTTTCACTCCACCTACTATTCAGGAGAAAATTAATTATGATTACAATATGCCTCCTATGTTTTATGATTATGGCGATGAGAATAATAATGATAGCTATTTTGTTGAATTTGCTCCCACTACTATTAATAAGAATGACTATGTTTTTGTGAAGAGTATTAATTATTTTATGCATGTGGCTCATGATAAGAATGTTTTATGTGATATTTATATTGTTAATTTTATTCATGAGGCTACTGAAAGTTATTATGAGAGAGGGAAACAAGGTCTTATGTATCTCAACAATATTAAGTTTCCCCTCTTTATGTCGAAAATCTTGAAGTTGCACTTGTTTTGTTTTCCTATGCTTGTTGCTTTGTGCTTTCATGACTTGTTTCTTTCCAAGATTCCTATGCATAGGAAGTGCGTTAGACTTAAATGTGCTTTGAATTTGCTTATTGATGCTCTCTTTTACTTCAATTCATATTTCTTATGTGAGCATCTTCTCAAACTATCATGCCTAACTTAAAGGCGTTAAAGAAAAGTACTTATTGGGAGATAACCCAAAAGTTTTAGTTGAGTCTTGGAAGTTATTGCTTCAGTAATAACCTCTCCTTATCATTTTTGTGTGGTTTTTGTGCCAAGAGTAACCTCTAATGAGAGAGAAGTAATGCTTGGGAAAGTTGCTATCCTGAAACAGTTTTTTGTGCTCCGCTATAAAAATTCATGAAAAATCTCTATAGGTCAGTTTGATCTATAATATTTTGTGTTTCTGCCCCAGGTTGTTATATAACTTCCGTTAGATCAAAACTTTTCGATTTGAGCAACAGAAGGTCTTCGAAAAAATTGGATTTTACCTGCTGGTCTATTCTAACAGATTTCTGCCATTATTTGCATTTCCCTCTTAATCTCTTTCTCTTTGAGTTCTCTTTGATCACTTGAACTTTTTAAAGGAAGTGATATAGTATCTTGTGTTTTAATGGAAGTTTTACTTGTGTTGAAGCTGAACCAAAAGACTTATTATCTTGAATGCACTAATGTTGCTAATGAAGATTGTGTGAAGTTTTGTATGAAGGAAATTTTCAGGTGTAGGGAAAGAATGATGTAATGAGATGAAGAATGGACAAAAGCTCAAGCTTGGCGATGCCACCCCATGTCACCCCAAGAAATATTCAAGAGGTACAAGCGTCAAAGCTTGGGGATGCCCAAGGCATCCCCTTCTTCATCAATAAAAATCCCAGGTCTTTCTAGACACTTAGTTTTTATTGTTTCATGCACTGTTGTGTTGTTCTTGGAGCGTATTCGTTTTTGTTTTTAGTTTTCTTTTGTTTGGTTTCCTTAAATAAGTTGGTTGGATACCAGCACACTTCTTTTGGAGAGAGACACACCTCATTATTCATTGCCTAGAACACTCTAGTTTTCTTTCTTATTGTTTTGTGAGTGTTCTCTTTTGCTAGCACTGTGTTTAACCTTAGTTTTCTTGTGCTTTTAGCTTAGAACTTTTTAGTTCTTCTTTGAGTATTCGTGTGACAAGCTCACTGATCTTTATTTATTATTATCTTTGTGATTGTTTCAAATAAGTCGATTGGTGTTGGAAAAGAGTAGGAAAAGTTCATGCTTAAGTGATAAAAAGAGCTTGTTTTTTACTGTGGTATATGCTTTGTAATGTCATGCTTGATATTGTTTTGACTTTATGCTTAGTGATTTTTATTGTAGCATGACATGTTATAAACAATTGAGATTGCTTAATGTGACTTGAAAGAATCATGCGTTTTTTAGCATATTAAAGGATAGCATTGTGGTATTCTCGTTTGATGCTTTATTTTGGTTGACTTGGCGCATGCTCACACCATGTTATGACTATCCCAAGTCACCATAGCCTCAATGATCCTTTAGTTTTCGACTTGTAATATCACTTTATGCTTTAATTAATGTTGTTTTGTCGCTTTGCATGATTATGGCCATTATTGCTCTCTTACTTGGTCGCTCCCAGTCTTTTGCTAGCCTCCATAACCAAGTATGAGTCCCACTCATGCATCCAACTCCAAATAAAACCAAGTTATCCCAAATAGTCCACCATACCTACCTATTAGCATTTGCTATTCCAAGTATATTCCTGTTTTTATCTACCTTCCGAATTAAACTTGTTATGTGAAAATTAGTGATTAAAGCTCTCACGAACTTAATGGCACACTCTTACTTTCTTGCACTTAATAATCTTGAACCATTGTGTCATCTATGTTGTATATGCTTGCACTTATACGTTGGCGATTAGCAGAACCATGCTGTCATGGGGAACGCTTTCAACATTGCACCAGTACTTTGTACCTAGTTGATATCATGCTCTTTCGTTTATGGATGTCGTCAGTGTGAAATGAAAGGGGAGCTTGTAAGTCCATGGAGTTATGTATGTGTGTTAGAGAAATGCCTAGGCCACTGGTCTAATCCATGCCTAATCATGGTGGAAACCTGCAGCGTAACCATAATGAGCAATCTATGAAGCATTCTTCTTATAAAAAAAGAGATAGATATTGAGAAAAAGAGAAAAAGGAAAAAAGAGAGATGAGAAAATAGGAAAGAGAGAAAAAAGCACCATTTTCCCATGGTAAATAAGAAGATTGCTGAGATGCTCGTTGTCTGCTTGCCTTGTCATTTTGATATGGGGATTCTTCCGTATCATCGGGCAAGGGGTACCCCGTTGGTGGTTCTCTATGATACACATGTACTTACTATGACAAGAACTTACTGGTAACTAAACTTGAGTAGCATGAGGAGTGGCCCTCGTATTCAAGGGATATGAGATTTCCAACTTATACTTTGTCAAGCATATACTCCATAGTTTGTTCACTTTAACCTTAATCATTTCAAGATGCTTAAGATAGGGGTAATGAGAGCTGAAAGCTAATGAGTACCATAATTTTGGAAGCTCTTTATGAAACTTGAATCCCTGCTTCCTTCTATGAAGGCCTTTCTTTTACTTTTATGTTGAGTCTCCATCTTCTATCCTTAGGCACCAATTAAGAGAGCATAGTTTTCATTCTTAGTTTAATGTATATTCTCCCAAGACTTGTTGATTGATTCATAACTTTGATATTGCTTGTTCTTAAACTATTTGTATCTAGTCACCCTTATGAACTTTGAAGGTGTCTTATGCATTTATGTTTTGCTACACTATGAGGGACAAGCTGAATACCATTCTCATTGTGTTTTCTTTATGTGAAACAAACAAACGTCTTTCAAAGCATTGTTATTCATGAATCTTTTGTTTGTACCTTTTCATGCTACAACATAGTTGCTATGTCTTATTGTTAGAACTATATCTTTCATGTTCATGTTTAGAGTACATTGATCCCAGCTATTAATGCTTTTACAATAATGATGATCAAGAATGTGTTGGCTGCATGTCACCTCAAAAATTATATTGTTTTTATCATTTACCTATTCGAGGACGAGAAGGAACTAAGCTTGGGGATGTTGATATGTCCATAACGTATCTATAATTTTTGATGGTTTTATACTAATAATATGCTTTTGATACTCCTTTTTATATAAAGTTTATGATTTATTTGGACTAACCTACTAATAGTTGCACAAGTGCACAATATTCTTGTTTTACACTTTGATATGTAGGAATTACCAAGAATACAAGTGGAAACCTTGTTGGAGTCAAATTGGGATTTTCCAGAAATCTGTCTCAGAACTCTTTTTAAATATGGTCACGTCCCAGGTCGAAGACGGCGTCAAACAGAAAACTCTTCAACTACAAAGTTGTTGGACATTTCGTGATAAACATTCTGGACATAAAATTTAGCTGATTTTGAGTCCGGACGGGCCCGATAGGCCCGATTTACTGCAGCCCAAGATGGGGTGACGGGAATCCGAGAAGCTATATAAAGGGAGGAAACCTAATTCGTGGGAGACACCTCCAGCCACGAATTTGCAGCCACCAAAGCCACGTTTTTGCCTCCCCCATGGATCCCATCTCCATGGGGAAGGGCTCCCAAGAACCCATGAAGGAAGGGTGCTAAGGGGCGGTGCTCCCCTATGATACCGGCGGCGGGGAAGGAGTCCTCTGCGCCGCCGCCGCCTCTTCACCATCTTCAGCGCCATCTCCATCGTTGTTGCTAATTCCCATGATGATGAGGGAGTAGTTCTTCCTCGAGGCTAAGGGTTCTACCGATAGCTATGTGTTCATCTCTCTATATGCATGATCATATTGTGATCATGAGCTTTGTAATCAAGTAGATCTACCTTGCTACTCAAGTGCTTTAATAGATCTCTGTTGTCCCCATGTGTGTGAAAGTGACAGCATGCACACCATGATGGCAGTTAGGCTAGAGATTATAATTTCTTGTTATGAGTTATATTTGGAGTTGGATGTTTCTATGAAATTGTGGTGTTTGTTGGAACCATCTAGAGCTCAAGGTGACAGTGTGGGGTTAGCTAGATGGGGAAAGCGAACTTTCAGGTGTGTTGTTGTAGCCCTACCATGGATTAGAGTGTCCAACCGAAGAGTAGTTCGGAGTAGTATCATAAAGATAAGATATTTATATGAGAGTGTTCACTAGTGAAAGTATGATCCCTAGGCATTGTTTCTAAGCATTGAAACACCATGTGCAACTAGATCTGTTACATGTTTGCTTGCTGCCATCTTTATTTCAGTTTTCCTTTAGTCTCTTCCACGCCATCAAGATATTTTCCGGTACCGTTGTCTTATATCCATACCACTTGTATTTCACTATCTCTTCGCCGAACTAGTGCACCTATACACCTGACAAGTGTATTGGGTGTGTTGGGGACACAAGAGACTTCTTGTATCTTGATTGCAGGATTGCTTGAGAGGGATACCTTTGACCACTTCCTCCCTGAGTTCGATAAACCTTGGGTAATCTACTTAAGGGAAACGTGTTGCTATTCTACAAACCTCTGCACTTGGTGGCCCAACAACTGTCTACAAGAATAGAAGTGCGTAGACATCAGACCTCGTCGGCCGGCACCGGCCGCTAGACCAGGCCTTCCATCGAAGGGAGGTAGCCCTCATCGATGAGCTCTTTCGTGTGCTCTGCGAGAATATCAGAGCCCCTCCACACTCCCTTGTAGGAGTCAACATCCTCTTCCACGGCTTTGAGCGCCTCTCATTTTTGGTCGTCAGTAGTGGTTTCCACCATAGCAGTGGCGGGAACGACCACCCCCTCCGGTGGCACGAAGACTCCCTGAGATGGCCCCATGGATGCCTCAGGAGCTACCGCCCTTGAGGGGATATCGCTGCTGCTCACCATTGGAAAGGATGGAGGGGAAGAGGAGGAAAGAATTTCTCTGCTAGGGTTTTCTTGCTGATAGCTCAAATGGTCACGCATCGAGAGGAAGAAGACGATGCGGGGAGAACATAGGTGAAAGATTTATCTTCGGTCATAGTAACAATTTATAACCCCTAGCATCAAGATTCATGCACAGGAAATTTAATGGTTGCAGCGTTGAAAATGTGTGTGCGAGCATGTGCAGTAATTTCGTCACGTCCCCCGTGTGCCGCTTAAACGTTTCGGATTTTACACGCAGGAAAATCGCTAATGATTAAATTGCTGCCATATGTGAGTTTCTACCGTTGTAATGGAGTAGTCACGTCTGAATATTCCACTGTAGGTGGATACAGTCCGACTCTAGAAGAGAACACTTGGAGAATCTCCGGCTTACATATTGAAGATGGAGAGGATTGCAGGGTTCTTTGGGAGAACTTCGAGATATTGCTTAACAAATTGCTGGTGTCACCTAGATGGAGCATTCAAGTCCAAAGGGCAAGAAGGCGCAAGATCTCAAAGTCCTTCGGGGGCTACTATTGGGGATATGATAAATGGGTATCACCACTGCATGTCTCTAATCTAGATAACCTAGGTGGCCCATAGTTGGTAGCAAGGCCCATGGCCTGCTGGGCGTCCTAGTTAGATGGATCCAGAAGGGAGGCTAATGCCGGAAGAAGGAAGGCTACGGTGCAGTTACCAACCAACCCGGAGCCTTAGAGTACAAGACACGATGACTAGTTAGTATTAGTATAGGACTTTGTAACCTATCCTACAAGGTCCTTTCCCTGTAGCCCTGGGTTCTGGCGTCTTTATAAGCCGAACATGTGGGAGCCTTTAGGGCACAATTCATAACACCTCGCACAGTGAACCGATCTCTGTAACTCGGCGTATTGCCATTATAGTGATTTATAGCAGAAGTAGGGTTCCGCCATCGTTGTGGGACTCGAACCTGGGTAAGCTGTGTTACCGCATACCCATCAACTCACTGCCTTACACCACCTCTCTAAACACGCTCTGTGAGGACCCCTCCATGGCATAGTCATCGGCAATACCACGGCAACTGCATCAATTTGACTCTCGGCTCACTAGAGCAATTTATTTTGAATATTCAAAAAAACATGTTTTCAAAGTGTTAAAAAGTTCTAAAAAAATATGTACATATTTGAAGTGATGTATACTTTAAGTGTGCCAATTCTCATTCCAAAAAATTGTATATTCTAGGATACACAAAAAAGAAAAAATAGATCTAGGTGTGAACAATGCACCTTATGTGCATTTTTTCGAGCATTTTTTATAGTCCCCTGAAATTAATACCGGCCGTCTATTTCTCTCAATCCAACGGGTAGCCTAAGATGGTACTCCAGTGGAAACACCAAGGAGTAACATATAAAAAAATAGTGGAGTATGTGAGTTCAAGGGTAAATTAGTCATGTTAGCATTTATTGCGTTTGGAAAATTATCTATCGGTCTTTTTGATCCACATTATCCCGTGGAAAGAGGTAGAGATTGGGGGCACATTGTGGAGCTATATAAACAGAAACTTTAGCAGAGCTATGTGTAACTAGGGGGAGAGGGGGGAAGGCATCCCCCAAAACTTTCATAATATATGTTTACCCCTACGATTTTCTGGACTAACTCTGAAACACATTACATAATATTACATAGTAGATAGGCCCACCGTTCGGTGGTTGCTCTAGGGCCCCAAATAACATAGGAGTGTCTTTGCATCACCAGCGGTGGAACATGCCAACAACAGCACTGGTGGAGGCACATACCAAAATCTCATTCTAGGCGGCTAACGGGGGGTAACCTCGGCAATGCCCATGGTTAATGGACTTACGGTTTCGTGGAAAAGAGAGCACTGTGGATTTCGTCGGCTTATTAGACAAACAAGGGAGTCGAAGTCGTATGATTATTATGGAGAATATGATTACAAAGCCATTGGTTCACTAGTTGAGATCTAGCTCACGTCTGATTGTAGGTTGCTAAAAGCTAAGATCCTTCACCATTGGCTCCAACAGCCTTTATATGAGAGGCTGGGTCTAGGATCCGCATACGGATAGGTTACATGTTATGATTACAACACTAGTATTATGGTGGTTTGTACTTCTTTCTTTATTGCCAAGACATTCTTTTCTCTGTCAGATACTTCCTGGACTCTCTTACTCTTCTCAGGATTTGTGGGCCGTAGGCTTTCGTATGCCTAGGGTATCTAATCAAAAGGACCTAATAAGTCATACCCATGTTAGTATCCCCTGAGACTCCATCCGAATCATTGATTTGGGTTGAGTCTCAAAGAAATTTTCAGCTGTAAGCCGAAGATTCCTGCAAGCAAATAATTTTAATATTTTCATGTTTTCACTATCATAGGGATTTGGTATAACGAGCCTAATGCTTCCGACAGATCAGGAATCAGTTAATTGCGCTTGGGCAAAAACACCGTGAACCTACATCAAATTCAAATTCCCAGGCTTGAACTTGGTATATGCTTGCATAATTCAATTCGAGCCACGGAGGTCTTATTGAATATTGAATTCTAATGTTTTATTTCGAGTACCCAATGCGTTCGTCAGGATTTTTCATCATATCGTGGATACGTATAAAATACTGGCAGAGCACATTCTTGTGCGGTTACCAGGCCTCACGGGATAGATCCTAGGGTCTTATCTTCATGTCATGGACACGGCATTCAAACATGTTATCATGGCGGACACGGTCTGGGAATTTTAAAATTTTCATTGACTGCCTTGTTTGGCTGTTGGGATTGCTGAAGTTGTTAGCTTATTTTCATCGGGTGTGATATAGGCGCTCCTGATGGGAGTAAATGTTTGAAGATACATTCATATGGGCATCACGTCCTAACATAGAGATGATGCAACACATCTATCTTATACACCAGAATGGAAAACTCCAAGCAATCTAGAATTAAGAATTAACAAAGCATAGCCTTAAGTACTTTGAAATGATGTTTGGATAATGAATATGCTACCTTGACCAAACAAGATTATCAAGTTGTCACAAGATAATTATAGAGCATGAATTCACTTAATACCTAGTGAGGTAACAAAAAGGTAAAAATCATAGTAGATCATAAATTTGTTGTCACTATTCAATCACTTCAACCATGTTACTCCATCTAATACACACTTCTCCCACACATGTTCTTGCATACAAGTTGGATCAAAACAAGTAATTAAGAACAGGATACATGATATGTATCTATCAATGCATCTTACACATAATTAGGTTCCAATCTCATATATCAAATCATAGAATAAAGATCGACCACATAGGAATTACATATAAGACCATACTCATGTTGGGCAGCTCATATGGTACTAGATCTATGAAGAACAAGAGAGAAATAGATCAAGCTACTTCAACAAACTCGTAGTCCAGAGGTAGACTACTCCCTCTTCATCATAGTGTTGATCTTGGAGATGTTGGAGAAGGCAGAGATCCCTCCGACGGTGGCGGCGGCGGAGTTCCCCCATCTAATCTTTGCTGGTTCTGACTCCTTTTTGGTGTTTCTGTGTTTCTGCAGCAGTATCCTCGAGGATGCCTCGTGGGACCCTTTATATATGAGTTCTTATATCAAACCAAGTCCGTGGGCGAAAGATTGAAGTGAATCGAACGACCGAGTGCCAAAAGAGGTAGGGTGGCGCGTGCACTAGGGTAGGCCGCGCCACCTACCCGCTTTTAGACCTCTAGGACCCTCTCGTGAGATCCAAGCACTCTAGATCATCACTCTTTGTGGAATATTGGCCTTCTCATATTCCTAACTCTATTTGACTATGTTTAGGTCCCTGAAAGATAAAAATACACAAAATAGGGTTTTCCTATCCTGTAGAGTTATAACTAAAATAAAGGGGGTCATTATTAAATCCCCAAAAAACAGTATAAAACTTGGATATTATATTATATATGTTGCAAATATGTGGGAATATGTATCAATAAACTAAAAAGTTCATGTATGCATTTTACATGCATTAGCAATGCAGAAAAATCCCTGCGGTGATTTGCTACCCACGCGACAAAACACAACAAAAACCACCCCGCTTGATGGCTCGTGATGCACCAACACTTGCGTGATGGTCCCTGACACCTCAACGACCGTTTGACAACTCGCGAAGCCAGACTCCTATGCGATGGACCACGATACTCGAGGCCACATGCGACAAAAGGACAAACCGAAAGGAAAATGACCCCATGCACCAATCTTGAGACAGGCAGAAAATCGATGGACCACAACCTAGCTTCTATGACCTAAGCTAAATCTCAGCTATATTATAATTAGCAATCTCCCCTTATTGTGGCGGATCGGAGCCCCTTGGCCCCCCTATTTATAGTCGATATGCAATCAATATTCTAAATTCATACTGAATTAGTGATCTTTACAATATTTTCAGGAAATTGTGCCATGTGTTAGTTTTGGGGCACGAGGGAGGAATACAGTAGGGTAGTATTTTATTTTAGAAATAGGATTAGGTATAAATGGCCATGAGTGGTGTCGTGGTGTGGAACATGACAGTACCATCGGGGATGGCATGAGAGGGGCAATCAGGATGCTATCAGTGGCTACTCGCAACGGGTTGGGCACAGATACTTTAGACCCAGCAATGTACCTAGGTTCGGAGCCCTCTTGTCCAGGTAGTGATGAGTGCATATTTTCATCATGTTTTACATTATTATTTTGCATTGTATATGTAGGATCTTGGTATTTTATGGCGCTCACGCGCATATTTTATGTCTGTTTTCACTAGGATAAGGACAGATGATGGATCCAATGGATACAATTATTGAAGCAATTGTACTATGGAGAAAAGGAGTCAAACACAACGTAAATCACTTATTTGGGAAATATTAATAATACCAGAAGAAAACCAGAAGCGAACAAGGGAGGAAGAAGGTTCAACGACCAACTATACAGTCGGAGAAAATATTCTGGCCGTATAGCTCCGGCCGTATAGCTGGCTCCACCTCCGCCTTGTCAAATAGTTTCACCCCATGCAATTGGTTCGAGGAGACGACATACAGAACTCCTAGAAATCGCAGAAACCTCACCTACGAAAGGCATCTAGAGGGGAACTCATCACCAAGGGATCCATCTTCGCCCTACGCAGATCCAGGAGGCTAAGGCATCGATCTTTATCATCCATCGTTGCATCACCGCATCTCCATCCATCCCATCTACATCTTGTCTAGATCTTGTTGTAATTCCTATACTCGTTGTGGATTTATACAAGTACTATTCATCTATGATTATTTCCATTACCATTGCCATGATGTTGATTGCCTCCATGTCTGAGTAGATCTTTAGTTCTTGGGGAGATGGAGAAACCCTAGTATGAGATTGAAATAAGGTAAAGTCTATTATGATATTCATCGCTGTGATCATGTGTTAGATTTTCTACATCTTGATGTTGAGAGAAGTCGACGTCTCAATATTTGCCTCTTGTGGGGACTTGATGGAGGAAAATACTTGTTGGTATATGGAGGTGTGATAGCACTTACAGTGACTATAAAGATGTTGGCACCCCTTACGTATCGACTTGGTAAATCGAGGAAACTCACGGAACACTATCCATGCCATGGGATACGTCCTACAGGATTATGTCCCTTAATAGCAGAGTAATTCGATTGATGTTGATTGTTGTCTGCTGTGGTTATGAGGATGATGTGTGCAGCCGTTGCTGGCTAATCGTCCATATACGGAGTTCCTCCCACACATACATAGTTGAGAATGTTCATGATGATAATCTTTATCTTAGATCTTTACAATACTAGTGGTGTATCCCCTACTCCTTGAGAACACCTTTTCCTACTGCAGTTCCAATCTCTTTTACATATGTGATACTTACTTTCTGTACTCAGTTTTTACTTTACTTTATTATTGCTCTTATACCCAAAACCCAAAAACACCTTTTTACACAATAATCGCATTTTATCTTATCACTTAGAACTTTATCTAGCATTTCTATCGTAATATTTATTTCAAGAGTTATTAGACTACAGACTCCTTCTCCCTGTGGGATCAATATCTTTATTTCGAAACTAGCTACAAACGATCTTTGCTCTTGCAGTCATCAAGCTATTTTATAGCACCGTTGTCGGGGAGCTAAGCACTGTAGGTCTCTTAGTTTTTGGTTATTTATTTTTGTCTTGCTAAATTTTGTTTTGAGTTACAGGTTTCCACCAACATGATGGAGTTTGAGCATATGACTAGTGCTAACCCACTCAACCACTTTGGGAAGCCCTATGATATTTATAAAAGAGACAACTCCAACGAGAAGACAAGGGGGTTTGAAATAAATCCTCTACTGCTTAGTATTCTACATAAGAAGCAATTTACTGGAGATGAAGAAGATCCTGATCCATATGAGCATATTACATGTTTCAAAGATATATGTGGCACTTTTCTGTTGACGGGATATACCGCCGATGAGGTAAGGGTTAAACATTTTAGTCAAACTTTGACAAGTACAGCTCTCTCATGATATAGATCTCTACCCCCTGAAGCCACTACTACTTGGGATAATCTAGCTTGTGAATTTCTATCAAAATATTATCCATTATCAAAATCTTTTGGAATCAGACATCTTATAATGACTTGGAAGAATCGTGTTAATGAAGGACTAGTAAGAGCTAATATTAGATTTAAAGATTTACTACGACTATGTCCTCATCATGATTTGCCTGAACAGTATTACTACATATTTTTATGGCGGTCTAATTGAACCTAATAAAATTGAACTAGAGTCTTTCACTGAAGGAGCCTTTATGAATCTTTCTATACCTAAAGCTTGGGCTTTACTTAATAGAATTCGTGATCATAGACTTTCATGGAATTTTGGGTTAGGAAGTGAAGGGGGCATAGAAATAGAGCATGATTGTATTCATGACTAGAATAAAAAAGGCCATGTTAAAGAATTACCTAAAGAACTTTATTTAGATTCAGATCTTGTGTTGCAAGTTGTTAAAGCTTTTACAGAAGAGATATTAAAGCTCCAAAGGAGGGTCCAGTCAAGTATGATCCACCACCTGAACCAGAAAAGAAAATAGAAGATAAATCAACACTGGCCTCCGTAGAACCAATATATGAAGTGCCTTTCCCTAACACTGCACAAAAGCATATTTATGAATATGAGTAGGTCAAAGCAGTACAGGAAAAGAGGGAAGACGAAAGCATGCCAGGAGTCAAGGAACACCTAGAAGAAACCAAAGATGAAGAGGTAAACAAGGAAGCAATTATGGATATGTACTCACATTGTAACATAGTTGAACTTGATGTAGAGACTTCCATATTGGTTGAAGGTAAAACAAATGTAAAATATGTGGGTAAGCCTATTCTTCCCTAAAAATTTAAAGAAACATCTCATTATGGTTTATGTGATCTTGGCACCAAACTTAATGTTATATCTTATGATTTCAACCTAGAAATAAAAGAAGAAATAGAACCGGTTACAATTGAAAATACTGATATGGCAATTATGTTAGCCAATAAGAACCTTAGAATTCCAATGGGAGTAGTTGACAATGCAACTGTCACAATTGGCAACAAAAACTTTCCTATCGATTTTGTAGTTGTTGATATGCCAGTTGACACTCTTTGCCCTATTATATTTGGAAGAAACTTTTTGGGTGATATAGGTGCCTATGTTAATTTCAAGAAGGAGATTGTGACTCTTAAGCTTGGGGGAACGAAAAACAAATTCCATTTTTCCAAATTTAAAGACATGCCTCCACAAATATAAGAAGAAGAGGAAGAGAGAATTATTGAGAAATGGCGTATCTTTTCTTAAGTAATCAAGAAGAAGAAATAAATGAAGATCCAGATTATGAAGAGATAGTTATGGAGGACAAGTCCCTAGAAGAACTAGAAGATGAATTCGATTTACTTCCCATTTTGGGACCTCCAACTGATGAGGCTTTTGAAGAGCCAGAAAAGAGAGGGGATGAAGAATTACCACCCCTAGAGTTGAAGACTCTACCAGAAAGTCTTAAATATAGGTTTTTAGATGATACTAATAAATTTCCTATTATTATTAGTGCTAAACTTTCAGGAGAAGAAGAAGAAGAACTCATGAAGATACTAAAGGAGCATCGCCAAGCCTTTGGGTACTCAATGGATGACTTGAAGGGCATTAGTCCCATGATAGCCGTCCATCGAATATTCATGGAAGAAGGAGCAAAACCAGTTGCAAAATTCAATAAAAGACTGAAGCCTGAAATGAAAGAAGTGGTAAGAAATGAAATTGTACGCCTATTGGACGTAGGTATAATCTATCCTGTTAAAGAAAGTGAATGGGTAAGTCATGTTCACTGTGTTCCTAAGAAAGGCGGTTTTACTGTTGTTCCTAATGAAAAAAATGAATTGATACCTACTAGAACTGTTGTTGGGCATAGGATGTGCATAGACTTCAGGAAATTAAACAAAGAAACTAGGAAACATCACTATCCATTACCGTTCATAGACCAAACTTTAGAAAGGTTAGCAAACCATACTCATTTTTATTACTTGGACAGATACTCTGGTTTCACTCAAATAGCTGTTCATCTGAATGACCAACTTAAAACAACTTTCATAAGTCTTTATAGTTTACATGCTTACCGACGTATGCCCTTTGGCTTATGCAATGCACCAGCTACTTTTCAAAGATGCATGACTGCTATTTTTGCTGATTTTATAGAACTTATAATGGAAGTATTCATGGATGACATTTATGTCTATGGAACTTCGTTTACTATTTGTTTAGATAATCTCAAAAGAGTTTTGTAGCGTTGTGAAAAAACTAATCTCATTCTAAAATGGGAGAAGTGTCATTTTATGGTCAAAGAAGGTATAGTCCTTGGACACCAGGTATCAGGTAAGGGAATTGAAGTTCATAGAGCTAAGGTTGAAGCAATAGAGAGAATGCCACCACCCAGGGATATTAAAGGTATAAGAAGTTTCCTTGGTCATGTGGGTTTTTATAGAAGGTTCATTAGAAATTTCTCTAGAATATCTAAACCTTTGACAAACCACTTGCAGAAGGGAATGGGATTTAATTTTGATGATAAGTGTCTTGAAGCCTTTGATAAACTTAAAAATGCTTTATCTCGTGCTCCAATTATAAAACCACCTATATGGGATACAACCTTTGATTTAATATGTGAAGCTAGTGATGATGTTGTAGGAGTAACTCTAGGACAACATATTGGTCGTAGATTTAATATTATACATCATGATAGTAGAAATCTCAATGGGGCTCAAAATAACTACCCTAAGGAAGAAAAGGAACTTTTTGCTGTATTTTTCTCGTGTGATAAGTTTCGTTCCTATATAGTTGATGCAAAGGTAAGAGTTCAAACAGATCGTGATGGCTTGAAAGAACTCCTTGAAAGGAAAGACCACAAGCCAAGATTGATCTGTTGGATTCTTTCACTTCAAGAATTTGAGCTGCAGATTATGCAGAGGCAAGAAATAAAGATCTTAGATGCAGTGTCCATGTTTTCCCCACAAGACACCAATATTATTTAGAGGAACTTTAGTCCTGGTGATTTTCGTTTATGGGAATTATTCAATGAACTAAAGTTAATTCCCCCAAAAGATTAGGAGTCGTTGTTGTGGGATCAATTCTTCATCCCCGAATAAGCAAATGGTAAGTGCAAGGTAAGTGTTCTTACCCAAATAACTGTTTTTTTTCACAAATTTTACTCCTAAAAATTCTGCCTTTGAAATCCTTGTGTTTTTCTGAAGTTTTAGATGGGTTTTACCAACTATATGGGTGGAGCTATATGACCAGAGAGGGATCTCCCACCGTATAGTTCGTCGTTAAAGTCTCTGTATCATCTTCGTGAAATTGTTTTCGCTATCTGATCCTATACGGTCGCAACTATACGACCGGAGCAAAAATTCTGGCTATATAGTTGGTTGTTAAACTCTCAGATAGTTTTGATTTTTTGGTGTCTGTATCTATACGGTCGCAACTATACGACCAAAGGAAAATTTCTGGCCGTATAGTTGGTTGTTAAACTCTCAGACACTTTTGATTTTCATGTTTGTATCTATACGGTCGCAACTATACGACCAGAGCAAAAATTTCGGCCGTATAGTTGGTCATTAAACTCCCAGACACTTTTTCATTCGATATTTTGTTTATTCATCTAAAAAAACCTTTGTTGTCGGTTTTGAGTCATGATTTAATCGACCTAGACTCGAGATATTTGGAAATATCTGCCCGAAACCAACTATATGGCCGGACCTATAGGGGCCGCGCCCGTATAGTTGGTTGTTACGCGGCAGGACACTTCCAAATCTGTGATTTCTTTTCCTGTTTTGTTCGGATTCTTTTCTTGGGCGACAATTTGGTGTTTCTCGTGAGTTTTACCGACCTCTGACCCCCCTTATATACCGCCATTGTATTTCTCTCTAATCATAATCTCCAAGAACAAATCCAGCAATGCGCTATCCCATCCTAGGCTGTGGTAAATCCATGGGGCTCATTTCTCCTTCCAGGGACCACTCTAGCAGCCCGTCCATGGAGGAAAATGACGAGGAGGTGGAGAGGTTTATCCCGAAGTATAAGGAGTACATTGAGCCAAGCTACTTCAACAATGATTCCGATGATGATGTGGTTGACGTCTACATCCGCCGCGACGATCAATTGGGCAGTGATGAAGAAAGCTCAACGAGAGAGAGAAGATCGCAAACCACATGGAAAAGGGCGTGTGGAGGCGGTCAAGCTCATCACCAAGGATCAAAGGCCGCACACGCGTAAGGAATTATCTAATATTGGTGCAGGTGCTAGCAAGGGAGCCGAGGTACCATTTCCGAAGCCAACCATTGGTGCTCGTATGAAGGTCAAGCCTGAAGAAGAGTGGAGGTACGGTTTCCACTTCCCCGATCCATCAATTATGGATGAGGAAGAAGAAGTTGTCCCCAGGACCAAGGAACGTGTGCGAGCATTGGAGATATATCAGAAGCAGGAGCTACTCCATCGCGTCGAAGTCCGTCACCGTCTCAATGAGATGGGGAAGAAGGAGGACCTCCTTCCATTGGTGACCAAGCTCGCAGATAGAGTGGACACTCTGCAATCTGATCTCCATAGGTGCTACAGACGCATAACTACTTTGGAGGATACCAACAAGAAGCTACGCATCGCGGTATTACATGCCATGGCACCACGTTGATCTACAACAATCACGGTATCAAATAATCGCAGGGGATTATTTGATCCCGCCTGGTTTGGTTCAAAGCTTGGGGAGATCTTTAAGCCCTTGTAATCTATCTTAAAAGTTTTATTACTATTTTCGCATTAGTTCAAACTATAAATAAAGTTTGCATCATTAGAATTCCCTTTAGGAATAGTCTATCCCTTTTACGAAATTCCAAGTTTATTATTATATATGGAGCAATATTGAGTTTGTGTTTGCTTTATTGCTATATGAATGACTTGAGTATGATTTTACTTGCACTTGATGATAGCAATAGGAGTCTTCCACACCATTAGTATTAATGGAACACATAAAGATAATTAAGTCAATATGTTGTAAGTCTATGGTTTGATTTACAAAAAAAAATTATCTAAACAGTTGTGTTGAAAAAGAAACCCTGAACAAAGGGAAATAAAAGTGTTATCCAAATAGAGTAAGAACAAGTCGAGGTAGAATCTCCAAGTTATAAGAATGCTTCATATATAGTTGGAATTTGGTAATTGAGATCGTTAAACTTTGAATTCCTACATGAAGTCGAATGTGTGGCTAGCTCCTTTGCACAGCACTTAAACAAAAGTGTGAGCATATATATAAAAAAGAAAAGAAAGGAAAGAAGAAAAAGAGCGAATGTGCAAAGAGAAATTAGGCATATACTGTATTGTAGTCAGACAAAGAAACACTTTCGAGATCTTGAATCCCAAGTGAATACGTTGATCCTAAAAACACTTGGGGCTACCTCGTTAAGTCATTCGGTTGAACTAGATTCTTTTACATTATGTTGAGATTCATCTTTTATGAACTATTGATCACTAAGGTGTGGAAGCCTTATAATAATATTAGAATGTTTCGAGTAAGGTACTATTCAATGAACTTATTCCTATGTATCGTACATGATAAACACATGCTGCAATTGCCTCATTTATTTTATCGACTCAACTTCATGAATATGAGGATCACATCCATTAAGATAGTGCTTGCTCGGGATGAGCAAGAGTCAAAGCTTGGGGAAGTTGATGAGTGCATATTTGCATCATGTTTTACATTATTATTTTGCATTGTAGATGTAGGATCTTGATATTTTATGGTGCCTGCGTGCACATTTTATGTCTATTTTCACCAGGATCAGGACAGATGATGGATCCAATGGATACAATTATTGAAGCAGTAGTACTATGGAGAAAAGGAGTCAAAAATAATGTAAATCGCTTATTTGGGAAATATTAATAATACCAAAAGAAAACCAGAAGCGAACAAGGGAGGCAAAAGGTTCAACGACCAACTATACAGTCGGAGAAAATATTCTGGCTGTATAGCTCCGGCCGTATAGTTGGCTCCACCTCCGCCTTGTCAAATAGTTTCACCCCGTGCAATTGGTTCGAGGAGACGACATACAGAACACCCAGAAATCGCAGAAACCTCACCTCCGGAAGGCATCTAGAGGGGAACTCATCACCAAGGGATCCATCTTCGCCCTGCGCAGATCTGGGAGGCTAAGGCATCGATCTTTATCATCCATTGCTGCATCACCCCATCTCCATCCATCCCATCTACATCTTGTATAGATCTTGTTGTAATTCTTATACTCGTTGTGGATTTATACAAGTACTATTCATCTATGATTATTTCCATTACCATTGCCATGATGTTGATTGCCTCCATGTCTGAGTAGATCTTTAGTTCTTGGGGAGATGGAGAAATCCTAGTATGAGATTGAAATAAGGTAAAGTCTATTATGATATTCATCGATGTGACCATGTGTTAGATTTTCTACATCTTGATGTTTAGAGAAGTTGACCTCTCAATATTTGCCTCTTGTGGGGACTTGATGGAGGAAACTACTTGTTGGTAGACGGAGGTGTGCTAGCACTTACAGTGACTATAAAGCTGTTGGAACCCCTTACGTATCGACTTGGGAAAATGAGGAAACTCACGGAACACTATCCATGCCCTGGGATACGTCCTACGGGATTATGTCCCTTAATAGCGCAGTAATTCGATTGATGTCGATTGTTGTCTATTATGGTTATGAAGATGATGTGCACAGCGGATGCTGCCTAATCTTTATACGGAGTTCCTCCCACACATACATAGTTGAGAATGTTCATGATGATAATCTTTATCTTAGATCTTTACAATACTAGTGGTGTATCCGTTACTCCCTGAGAACACCTTTTCCCACTGCAGTTCCAATCTCTTTTACAAACGCGATACTTACTTTCTGTACTCAGATTTTACTTTACTTTATTATTGCTCTTATACCAAAACCCAAAAACACATTTTTACACAATACTCACATTTTATCTTGTCACTTAGAACTTTATCTAGCATTTCTATCGTAATATTTATTTCAAGTGTTATTAGACTTTAGACTCCTGCTCCCTGTGGGATCGATATCTTTATTTCAAAACTAACTACAAACGATCTGTGCTCTTGCAGTCATCAGGTAGCACTCTTACTCCTACAAGGATCTACTATATGGGGAGCAGATGCTCAATACAAGTGCTCCTTGAGCTGTTTCCCTAGCTGATATCAAGAGCCACAGGAAGATCAACTACTTCACTTAGCGATTCTAGCTAACTTTAACTTGTGGATCCTTACCTAGAACCCTGGCACTACCCGTCCTTATATACTGGTGGAAGGGTGCGCTCAGCAAGGAGCGTCACCCCTCCCGTACCTTTGGCCAACGGATCCGAGGTGACTGGGTAGAGGTGGCCACCCAGCCGGCTCTCCTGGCTCCCGGCTAGACGGGCCAGCCAGGAAATCTTGA
This sequence comes from Avena insularis, assembly GCA_023614405.1. NCBI lineage: Eukaryota > Viridiplantae > Streptophyta > Magnoliopsida > Poales > Poaceae > Avena > Avena insularis. The sequence continues at coordinate 96,686,162 of CM042686.1, forward strand.
TGCGGACCGGGTGAAGCATATCACCCGGCTGTGGTTCTTTGTCTTGTGGCCATCCATCCAGATCTCTTTGGAGCCGGGCAGTAGAGCCTAGCTTGGCCTACCGGGGGTCATCCCCCGACAAGTGGTGTGCATTTACCAAAGTTGAGTTCCAAAAAAGGGAAAAACATGGAGTTGCTAAAGCGCTAGGAGAGATAAAAATATCTTGTCCTGATGATCTGCGTTTGATTGTGTGACATCTAGATCTCTCAACGACACCTCTTTTCAACCAAACATGATTCGTGTAATAGCCAAAATAAATAGATTTTGTCTCAGCATATTCATGGTGCAAAAGCGTCTCGTCTGCTGCTAGGATTTTTGTACTAGACAAATGGAACTTATTTTTGGGAAGATAGGTACATATATAATGCGTGAGTTTTGAGTTTAGTTAGTATCTTGGATCAAGCGAGCAGATTGCTCAAATCTAGACAATTAGCAAAAGCATAAGGCAGTGGTGACAAGATATATTTGGAAGTGACATCTATAGATAGCATGCAACTTTGTCTCTGGATAACACTTCTAAGAGTGCATGCATTCCTTGTTGCACGTGAATGAAGAGATAAACAATACCACGTCAAAAGTATGTTGCTTCCTCAGGTCAAGCTAGTGGTCACAAGATATATTTAAAAGTGTCATATATAGATAGCATGGAATTTGTCTTTGGGGTAACACTACTAAGAGTGCATGCATGACTCGTTGCATGTGAATAAAGAGATAAATAATACCACGTCAAAAGTACGTTGCTTCCTCATTCATGTTTTATTATAAAAGCGTCTTGCCTTTTACTAGCTTTTGGAATGGTGACAAGTTTTGTTGGGAAATGGTAACCTACGTCATGTGAACACACGCCCTCAACAAAAGAGTGGCCACATTTTTTGATTTCTACAATGTTCAGCACAGTAGGGTTGTCAGCTCCTCGATTAGATTTTATATATGTTGCTACTTTTATGAATAAATTTGATCAAATCTAAAGATATCTGACTTAATATAAACGTAGAAGTACACTTATTTAAGGACTCGGATGGAGTATGTTTCTTCTGCTAGTTTTATCGACTGATATGTTTGTTGCAACCTTTAGCAAATAATGCTCATATGAAAATGTATTATAATTAGCATTAATTAGATCAGTTATGGAGCGATGGCATCTCGTCTGGCATTACCATAGCGAAAAGCAATTCCCTAAGCATGAAGGAGTTTAACGGAAAATTAGTCTTATGTCTCTTCTCTATCTCTTTTTTTACTCATTACAATTAGAACCGTTGGACATGCCTTTATATCCCCAAATTTATCACTTGGAAAATTATTCTATTAAGCACTATTTTATATAACTTTGCGAGTTACATGGAGAAAACCATGGTACCAGTAACAAATTAAGCTAGCATTGAGACTATTCTCAAAGTTTTTCTCTTCTACTGATGCTTTATCAAGCACAATTCACATTTCATCCATTGGATCGGTCCAATATAAGATACACACATATATAAAATATAAAGAAGAAAATTAAAATCAAGTCGCCAATTCTCATTTTATCTTATCAAGCTCTATTATACACACACATTATAATAACTCTAAGTCTGACAAAGAACAAAGACAAAATGAAACAAGAAGAGTATACTTATCTCATCATGGTTCCTATATACAACTTCGACATTAGTTCAGCCCCCCTTTGTATAGTCGTGAAAATACCAACAGGTGATTCAAATCCTTCTACACCCTTACACCTCTCAAAGATATATGCATGTCTGATCATAGGATGTCAGCAAAGGTGAAGAAAATGCTATTCGTGTCGTGTCCACCATTGTTGGCACTTCTTCTCTCACTCCGTTCGGTGCCGGCGAGCCACCATCTCGCATCTGTCTCTCTCTGCGCTGCTCCTCCATGATGTAGTCATCCCGACACTCTGGCTTGCAGAATCCTATCTCGCCTCTGCAACACAACATAAAGCTGCGTTTACATTTCTTCGATGCTACCAAGAAGTGCTGAGTTGACACGACTGATCGCTTACCTATACATGTAGACGGCGGCACCGCCGATCCAGTTAGAGCAGAGGCCGCAAGAGAGTATGGTGGCTCGGAATGGTCTCCCGTGGCCAAAGCAGACGCTCGGTAGTGCCATCTCAAGGATGTCGCGGGCTCCGGAGTGGATCAGCGGCCCCACGATGCGTGGGTGCGCCGCGGCCGATTCCATGACAGCCAAGAGAATCCCGATGCCAGCACTCTCTGGGTTGTAGCGGTAGGCGTTCGGCGACTGTGGCGCTCGACGCAACCACCTCAGCAACGAGCCTAGTGATAGAGCCATGGAGCGCCAGGATGACGGCTTGGCCTCCAGGTTGCACGACAACGACGTCCTGCTCGCTGGCATTTCCATGGCATGTGCGGTCAGGTGGCAGGGTATGTGTCTATGGATTTATAGAGCGTCAGGAGGTGTGTGCGTGGGCGCTTGTGCGTGTGTGTGTGGGTGTGTGAAGGAGTAGGGGGGTTATATAGATCATTCAGATTTCACGATGTATATAAACCTTTGAAAGCAATTTTCCTTTCGGGGAGGTATTTTTCCTGGGATCATTTTCCTTGCTTGACTACCTCCTCAAAACCACGAGATTTCTTCTCGATTCGAGCCGAAATTGAACGGTTTCCTCTGAAATTCCAGCGATATTCCTACATAAAGAGACAAGGAGTACAATTTTTTGAAAGTGATAACATAGATCCGAACTGTTTATGAGAACTTGCTACCTAAATATTCACCCTACTATAAAAATTCAAAGGATTTTGATTTTAGAAGAGAATATTACCTCGCCTCTGAGCACGACTCTCATCGACACTCCTCTCGAAGGCACACCTACGTTAATTGTTTAGCTTAATTGTATTTTACTTATTATGGCGGATCTGAGCCACTTCTGAACCCGTCGTCCCCCTCTTTATAGCCGGTGTGCAATAAATTTCCCGAATATACACGCAACTAAGTTGCGTGTCGTCGATGGGGTGTGAGGGAGGAACGGGAGTGCCATTTTTAAGTGGAGAGGGGTAATTACATGTTAAGAGCATTCACCGAAGTCTGGTCCCGAAAAGGAAGAACCCTGAGTTGCTAAAGCATGATGAGAAATAACCATATCATGTCCCGATAATCCTGGTTTGCTGACATTACATCTAGATCTCTATACTCCAGTTCTTCTCGACCAAACATGTTTCATCTCTCATAGCCGAAATAATCAAATTTTGTCGCAATTAATGTCTGCAATGGTGCAAAAGCGCCCATCTATTACCAACATTTTCTACTACACGATGACAACTAATTTGGGGAAAATAGGCAAGTGAAAATGCATATAATGGTTGCATTTAATAAAAAAATTCCATTGACAAAAACATTTACACACGTCAATTTTCTGCATGCCGGCACTGGGTTATACTCCCTCCGTTTCAAAATATAAGATGTTTTGGATTTATGAAAGGAGTGTATCTAGACCACTTTTAGTGTGTAGGTTCATCTAGATTTGGAGTGAACCTACATACCAAAAAGGGTCTAGGTACACTTTTTTCACAAAGCAAAACATCTTATATTTTGAAACGGAGGGAGTAGGAGGAAACATATTTCAAGAAAGAGAGGATGGAGTTAACTAAAGTACCCTGCATTGAATTTCCAAAAAGGAAGAATCAAGAGCTCCCCGCAAAAAAAAAAAGGAAAACAAGGAGAAGAAAGTGTCAAGAGCTGCATCTACATTTGCATGGACACGTATGCCCTATCTTGATTCTGCCTTCTTTGAGATCCTGCGTGAGGAGATTGAAACATATCATGTCCCGACATCCACATCTCCCAACTGTGTGCATCTCCATTCGCTTGGACACGTACACGCCTCATCTCGGCGCGAAAGTAAACAGATTTTGTCTTGGTGTTTGAAACCGTGCAGAAGTGCTCCACCGCTCACTTGGAAACAGAATGGTGTTTCTAAATATGTGGGGCTAACTAGATATTGGCTGAGCCGTGAGTGGAGTGCATTTACTAAAACCGAGTCTCGAAAAAGGCACAATCGAGAGGAGGGAGAACAATATCATTGATATGTGGGTTTGCTAACTCAACATCCACGCCTCCCAGCTTCAGTTTCACTCATCCGAGTAGTACGTTTCATCACAGGGCTAAAGTAAACAGATTTTGTCTCGACGTTTGGAACCGTGCAAAAGTGCTCCACCATTCACTAGTCATTTGTACACTACTGTATATATATGATAACAATATTTGTTTTCTGCAGAGATGGTGACAATTATTGTTAGGAAGCGAACACTTATATCGTGTTGTAGTGTGATCCAAATTTATAAAGATGTCCCCATGCGATTTGTTCTTGTTTTCCACTACTAAAAAACCGCTATGGAAGACACCAAATATGGCATTCGAGACGCATATCACATGCGTCTCGACCGTCGCGCCACGAGTAATTCTTATGCGAGATGCATTTCAAGTGGGCTGTGTATACCTGGGTTATGCGAGACACACCTCGATATGCGTCTCGTATATATATACATATATACAAGACACATATAGTTGTGCGTCTCGCATAAGCCATGTATACATGGCGCATATTGCATGCGTCCAGGGCCGGTCCTGAGATTTCGGGGGTCCGGGACGAAACTAGAAAAATCGGGCGCTTTATATAAATACCAATCAAATAAATATATTATATTTAATGATACCAATAAAAAGCTTAGAATGCTTTTGAAAGCAATATTTATAATGTTGTAGCATCCCATCTGTCTAACATCTGTAATGCTACATGGTCTAATAATAAAATGCTACTTTCTACATATAATTGTTGCATCATAATTATATCATGCTCATGTCATCATGCCACCTTGCATTTGAGCATCATATAAAACCCTTTTCCATTTGTTTCTTCTCTCATATGCATTCATATTACTTGTATTTGCCTCTTGATGAATTGTAATTGCTTCTTGATAAATTGCTTCATGCCCAAGTTGAGTTGAGGGCATATCTCTTTAATTCTTTCCACCTATTAACTTGTTAATTTCAGCCCTCTTTGGAATCCATTCTAATACCACCATACATGTATATGTGGGCCCTAACATTTTGATCTTGGTGTTTATCTCATGCCCATCCATGTATAGTGTATGGATCCACCAATATTATTCTTGTTTTTGGCTCACCTCCAATCTTATTTTGTTTTCTCTTTTCTTACACTACCACATGCATGTAATTGTGCATTATTGCATGTGCATGCAATATAAAACCACCTAATCTAGCCACATGAAATATTAGCCCCTTTTTAACATTTGGTTTTTCTAAAATTCGACTTGGAATTTTGTTGGCTTTTTGTATGTGTTTCAAACAAGGTTTGGGAAATAAATTCAAAACCAAACAAATTGAAAGAGGGAATCCTATCTCTACCATATCACTAACAATCTACTCCACCTAAACCCTACATGCTTACATATACTAGCTAGCTAATCTCTCTCTTCCTCTCTCTCTCTCTTAAAACCCTAGCTAACCATGACATTACCTAGTCTAATCCCTTGTTTCAACCTAGTCTAAACCCTAGCCTAACCTCCACCCTAGGTCCCTGGCTGTCCCAGCCGAGCCTCCCTCTCTTTTTCCTGTGTCGAACCGCCGCTGCACGCCTCCTTTTTTCCTCCTGTTTCTCTTCTTCGTCCACGTGATCGACACCCCGTACAGTTGCACTCACGCAGAGCCGTGCTCCCTCTTCTCGTGCATAAAGTAGCCAACAGCAGGGCTTTGTCCTCCTTCACCCTCTTCTCTCTACCTACCCCTCCATCCCGATCCAGATCGCCACCACTTCTCTCTGTTTCATCTGCGACAGCAAACCCCAGCCATGGCCGTGGCCAGTGCCCTTGCTCTCCGCCTCTAGGAAGCCATCGTAGCGGGAAAGCCCCCGGCCGAGGTGCGGAAGCGGTACAGCACTGGGAGCGAGGAGGAGGAAGCCTTGGTTCGTCGTGCCGTCACCGTCCCAGCGCCTCGCCGCCGCGGTGACGCTGTTCGACCTCGCCGCCTGCTTCCCTTTGCCGCCACCTCGGTGAGCTGCACCTCCCTGCCTATTATCCCTGTAATCCTACCGTCTCGCCGTCGCCATCGCGCCCCGCTGCCACGGACGCTGTGCGCGACGCGCACCGCCGTCGCCGCGCTCACCATCCCGCTCTGAACCGCGCGCATGCAGCAAACAGTGCACCGCGGCCCGCGCCTGACCTGTTCAACGCGTCGGTGTCGTCGTTGTGTTGCTCGTCTTTGAACGATGCGAGAACGAAAGATCTAGCCGGTCGTCCCCTCTTTCCAACGAGCCATAGCACGCCCAGATCTGTCCATAGACGAGCTCAGAATCATCTCGCAAAAACCAGCGGAAAACGTCGTTTTTCTGCACCTCGTCCGACAGTCTCAGACACCGTTTTTCGTCCCTGTTCTTCGTCAATTTTTAGGCTCCACAGTGCTCCACCGGAGAAACCCCGTACATGAAAGTTGTACATATTGATGCCCTCTTCAACTTTGCTTTTTGTGCCATATCCAAATTCCCACAGGTTTGCTCGCCATCGTCTTCCGAAGATCGGTCGAGCTAGCTCCTGTTAGAGGATCATTTTTCAGATTAGTGGTTCTTTTGTATAAGACCCCCTGGCAGATTCTGTCCTTCACGGACAGGCCCTCCCACGCTCCCCCGGATCTGCCAGGCACGCCTGGCGCAAGACACGCTGGTGTGGCCCGCCGGGTCCGCTTGTCAATCTCTGCGGCTGGGTGAACCCGCGGTGAGAAAAGCCCGCGTAGAGCCGCTGCGCTAGCTGGAGCTGACTTAGTGCCTGGCCCACTCGTCAGTGACTCGGGCTAGACCCACCTGAGTACAAAAAGTTTCTGTGAGCCTTTTCCACATAAAAATAATTTCAGAAAATGCAAATACGTTGTAAATCCAGAAATTAATAACTTTTTATTAATAAATCCAAATAATACAAATGATATATGTTTTTGAATCAGAAAAATGTGAGGATTTCAAATCTGCCATCCAAAACAATGTTTGACTAATTTAAATTTTCAAAATTGTTTAATTGCAATAAAAATGTCTCTTCTTAATTAACTAATAACTTTAATTCTATAACTCCAAATTTGACAAATAATATGTCTAAATCGATCAGCGCGACGAGCCCGTTCTAACTATGTATTCCATGTTATGAATTGAAGCATGAATCATGTCATTATTAAAAATCAGAACTGTTTATGGCAATAAAACTTGACCAAATAATTATTAAAATGATTTATTCTTGTCCCCACACCTCACCCTTGCCATGCTACATTATTGCCATGTAATTTGTGTATCATTCATCATGGCATGATTGTTTGCTTGTCGCATTTTATTTATATGGTTGTGCACTTTATTTATGTTGGCCCTTGTTTGTTTGGTTCTTCTTTTGGATAGACGCCGAGCAGGAGAAATATCAGGAATCCCAGGAGTACTACCCAGATCCGTCTCTCGCTTCAACTGAGCTGCCAGGCAAGCACTACCACATGCTTGCATACATATAGTACTTATTGCTCTATCTTATTCTTGCATCATTGAGTCGCGAATGCATTAAATTGAATCCCAAGTACTGCATAGCCTTACTTTTAAACCCCACCGAGCTTGTTCCTCCATCCCATGAGCCATTACTACAGGAGTTGTTTGAGCCATGCGAGTCGTAGAACAGCATGTATAGGGTATGTGAGAGTCTGATGGAAAACGAGGTACCTAAACAACTTAACCTGAGTAGTATGAGATAACTAATGAAAGAGGCACCGGTGGGCAATATCTGTTTTTTGATTTTTCCTGCCCACTTGTGTCCCTTAGGATCCCGAGTACTTGATTCCCGTTCCTTGACTATTCGCACTATCCACATCCGGGAGGCCTTATGGACCCCCCTGAGCCAGAGCTTGATTCATTTCTATTTCTTGGGGCCACAAAGTAGTTTGGGGCTTTATTACTATCCTGTACTTATGCCATGCTTTACTGCTTTATTTAAGATTGTGCGTGGAGCACCTGTACTGTTTTGGATCACGCCACGTTTTCACGGTATCGACGACAAGCCCACCACACTTTCGGTTCCCGATCGTTACCGCCGTCGCAAAACCACGGGTGCATTTGAGCCGCCAACTTGCTATGGATAGCTTAGTGGGGTGGCCCCCTGAAATATTTTATGAATCCTGTGATCGCTTTGTCGTGAATGCCTCGTTGGGTTTTGAGTTGGTTTTTCCGAGGTTGATCGAGTGTGTGTTGCTATATGTGCACCCCTGCAAGGTAAATCTTTCTGAAAGCCGTGTCCGCGGTTATGGACGACTTGGAGTACAATTTCTCGATCATAGACAAGTATAACTAAAGTACCGCTTTTAATTTGACTAAATACCGGACTAGTAAATAGTGCAATACTCATGGAATGGTTAATAAAACTGCCAACATATGGGTTGTTCATCCGCTTTCTCGTTGGTAAGCGAGAATGAGGATGGATCTGTTACTTTATACTGTTATAACTGTTGTTTCTAATTAACGGACATCCGTCTATCATTGGTTAGGCGGATGGTTAGCGAGTATCTATAGGCTTGTTAGTTATTATCTTTTGCTGCAATTGCGTCACCCTAGGTATATGTCCCCTTTAGAGGCATAAAGACTTGCTGAGTACCCCTAGGGTCTCACACGATAAATTGTTTGATTCAGATGAACAGGTGTATTCGCAAGATGGATACTGGGTGGAGGAGACAGATGATGTTGGCAACGACCACTCGGTGTAGAGATTCCGGGGATGGGGATCCGCGAGATCTGTGGGAGGGATGTGCTTACTTATGTGGCATCTTATGCCGATTTGCTTCTTATCCGTACTCGGATCTTGTTTCCCGCTTCCGCTTGATACTCTGATGTTTGATGTATGAGGAGCTATCCTACACTATTATCTCTATCTAGGATATTTGGATCTTGCCGTATGGCGTTGCAATATTTCTATTTCTTTTAGATGGTATGTCTCTGAGAACTGTTGTAAGGTAGCTTGCATAAATACTCTCTTGTATATGTATTTGATCTCTTCGCCTGTTGCCTACGCCGCTCGCTCTTGTCCCGATGTCCTGGAAGTGGTTAGGACGGCCGACGGGTCTACACGTGGGTGGCCCCTGAGCCCCCGCTGTACTATTTTAACCACTTTCGGTTTATCCAGGCTTGAACTTAGAGCGTAGGGTCCGAGGTTGTTACAGATGTGCATACTGTTACAAGTGAATTGTAGCAATCTCGAGACAGTCGTAGATGCAAGTCACCAATGATTCCAATACCAATCTAATCCAACAATTTCTTGGCAAACAAACACCAACATGGATTTAGGATGTTCATACTGTTACAAGTGAAATTTGAACATGCATACAACGAATTAAATGATAATTTCTGAAATAAACAAGTCAAATTATGTGATTATTCTGAAGTAGATGTGAGCATATTTCAGTGTGTTGTGGTTGGTATTAAGAAGTTTGATGGGAGTGACATGAACATGAGCTATACATTTCGGGAAAAAGAAATACATTTCGGGAAAAAGAAAGAACATGAGCTATATAATCAATATCAGGTTGTGTTGCCCTGAACAAACAACACAGTATTATCATCTTAATTAATTAGATTTCCCACGAATAGTAGTGATGAGTAGGAGATGAGATTTAGTACGGAAAATTGATGTGGCACACATTCAGAATCATTGCGTTACTTGAGTTGGGTTGTATCTATACCTAATAATAAAGTACGAAGTGTTTCTTACGGGTTTCATTTTTTTTAGACGGTTTTACCCTCTAAATTTAAAGAAAATTACACGCCAATGATACCCATAACGTTTTTTCTAGACGGTTTTACCCTCTAAAATTAAAGAAAATTACACGCCAATGATATCCATAACGTTTTTTCTAGACGGTTTTACCTTCTAAAATTAAAGAAAATTACACGCCAATGATACCCATAAAGCAAAAACTATTCGTTTTCTGCGTCGTGATTAGAACACGCCGGAGTCGGACGTTACGGCACGACGCGAGTGAAGGAAGCTGAGCCAGTTCAAAAAAATGTGTTCTAGTGTTGGCCCACCTAAATCCGTCTGGCCCGACCGATACAGCCTGCCTGGTTTTGGAGCTTTTCCGAGCCGCACGCGCGCCCAGCAGCAGCGACCCCATGGGCCATGGCGTGCTGTCCCACACATGTTCATTTGCTCGTTGTACCGACTAAGCACCTGCATGAAAAAAATGAAGGAAATTATATGCACGTCCGTGTACTGAAAACTAGCCATGAGAAAAATTAAATTATCTGGCGAGCTTCAAGTGGCACCTCAATGACCTTTGAAAAAAAGTGGCACCTCAATATACTTGGATACGTTAAAGTAACGTTGCATATTAAAGAATAGCCCACCGAATCATCAAACAAATGAGAAAAATCATCTCCACCAACAGCTGGACGGATAAAGGGTGACGAGATCACGTAAGCATGAGACCCGCGGCCGCTCAAACGGGAGGTAGCAAAATCGAGAAACTAGGGGCGTACTGCTGCTGGAGATGCTTGGTGACCGGGCCATGGCCACTGCAGAAAAAGGACCAGGGCATGACCCGGCTGGATTTCGCGAGGTTGGTGAGGACACAAACGGAGACGACGATCGGCGGCGGGTTCACCCGCGTCCGACGACAGAGATGTGGCCAGGGTCGAGGAAGGAGCAGCCGATGGTGGTGAACACTGCGGTGAGAGAGGGCGAAGAGAGTGGCGGGGTGGAGCTCGAGCAGGGGCGGCCGACAGAGCGCTGCGAGATCGAGTGAGGCGGCGGCGGGAAGGAGAAGCAAAGGGGAATGGCGGAGCAGGTGATCTTCATTGCGAGCGAGCGAAGGGTGCAGGAGGAGGCTCGCACCAGGAGAGGATGAAATGGTGGAGGGACCAGACTGCAAAAAGAAGGGTGGGGTGTTTGTATAGGATGGCAGGGGAGGCGAGGTAGGTTATGGTTCTCTACTGGGGTGGGCTTGGGCCGCAGGCTGGGCTACGAGGTGGTGGCCTAGCTGCGCTGCCCGGGTTGTTGATGGCTAGCTAGCTAGGCGTCTAGCCTGATAGGCTTTATAAATAGTTTTTTTACATAAAATATGCACATACATATAATTTAATGTATTTTTAGATAAAGATGGGGATAATTTTTCCAAAAAAAGAAAAGTCTATGTTCTATAAACAATGTAATACTTATGCATGATAGGGTCACTCGATGGTGTATAAAATAAATACAATAAAAAATACTATATAGAGATTTTGCGAGATATTATAATTTTTTCTCCGGTGCAACGCATGGACACGATATCCTAGTAATCTAAATAGACATAGACATAAGTAAAGAATGCCGTCAGATTAATTTACCAGCTACGAATGACGGAAGAAAAGGATCTTGGGAGAACTAGTATATATGCACGTGCAGCGCATATCTTATAATCTACTACAATATAATATTTTATAGGGAGTTATTTTATCGAGCCACTAAAATGTGTCTCAAGCCCAACGATCCGAGCGTGTGTGTAACGCACGATCCACAAACATAAACTCAGTCAATACAATAAGTTGGATCATTGTCAATTTCTTTGTTTTTGTCATTTTCTTCGTGTCTATTTCTTATGTCGTCACAAAATTTAACATCCGCATAGATTTGCATATATTTAATAAAAATAATTATCAATTTATAAAAGGTTTTATAAAACCTTTTAAAATTATCAAATTATCATAACTGAAATTTTATTTTTGACACGTATGGCATGCACTATTATCTACAAGAGGATCGCACGACACAATCACACAGCTGAATCGGTCATGCTCTAAAAAAAAAATGGAGGCCCGTCACCTAGCTCCGGACAGTCGCTCTCAGAAACGCCCGTCTCTAAAACTACACACCGCCCCTGCGAGTCGCTGCTCGTGTCTCCCCGCCGTTCCTCAATCCATACTCACCAGCTCCCACTCTTGACCTCATCCCTCCCCTTCGCCCCCACCTCCGGTGCGAGGACTGCACACCCCTGCTCCTTCCCATCGAATACGGTCGCCGAAGTGCCCGAGGAGGCGCTCAAGCTCGTCAAGCTCGCGGGCGAGGCAACCCTAGGGGCCGTCGGAGGCGGAGGCAGACGCGGAGGCGCTCAAGCACGTCAAGCTCGCGGGCGAGCCAACCCTAGGGGCCGTCGGAGGCGGAGGCGGACGCGGAGGCGCGGGACTCGTATCCACCGCAATGGTGCTCCGACCATCGCATGTCGGAGAGCTCCACACCGCCGGCTGATGGGGATGAGCACCGAGTGGGTGTCATTTCAGCCTGGTACCTCCTAATTCGGCGCCGTCCCAGCGCGTCGACACCACCCTGTGCATCCGCGAGCTCGACACCCATGGCGGAGGGATTGAGGTGCTGACGTGATGGGCCTCCTCGAGCTCGACCCCTGCGGCGGACTATTGAAGTCCAAGGTGGTCTACGCCGTGCCCTCCTTTTAGTGTGATTTGAAGGTAAATCTTCTGCAAGCTTGATGTATATGGTATGCTAGGAATTTCTGGTAATTAATTTGGGGAGGATATTTACGGGACGACCCACACACGTTATGGTCAGATCTGGAAATCAGGCTTGGCTCTGTCAACACTCGATTTAAATCTTGATAAAATTTCTTCCCAGCGATCTCATCCTTACACATCTCGGTCATGTAATTGACATAATGTATTTGTGGGCACAATTTCATGAAGCCGCTATTTGGCTAAAAAAATACATGCTAGGAAAAAATGGGAGCACTCTCCATGACTAATCTAATGCATTAGAGTAACATATGCTCAATAATTGTTTACATTCCTCGTTCCAAGCTGCCGTTCTTTCTAGGCTAGGGTGATCTTTCCGAGATAGATATGAGGATGGACTTGGTTGGTTACAGTGATCTGGTTTTATCTGCTAGCTCCAGCCGTAGACACTGCTTCTGTTCTCATGTGAATTCTCTATTTTCTTGTCCTCAAGTTTCAGTTATGTTCCGTCTAATGGAAAGTCCTACTAATTTTCAATATAATTCATATTTAGCAGATCAATTTTGCTAATAAGGCTCGAAAGCAACATAAACAAAGCGAGTTCCTCTAAATAATGCCATGGAAGCTAGAGCTTTGATGAACTGATTTATACAACATTTTCCCTAATCACAGTTGCTTGAGCTTCTATGAAAACTTAATCAGACTTAGTTCTACAGAATGGAATATCATGATTTTCAATATTAATCTTGTATAGCTACAGTATGCATAGTACTGTTAATTTCCAGACTGGGTTACTCTTGATGCCACTAAATCCTGATACACTTATACAATTTTTTTTTCCTTTAAAACAGTCAAAGTATTTGCTTATTATTCCACTCTTAATTTAGGCGTGAAGCAAAGATTGTTGCCTTTCTTATTTTGGTGGATGACTTAACCTCTATTTTCTTATCCATATGTAAGAAAATGCAGTAGGTGGTATGACCTGTTACTTTGGTGTGTCTCTAAGTAAGTTTTAACCAACAGGTCCTTATGTCGTTAGGATCTGCATGGATAAAAAAAGGTCATTGGTATATTTTTATGGAGGTGATTTAGTAATATTTGTTGCCATCCTTGACAGTTAAAGAGAAGCTTCTACATGTTGCATGAAGATTCAGACATGGAGAATGTACAAATATATCATCTCTTATAACTCGGATGATCAAATGGTCTGTAGAGATGGCTGTTTGAATATGATGCTCAAGATTGAATGCGAAAAAATATATGTCCATGAGGAGAGCAATGTTCTAACCAACAGGTAAGCTTACCACCAAATCTATGCATTATTCTAAATTTCTGTCTAGGATGCTCAGAAAGTCTTAAAAACATTATCTACTATTTATTCTTTCAAAATGTTTCTTTCTTGAAGGTCCATCTGGTTATGCGTTCTATAATGTGGTGCTCCCTGTCTGGGATATTCTTTAGAGCCTCATTCCCTTCGTACTTTAATATATGAACCAAACATCGCCTCCTCAGTTCAATATCATCCTACATATCCATTATACAAATATTATTGTAAAAACATGTGCATTGTATATATACAAATGAGCATGGTGTAAATATTCACCTTGGGTATTGGAAAATGTAGCGCTCCATCCTCCCATGAGTGCATGAGATTAAAAACTAAATAACCCGATAAAGGACTGCATGTATGAAATGTTACATTATGCGTCAAATGAATCAATAAAGACTGTGATGCATTGATTGACAAGATTCATACCCATATGAGTTTGTCGGAACAACGGGAACTTTTAATCCCCATTTAAAGATATCATGCTTGAATGCAGGGTTGGCAGCTTGGAGCGCTAGGTTTAGATTGTTGTCAATAGTTTTAAGGATATTTTTTTCCAGGGTAGGTATTGGAAGTGGATCCAAAATAGAGACAACTCTTTTTTTATCCAAGACAAACAATAGGAATATCCCAAGGCAATAAAATCTGCAACGATGCAATCATTTAGAAACAATCATCAATCAATAAGACCAAATATAACTCTCTTATAAAGAAGTAAAATATTACCTCATTGCATTCTGAGATATGATACTCATTGCTATCAGGCTAGCTATCAAACAACTGCACCAACCTATCAGCATCGAAATTTTCGCGACGACTTGGGTCTCGTGCACAATGGGACATCGACTAAAATAAGAATAAGAAACCATTAGTACTATGATATGAAGTAAACTGTAATATGCGAGTATAGTAACTTCCACAGAAGTTTAGATCCATGTAGTGAACTGGAGTATCTCCGACAAGTTGGATGTCATGGCACGCGAGTATCCGTACAGCCATGTTAAAGCAATCAACATTCATGTATGCATCATTCTTTAATAGTTTCCTTAGTTCTCTCAAATTTATACTAATAGGATAAGGGTTGGAACTTTTCACCCATTCCCTCCTGTGAAAATCAGAATTCCGTCAACTACAAATTATGTAAGAGTAATTTTGTAGAACACAAAATAAACTGAAAAAACGTGGCTTACTCTAGTGAAGGGTCATCATCAGTCATGCTAATGCACAAGCAGAGTTCATCTATTAAGTCATCATCGGTTGGATTGGAAGATGGTGAAAGGATCCATGGTTGCATCTATTAAGTCATCATCAGTTGGATTGGAAGATGGTGAAAGGATCCATGGTTGCGAGATGTACTCAACTTCTGATGATGTGTTCATTGTTTTGAGTTTTTTAGAGGGTTTATCCACAATCATACAATCTGCGAGATATCCTTTGTTTCCCTTGCTTTTATCATCATCTTCAAAGGCTCGGTTTCTTATATTATCATCATTCAACCCCAAATCCACCAAAATGACGGCAAATTTTCTTCTAAAATTTGTCATATGAAGCTATCAAGTAGTAATAATTGAGTTAGTTTTGAAATAATGGAACAAGTATACCTGTTCAGGAAGGTCGGATAAAACATCTCCCGTCAAATACTCCATGATATTTAACATCCACAGACCACAAGATGACCTACATGATTATGATTTTTAGTTGATACAAAGTTGTGAACGATTATAGAAAGACAGTACGCTACCTACTAAAAATTAAAGCAAATAGGATCATCCAATTATGATCCATACATTTTTATGGAAAAGAAAAAAAAGGAAATGTTGTAACGTCGATGCCCCCTTTTTTTTGCTTATTCAGACGGAGCCCCCTTATGCTTTGCTTAAGATTTGTCCAGCATTCTGTATAGGCATATTATACTATACTAAAAATCTGCAATACCCTTATGTAGTAAAAAAAAACCATTTTTATGATTCATAACTTCTGTGGGAATTCTTTGGACTATTTTCTTATTGTATATCCTTCATAAGCAATTGTCTGAAGGACAAGTAAATATTAAACACCTCATGTAACGATTGGAAATATCTTATATTTCATCAGTATGTATTTTCTATTTTGTAGATAATTCTGCTCGCAAGGCTTTTGATGATATATCCACTTCAATCAAATGTTTAAGGAATGATCGGTTGGAGAACGTATTAATGTGACTACAAAGATCTATTTTCAGGTGAGAAAACTATAAACTTTTATCCTGTATTACATGGAATTCTAATCATTGGTAAACAGTCTATAATATTTTTGGAGTGAATACTTTATCATTTTATCATTGAGTTTATCCACATGCTCGTTCTTGGTCGAAAGAATTGCACGTGCGCTCATGTACTCTCTCGACCTAGCATTTGGGTGCAATGATGGGAATACATCTTCGATGAGTTTGTTAATTGCTTTCTCATCCTCGGTATAGCCGATCACAATATCGTCTGGGAGACGCACATAGTCGTCACCTATTGTCTTTTCTGTTCCATTGCCGATTCTTAGGAGGTACTTTGAAAATGAAGGATCAGCATGTGCATGCATATTGCGTGTGAGGGGAATCTTGCGGATCTTATCCCACAAATAGGATCTCCGCAGTGTAGCATCTGTGATTTGTGCTCTCGTCCCTCGTGCCACAACAGGAAGGACCTGCCTGAAATCCCCACCAAAGACGATAACTTTCCCACCAAACGGTAGAGAACATCCCATTATATCCTGGAGTGATCTATCAAGCGTTTTAACTGCTTGACGCTTTGTCATAGCAACTTCGTCCCAAATTATCAAGGATGCTTGTTTAAGCAATTCCGCTGTTCCACTCTGCTTTGTGAAACCACACATGCTATAGTCAGTGAACTTGATAGGAATTTTAAACCTAGAGTGTGCAGTTAGGCCTCCAGGCATAATCGATGCCGCTATGCCCGTTGTAGCTGTTGCGATTGCTATAAGGCCCATGTTACGCACCTTTGCAAGCAATGCCTTGTACAAGTACGTCTTCCCTGTGCCTCCTGGACCTTCAACAAAGAATATCTGGCTCCTTTTGTTCCTCACATGATCCATTATTTCATTGTAACTAGCCAGTTGTTCATTGTTCAAACAACCAATTAGATCTAGATCTTCTTGGTTCGTAGTGACTTGTCTCTCCTCTATTACCTCTCTATACTCGGCGTCAGAAGAACCATCCGTCTCAACCAAATCTGGAAGTCCATAGCTTTTAATATCCTTCCCCATGGATTGCACAAGATCTCTGATATCTCTTAGAACCATCTGCTCAAGTGCCGCCTCATTGTATTGATTGAGGCGGTAATCCTCAGACATCGATGCTAGATGTTTATCCCACAACTGTCGGATTGCTGTTGCCTCGCAGAATACCAGTATAGTTGCGAATAACCGTCTAAGAGCACAAGGCATCTGAAACGTGGCTGCCTCCGTCATGCAGTCATCAAGGGACTTGTCGTGCTCAATGAGGCCTAAGTGCTCACACGCCTCTCTAAAGGAACTACATAGATTGCCATTCACTGTTTTTAAGTCATCAAATGAAGTAGCACCTCGAACATGACTTAGGAGCCCCGTAAGTAGTACCTCTCTCCTTCAGCAGGGTGTGCATACACAGGTCGTCCAATCTGTGATCTCTTATTTTGTCTCTTCTGCCACTTCTTATCTCCGGCAATCCACCTATATTGTTCTGGAAACTCTCTGTACAACCATTTCCATGCCTACAAATACTTTCGGTTCATCTCAAAGTACTCAGTAAGCATGGATTTAGATGAAGATGGCCGAGCAACAACATCTTCTAGATTATCACCGGCTTTAAATGCAACAGTATGCATGTTGGGAAAATGAAGTTGTAGATGTAGAACAGACGGACTGACACCAAACACGCGGAATCCGAAAATCCTATAAATAGCCTCTGGAGGAGATATGTAGCGTGCATCCCTGTATTGACAAATTTCATTGATGATTCCCCCGTCATTGATGACATCTTTCTCGAATGCAAAGGATGTTTTATCATGACCTTTGTAGATGTACTTGAATAAATACTTGACAGCCTTGATGCTCGCAAGCTTCGACATTAATGTGGCAGTTGTATCGCCTGAGAAGAAATGGGTTGTAAGGGACCACCCATCTATTGTCCAGTTTCGCTCCTCTAATCTTAACTACACACCCATCAACCCTCCTTCTGTAGATGGGATATGAATCCTTTCCCTACTGCATGTGGCTACAAAACTATCGAGGATAGTGGAAACGACAATGCCCATCAATCATGCAAAGACAATTTTTTTTTCAATTCACCACAAGGTCCGTGCAACATGTGTTTGACGACCAGATCATGTAGGACAGGATACTTCTCTTTGTCAGGTATCTCTACAGATATCACCCGATCATAATCATCTGGGTCTTTAACTTGCTATCCGATTTCATGATTAGAAGGATATGCTCATGCGGGAGACCTCTTTTCTGAAACTCGGTGACATGCACATAAGCAACGACTTCTCCAAAATGTTTCCCCTTAGTCAATAAATCCATCATATCACGCTGCTTAGCTTTGTAAACTCTCGCCACAAGGTCTGGACGATCTTGTGGTAGTTGACCAGGCAATAGTTTCTCTGTTATCTCCTCCCAGTATGGGTTGCAAGTCATCGTGATAAAATAGTCCGGTTTACCCCAGCGCTGGACTATAGCCATTGCATCTAAGAACCTCCTCTGCATATCTCTGTCACCGCCTGGGAAACTCTGTGGGAGCACAATTCTCTTGCCAATCCGATCACCACGTGCCTCGCCAGCAACAACAGTGTCAACCAGACCCTATAGGGTAAACAAAACACTTATATATGAGGAAATTTTAACGATTGTTTAGAAATATTAAGAACCAATTATAATTACCTGGTAGAGGCCAGCTCCTATAATCTTCGGATTGCTCGGCTTCGAGTACCAGTCAAGCCTCATAGTTTCTATCTTGATGTGCATATCAACAACCCATTGTTGGAAGAAGCGCCCCCCCGAACAAAATGATGTTAAAGAGATTCTTGCGGACTTGCGACTTGAAGCAGTAGTACTCCCTTGCACTCACAAATCTTGTGGACTGTGCAAACTCGATAACATCCTCTAATTGGTTGTCAACGGTGTCATCTAGTAATAAATTATAAAGAGGTTAAGAAATATTAATAAATTGGGATGTTTGTTAAATTATTTAAAATTATGAAAGATGATCATGCCTGCTGGTATATCAGTAGCATGGTATTCATCTCGTCCGGGTACAGCAGTGGTGTGATCTTCATGTCGTGTAGAGGTACCAGGTGCATTTGAAATGGAATAATGTTAATACATTTATAGATGTACAATACCAAATTTTTATAAGTATAAAAAACCAATAATTAATGAAATCATGGCGTTATCAACACCTGTGACTAAATCAGAATTATCTACTGAATCTTGAGGTGTGTGATCAAGGGTCTCGATATAAGGAATATGTTTAGTCCAACCGGTTTCCCCACCCGGGAAAAACAGTGGATATGCCAATGGATCATAGCACCCATAGTATGCCCTTATATATAGTGGACGACCTCCTTTTGCATGCACAATAACACTTCGATCGAAGCAGTTTGACGGGTCATTTCCTTCAACCCATATTGCAGCTACCTCAGAAGTAGTCTGTGCATTATACCGGCGTTGGTCCATGGTTATATTTGTGTTCAGCTCAATCTTATACTCATCAAGATTTGAGAAAGACCCCACACTTTTAAAAGTATGCATGTAAGGGTTGTGCTCAAGTATCCTCAAAAAATTTCGAATGATATCTAGATTAAGATCAGGAGACCTTAGGACCCTATGAGACAAGGTTTCATCGCCGTCATAAATGTAAAGCTGCAAATGTCGTGGCCCATTACTACCAGGCACCAGATCATCCATTTTGCAGTACAACATGCCGTGTGCACGGAATCTATAGTTGCCAGTTCCTGCCGCGATGCTTACTCGACGGTCAAGTGTAACTCCAAGACTCGTGAATGAGAAGTGGGAATTAAAATAGCGGATATGCTCTCTGAAATATATAGCATCCTCGTCGTCAGGACTTGTCCACAACCGTTTCAGTTCATCAGAAACCTCCGGAATGAATATACCAACTTTTCCTTTTCTACAACAAAAGGCAGGGCACTCGAAAGGAAACCGCAATGCTCCGTATTGGGTGCAGTCAGGCACCTTTCTGAGGACATGGTGTCTACTTGGCAGGTTTCCGTAGATTCTGTCAGCAATATTAACATTTATGGTTTGTCCTTGAGTACTTTGTGTTTCTTCTCTATATGATTCATAATCAACACATATAAATGTATGAAAACAATAAATGAATAAATATAGAAAGAATATTATATTTTAAATATAATAAGTGTAACTTTACATTCGTTGTTCTGCCAATATCCTTGCTTCTTCGTCAATCTCATCATCCGCAACTCGTCCAATATTATAATGTTCCATGTCCAAGCCTTCTACTACGCAAAACATGGATATGGACACACATGTGAGTAAAATATTAACATTCTATAAAGTATTGTAGTTTAACTAAAGAAGTATCTGTAATTACCATCAAAGCTAGGCGGGCGATCATTGGGCTCAAATATTCCGTATACATCGTCTTGTTGGTTGGTCACATCTATGAAATTTGTATGAATAGTTAGAACGGTTGAAACACATTGTGGTAAATATAGTAGTGTGTCAAGAAAAATGACATTTTGTTCTGAAGTACAAGATCACTAATATTAATATATATTAACATGAGAATACATACCAACAACTTTCTGTCTAGTTCCGTCAGTAGAATGCAATGATGCAGGGTTGTCAAATATGTGATCTGGGGTGTGCAGGTTGACGGGTCTACTTGATTGGGGCATGTCAACCCCCGATAGTTGTGTGAGGGACCCCACAGTGTGTTGCACCGTTTGCGCCTTATTATGACCAAGAGGGACCGCAACCGCTCTCATCCGTCCTGCAATTTGTTGCATATGGTATGCATTGTTTATGTGTAACCAATTGGAATCATCTTCGTATGTTATATTATTCTCCTTGTATTGGGGGTTCCCTCCAAGCGACGGAGATGGATTTGGTGGGTTTGTTAAGTCTGCAAGAAAATTGCCGATATCACATTGCAGATACCACATAATTAACAATATGCAAGCTGTAATCATGGAACCAATAATTTATGGCAGTACACAACCTGCCGATGTTTTTTGGTAGCTGGATGACAACCGATTGTCCTGTAGCTGGTGTGTATGATATAGTGTCTTGCCCGTCGAGGAGTGTTGATGTTTGTTTTTTCTGCTCACAATACTGGCGTTGTTGTTTTAGTATTCCTCTCTATTTTGTGCATAATACAACCTTTTCCTTTGCCTCCTTATCTCATTAGGATCTGCATTGATGAAAAAAGATCATTGGTATTTTTTGATGGGGGTCATTAGTATTAATAAACATGGGTGTATCCATTTGTTGATCATCATTACCAAGGGACATGGACAATGGTGTTTGTGTTTCAGTATCTTGGACACTGATATTGGCAGGAGCAGCAGTAATATCCATTTGACCACAGGCTTCATGTTGCGGTACAAGGCCATTAGTACTTTGGGATATGGGCATTGGTGTATGTGGTACATTTTGCATGCCATTAGTATTTTGGGTCATGGACATGGGTGTATGTGGTACATTTTGTTCTTCGCTAAGTAGGGCTGCTGAAGCCTATTTCCTTTCACTGGCTTCACGCTGTCTTTTTCGAATAGCATCTTTATTATGCGCATAATATTCTCTGTCTTTCTGCCTTTTCAACTCCTTAGGGTCTGTGTAGGTAAATTATTTTGCATGACTGCAATTTGATGGAAAACATTAGCAATTAGAAAAAACTGGTTGCTGAAGTAGTTACCCAAGGAGCATGTGTTGCTTATATCCTGAAACGGAATGCGTTGCCTAGCACGACTCGGAGATGACATACCAATAGCTTAATCATGTCAAGTAAACTTGCATGTAATTAAATCAACAAACACATAGATAGTGACATGTAGGCAGAACAAGGCTACTTGTTCTAATTGGTTCTCACCAGAATTCAAATTAAGCTATTGCGATGTTGCTCTGCTAACTCGTGGAAATATTTAGGAAAGTACGGCCAATGAGGAAATCATTAATATGTTGACTGTTATAAATTTTGTATGAGGTTACATAACTATATTCATGCATTGTTGATTATGCACTATCTCATTGACATGTTTGTACTATCTTGTCTTGATTACCAGATACATCTCTATATAAATATGGAGCACTTGATTGCTGGACGGATAGTATCAGGAATTTGTTTAAGACAAAAAGGCTGGTTTGAAGATTTGGAAAAAGAAAAAGGTTAGTATGAAATATCATAATTTGGAAGATCATCCACTTCAATCGCTTGCATGTATGTAGTTTTGTACTTTATAGTTCGAATTAGCTGACACATGCTTATGTACTAATTCAGAATATACAAGAAGAATCAAATGTTCTGCCTGAAAATTACAAGTATGAAAATATGGAGGGATTCTTGTACTTGCAGCAAGGCCACAGCAAGAAATCAAAAGGATCCAACTGGAAAAATAAACATCAATACAATTTCCTGATTCTCATGTACCTGCAGCAGCCTGGTTAAGCTGTATTCCGAGCGTCCAATGTCAGCGCGAGGGCGCCGTCGTCCAAGATCACGACTAGGGGCCCGTCCAGGCACACAGCATGGGCCACGGTGTCGCCGCCTAGACACACAATGCAGGCAGAGGGCGTCATCAAGGAACGTTTCACAGATGGTTTCAGGTAATGGAGAGATTGCCGTGATCGCGAGCCTGGGAGCGGTGATGGCGAGATTGCCCTGATCGCAAGCTTAGGAGCGGTGATGGCGATACTTTCCTTTCTTTTTATTTTTTAAGAAGGGAAGCGTGGGACGTTGCCTGGGAGCGGTGATGGTGTGGGACGTTGCCTGGGAGCGGCGATGGCGAAATTGCCTGGGAGCGGTGATGGCGTTAGTTTCCTTTTGTGTCTGTTTTTTTTAAGAAGGGAAGCACGCGGCGTTGTTTTTTTAATTTGGTGGGATAAGTAGTCCGTCCGTGTTGTATATAATTGTTAAATGTACCCAGATCTGATTGGTGGGTCTAACTGTATCTTTCTTAATTCGTTTGTGTACAGTATGCGGGGTGCATTTAGATAAATTCATGTTTGCCCCTTTATTAGTAGTAGAGATGACCGGAGGGCAAAGACGAGGATGCCTAATGCGCGAGTGGACACGACGAGGGTGTTCGGTGGCGCCCGCCTAATCAAATACGGCGAGTGGTGTTGGCGTTGGAAGAAATCGGGCGGTGGAGTACGTCGTCCTACTCAGCAGTCCAATCGAGGTCATGGCTACCGGCTGGTATGCCACCACAATACATCGACGTCGATGGCCATTGCGAGAGCGGATTAGGGATTGCCTTTTTTTGGAACATATTAATGGGCTGGACATAGATTATCAAACATCGTACTCTAATCTGATCGCAACGTGATTCGGCACATCATTGCAGTAAAACTCCTAACAGAGAGCCCCTTGGTTTGCGGGGCCCGGGGCAGCCGCCCCACCAGCCCTGCCCCGGGCCGGGCCTACATGCGTCTTGTATATGTGTCAGATGCACCTCGACTATTGCATTTTCAAAAATCAATTTTTACAGTCACTGTACAGTATAGTATATAGGTATTCAAATACACAAATACAGTCTAGAATAAAGTAAACAACACAGATATACAGAAAGTTACAATTGACTAAAATAGATATTGTAGTACATCGCAATACACATCCGACATCGCTACAAGTGCCAAGTTTACTTCTCTCGGGACCGAGTACAAGTTCACTGTCACATTACAATGAACCGCCGATAGTTCATCAGGTTTGATTTTGTTTCTCGGCGCCATCTTGGTGACACTTGGATCTTCGGGGGATCTTGGCGATGATCTTATCGACTTTGAGAGACTTGCAGTAGTCTTCAGCAGGGGACATAACACAAGCGCATAATAACAGACACACGCTAAACAGGACGGGAACATAGGAACATGAGCAGTGCGAGGAGGCTGTGTCCCATTCGGATGTGAACTCGAATACCTTGCACTCAGGGTGCAGTAGGAGGGCAATGATACGTCCAAAACGTATCTACTTTCCCGAACACTTTTGTTATTGTTTCTCCTCTATACTTGTGTGATTTAGATACAACTAATACGGACTAACACTGTTTTCAGCAGAATTGCCTTGGTGTCTACTTTTTATGCAGAAAATCAACTATCAGGAAAAATCCTGGAAAATATGCCAAAAATCCTATTTCACTCGAAGACTCTAGGAGCCAGAATACGAGACGGAGAAGAGCCAGGGGTGGCCACACCACCTGCTGGCACGGGGCAGGCCAGGCCGCCAGGGGGTGGTGTAGGTCCCCCAGGCACCCCCTCGGCCTCTCTCTTCTCCTATAAGGAGCCTTCTGACCTAAAAACTTCGGGGGGTTCGACGTTTTTCCAGCAGGAGTTCCGCTCTGCTGCCACCACCAGATTCCATGAAACAGCACCAGAAACTCCGTTCTGGCACCCTGCCGGGACAGGGAATTGGAGGAGATCATCGCCATCATCATCACCATCGCTTCTCCATCGACCATCCATGTTTCCCCCCTCTATGAGAGAGTAATCCCCCGCTGTAGGCTATGGGGCTGGTAGGGATTGGATGAGATCGTTCATGTAATGGCATCAGATTGTTAGGGCATGGTGCCTAGTATCTTTTATTAGTGCTTTATTACTTTGTTGCGACTTGTTGTGCTTAATACTTGTCACTAGGGCCCGAGTGCCATGATTTTAGATCTGAACATGTTATTGATTCATTATGATAGTATTGTTTTTGGTCTTATCTGCAAGTTGTATACACACGTTGTTGTCCGGAACCTATGGCTCCGAAGTGACAGAAATCGGGATAACCGGAAGGGAATGACTTTGATGTGAGGATCACATGTGTTCACGGAGTGTTAATGCTTTGCTCCGGTGCTCTATGAAAAGGAGCACCTTAATTGCCAGTAGTTCCCTAGAGGCCCCGCTGCAAACGTGCTGGCAGGACAAAAGATGTTGTGCAAGTTCTCATTGCGAGCACGTATGGCTATATACGGAACACATGCCTAGGATTGTCTAGTACTTGGATGCTTTATCTTATTTATCTGCAATTTCCCTATGTTCTGATTGTTATGTGAATTGTCTTGTCCATGCAACGCCCGTCCATCCATCCCTATACCTACCGCACTCGAATCCCACTATTTATTGCTTTTGTTACTACTGTCTTTGCTACTACAAAACTGTTGCTACTAATAAACTGTTGTGAGCAAGATTGTTTCCAGGTGCAGCTAAATTGACAACTTAGTTGTTAAGGCTTATAAATATTCTTTGGCTCCCCTTGTGTCGAATCAATAAATTGGGTTTCACTTCCCTCGAAAATGCTACGATACACCCCCTATACTTGTGGGTCATGAAGACTATTTTCTGGTGCCGTTGCCGGGGAGCATAGCTTTATTTATCAAGTTCACTTGGATTCTCTATTGTTTGCTATTATCCATCCATCATGGGTAAGTCTCGTGATGGCAAGGTTCCTATTTTACCTTCCACTACAAGAAGATGTACGGTTCTAAACACCTCTGCTGCTCTTGATTCACCATTTGTTATGAGTAAGTTTCTTACACCACCACATACACATGCTATACACACTGCTACTACTGCTGAATCTGAAACTTCTGATGCTGCTTCTACTGTGCTTGATAAGAGTGGTTCATTAGGTCCTTTCCTAGATGCTACGATTGCTAGAACTATAGCTGGAAATACCGAAACTCCTAATGAAGACACTACCACACCTGTTAGCTCACTTGAGTCTAGTGAGAGTTATGTTATTGAAGATGGTTATGTTGAGATGACCCATGAGTTTATTAAAGAATGTAATAACACCCATGATAGGAGCGCTGCTAAGAGTCTCCTTGAGAGGCGTACTATTAGACCCAAATTATCTCCTGCTGCTAAGTTTGCTGCTTCTCCCATAAACATTATAGATGAAGATTATGATTTCTCTCTCGATCTATCTTACATAGCTATTGTCGAGAAAGAACCTTTTTGTGGGACTAAGAATGAAAGTGCGGTAGCACATACGAATGAACTTTCTACCATGAGTGGCTTGTTTTCTGATGATATTAAGATACGTACTTACTTTGTTGCTAAGATTTTCCCCTTTTCACTGAAAGGAGAAGCTAAAACTTGGTTTAGTAATTTACCTCCTGGATCTATTGATAGCCCCGAGTGCTTTATTAGTACTTTCCTGCAGAAATATTTTCCTCCCAGTGCTAGACATGCTATTTTGCAGGAACTTTTTGATTTTAAACAGGGAGAAAAAGAGGTATTGCCCGAATTTTGGGCAAGGTTTTGTGCTTTGATTCATGCACAGGCTGGAAGTCCATTACCTAAGAATGAGCTTCTTTATATATTTTATAATGGACTAACAGAGGAATCTAGGACATACCTAGATAGTTGTGCTGATTGTGTTTTCAGGAATAGGACTCCTAAGGAAGCCGATGAATTAATGGCTAAAATAAGCAAGAATTATGAAGATTGGACTCCTCCTAAACAAGCTATACCTAAAGTAATTGTACCTAAACCATCTATTCCTGTGCCTATTCCAACATCAAAGAAGAGGAGAGTTATTGAATTAAATGATGAAGTGATGAAGGAAGCTAAGAAATGTCTTAAGGAGAGGGGAATTAAAGTTGCAGATGTCAAGAATTTACCTCCTATAGAAGAATTATGTAAGCATATTCCCTACTCATCCACTATTGAGGTACACTCTCTCCAACACTTTGATGAAAGTGAT
This sequence comes from Avena insularis, assembly GCA_023614405.1. NCBI lineage: Eukaryota > Viridiplantae > Streptophyta > Magnoliopsida > Poales > Poaceae > Avena > Avena insularis. The sequence continues at coordinate 96,712,931 of CM042686.1, forward strand.
ATCCCTTACTCTAAACCTCCTGATCAATGCTTAGAAGAATTTGATATCTTTATTGTTAAGCAAGATAACTTTAATAAAAGGGTGCAAAATCATCTAATGGAAAACACTAGAGCTATTGTTGAGTTGAAAGATATTGTGGAAAGAACCTCTAATGATGTTAAAATGATTGTTAAACACTTTCAAATGGTTCAAAATCAAATAGATCAACTCGTTAAAGTGCAAAACGACTTGCTAGTTAATGCTGCTAAAGAAAAACATGCTTATGAAATTAGAACTAGAAGTGGTGCTGCTAACCAGGATCCTCTATATCCTGAGGGGCATCCCAAAAGAATTGAGCAGGGTTCTCAACAAGCTGAAAATAGTGGTTCTACTCGTAAGAAAAGGAAAAAGAAACATAAAACTGTTGTACAACCCTCTGAACCTGCTATAGATCCTAATAGTATATATATCTCTGATGTTGAAACTAAAAGTGGTAATGAAGAAAATGTTGTTCCTAATGAAGAAAAAGTTGAAGAAGAACCTGAAAACCACACTAACAATACTAAATACACCAAAGAAGATTTTATTGCTAAGAAACATGGTAGTGAAAGAGAACCTTGGGTCCAAAAACCTATGCCTTTCCCTAATAAGAAACACAAGTCAAAGGAAGATGAACACTATAATAAGTTTTGTGAGTGGATGAAGCCTTTATTCTTGCAAATTCCTTTGACTGATGCTATTAAATTTCCTCCTTACTCAAAGTACATGAAGGACATTGTCTTGAATAAAAGGAAGATCCCTAATGAAGAAATTTCTACTTTGCTTGCTAATTATTCCTTCAATGGTAATGTTCCTAAGAAACTTGGAGACCCAGGGATTCCAACTATCCCTTGCTCTATTAAGAACAGTTATGTTAGAACTGCTTTGTGTGATTTGGGAGTTGGAGTTAGTGTTATGCCTTTCTCTCTCTATAAGAGGATTCAACTTGAAAAATTAATACCAACTGATATATCTTTGCAAATGGCTGATAAATCTACCACTATTCCTGTGGGTATATGTGAGGATGTACCTGTTCAGGTGGCTCACAATTGCTTGATATTAACTGATTTTGTTGTGCTTGAAATGCCCGAAGATGATAATATGTCTATTATTCTTGGGAGACCTTTTCTTAATAATGCAGGAGTGATACGTCCATTTTGCATCACTTTTCTATGTCTTAATTCACTATTATTCATTGATATATTTCGTATTGAGAGGTGATACTTATGTTATTTCATCTCCTTTTGCATGGTTGATGACTTTTGGAGCATGGACCGCTGCAGTCAGGATTCTGATGGAAAAGGTGCTGTTTGGAGGCAAAATTCGCGAAGATCAGAAAATCCGGGAAAATATACGGAAAATTCTATTTTTCCAGAAGACTCAAGATGCCAGAAGATGGAGTGGAGGTGGGACACAGGGGGCCCACACCACCCCATGGCGCGGGCAAGCCCAGGCCGCGCCAGGAGTGGTCCGCCACCCCGCCCACTCGGCCTCTCCCTCCGGGCGATATCTTCCTCCCAAAACCCTAAGACTCGGAGAGCAACCACAGAAAGATTTCGTCGCCTCTACAGGGCGAAAAACATCAAGAGAGAATGATCTCTCTGGCAGACAGATTTCTGCCAGGGGAATTCCTTCCCGGAGAGGGGAGATCATCGCCATCAACACCACCATCAAGCTGGACTTCATCGGGATCATCATCATCACCACCATGATCACCATCAGCACCCTCATCACCATCTCCATATTGCTGTAACAATTGGTTGAATCTTGCTATAGTTCATAGGGGAAACTTTCCCGATGTTGATTACTCTTTGTAGTTGATGCTATTGAGTGAACCGTTGAATTATTGTTTATGTTCAGATTGTTATACATCATTATTCCATCTCTGATCATGATCCATATGATGTCTTGTGAGTAGTTCGTTTTGTTCTTTAGGACATGGGAGAAGTCTTGTTGTTAGTAGTGGAGTTGCGTTGAGAAAGATTCAATAGATTGTTATTTAAGTTGTGGTGTACTTCTTCTAGTGGTGTCATGTGAATGTCGACTACATGACACTTCACCTATATGGGCCTAGGGGAATGGATTGTGTATTTGGCTACTAATCGTAGGGTTTGCCGGAGTGACAGAAACCTGAACCCCCGTTAGGAAACCATTGCACAAGGGACGTAAGGGTCTTAGAGTTTAAAGTTGTGGTTAGGTTTTACCTTAATTACTTTCTTGTACTTACGGATGTTTGCAAGGGGGTTTAATCACAAGTATGTATTAAGTCTTGGATGGGACGGTACATTAGCACAGGTTCACCCACACAACACTTAGCAAGCTAGAGAAGATTAATCAACTATATGAAGCGAAAGCACTTGACAGTCTTCCCATGTGTCCTCGAGAATGTTTGATCATCTATAGAATTACAACCGGCTTGTCCTTTGCTGCATAAAGGATTGGGCCACTTGCTGCATTCATTCTTACTGTCTTTTGTTTACTCGTACTTTGTTTACTTGCTTTATCGAAAACCCCTAAAAATCCGTTTGCTAAGTATTTGCAGAGAATTCCTGATCCATACCACTAGCCAGCACCTTCTGCTCCTCCTTGGGTTCGACACTCTTACTTATTGAAAATACTGTGATACACCCCCTATACTTGTGGGTCATCAAGACTCTTTTCTGGCGCCGTTGTCAGGGAGTGAAGCGCTATTGGAGAGTGGAACTGGTAAAGGAAACTTCTACTGTGAGTATTGTTTACTTCTGCTAGCTGCTTTATTTTTGTTATGGATAATTCGCTGAGTTTCTTATTTGGTAATGCTACTACCACTGCTAAGGTAGTAGATAAGCCACCACCTGCTGAGAAAGATGTTTTCAAAATACCTACAAGAATTATTGATCGTGTTATGGATAACTACTATGTTGGGGATGGAACTGTCCATCCCGGTGATCATTTACTCTTTATACACGAATTATGTGGGTTGTTCAAGTGTGCAGGTATTACTACAGATCAAGTTAATAAGAAGTTATTCTCATTATCACTGAATGGAAGAGCTGAGGAATGGTATAATCTGCTGAAGAATGGTCAAGCTCTGAAGAAGTTATTCAAAGTTTTATCCTCCTAGTGAGATTCATAAAGATCGGAATCAAATATACAACTTTTGGCCTCTTGATGGAGAGAGTACAGCTCAAGCTTGGGGGAGATTGAAGTTACTAATGCTCAAATGTCCCATTCATGAGCTCCCCAATAATATCATTATCAATAACTTTTATGCAAGGCTCCCTCTACATGACAAAGATTTATTGGATGCTTCTTGTGCTGGATCATTCACTCGTATGGAAGAAGAAGCTAAATGGGACCTTCTAGATCGTATTCAAGACAATGCTGAAGCTTGGGAGAATGACAAAGGTAGAAAGTCAGGTATAAATTATGATTATGAATGGATTGAATCTTTTATGGGAACTGATGACTTTCAAACTATTAGTAATATTTATGGTCTTGATTTGTAAGTTATTACGAATTGCTTTAGAGCTTTTGCTTCCTATATCGAAATTCCAAAAAGGGGATGGAACAAGTACCATGCACCTTACAAAGATATTGTTGACTATGCCCCTATTGGAAGTGCTGAGTATTGCATCATCGACCCTATCTTACCTGAACCTTATATCGAGAAGATTACCTCCCCCGAAAAGGTAAAGGACCATCCAATGATAACTAATGTAATCACCAAAAGTGAAAAAAGAACTATAAAACCTGATGAACAAATAAACATTGAACCTGTGGTAGCAATTGTGAAAGACCTTGTCACTAAAAGCGTAGAAGATGGGCACATAGTCTTTTGTGAGGATGCTTCTAATATTGTTTCACATCCTAATAGAACTAAAAAGGCTAGTGTTCCTGTGCTTTCTGTTAGAATTGGTGATCATTGCTATTATGGTTTATGTGATATTGGTGCAAGTTCTAGTGCTATTCCTTATGAGCTTTACAGAGAAATTATGCATGAGATCAGTCCTTGCGAGTTGGAAGAGATTTATGTGGTTATTCACCTTGCTAATAGAGAGACCATCTCTCCAATTGGTATTGTGCGAGACGTGGAAGTTCTTTGCGGTAAGATTAAGTACCCTGCTGATTTTCTAGTACTTGGTTCAGCTGCTAGTAAAACTTATCCTATCATTTTTGGTAGACCTTTCTGAGTACTTGTGGAGCTATTATTGATTGCAAGAGGGAGAAAATCTTGACTAAGTTTGATGGGGAATCTTATGAGTTTAATTTTTCTAAATTTGCTAAAGAACCTTGCGAAGAGGAAACCCATAATGAGGATTTTAGGGTTGAAAAACTTGCTTCTATTTCTCTTGCTCCTAATAATGCTTTGCAGCAATTTATGGAAGAACATGGAAGTGAAATCTTCATGGAAGAAAGGGACGATATTGACATGATTCTCCGAGATCAACCTATGATGCTTAAGCACGACTTGCCTGTAGAAGAGTTGGGTACCACGATGCCACCTAAAAAGGATCCGGTTTTCGATCTAAAACCTCTCCCTGATGATCTTAAATATGCTTATATTGATGATAAAAAGATATATCATGTTATTATTAGCGCTAAACTTTCAGGGGAGGAAGAAGAAAGATTATTGGAGGTTTTGAGGAAACACCGAGGAGCTATGGTCTATACTCTAGATGATTTGAAAGGAATTTCGCCTACTATATGTCAGCATTCTATCAACATAGAACCAGATGCGAAGCCAGTAGTGGAGCACCAACGACGTTTAAATCCTAAGATGAAGGAAGTGGTGAGGAATGAGGTATTGAAACTCCTTGATGCTGGTATTATTTACCCTATTGCTGATAGTGAATGGGTTAGTCCTGTTCATTGTGTTCCTAAAAAGGGAGGTATTAACGTTGTCCCTAATGATAATGATGAGCTTATTCCTCAAAGAATAGTGGTAGGCTATAGGATGTGCATCGATTTTAGGAAAGTCAATAAAGTTACTAAGAAAGATCACTACCCGCTTCCTTTTATTGATCAAATGTTGGAAAGGTTGTCTAAAAAGACCCATTTTTGTTTTCTTGATGGTTATTCGGTTCTCTCAAATTGTTAAACAACAAGATCAAGAAAAACTACTTTTACTTGCCCTTATGGAACTTATGCTTATAGACGTATGCCTTCGGTTTATGTAATGCTCCTCACTTTCCAAAGATGCATGTCTGCTATCTTTCATGGCTTTTGTGAGGAAATTGTAGAAGTGTTCATGGATGACTTTTCTGTCTATGGAACTTCTTTTGATAATTGTCTGCACAACCTTGATAAAGTTTTGCAGAGATGTGAAGAAACTAATCTTGTTCTTAATTGGGAGAAATGCCACTTCATGGTTAATGAAGGGATTGTTCTTGGTCATAAAGTTTCTGAAATAGGCATAGAAGTTGATAGAGCTAAGGTTGAGGCGATTGAGAAGATGCCATGCCCAAGAGACATCAAAGGTATTCATAGTATCCTTGGTCATGCTGGTTTCTATAGAAGGTTTATTAAAGACTTTTTTGGGATATCAAAACCCCTTACTAATCTTCTTCAAAAAGATGTACCCTTAGTTTTTGATAATGATTGTAAGGAAGATTTTGAAACTCTTAAGAAGGCTTTAACTACAGCCCCTATTGTTCAACCACGTGATTGGAGTTTACCCTTTGAAATAATGTGTGATGCTAGTGATTTTGCTGTAGGGGCTGTCCTTGGGCAACGTATTGATAAAAAGTTAAACGTTATCCATTATGCTAGTAAGACTTTAGACGCTACTCAAAGGAATTATGCTACTACTGAAAAGGAATTTCTAGCTATTGTTTTTGCTTGTGATAAGTTTAGGCCCTATATTGTGGACTCAAAAGTAACCATTCATACTGATCATGCTGCTATTAAATATCTTATGACAAAGAAGGATGCTAAGCCTAGGCTTATTAGATGGGTACTGCTTTTACAAGAGTTTGATCTTCATATAGTAGATAGAAAGGGTGCCGAAAATCCTATAGCTGATAATTTATCTTGTTTGGAAAACATCTCTTTTGATCCTATGCCTGTTAACGATAGTTTCCCGAATGAGCAGTTTGCTGCAGTGGGGGTGAGCTCGCAAGGAAGCCCTTGGTATGCTGATTATGCTAACTTTATTGTCTCCAAGTATTTGCCTCCAACTTTTACAGCTCAGCAAAGAAGAAAGTTCTTTTATGATTTGAGGAATTATTTTTGGGATGACCCACACTTATACAAAGAAGGGGTCGATGGTATTATGCGAAGATGTGTTCCAGAGTATGAACAAAAAGAGATATTGCGTAAATGTCACGGGAGCGCCTATGGAGGACATCATGCAGGAGATAGAACTGCACAAAAGGTATTACAATCAGGTTTCTACTGGCCTACCATTTTTAAAGATGCAAGAAAATTTGTTTTATCTTGTGATGAATGTCAACGTGTTGGTAATATTTCTAGACGCAATGAAATGCCTATGAACTACTCTCTAGTCATTGAACCTTTTGATTGTTGGGGATTCGACTTTATGGGCCCTTTCCCTCATTCGAAGGGTTACACTCGTATTCTTGTTGCCGTTGATTATGTTACTAAGTGGGTAGAAGCCGTTCCTACGAAAAGTGTTGACAGGAAACCTCTCTAAAAATGCTTAAGGACGTTATCTTTCCTAGGTTTGGAGTACCTAGGTATCTCATGACTGATGGGGGTTCTCATTTCATTCATGGTGGTTTTAGAAAGACCCTCGCTAAGTATGATGTTAATCATAGAATTGCTTCAGCTTATCACCCCCAAACTAGCGGGCAAGTAGAGTTATCAAATAGAGAAATTAAATCTATCTTGCAAAAGACTATTAATAGGTCTAGAAAAAACTGGGCTAAGAAGTTGAATGATGCTTTATGGGCTTATAGAACGGCTTACAAAAATCCTATGGGAATGTATCCTTATAAAATGGTTTATGGGAAAGCTTGCCACTTACCCTTGGAATTAGAACACAAAGCTTACTGGGCAGTGAAAGAACTAAATAGAGATTGTAAGCTAGCTGGTGAGAAAAGACTTTTTGACTTAAGTTCTTTAGATGAATGGAGGAGTGAAGCCTACGAGAATGCTAGGCTCTTTAAAGAAAAAGTTATAAGATGGCATGACAAGCGAATACTTAAGAGAGAATTTCATGTTGGTGAGAAAGTTCTATTGTATAGGTCTCGTCTCAGGTTTTTTGCAGGTAAGCTACTATCAAAATGGGAAGGACCTTTCATCATTGAAGAAGTATACCGTTCAGGAGCAATACAAATTTCTTCTCTAAAAGATAATACTACACAAGTAGTGAATGGACAGCGACTCAAACACTATATTGCTGGAGATTCTTACAATAAAGATGTTGATGCCTTTCAAGTTATAACTCCCGAGAAATTCATTGAGGATCAAATTCAGAGACCTGTAGAGCCCGTTTCCAACTAGGTAACAGTTCTGGTAAGAAAAGTTCCGCGAAAAATACAATCCAACTATATTTTTACAGTTTTTAGTCAATAAGGAAAGCTACGAAGCGAAAAAGGGACGGAAATGGAGCCAGGGTGGCCCACACCACCCCATGGCGCGGGTCCACCCCTGGTCGCGCCACCAGGTGGTGAGGCCACTCCGGACTCCTCCTCCGACTCGTTTTCTCCCAGTACCTTCCTTTTGATATGAAACTTCGTAATATATACCCCCCGGATCCCCCGAGGTTCGTATATTGTGTTTTCGTCGTGTTTTTGTTTCGATCTGTTTCTGTCAGGACATACTCTTTGAGAGCTTAGAAGCACAATGGTGTCCGCCAAGGATAAAGGGAAGGAGCCTATGGAGGAAGACCTCCGAGACCCCAAGCAAGGGCTGGTACCTTCAGTCACTTGCCCTGCATCAACGGAAGCCCTACGAGTCACTAAAGAATTCTACGATAAGTACCGAGACTTGAAGAGGAAGGTGGACATGCTTCAATGGGAGAATGATAGGCTTCGCAAGATGCTGGAAGATTTCCTCACGTCAACTAAGAAAATATTACCACCACCACCAAAGGAGTAATTCGTCATCAGGTTTGGCATCCCCTTGGTTTGTTCCAAGCTTGGGGGAGTGCCGCGGTATCACATCACTATCTTCTATCTTTTTACTTTATTAGTAGAGTCATATCATGAATAGAGGAGTTATTATGTAGTATGGTTTGCATTATGGAAGTGTCCCCTCTCTCGTTAGATTTGTATCCCTTGGTGTGAGTTTCCGTTATGGAATATTAATGAGAAGTTCTATCATTCACTCTTTTGCATAGCTTATATTAGTTTTCAATTTGTGGTTATATGATTGATCTTGTTGTTAGTATTGGTAGCACTTTGGGATCTTTGAGTTAATTTAGTTGGTTTTGGCAAACCTGGCTCGGTCAGTAGCAACACCCCTTTTTGAGAGTTGAAAAGAAAAAGATAGAAGTACTCGAGAGAAAAATAATTTCATCATCTTTCTTTCTTGATGTGCTCATAAGTTTAGTATGCTCTAGTTAAGATCTTTTGTGCTTCCAAGGAAGATTGCATGTTTATCTTCATCACTTGTATGTTTGGTTGTTTCCTTCAACTCTTGTACTTGCTACCCAGCCTTGCTAGCCAAAAACCTGTACTGAGAGGGAATTCTTCTTGTGCATCCACGTCCTTTAAACCAAAACCTTTGCCATTTGTGTCCACCATACCTACCTAGTAGCATTATTGCTATTCCAAGTAAATTCCTGTTTTTTCTACCTCCCAAATTAAACTTTTTATGAGAAATTTAGTGATTAAAGATCTCACGAACTTGATGGCACACTTTATTTTCCGCACTTAATAAACCTGAACCATTGTGAACTCTCCATGAAAGTTATATGCTTGCAAATTATAGGCTAGGGATTAGCAGAACCGTGCTATCACGGGGAACGCTTTCAACACTTGTAAATATATACCCAGTTGATACCTTTCTCTTTTGTTTGCGGATGTCGTCAGTGTGAAATAAAAGGGGAGCTTGTAAGTCCATGGAGTTATGTATGTGTGTTAGAGAAACGCTTGGGACGCTGGTCTAATCCATGTTGACATGGTGGAAACCTGCAGCGTAACCATAATGATATCTATGAAGCATTCTTCTTATAAAAAAAGGAGAGAGATAGCTATTTAAAAAGAAAAGAAAAAAAGAGATACTATGAAAAGAGGAAAGAGAGAAAAAACCACCATTTTCCCATGGTAAATAAGAAGATTGCTGAGATACTCATTGTCTGCTTGCCTTGTCATTTTGATATGGGATTCTTCCGTATCATCGGGCAAGGGGTACCCCGTTGGCGGTTCTCATTGATACGCACATACTTACGATGACAAGAACTTACCGGTAACTAAAGTTGAGTAGCATGAGGAGCGACCCTCGTACTCAAGGGACTTGGGATTTTTAGTTTATAGTCTATCAAGCATATAACTCAGATTGGACCTCACTTTAACCTTAATCACCTAAAGATGCCTATGATAGGGGAAATGAGAGCTAAAAGCTAGTAAGTGTCATAATTTTTGGGAGCTCTTTATGAGACTTGTAATCCCTGCTTCCCTCTTTGAAGGGCCCTTTCTTTTACTTTGTAGTTGAGTCAGTAAACCTACTCCCTTCTATCTCGGCAAGTATTTTGAGTTGATGTGTTTCATTCATTCATATGATGATTTATTCAATCATGTTTCTTATGTTCCTTGTTTTGCACATTGCTCTTATCTTGAAGTTTACTACTTTGAAAGCTTTCATTGAAAAATCAGCTATTCGTGAACTCCAGCAAATTATCAACTATTCTTCGACCAAGAGCTAAGTTTGCCATTACCAATTATGATTTACTCTATGTATCTTTATTGTGTTTCCTTTACTCATTGCAAGTTGAGTTGTATAATAGTGAGTTGTCTTCTATTATGATCTATGTATTTGATGAATGTGATGCTTCTTGTCCGTATTCTTTTATGGACTCTTCACTCCATAAACTTGAGGCCATGTTTATTGAGCTCAGTTTCGCTTGGGGACAAGCGAAGTCTAAGCTTGGGGGGAGTTGATACGTCCATTTTGCATCACTTTTCTATGTCTTAATTCACTATTATTCATTGATATATTTTGTATTGAGAGGTGATACTTATGTTATTTCATCTGCTTTTGCATGGTTGATGACTTTTGGAGCATGGACCGCTGCAGTCAGGATTCTGATGGAAAAGGTGCTGTTTGGAGGCAAAATTCGCGAAGATCAGAAAATTCGGGAAAATATACGGAAAATTCTATTTTTCCAGAAGACTCAAGATGCCAGAAGGTGGAGTGGAGGTGGGCCACAGGGGGACCACACCACCCCGTGGCGCGGGCAAGCCCAGGCCACGCTAGGGAGTGGTGTGGCCACCCTGGCCCACTCCAGCCTCTCCCCTCTGGCGTATATCTTCCTCCCGAAACCCTAAGACTCGGAGAGCAACCATAGAAAGATTCTGCCGCCTCTGCGGGGCGGAAAACACCGAGATAGAAAGATCTCTCCGGCAGACAGATTTCTGCCGGGGGAATTCCTTCCTGGAGAGGGGAGATCGTCGCCATCAACACCACCATCAAGCTGGACTTCATCGGGATCATCATCATCACCACCATGATCACCATCATCACCCTCATCACCATCTCCATATTGCTGTAACAATTGGTTGAATCTTGCTATAGTTCATAGGGGAAACTTTCCCGGTGTTGATTACTCTTTGTAGTTGATGCTATTGAGTGAACCATTGAATTATTGTTTATGTTCAGATTGTTATACATCATTATTCCATCTCTGATCATGATCCATATGATGTCTTGTGAGTAGTTTCGTTTTGTTCTTGAGGACATGGGAGAAGTCTTGTTGTTAGTAGTGGAGTTGCGTTGAGAAAGATTCAATAGATTGTTATTTAAGTTGTGGTGTACTTCTTCTAGTGGTGTCATGTGAACATCGACTACATGACACTTCACCTATATGGGCCTAGGGGAATGCATTGTGTATTTGGCTACTAATAGTAGGGGTTGCCGGAGTGACAGAAACCTGAACCCCCGTTAGGAAACCATTGCACAAGGGACGTAAGGGTCTTAGAGTTTAAAGCTGTGGTTAGGTTTTACCTTAATTACTTTCTTGTACTTACGGATGTTTGCAAGGGGGTTTAATCACAAGTATGTATTAAGTCTTGGATGGGACGGTACATTAGCACAGGTTCACCCACACAACACTTAGCAAGCTAGAGAAGATTAATCGACTATATGAATCGAAAGCACTTGACAGTCTTCCCATGTGTCCTCGAGAACGTTTGGTCATCTATAGAATTACAACCGGCTTGTCCTTTGCTGCATAAAGGATTGGGCCACTTGCTGCATTCATTCTTACTGTCTTTTGTTTACTCGTACTTTGTTTACTTGCTTTATCAAAAACCCCTAAAAATCCGTTTGCTAAGTATTTGCAGAGAATTTCTGATCCATACCACTAGCCAGCACCTTCTGCTCCTCGTTGGGTTCGACACTCTTACTTATCGAAAATACTGTGATACACCCCCTATACTTGTGGGTCATCAAGGAGCTGTTATTAATTGTAATCAAGGAAAGGTGACCTTCAATGTTAATGACAAGGAACATACTGTCTATTTCCCCAAGAAGATTGAAAGGACTTATGGTTTGAATTCAATTGAACATTTAAAGGCATTCAAGTTGGAGAAATATATTGTCCCATACCAAGAGAAAAATTTGAAACTATTATGATTGGGACCATTGCTATCAAGGTTGAGGTAACATAATCATTAGTGGAGTACAAAGTTTTGTCTCATATGCAATTGTTTTGGTAGCAAGACTTGATCTACCTTGTTTACAAAAGGATTCCATTGAACAAAACAATGTTTTCATTATGATTATCTCCGTTTATTTCTATCCTTTGCATTTTAGTTTTTTCTTTCGTTTAGTTTTCTTTTTGTTGTTAGTTGCTTGCATGTTAGAACTTCTGTAGTTCTAGCCTTGTTTTGTCCTTGCATCATGTTTCCAAAAGAAAAAAAATCTGTCTGTCAGAAAAATCATTCTTCTATTTCTGAAAAATGCCCAAAAATAAAGTGTCTCGAAAAATTCCAGAAAATTCATATTAAATTTTTACGTGAAAAAAGGTGCAGAGGAGTACCAGGGAGGTACCAGGGGGCCCACCAGGCAGG